>JAEQBH010000523.1:0-711096 GCA_016808115.1 Tetrastigma voinierianum
TAAATTAAATTTTTCTCCACTTAAATCCTAAGAACGAAAAAATATACAACCCTGAAATGATGAAGCCAAATAATTTGGTAAAATGTCAAATGGGGACCTAAGGGCATTAAAATGAAGAATGTAATTACAAATGTAAATGAAGTGAAATGAAATGAAAATGAAAGTGAATGAAGTGTTAAAAATGGAAAATGAGAAAAGTGGATTTAATGAGAAGGCCAAACAAGGCCTTATGAAGAATTAAGACTTAAGACCACCCTATCTTGTAAAATGCCATTTCCTATTAGCAAAAAGGGGAAAAAGAGGGAGAAAGGCTATGCACATTTGGTTGGGAGAAAGGGGAAGGGATTTGCGTTCTCCTCCATGTAATCAAGGGACAAGTTGATCAAGAAGAAGAAGGAAGAAGAAAGGAAAGAGAATCAAGATTTAAGGTATGAAAAACCAAACTCTAACCCCCTTTCTACTTGTGTTTGGGTTTAATAAAACCCCAAATGTGGTATAAAAGTGTTCTTGGATGGTTTGAGTTCAGTTTGTGTTGTTTTGTATTGTTTTGATTGGTTTGGGATTGGTTTTGAGGACTGGTTGTAAAAGGAGAATATCGTTTTCAAAGGAAATGCCGCCAAACCCCTGCTCTTGTTTTGTCTATATGTTAAGTTATAACAATCCAAATGAAGTTATTCCAATTGGTAAAGAACCAAGAGGAGGGCTATAAATTTATAGAAGGTACCAGGAGCAAATTGTAGCTCTAAGGCTCACACATGGGCTTAAAGGTGAGTTCTGCAGCTCACGTATGCTTTGTTTTGGGTGTTGTTACATAGGTTGGGCTATATGCCAGTTTCACTCATCCAAATTGAGTGGATTCAAAAAATTATGAGTAAAATAGACTTAGGGGGTAATTTAATTGAAGGAAGGTATGCAAATTCAGCACCCAAAGTGCCCATAACTGTCAAAGTTGAGCTACGTGTGTACGAACAATCCTGATTCTCGCTCAAATTAGGAGAGCTGGATAAATGCAAGAATTTGAAGCTTTTGTGATCCAAATTGGATGATTCCAATTGGAGAAAAACCTTAGAACCATATTTTCAAATTAGTAGAAGGAACCATTACCAATTTATGGAGTTAAGACCCTTGAAATCGAGAGAATAACAGTAGGTAACCGAGTGAGCTGGGCATACCAACCAGTTTGGCATTAAAATGTCATAACTCGAAGCCTGTATCCAAATGAGACATCTCAATTCCTACTAAAAATGTATCTATAAAGCTATAATTTTCTTGAAGGAAGCATGAGCAAAATATGGCCATGTGTCCCTACAAAATTTGTCAAGTGAAGGAGTTATTGGGTAGATATCAACCCTAACCAAAACTCCAGAATAACCGATTAATATATGATTTTTCATTACCTGGTCAGGTCACGAGGAGGCAAAGCCCTCCTATCAAGTCAAGATTCAAAGATTGGAACTAAAGCTACATTTTTGGTTTGTTCAAACTTTCTCATTTGTAAAATATTTTGAATAATTACGAAACATTTAAATTTGGGAAATGATTGACAAGAAAGTGGTGATTTGTGTTCAAACAATTTTAAGTGATTCGAGACAATTATTGCGGAAACGACTTGGTGGCAAGAGAAAATTGTATGAATGTGAAAATGTTCTATTTTTGTATACAAATGTATATATATACTATTGTAATTTATATTGAATGACTTTAATGTTCTTTAAAAGAATGTTAAATCAAGAATTCGAAAGCACTATAAATTGGTATACCAATAAGAGCTTCGAACAAACGTATTTATTGCGTACATCGATCCGTAGGGCCGTGAGGTGTAGTGACGTGAGTGTAAACCAACCGAGTACATATTTTTGAAACCGTGTTTACACTCGCCACAGCTCTAGCGAGACTATGCTTGATTCAAGTATCCCGTGCAATCAAAGCATAGGTTAAATTCGACAAGGGCTAAAATGCAAATTGTAATGAGAATGAAAAAGTGCATGATTTATGATCCGACGATTGCTGCACATGAAAACGGAGATAATGAGATGACTAACAGTCCACACTGATTAAATGGAAATATATCTTTATGTATGTATTGTACCGCATTATTTTCTAAGAAAGTACGAAAAATATTAGTCTTATGAAACAATGATTTGATTTTGTAAAATCCAGAAAATTTCACTCTTTTAAAAATGGTCATTTTAGTAAAACCTAAATTTTTCTAGATCTTAGATGAAGAAACGGACTTCACCATTGATTTGTCTCATAAATCTAGCTGCACAATGCCGACTTCAATAATTCCAAGATAGCCTAATTTCTATGTTTTTCGAGGCAATCAGTATCTGGTGTCAGAAACGACATGTGGTGTGACAAAAGTCACCTATAAGGCACCATGTGACACATGTTGCATGAGTAGAGAGAGATGAGAAATGACGCCTGATAAAGCAAGTGTCAAAATCAAGAAAAAGGACATGATGGGAATTATATTGAAATCAAGTAAATTGAAAGCACAAAATGCAATAGTGTCATCCTTCCTTCAAAGCACTAAACGTGGCAGAGAAAACAGAGATGCAAGGATGGAGTTTTTCACCTTAGAGATAAAGATCTCAAATTATACCCTAAATGCTTATTAACATAATAGGTATAATAAAGTAAAAGTATATTTATCCTAAATAAATTAAAGATAAAAATAAAGTTTACAAGAACTTGGAATTAATACAAAAGTTAAGGGTAAATTAATAATATTTGACCATATCTAAGGTCATAATATAATAAGTTCATATGCCAAGTAGGAATATGCATAAGTTAAATTAAGAGTAAAAGAGAGTTGGAGGACCAAAGAGTAATAAAGAAAGATATTAGAATAAAATAAGGAAGAAAATCGCGGAAGAGACAAGGTCAATAAGAGTGAGGAAATTTCCTTCTTTGATTGGATACAAGTATGCTCAAAAGAGAGAGAAAAAGTGAAATATAAAGGATACATTCAAATATGATAAGATCAAAATAAATATTCATTTTGGTTCGAGAAAGAGAGCAAAACTGATAAGAGAGAAGAGGAAGAGAAAAGAAGAAGAAGAAGAAGAAGAGAAAGAAAGAAGAAGGAGATCACAGGTAAGGAACTATGAAATTTGAGTATGGAACTAGGATTTTGTATAGAAAAGTATGGAAACTATGAATATTTGTATGGAAACTATGTGTGCAAATGGAAGTCTATTTCAGTTCAGAGTGCTTATGATACATGCGTATGAACCCTTTGTTTTGTGTATGGTTTGGGTTTGGAAACTTCCAAACTCATTTCTTGTTAGGGTTGAGGTAAGAAGAGCTCTAAGGCTTCTATAGATGTGTTCTGGGAAGGGTCTAGTTGCAAGTTGAACTAAGAAAATTTCCCTATTTTTGGATTATATGCAGAGCTTTAATCTAGAACTGGTTTTGGGTCAGAAATAAAGGAATTTGGCAGTAACCTCCTGTAAATTGTAGCCACATTAAAATGAACTTGATAAATAGTTTTGAATCTTCACCCGGACCCCCGCACAAAGTTATGGTCTTTACTTCCGAACAAATCTAATGGGCTGAGGTCAATATAAACACCTCTATCCTCAGAGGTCGCCAGACCATCCTCGTGAGGTCAAAGATGTGACTTCATCAGTGGTAGAAGTCAGACCCCATCCCGTAGAGCTAGCATGTAGACCTCATCCTCAGAAGTCAGCATGTAGATCTGATCCCGTAGAGGCCGCATGTAAACCTCCTATCCCAGAGGCCGCATGTAGACCTCTATCCCCAGAGGTCGCAGACCATCCCCGTAGCGCAGTTCGAAGTCAACTCGTCGGGTTAACTACGTACGACTTCCAACTCTCGGGCGTCATAACTCTTCGCCTGAACTCCGTGTTTTTGGACTCCGTGAAAGTTCATTGATCAAGAATACATTCATATGCCTGAGGAGGATATTAGGTGTTAGAATGAGGTGTTAGACAATCTCTCAAAATGAAAAGTCACCAATTTTGGCTACCAGCCACCCATTGAACTACGCATGACCCAAAATCCCTAAGGTCATAACTTTCTTCGCCTGAACCCGTTTCGGTGTTCTTGGACACTATGGAAAGCCCATTGAGTCAAGAATATGGATTCATATTCCTGAGGAGAATATTGGGAATCAGACCGAGGTGTTAGACAAAGCTCACCCAGCCAGCCTGCCTTGGCTACCAGTTATCTCGGGCCGGGTTAACTTACGTATGACCTCAAACTAGGTCATAACTTTCATCCGAACTCCGCTTTGGGTGTTCTTGGACCTTATGGAAAGCCCAATGAGTCTAGAATCTAACCATATGCCATTAAATGGAATTCGCATCCACATCGGAAAATATGATTGCTGTACCAAGTGTACTAATCGCATGGGTAAAGTCAATCGAATACATGATAAGAAGAGATGTGCAGTCAAATAGCAACATAAGTAGAGTTGATATGCAAAGGAATATGAATGAAAGTAATGATAAGCCCAGAGAACACGTGATAATTCTGTATGACTCGCTCAAGACTGATATCAATAACAAGACATATATGATCAGTGCTTTGGCACTCCTGCTAGTGCTACGACGCTTCTAATTCGTGGGCAGCACGTATACATGACCAAAGGCTTCGCACTCCCGCTAGTGCTCACACTTCTAATACGCGGCAAGCCGCGTCTATGTTCCGCATCAGACCGTACCTTCTGCATATATTGTACCGAGTCTCGTTTCATTCTTTTATCTCTCGTCCAAGAAAGCGAATGTTTATAATGCGGTGTATCCGAATAAGAAATGATAAAAGGTAAATAGTTTGGACATGAAGGGTAAATTCTAAGGGTATTAAAGAAGAAGTCTATGTTCGCACTCCTATGGGAGATAGAACAAATTGACAAAGGACAAGTAAAACGATGCTATGAAATGTATAGGTATATGTCATAAGATATGATAGACTAATAAAGTACATGAAAATATAAAGTTAACAAGATATAAGATGTTACGAGGAATGAGTACATGTACACGAATGATAGGCATAGATGAATATAAGAATGAGTAAATGCATGCATGATAAAAATATAGGAATATATGTATAAGAGAAATATGAGAACCGTAATATGAAGCTACAGATATGAGAACGAATACAGATTAAAGTAATGATAGTATATATTGCATATGCCTGTGTAAATTATATGTATGGAACATATATAAGCATGGGTATATGACAAGTATAGAATATATGCAAGTATAGTGATCGCTATATGTAAATGTGTAAAGTGAGATATGAGATATGAAAAATGCAAAGTTAAGAATAAATGATTGTATATATCTCACATATGATTACCGAATGACAATAATGATTCGGGAATATGAGAGATGTACTGAACATAAAATACACATGGATTGTCTGCTTAGAACCTGGTAGAGGGATAGATGGGCATGCCTATTAGGAAAAACAAGTCTGCAACATACAAGTTCTGATATCGAGGCCCCGTTTGGGTCGATGAGATAGATCTTGTTTGGATCACGGTGGCCCCGAAAGGGTCACCACAACGCCTTCGGGCCCTTATAGATGGTCATTGTCTCGTATAATGATAACAGCGCATTCGGGCTCTTATAGACCACTGTTTCGCACAGTGAGTACAGTGTTTTCGAGCCCTTATAGTTTCCTTTATCTACTTCTAAGGTTTATGCAGACATGAAACATAAAACAAATGATTTGAATATGACATATGAAAAGATATGATATGATATGAGAAGCATAGCATTGCTATGTGATGATAAGTTCTGTAACATGAGATTATATGATCCGACATGATATATGAAAATGTATAAGAATGTAAAATGATCTGAAAAGTTAATATGAAAGAGAAAGTAATATTAAAAGTAAAACAGGAAAACAGTATATGAAATGAGTACATGAACACAGTACATGAACATAGAACATAACAAATGGTATAATATATGACCATGAAAGTCATATATGATATGAATATATGATAGACATACCTGAATGAATAGATGAAACATGCTATGAACACATGATAGAAATGCATAAGTGCTAAGAACGATAGAGATAAAACATGAAATATGAAAAGAATGTAAGAATGTATAAGAATGTATAAGAATGTAAAATGATCTGAAAAGTTAATATGAAAGAGAAAGTAATATTAAAAGTAAAACAGGAAAACAAAGAGGCGAAATGAGTACATGAACACAAGATATGAACATAGAACATAAATAAATGGTATAATATATAACCATGAAAGTCATATGATATGAATATATGATAGACATACCGAATGAATAGATGGAACATGTTATGAACACATGATAGAAATGCATAAGTGCTAAGAACGATAGAGATAAGTAAAAAGATGACAAAGTAATGTGAATATAGTAAAAGTGATAGAAGATATGTCAAAGACAGAACATGTGACAAGCAATAGGAATGCAAAGACGATAAATAATAAAGTTATATGAATATGTATAGATATATGAAATGCATATGTATAAGCTTGTGATACCAATTATTGGAAAGTATTGTCCATGCTTATGTTCCCACTAAGCGTGAAAGCTTAGCACGGGTGTTCAACTGTAGGCATGTATGCATGATAAGGATAGAGGATAGACATCCCACATCACAGAGAGGCTACCTCGTAGATAGGTGCTCACCTGACGCCTCCGCAATCTCCATGCCTTGTATTAGACATGTATAAGTATAAGTGTTTGTATAAGTAAATGGGACTCGTGATATGTATAGATTTGAGGGACACCAATCTTTGCGGTAGTTCTTTGTAAATGTAAATGATTTTGTTATTACAGAAATCAGGTTTGTATAACCATGGTACAAGTTCATTTTGAGAAAGAATAAATAATGAGGTCCCAAAGATATAGTCTTGCGCCCCGGACTCGATTCGATCCTCCATTCGGTCGGACTGGGAATGGGGGCGATAACTATAAGTATCAGAGCAAAGGTTTAAGCGCTTCTCGGGACAAAGATAGGACAGAGTATAAGGAGCGAGTCTAGATAAAGTATACATTTAAAAGATAAAAATACATACGTAGAAAAGGGATGGCCTCTGGATGTGGATGTCCTTGTGTTTCTGTATAGATGGATTGTCCCTCCTCGAATCCAAATTTAAGAAGCTGGCGAGTGCAACCCTCGGGAACAAGGGTTACTTAGCTTTGATCCTTAGGAATCAGCCGTATGAGAGTCATGCTCCCAGTACCCGAGCTAAAAGTAAAGAAATATACAATGCCATCTGTAAAAGACATGAAAAGAAAGGACCTAACATAGAACATGCAAATAACAGAGTTTGAATTTCGAGGACTAAATTCTTTTTAAGGGGGGGAGAGTTGTAACACCCTAATTTATACCATAACGGTTTATTAACATGTTTAGGGTATAATAAAAGTAAAAGTATATTTATCCGGAATAAATTAAAGATAAAAATAAAATAAGTAAAGAACTTGAATTAATACAACGCTTAAGGGGGTGAATTAATAAATATTCAATTCATGACCCAAGGGTCATAATATAATAAGTTCATATGCCAAAGTAGGAATATGCATAAGTTAAATTAAGAGTAAAAGAGAGTTGGAGGACCAAAGAGTAATAAAAGAAAGATATTAGAATAAAATAAGGAAGAAAATTGTGGAAGAGACAGCGGTCATGAAAGAAAGATAAGTTTCCTTCTTTGATCGATGGTCAAGTGATGCTCCAAAGAGAGAAAAAGTAAATAAAAAGTGGATAAGATCAATATATGATAAGACCAAAATAAATATCTCATTTTGGTCTTGGAGAAAGAGAGAGTAAAAACGGATAAGAGAGAAGAGAAGAGAAAGGAAGAAGAAGAAGAAGAGAAAAGAAAAGAAGAAAGAAGTAACTATGAATATTTTTTTTCATGAAATATTTCACAGGTAAGGAACTATGAAATTTGAGTAAGGAACTATGAAATTTGAGTATGGAACTTTGATTTTGTATAGAAAAGTATGGAAACTATGAATATTTGTATGGAAACTATGTGTGTGTGTATGGAAGTCTAGTTTGGTCTAGAAAGTTTAGATACATGGTATGGAACCCTTTGTTTTGTGTATGGTTTGGGTTTGGAAACTCCCAAACTCATTTCTTGTTAGGGTTGAGTTAAGAAGAGCTCTAAGGCTTCTATAGATGTGTTCTGGGAAGGGTCTAGTTGCAAGTTGAACCAAGAAAATTTCCTATTTTTATATCACGCAGTAGCCGGATCTAGAACGGGCTTCGGGGTCAAAAATAAAGGAATTTGGCAGTAAGTCCTCCTGTTAAATTGTAGCCACATCAATGAATTGATGTTAGGCTTTGAATTTCTCAATTCAGACTCTCAGAGACCAAGGTTATGGTCTTTACCCGAACAGCCTAACGTGGGCAAGAGGTCAACATGTAGACCTCATCCTGTAAAGGTCAACATACCTCATCCTGTAGAAGTCAGCAGACCTTATCCTGTAGAAATCAACATACCTTTATCCCAGAGGCCTACAGATTCTCATCCCTCGTGAGGCTCATGATGACCCCATCCCTGTAGAGGTCAACAAACCTCATCCTGTAGAGGTCAGCAGACCTCATCCTATAAAGGTCAGCATACCTCATCCTGCAGAGGTCAGCAGACCTCATCCTGTAGAGGTCAGCAGAGGTCAGCAGACCTCATCCTGTAATCAGAGTTCAGGTCAGCTCGGCTGGGTTAATTACATATGACCTCAAACTTCGGAAGACCATAACTTCTTCGTCCGAACTCCGTTTCGGGTGTTCTTGGACTCTATGGAAAGCCCATTGAGTCAAGAATACATTCATATGCCTGAGGAGAATATTGGGTGTCAGACTGAGGTGTTAGACAAAGCTCAGCCAGGTCAGCTCGGGATTGGCCGCTTCGTGTCAATTTCTACCGGGTTAACTACGATGACCTCCAACTCGTAAGGTCATAACTTCTTCGCCCAAACTCCGCTTCGGGGTGTTCTTAGACTATATGGAAAGCCTATCGAGTCTAGAATATAACCATATGCTATTAAATGGAATTCGTATCCATCGAAAATATGATTGTTGTACCAAGTGTACTAATCGCATGGGTAAAGTCAATTGGAATACATGATAAGAAAAGAGATAGATATGAACAAGAAATAGCAACATAAGTAGATTTGATATGTAAAGGAATATAGAAGAAAAGAATAAAATGATAAGCCCAGAGAACACGCATAATTGTGAAGGACTCCGCCAAGACCTGATATTGAATAACAAGACATATATGATCGCTGCTTTGGCACTCCCGCCAGTGCTACGACGTCGGCTCGTGGGCAGCACGATACATGACCAAGGTTTCACTGCTTAAAGGTTTCCGAGACACTCTATTACGCCAAGGTGCACGTCTATGTTCCAGATCGCATCGTACCTTCTCGTATATATTGTACCGAAGTCTCGTTCATTCTTTATCTCCGGGTCTAAGAAAGCCGACGTTTATACGTGGTGTATCTAAATAAGAAATGATAAAAGGTAAATAGTTCGACATGAAGGGTACCTAAGGGTATTAAAGAAGGTTTATGTTCGGTGACTCCTACGTGGAGATGTAATTAGCCTCGATACACAAGTAAAACGTGACAAGTATAGAAATGTATAGGTATATGTCATAAGTGATATGATAGACTAATAAAGTATGAAAATATAAGTTAACAAGATATAAGTATGTTACGATAATGAGTACATGTACACGAATGATGCAGTATAGATGAATATAAGAATGAGTACATGTGCGCATGCATGATAAAAATATAGAATATATGTATAGAGAACATGAGAACCGTAATATGGTGTTGCAGATAGAGAATCCAATACGATAAAGTAATGATAGTATATATTGCATATGCCTGTAAATTATATGCATGGAACATATATAAGCAATGGGTATATGACAAGTATAGAATATGGTACATAAGTATATGATTTGAAGCATATGTAATGTAAGAGATATGAGATGGTAAAAATGCAGTTAAGAATAAATGATTGTATATATTCACATAAGGATTACCGAATGATACACGATTCGGGAATATGAGAGATGTAATCAACATAAATACATGGATTGTCTCGCTAGAACCCGGTAGGGATAGACGGGCATGCCTATTAGGAAAAAACAAGTCTCGCAGATACTAAGTCTCCGAAGCATCGAGGCCCCGTTTCGGGTCGATGAGATAGATCTTGTTTGGACTTCCGTGGCCTCAAAGGGTCACCACAACGCCTTCGGGCCCTTATAGATGGTCATTGTCTTATAATGATAATGTGCAAGATTCGGGGTTCTTATAGACCACTGCTTCAAGAGAAGGAGTACGTCGCCTTCAGCTCCTTATAGTTTCCTTTATCCACTTCTAAGGTTTATGCATGCATGAAACATAAAACAAATGATTTGAATATGACATGTGAAAAGATATGATATGATATGAGAAGCATAGCATTGCTATGTGATGATGGGCTCAGAACATGAGATTATAATGAACGCATGATATATATGAAAATGTATAAGAATGTAAAATGATCTGAAAAGTTAATATGAAAGAGAAAGTAATATGAAAAGTAAAACAGGAAACAGTATATGAAATGAGTACATGAACACAGTACATGAACATAGAACATAACAAATGGTATAGTATATAATCATGAAAGTCATATATGATATGAATATATGATGTATACCGAATGAATATAGATGGGAATATGCTATGAACACATGATAGAAATGCGTTAAGAACTATAGATATAAGGCAAAAGATGATAGCTACGTGAATATAGTAAAAGTATAGATAGGAGATATGTCAAAGACAGAGAACATGTGATAAGCAATAGGAATAAAGATGATAAATAATAAAAAGTTATATGAATATGTATAGATATATGAAATGCATATATGTTTCTGTGATGCAATAATTATTGTGTCGCCCATGCTTATGTTCCCACTAAGCGTAAAGCTTAGCACTGGGCCAATCCGGTGGTAAAATAAAAGCGTAAAGACAAGGATGGGAGACAAGACATTCCACACAGAAGTAGTGCCACTAGATAAAAAGCTCACCGGACGGCTTCCGTTAATCTCGATGTTTTCAGATTAGACATGCAGGCATAAGTGTTGTATAAGTAAATGGGACTCAAAGATATGTATAGATTTGGAGGGACACCATACTTCGTGGTAGTTCTTGTAAATGTAAACATTTTGTTATTACATAAATTGTTTGTATAACCACAGGTACAAGTTTAGCTCTGAGAAAGAACAAGTCAATGAGTCCTAGTATATAGTCTCAAGGGCCGGATTATCTGATCCGCCATTCGGCCGGATCGTGAATGGCGTGATAAAGAAAAGTCTTCATGAGAAGAATATATTTTGACTCCATTTTGCTCTCGATATTTATGGAATGTGTTTTGTGTGAGAGTGTGAACTCTAAGAATATCATTCAGAATGGCTTGAAAAGGCATGGAATTCCAATTTGTATAAATGCGTTATTCAAGAACAGTGATGGACCCTATTTGAATTAAGAAATGTATATATATATTCTTTTATGTCAAAGAATGTGATTAGGTATTGATATCATATACCCATAAATAATTATGTTTTAAATGAATATTAATTATTCATATTAGAAATAGGTATATGAAATGTGTTTAAATGAACAGGCCTTTAAAAGGTAAAAGAGCGCTACATTCCATACCCCTAGCCACTTACACGTCTTTTCCATATCCGGTGTCGCCAGAGCCAACCTTCATAAAGAAGAGAGATATCTTATCATCCCACCATTTAGATATCATCCCTTACATTGCCTCCCATCGTTGACCTTGTATCAGTTAAAAATTCTCCTGTAGCCTAGCACCTGCTCCACGATACCGCCGGGTACTTCATCCATCGCCTCCTGCCTGGCCCACGCTCCGTTTTCAAATCGCACAGACCCTATAGATCAATAACTAGCCGTGGTATTCTAGGCACGCCTAAGAGAAATGAAAGATGCCATCTTGTGGACTCATTGATATATGTTGGGATATTTTTATATATTGATATTTGTATACAATTTTTTTATATATTTATATGATTTGGTTTATGCATGGAGGTCATAATCGAGTTTAATGCAAAATTCCATTGAATATTCCATGGAATTTTAGACTACCTTGGATGTGCTTGTTGTGAAAATTTTAAAATATATTTCAGTTATTTTCAAATAAATAACTTTTATGCTAATTTACTATGATAATATAACAAATATATTCGAATCCATTAATTCATGTAATTTATTAAATAGTAAATATTTAAATAAGTTCAAATGTTAAAACACAATAATAAGGGACTCGTATGGGGAATTATTAAACTTGTAGATAGCGGTAATTGGAATTATTATGTCCAATTGCCTTTGTCCATTCGTAATTTATCAATTCTAATCATATCAGTCTGTTACAGCACGATTTACAATTAGGATCCTCCATATCCAAACGTACATAGACAACAGTTCCAAATTAATTTGTATAATTTTTTCAAATAAAATATTTCGGTCTAAAACTCGAGAAATGAAATCTTATTCAATTTTTCTCTCTTTCTTATATTTGGATAAGTTTTACAACAATAGTAATATATGTCATATTTTGATTCTCCTTCTAAAGAAATAATAATATAAAATAACTTTAATTTACTATTTTAGTTTTAGATTTTACTTTTCATATCCTACATTTATAACTTCTCTCAAGTTTGACACCTTGATTCTTGCAAAATAATTCACGAATAAATATTTAAAAATAAGTTATTAAAATATAACTTATTTTAAAATCATTCAAAAAATTTAGGAAACATAAATATAAAGATAATCATCCAAAATCTAAAATGATTAGTTATATTTTTATTAATTCTAAATTAAATAAATATATTAATTATATTTATATTAATTCCAAAATAAAATAAAAAAAACTTGACACTGTATAAAAACTCAAAATTATCATTTTGTCCGTACTTTATGTATATTATTTTTTACCTATTTTATATAGATAAAAGTCAAATAAAATTTATAAATGCTGGACAAGTTCCTAGACATGTCTTGACTTTTCATTTTTGGTTGTATTAAGATTGTATTTTATTATAAGATGCTTTTCTTGATTAATATATATATATATATATATATATATATAAGGTATGTATGTTATTCTAGTCAAATAAAAATTTCTATACTTTGTGACTCATAGTTTTATAAGAAATCAATTTCTACATGTATAATAAATTATTTTTACAAATTTATTAGAATTATAATATTATAAACAACTCAGAATATTAAAAATACTTTTACAAATATTTTCATACATAAATTAGGATATATTTTAGTGGATCTGGATTTATTAAATATGATGTTTATTAAATAATATATGAAATTTAACATTTTTAATGAGTACTTTTCAAAAAGAAATTTTTACTAATTTAATTATATATATATATATATATATATATATATATATATATATATATATATATATATATATATATATATATATATATATATATATATATATATATATATATATATATATATATGGTAAGTATATATATATAATTTTTAATGAAATGAATGATTAAATGTAAGACCTTAGCTCCAATTTCTTCCAAAAGTAAATGGTCATTTAAAAATTAAAATTTTCTAAATCTCGCATTTGATGAACGGATTTCACCGTTGGAATCGCCCTGCGAAATCTAGCCAACACGTCGACTCGCCGAATTCAAGACGCTTCAATTTCACGCTTTTCGAAAGTAATGGTACGGTGTCGTGAAACGCGCTCGGTATTACGCGAGCGCGTTTCACCCACTACATGTACTCTGTGACATATGTTGCAAGATTAGAGCGATATAAATGGATTGCTTAGATAGTGCCAAGTGTCAAAATCTAGAAAAGGACACATCGGGAATTTATGGAATTGTAAATTTTATAATGAGACAAAAGATGAACAAATTTGTTCCTTCTTCAAAGACTAAAATCGTGACAAATGGCTGGACGGGATGCAGTGAGCTTAGGTTTTGTGATTTCTAGAAAGAGAAAGGTGCACTTCGATTGCCATTCTGACCGCTTTCTACTCGACTTTATAAGAAGTAAAGTCGTTTCACGGCAGGGCTATGTGACACCAATTTGTGGAGTTCCATTAACCCCCAGAGCAGATGGATCTTTTTCCTACTGCACCTTGATAAGATACATAAATGGTTAGAAATGTTCCGAGGCTTGTTTTACAGAAACTGGTCTCAAGCTAAATCGACGAGAAATTCCCATTCGCGCTGGTCGTGAATAAGAACCCAGTGCCTCAATCGTTCATGAATAGTAACCGAGGGCTTCAATCGTTCACATGAATAGTGACACCTAAAATATTGGTGAAAGGTTTGGTCGAGTGATTCAAATATTGTTTGTGGTTTGTTACTAGCCCATGTGAGCCAATTCGTGTAATTGATCGTGAATCTCAGATAACATGTTTTATGTGATTTAATTCATGTTAATATATATGCATGAATATTAGCATGAATGTGTTGGAATTCGACATCATGCATTCTGCGGATGCCCCAACCCGATGAATCTGGGTCCTCAGCTGATCACCACAACCAGCTTAAAACATTCCGTGAATGTCTGGGTGACCACATCTCTCACGGTAATCGCAGCCTCATTTCAGATTTGTTTCTACCCCAAGACATAACCTATCCCAACACATCCAATCCACTACATAGTATCCAACGAGTAAATAATGGCCACTGGGCCCTCGCATCATCACTCAACCAATATATCCCAACCAAATACATATCTCATGGTTCAAGAGTTGATATCTACCTTATACAAACATATATCAAAATTAGTAGAATTCTAATACATGTATACATAAATAAAACCAGCCTACAACCCTACTTTCTTTCTAAAGCCGCCTATGATGAGTCGTCTCCTGTGACTCCCTCAGACTGAAAATAATATCCTCGACAGTGGTGAGCTACTGCTCGCAGTGGAATCACCCTAATTTGGCTACTTCCACCTAAGTGCATATGCAAACATTCAATTTAAACATACATCCAAGAAATGCACGATCCGTTTGAATGTCTACATGATCAACTCATATCCCGAGTCCTCACCCACTTCCTCACGCAGACTCTGCCTAAGCCACGATGAGAAACCTTATTTTCAACAAAGATGTTTGTTTTTATTTACGACAACCCTCCGATATAAGTAGTGGACCGACTCTGAGCATTTTATTTAGGACAACCTCCGATGTATATCAATCGGGCCGACCGACGATTGATATTTTATATGGACTACCCTCCGATAATTATTATTATTTAGTCAACCCATCCGAAGCCATTCCTCTCAAGAATCACCTTATGTACCTACTCCTATTGTTCTGCAGGTGTCCTGCCATAATAATGTACGATGCCAATTTAAGACAATATAACACATGTAAATATATAATAATGCATATATTCACATAATTTAAATCACACAAACATGTCATGTACTTGGCAATTCATTACACCAAAAATTAAATTTCTACTTAAGAATATCAACATGAGCCATTCAACTTGAATTACTCAACCAACACATTATTTCACAAAAATTATTTTGTAAACACTATTTATATGAACAGTGAAACCCTCAGGTTACTGTTCCCGGCAATTCACCAATCATCGGTTCACTTTGTGAACCCGAATTTCACGGCCATTTCCGGTCTTATACAAACCAACACATGATTTATAGCATAAATCACAATCCAACAGCCCACACCATCCACACCCAGTCCGTGGACTGTCCAATGGCTAAAAAAAATTCTAACAATTCGGTCTCAAGTTTTAGGATCGGACAAACTACTTTTCAAGGCCTCAAACCAAATCGAAACATCATAAACACTTAAATAAAGTGTAAAACCCAAGTAGGAGGGAAGTTCTCACTCTGTCGGAGTTTGTCGAAATCCCCTAAACCGAGTCCACGCTGTAGGCCTTGCTGCGCAGAATGCCTTCCTTCTTGCTCGTAATAGGCTCAACTAGCCGGATTGCCCAAAATCTAGAGAGAAGGCTTGATACTCTCACTAAAATCACAAAATTTGCCTATCAGACTCTCAGACATCTCACGTTTTTTTTCTCCCTTCAATTGTAGGAGACGGCACTATTGAGTATTTTGTCTTTCCTTGATTTAAGAATTTTCCAAATGACCATTTTGTCCCTGGGGTTTTTACTTTAACATTCTAAGACTATCCCGGCCGTCCATTTCCATCATCTCTCTACTCATGTAAATATGTATAACATGTATGTGCTGTATGTGACTTTTTTTACATCTCAAGTCGTTTTTCTAAGAATTCCAAAACCGATGCCTCAAAACGGTGTAATTTACAACTCGTTCCTCAAATTCGACGAAATCTGACGTTGGTGAAATGTATTTCCTCGTGAAGACGATTCTAATGGTGAAATCTGCTTCTCCATCCAAGAAGATCTAGAGAATAAATTTCAGAATTTTTACCTAAATTACGATTTTACCATTTTTTCCGTAAATTGGAATTAAAGTTCATACATTCCATATGCACAATTAGGGCACCTTAGAATATTAGGAGGAGTGCATGACATGAAATGAAACAAAACGAAATTGTTTGTGAAAGGAATTTGAAGAAGATTTTCCAAAGAATTGTCTTCGGGAGGGATCTAACGCATCACTTTTGGATGAGGACCATGATCGTTTTAGCTTATCCAAAACGCCGGAGGGTCCAATATTTTATCAAAACTGTAGTAAGTTTCAAGAACAAAAAGGTTTTGTTGTGAAACTGTATTTTACCGTGATATTGATTCTAGGTATGTGTGAGGAGTCGGGGAGACTCGAGACATGGATCGAGCATGTAGACATTCGAGTAGGTTCATGAAATTGATTGAACGTAATCGTTTCATTGAATTTATCTCTAAAATCTGGCTACTCAAACTAATTCGGGCTGAATTCCAAGACAATTTCACTTCTCTACGTCGCACGATTTATCTAATGAAACCCAAAACGGATTTTGAGAAAACTCAAAGTTGAGAGATGGTAAAGTAAAGTCATTTTAAAATAAAATGAACTTAAACCAGGACGAAATAAATCATCTTAAAGGTAACGGACTTGACAGTCGCTAACATGGCGTGATTTATTTCACTCACTTAAACTTATGAAATGCTTGGGCAAAGAGAGCAGATTTTCATTGAAAATCGTAGAGAGAGAGGGAGAGAAAAGGAGAAGCCAAAGACTTCTCACTTTGATCCATGGAGTTCAATCGATCGGATTTCGTCGGGCCAAGGCTTAAATTTTATCATCTTGACAAGGGCTACGCATGGGTACCAAAAAGGAGGGATTTCACCGAAGGTAAAAGGGAGGAGATTTTGGGAAATCAAAATTTCTATTGCAGGAGCTTCAAACCCTTCAGTTCTATTGCTCCAAGAGGTAAGGATTCTTCCTTCTTGGTTATTTCCCACCCTAAAGGGTCGATTTTATGGGAAATGTTGTGTAGAGGCCCTGGCGCTTTGTTTGATTTAGAAAACTGCTTAAAGCTATTTTTATGGTTATTTGTGGGTTGGTTTGGTTGTGGTCTTTGGTAAGAACCAAAGATGTGAAAAAAAAAATGATATGTGAGTGGTTAAGGGGAAATTCTGCCAAAAATTTCTCTAAACCCTTGTCCTTTTTTTCGGCCATAACTTGGTTTACAGACCTCAAAATTGGATGATTATAGTTGGAGATGAACCCTAAGAACAAGAGCTACAAATGTCTAGAAGAGACCAAGGTTTAAACCCGATTCTAAAAACCATGAAAATGAGTTTTGGCTAAAGAAGATACCGATTTTGTCCCCCCATGGGAGTAGCCTGCTGTTTGGGACCATATTAGGTTATACTCATCCAAATGTTGTGAATCAAAACCATACTAAACTAGACACCTGTGAGAATAACTTTATGAAAGAAAGTATGGTCATGATATGTCTCTATTAGCTCCAGAAATTTGTCCAATTGAGTACACAATACCACCCTCGAAACTATTCAAGAGCAAATCTGAAATGTTTGGCCATATCTCATAAATTTAAATGTCTAAATGACCTGATCTATGATATTTGAAACTCAAGATAGGTGAACATTTTGTTAGAAAATCACTTTGTCTAAAACTCAAGCTATTGTGGTCAAAATTGTAATTGAAATGATTTGGGATGCATGTAGTAGGGATCATGGCGCCTTGAGCTCCATGACGGGGGCGTTAGGGCTGTTGTTGTGGGCACTCTATATACCAGCATTTTGCCCTAAGGATGTCCGTTATTGTTGATTTGTGATATACATGCTTGATGGCTTGGTGGAATGTTAATATGTGGTTCTAAATGTATTAACATTAGCAGGAATGTTTAATTGGAAAATTATATGTGTGTAATATAATTGTCCATGATACAAGGTAAAATTGTATGGTTTATATGAATCATATGACATTCATTACATGTGGGATATAGAATTAACATGCAATGACATGATTGCATTACATTGTGTATGGGAACATCGAATTTACAGCGGGGGTGTATGGTTAGAATCTAACACCATAATTAGTGATTTGGTGGGCGGGTTTCAGATCGTTGGACAAAGTCCAAAAGAGTCGATCTGTTGCATAAAATGAAACTAAACAGTAATAGCAAGAAGGGCTAGACACTCCCTTGGGTGAAAGACCTGAACTGGTTTACTACACCCTACTCAGTGAAAGTCTAAAAGTAGACGGCAAGCGGCCGATGGCAGACCCTAGAAAATCAAGTACCTAATAAAGAATGATTTATAAATGAAATGATCATTCGAGAAATGACATCCAAAAAGTTTTGGTTTATAAAATATGACTTTTGTTTTAAAAATGATCATTGGATGTAATCAATCAATGACGGTTTTTATCACACATAGGGATCGCATTGTGTGGTGGGAGTCGGTAAAGACTCGGGTATGGTGCATGAGTGAGTCTCATCTCGTTTCATGGCATAGCATGTAGAATTGCAACCTAGGATTGCATATTACTGTTTGGAATTGTGATGTGAATGTGATTGTTAAGGTGAACATTGCATGTACTAGGTGGGGAGTGAAAGATCTCGGTGAGGGAATTAATCTACTGGGCATGGCTCACCCTATATGGGATAACATTTCAGGTGTGGGAAATGCGCCGGTGGGTGGTTCTCATCCGGAGCCACAAGAGTGAAGAAAGCCGACTTGTGGCTTTGTAATCATTTTTGTAAAATGTTTGAAGTAAATTCATTTTGATGTTGTATCATCGTGGCTAATGAGTGAAATTAAACTCATGTAATTTTTATAAAAAAGAATTATAATTTTACTCATAAATGGACCTTGCAATCATTGTGTTGTGTCAATTGATGGTCATGATTGTATAACGTATTGTACCAGAATCGGACAGAGCTTCTCGAGAAAGCCGAATCATCCGATTTTTTTGTTAGTTATGGATTCCTACGAATGGACACACAGCTGTGGTATCGGGTTACTGATATCCACAGCTCGCTGGTTGATGGTAATGGACTCTCCTAGCTTTGGGCTACAACTTGGTATCATACATAGGTATGCGACACTAGGCTTGATAGGCATGGGTCGAGACCATTGCATTCATCGCGCATTTCATGTTCGGGTGGCTACTACGCATGATTTGCGGTGTTGTGTATTGTGTGAATAATATACATGGTAAAGTGTATATGAAAGAGAACATTAGATTAGACATACAACTCGGGGTTCGGGAAAAGGAACCAATGTAAGATATTTGAGACATTGAAGTCTATTAATGCTGGTACATACCACTAGCTACAGCTTAAGGAGAGAAATCTCAAGGTTTATAATTTTTGATCCCCTTATTTCTTTCTGGATACCGTGGTAAGACTAAATTGCTACCGACATATATGGCTAGTCGAGGAAGAGGACACTCCAGGTGGTGGAGGAACAACAACCTACTACTCCCTACTTTAACCCATGAGCCTTATAGAGGCTATTGGTGTTGCCCACCAATTACTGCATACAAAGAAGTAATCAGGGGCCGTGATGCTGGCAAAACCTCTGTAGGTTCAGCACATCATCCTCTAACCTTCAAGTAGGAGGAGGGACCGATAGGTGCTTGATCACCGGTCTCAAAAGAAGTCACAAGATCTGAGGCATGGAAGATCACCTCCAATGCCACTTCGCAGGATTAGGCTGGGTCAGATTCAGCTTAGAGGGTGGAATCCGGCATGGTGATTTGGCCAAAGCCTCAAGGAACTTATAGAGGCTACTACATGGGAAGAGTTCCATGAGCTCTTCATGGGTGCATTTCCTGCATCCGCCGACATGCAAAAGTCGTGGAGTCTTAGAACTGGAAAACAAAGAAAGAAGACGCGTTCAAATACGCGGGCCAAGTTCATCAATTATCTGCCACTCGATGATTATGGCCATAGATACGGACATGGTGGGTTCCGAGGATGGTCGAACCGTCCAACGGAGGTAAAACGCGGGACTTCTCTTATAAGACATGGACTGATGCTGACAGAACAATGACTATTGAGAGGTGCGGATCGACTTTGACTTAACATTCGGGAGGCATGTGTTAAAGATAAGCGAAAGATTTGGGCTTAGAGGTTGAAACTCAAAGCCACCAGATGGAAATTGGGAGATAGTGCGAATGTTGATAAGATATGTCGGGGTTATGAGTTAGAGATCTCAAGGGTTCTAATTACCATCGACATTAGGTCATGGATGTCGGTTTATGTCATCCTTAGGATGGACCGGTTGACAAAAGACACTAAGTCGCCATCATCAGATCAGAAGAGGGTTGATAGCCTACACACCGATGATTTGTGTTATGTTCAGGGATAAACGACAGCCACCTGCGCGTACGACTCTAGATGGCACGTAGTCATGGTTACCGGAAAGTCTACTCTGGCGATGAGGCAAGACAGAGTCGGGTCTACCTCCTCGTGGCTCATGAGTACAGGATGTTTTTCTGGATGATCTATCGAGATTACCTCCGCGGAGGGATGTAGACTTCACTATTGAGTTACACCCTGGTACATCGTTTATTTCTATGACTTCGCATAGGATGGCACTTGCTGAGTTGCAGGAACTCAAGGTCCAATTACGCAGAATTGTTGACAGGGTTTTATGACTGAAAGCACTTCACTCGAGGCGCCTCCGTGTTAGTCTTCCAAGAAGAAAGACAAGACTCATCTACATGCAGCAGACTACATACATTTGAATAGCTAAGAATAGCACCACGAGGATTGATGACTTATTTGATCAGCTAAGAGGGGCGCGGGTTATTCTAAGATAGATCTCCTCACCGGTTACCATCAGTTAAGGGTTTAGGAGGCAGATATCCCTAAGATGGCGTTTAGGACATGGTATGGGCATTTTGAGTTCACAAGAATGTTTTCGGATCGGGACGGCACAATACCCTAAAGAACATTCATGGATCTCATGGCATATGTATTCCAACCCTATCAGACAACTGTCAGGTCTCGCTACTACATCTCGTCTCTACCTAAAGTCTAAGGAGGAGCATGTGGTCATTTGAGGATCGGTGGTTCAAATTTTTTTGCAGAGACTATCACGTATGCCAAATTTAGTAAGTGTAATTCAAAGCCATCGGGCGTGAAATCGCGCATGTGGTATCGCTGTACGGTGACTTGTGAGAAGGTCAGAGGAAGAGGAAGGTGGAGAGACCAAGCCTGCCTTCAGAGGCGCCGATTGGTAGGGTATTACAAGAGGTTCATTAAGGACTTCTCCCGATTAGCTAAACTTGAGGATGAGATTGACTAGAAAAAGGTCAGGAGTTTGAGTGGGAATGATCAGGTGAGGGTGCACTCAGAATTAAAGAAGAGCCTTACTTCAGCTCCTATTCTAATAGTTCCCGAGAGGGGATAGAGGTACACAGTGTATTATGATGCCTTTAAGGACGGACTTGGATGTGTTTTGATGCAATCTGGGAGGGTAGTGGCTTACGTTTCTCAACAGTTAAAGAACCACGAGCAGAGTTACCCTACACATGACATGGAGTTGGTGACCATTGTCTTTTCCTTAAAGGCTTGGCGCCACTATCTATATGGTGAGCAGTTCAAGGTATTTTTGGAATACAAGAGTCTGAAGTACATTTTTACACAGCGAGACCTCAACATGAGGCAACGCATGTGGGTGAAGTATTTGGAGGACTATGACTTCACCTTGCATTACCACCCTGATAAGGCAAATGCAAGCCGATGACTCTAACCGAAGTCACAGGAGTATTGGCTAATGTGGCTTCCCAGAATGGCGTATATCGAGGCTGAGATAGTTCGCTGAACTATAAGGACTGTGTCGTGGTACTTTGCGGCGGTTTATGGCTACGCCTTCCTACTAAAACGTAGTGATCGAGTCCCGCGACAGGCATAGATACTGTCCATCAGTAATGTGCACGGCCTGGATACAGTGACGGCTGTCGCCATGCCATAAATGGCGCTTTGGTATAAGGATGGGTTGTGGTCCCCGCTAGCATAATTGAGAGGATCCTTAGGAGTTCCATTGTTCCCGCTTTGTCGTACACTCTCTCGCGGCACGTAAGATGTACTCATGATCTTCTGCCGTGATATCGGGAGTGGGTGATGAGTATACTTTATACTCATTTTATCCCTTTCACTTATATTTTTAGTAGTTTTATTATATATATAAGTGAACTAATGCTCTAAATGTTCAATTTGTAATTAGGTCAACCATGAGCCAATATGGAACAAAAACAAAGAGATAAAGCCTAAAATTTAACAAACTACACAAAAATGATGCAAGAATGGCCATTGTGTTTTGATGTTTTCAGCTGCAAGATGATCCAAAATGGAAGCATGCTTTATATGGAAGGATTCTGCACTTTAAGATCTTTCCATTGATACCAAGAACACCAAAGTTGGAGTCCAAACGAAGAAGTTATGCAAGTTGCAAGCCATGAAGAAAATCAGCAAACATTGCAACACCTGCAGCATCAGAGGCTACTGTATTTTGCCATTTTTGGATATAATATGAGCTCAAATTGCATTAATCTATATATGGATGAATTCTACACTTCAAGATCTTTCCAACAGTACCAAGAAATACTCGGGTCTGGAGTTCAACAAGACAAATCTGATAATCTACAAAGTTGGTGTAAAAATAGGATCGCAGAACGCCGCGACGCTGGGTAAGAGAGCGCAACAGAGATCCCGACGCCAAGGACATTAAGCGTGCACGACGTCAAGGCATTCGAGGTTGGTTTTTGGTCGATTTTAGCCTATTTTGAGCCCATAATTGGGGGTTTTAAAGCTCAAACCTGGAGGAGACGGGGGAGAACGTTTTTGGGAGGTTTGGAAGGGGGGAAATACCCTAGGGCATGGTTCTCTTTGGGGAAGAAGATGGATTGAAGAAGATGAAGATTGAAGAGGAGATTTGGACTTCATTCATCACATTAGGCTATTTCTTCTCCCTTTTCATGTTTTTTCTATCTTTATGGTGGTTGGATCTTTTCCATTGATGGACTGATTTTCGCTTTCTAGGTTTTGCTGTATTTTTGGACATGGATCTAAATCTAGTGTTGATTTTCCTGGCTTCTATTATTCTTTGTGGATTGTATATCTATTAATTCATTCTTCGTTGATATTTGCATATTGGCTTAGCCAATTCACACAGAGTGGTTTCTGATGATCTTATGAATGCAGTGAGAACAGACACAGATGAGTTATCCTAATAAATTTGATAATATAGGATTATCAAACACCAGAGACTTCAGAGTTCTTTGATTTTAATGCACATTTAACACTGGGGTCGAGCTACACAAGAAACCCAGTGATAAATGGTAGGTTATTTGACTCTGAGAAATGGTTTCTTTAATTACATTAGATAAGAACTGCTTCGATAGCATTTTCAAGGAGACAATAGAGGGAATATTGATCTAGATATAATAGAAATGTCCACTGCACCAAATAATTTAGAAATATATTATTCTCGTGTCCTATAGTTGCACAAGCTTGTTACTATAAAGTTTTCTTTTAGTTTAGTTTAATTTAAATTCTACTTAAACAATCTTTGACCGTTTGAATATTAGAGAAGCGTTTTAATTTGGTACTTAGCATCCCCATTTTCCCTGTGGATCGATATCCGTACTTAGGTACACTTTATTACTTGACAAGCGTATACTTCCGCAGAATAGGCACTTTGCACTTATTATTGCATATCCACAAAGACATAATCACGTAAACGCCTATCAGTGGGATGAAGAAACATGTTAGAGATTTTGTTTGTTGATGTCTCACGTGGTCGCCAGCAAAGGCCGAAAGATCGAGGCCGCCAGAATCGCCATCTAACCCTTGGAAGTAGCTATGGAAGTGGAGACATCACACGGATTTTGTGACTCACTTACACGGATATCGCGAGGGCATGATGTGTGGGTGATAAAGGATCAGTTTTACTAAGTCCCAGAGACACCTTTTGGTCAGGCGGATGACCTCACTCAAGGAATTCTATAGGTTGTACATAATGGATTGTATCTACATACTGGAGTGCCAAAGGTCCATAGTATCGATCGAGATCTAGGTTTACTTACTCATTTTGGAAGAGTTTCCTTATAATGGCTAAGGACACAGCTTGAAGATAAGCACTACTTTTCATCCCTTACCACTAATTAGAGAGAGGACAATCCATACTTTAGAGGACATGTTATAGGCATGCGTTCTAGATCTCAAGGGTAGCTGGGAAGAGCATTTACCCTTAGTGGAGTTCGCTTATAACAATAGTTACCAAGCAAGCATACAGATGGCACCCTAGGAGGCACTACATGGGAGGCCTTGTCGATCTCTGGTTTGTTGGACTGAGGTGATAAAGAGAAGCACTATGGGTCCGGATTTGGTTAGAGACACCTATGAGAAGGTGGATTTCATACTTTTAATCGCCTCATAGTCAGAGTTTAAGAGCTTATGCCGGCAGACTATGGCGACTCTAGAGTTTGAGGTGGGGAGATCACGTTTACTCAAGGTGATGCCTAAGAGATGAGGGTCAAAGTTAGACAAGGGAAAGCTATTGCCAAGAAGGAGCATCGGGCCATTCAAGATACTCGAGAGGGTGGGTACAATTGCTATCGCCAAACTTATCGAGTGTTCATGTGGTATTCCATGTCTCCATGCCCCAAGAGGCACCCAGATCCAACCCAGAGTGATCGAGACGAGCTTGTCGTTGATGCAGACAAACCTAGAGGAGGGACCGGTACGTATCATGGATAGATGGGATCAAGTTTTGCAAGGCAAGACTGTGAGGCTAGCTAAGGTGTTGTGGCAACATCGAGGAGTGGAGGAGGCAACATGGGAGCGCGAAGACACTCTGCTTGCTAATTATCCCTTCTTGTTTGAGGGTGAAGGTATATTCTTAGTCATTTGGCATTAAATGATTGTTGCATATGCCAGATTGAATATGTATGTGTGTGCACTCCTCGTGACGAAATTCTTTAAAGGGGGAAGAATGTAAACCTGGTAAATTTGAATTTCGCCAAAAATGGCAAACTGCAATTGTCGCTATAGTATAGGTTGCAAACCCGAAAAATTTTCTAGATCTCTATTGACAAACACCATCGTTGGATTTATTTAAATCTAGTTACCGACGCACTTGAATTACGCAGATATCCAAAATTTCAATGCTACGACGTGTCCAATGAAACCCAAAAACGAGATTTTTGAGAAAAATCTTGAAAGCGGAAAATAAGTAAAGTAAAGTTCATTTTAAAATAAATTGAACTTAAACTAGAACGAAATAAATCGCTTAGGCGTAAACAAGATCTAACAAAGCCGCATGTGGCTGTGATATGGAGCCACTCAGTCAAACTAAGGAGAGGCTTGGGGCAAAAAAGAAAGACAGATTTCTTGTCGCTGAAAACAAGAGAGAGAGAGGGAGAGAAGGCGAAAGACAAAGATTCTCTCTTCGATCCACTGGAAGTTCCTTACGAACGACTCGTCGGGTCACATTCAAAGTTCATCGCCGACAAGGGCTACGACATGAGTACCAAAAAAGGAGGATTTCACCAAGATCGGAGGAGATTTTAGAAATCAAAATTTTCGGGATTAGAGGTGTTCTTGAGACCTCTTTGGTTCTACTACGCTCCAAGATGTAGGGATTCTTCCTACTTTGGTTTATTTCCACCCTCAAGGGGCTGATTTTAAGGAATGTTGTAGAGGCTAGGCGCTTGTTTGGTTGATTTAGAACCGTTTAAAGCTGCTTTATGGCTTATTTGGTGAGTTATTTGGTTGTGG
This sequence comes from Tetrastigma voinierianum, assembly GCA_016808115.1. Lineage (NCBI taxonomy): Eukaryota > Viridiplantae > Streptophyta > Magnoliopsida > Vitales > Vitaceae > Tetrastigma > Tetrastigma voinierianum. The sequence continues at coordinate 26,266 of JAEQBH010000523.1, forward strand.
TCTGGGATATACAAAGATGTGAAAAAAATTTTATGTGAGTGGTAAGGGGAAATTCGTCAAAAATTTCCCTAGACCCTTGTCTCAGCTGGGCTATAACTACTTACGGATTCCAATGATTGATTCTAGTTGAAATGAACCCTAAGAACAAGAGCTACAAATGTATAGAAGAGACCAATGTTTAAATCCGGCTTAAAAAACCCAAAATGAGTTTTATTAAATTTTGAAGAAAATTTTTTTCAAAAAATTTGAACATGAGTCATTCTTGAAGAAAATCTTGGAAATGATTATTTGTTAAAATTGAGAGTTATTTGGGGTCTTTAACTACATATTTATGTTCTTTGAAAAAAGCCCAAATATTTCTAAAAAACAAAGTCATATCATCATTACACAAACAAGTATTGACCTAGATTTTTTCTTAATATATTTAAGATGTTGATTTTAAGCATATGAAAAACAAAACAACTTAATACTTAAAAGAAAATACAAATATTAAAAACAAAAACAAACTCTTTAATACTTAATGCTCTTAAGCCTTATCAATATTCATTCAAATAAAGTTCTATTCACTTATTCAACATCAAAATAAAATAAAAGTATATATTCGGGAAGATATAAAAACAAATGTCGCTTGGTCTAAGAACCTCATGTTTAAAAACATGCTTACCAACTTAAGGTATATGTACATATATAGTCTTAATAACTTTTCCGTTATTCATGGATGTAGATAAATACAACATTTTCCCCTTCAAATAATGCAACACAATGTCTTTATTACAACGTCCAATGGGATTATATGACTAAATAAACCCTCACACCAAGTTCAGTTATCAACTTTAAGAGGACTGAGGAATTTCAGTTTGAGTTGAGGATTAAAGGCTGAGAGGGCTGAGGAATTTCAGTAAATTTTATAAGTCCTACTCAGGATTTTCCCTACTTTCTTATGGCTTTTTTTTTTCACAATAATTTACAAACTCTTTTGACTAATTAAACATCCTGTAAGTATAATCATGCATTCCCTTAATGCTTAGAATTAGTCCTAAACAACCAATGTAGATAAATGGACAATATAGCAAAATATCAAAATACGGGCGACCATGATCATACAGATAAGGAGAGTTCATTAATCAAAAAGAAAATATCTGGTACTTGGCTTTGTTATACCAGAGGTTACTGCTACCAGTTACCTGGGGTCGCAGAGATTACTGGTTTCCAGCCTATATACCTTAGTTAAAATATAAATTAAAATATTTTTTTAACCATAAGATTTCGGGAGAAACCCCTTTCGGGATGTCCCCTAAATTTTAAAACAAATTAAGATATAAACATATAAATAAATGACAATAGATGGAGATATTAAAATGTGATTTCATTGAAAAGAAAACAACTTATATAAGTGGAATAAAGCTGAGCTAAAAGCTTATGGTGCTTTTTATGTTTAAAGCTTTGGGATATATCACAAGGAGAGTTGAGGAGAGAGAGGCTCAGATTACATACTCGTGAGAGCTATATCTCCAATACATAGAGAAATCCTCTATTTATAAAGAAAACAAGAGGTGAAGTGATAAGTCAAGGATAAGGTTAGGGTTTAAAGACCCACTCCGGTGCTCAATGTAATTTCATCACAAATCAAAATCTTCTAAACTTTTCCTTTAACGAAGATATCGGACAAGAGGATTTGGATACGATGAAGCCGATAAAGATTACGGCTACTTGGACTAGTCAGATTGTCTCAGCTAAGGGAATCTATCAAGAATGATCTAAAAGAAAATAAATAAGTAAGTTTCTTTCACAATTAGCTTCGCTCTTTCTCGCTTTTTGTAAAATCTTGCCGGAGAACCGCTATCTGCTTTGTCATCTTCTTCTCTCTTAAGTCAAACTTTATCTTATCAAAACTTTTGCATCTTTATCTTCCACTCATCTTGTTTCTTCTACATCTTCCATTCTTCCACTCACATTTTTCCACTTACATCTTTTATTAAAACCAAGAACCGATCATACATTCTTATCTTCTCTACTGGGTTCCTTCGTAGATCTTAATGGGATCTTGGGCTTAATTTCTTTATATATATCCTTTTAAGAATCTCACTACCAAGCAGTTAGTTGACTAATGTGCATTTTCAAGTTCACCTACAAACGGATTTGGTGTGTCTTTACGAGTTGACTAGGTTCATTATTTACGCCAACGAACTAGCTCCACAGATCTCTAAACTCGTCATGAACGGGCTCCTATCTTAATGTCATCAAGCGTGATTTTCTAAAACTAAAATCTATTAATATGTTCAAAATTATCGTGTGTTCTATCTTAATTTTTTTCTTTCTAAAGCTGTATTTTTCAATTTTATGTCTATTTCATTTTCTATTTTTTCTTCATATAATTTTTTAATGATTAGATAATTTTGTTCAGATCTATCATATTTTTTCCTTAAAATTTATAGTTCTTCTCTAAGTAAGTGATCTTGATTTTGAAGTGGAGGAAAAAGGGGAGGAAAATCATGTGTTAAATTTTAAAGGTTACTTCTTGGGCTACTAAGCATGGTTCTACTAGTTTTAAATGTGGTTGGCCATGATGATTTAAATTTTTACTAATGGACTAATAAATAATTACTTCCTAAGTTTGTTTTACATTGATCTAAAGTCCGGTTAGATTATAAAATCCTTTGGAAAATAAAAGGGATGCTTTGATATATAAGGAAAGGACTTTTCCCATGCTTTAAAATAATCGTTTTATGACCTGGTAACAACATAGAAATTAAAACATACTATTATTCTTTTATGAAAATATTCTCGATAAACAATTTTAAGCAAGTAATAAAATATTTTCTATCTAAATTCTTATTAGTCCGTTATTAAAATCTGACTAAAACTAATCCGCAGGCGCCCATAATGCATTTATGTGCTTCATCTAGTCCTATATGAGGTAATAAATTAAAGGTTATATTACTTATGGGGTATACCTTAAGAGAATTCTTTCCAAAGGTTAATACATTTTCTTGGTCTTTACTGGAATAAGCTGGAAGGATCCTAATTATCCGCCTATTCATCTGTGACATAAAATTAATTTATTAGTCTACTTAATTAATCAAGTGGGACATATCTTTTCCTTTAATATGTCTAATTTCTATTTTTAATTTCAGATAATTATTCTTTTTTGTAAAATTTAATCATCTCCTTTATGTAAGATCTTTTTCATTTTTTAATTTATAAACTTTACTATCGCTCACGTCTGTTTCCTATAAGAATTTCATTTTTAGAAATTATTAATATTTTGAAGCTATCTATGATATTTGATAACAATACTTCGATTCATGCCACTTATATTTAGAGCCGGTACCCAAGGCTAATAAATGTGGACTAAAATTGGTCTGATTTTTTCAGTTAATTTAGTAATCACCATTTAAAAAACCAGCCGGTCGCCAACAAATAATAAGGCAAAATTGCTGTCGGGTCGGTCATTACATCAGTCAAGAGATTGGGTTCTGCCAAATTTGGCCCGATTTTTTCGTTAATAATTTAATCACACTGGTCCCTGCACTCTGTGGACCTAAGCATCTAATCTGTCGGCATTTGTTAATTTTGCCACCTCTACTTATATTACCTTTTTCTTTGTATTTTCCATTACTATACCTACAAATTTTTTCTATATTTTTGGTTGAATACTTATGGGGTTTTACACACACGCCTCCCCATCCTAGGCTACATCCATCTGTTTCAATTATTAAATAATCATTTAATAATGGTAGGTCTAATGGTGGTAATTTTGTAACTATTTTTTTAAGAGATTTTACTAACTTATTATCTTCTTGATTAAAATATTTATGTCCTTTATTTCCTACTTTGCTAAACAAAGGGCCTGCAATCTTACTTAAATTTTTTATAAAGGGTCTGGCATAGTTTAATAATCCTAGAAATTTCTGTAATTCTTTTGTTTCTTCTATTTTATTTGGAAAAGTTAGAATTTTTTATGAAATATGGTTGTATAAGAATTTGCCATCTCTCATTATTACTCCCAAAATTCTATGGTCTCGTTGAAATAATTGCATTTTTACTTTTGCTAATTATAATACCACAGCTCCTTCAAACTTTTTTAATACTATTTGGAGATGTCTTATATGTTGTTTCTTAATTTTTCTAAAAACTAGTATATCGTCTATTTTTGGAGGGTGCATTTTTTAAACCAAATGGCACATAAAGCCATCTCAGTCGCCCTCTCGGGATGTGAAAAGGTTGTCCAAGCTATACCGGTCTTGCAGCATCTTAACTTGCTAAACCCGATTTACAATCAATTCATAAATATAGTAATAATCTTTTATTTTTCCTAATAAATACTTTATTGGTATAGCATATCCATCATCTCTTGTGTTATCATTTAACCTTTTGCAGTTAATTACCATCCTACTTTTTCCTCTTTTTTGTTCACTATGTTTATTTACTAAGAAAGCTGCTGATCTATGAGATGAATCTGATCAACGTATTACACCTAGTTTTAGTAAATCATTAATATGTGTCTTATAATCCTCTCTATCTTTTTCAGTTGGCTCTATCTTGGCAGTTTTTAGTTTATAATCTGGGTTTTTTATTTTTAATATACATTCAACTTTATCTTTTTCCCAATATTTTAAAACATTTTCTCCTATTATTTCTAGTTTTTCTAGCCTATCAATCAAGGCTTGTATTTGTTCTTCTTTAGATTTTATCATAAAGTAGCTTTAGTTATTAATACTAATTAATTACAAGTAAATATATATATCTTCATATTCTTCTTCTTCAAAATCTTCTTGTATTATGTTTCATATATTGCACTGTCTTTTCGTACTCACAATCTTTTTTTTGCAAATAGCTTCATTTAATATTCTATTCGTTATCTAATTTTTCTTGATCTATAATTCCTCGATTTCTTTTGTAACGGACTTTATCATACAATGTCTTGATAAGGTAAAAATCTTTATTAAAAGTTATTTGTCCATTATCTTTAATAGAAATGATAGTCCTAATATAACTTGATGTTCAGATTTAATGGTTTTATCCAAGTTTCTTCTTAAATTGCAGCTTAAAGATTCTTGAATGTAAGAAGCCATTATAAAGGATATTTTTGTCAGAATATTTGATGATTGGTATACCTATTAAAGCTTCTCAAGCATTTGTGCTAATACAGGTTTTTCTGCTAAGGTTATAAATATTTTTGGTATTATTTTCTCATCTATAATTACATAGTACAACTCCGTATCTAATAAATGTGATATGTTCTTATTAAAAAAATCTTATATCCTAATCAGTATATCTCTATTCGACGCGCTTTTATTTCTCCTAATTTATTACATATTTCTATAGGGTGGATTATTACATTAGGAGTTTTCTCATCCATAAATTCTTCCTCGGGATTTCTCCTAATTTTTTCTTTTCCTATATATTTTTCAAATTTTGTGACTAAATCATTATATCCTTCTTTTATTAGAATTATTTCTTGTTTTATTCTTTTTATCTTTTCATCTATGGAAATAGTATTTATAATTTTTTGATTATCTTTTCATCTAAGCTCAAGCTTAAAGTTAAGCCCATAAGTTAATTTTTATTTATTTATTTTAATTTTGGGCTTAACACAATCAAACTCCTAACTGGTATAAAACATAGTACTAATGCAACAGAGAAGGAACTGTTTTTCTTTCAAGAGGAGTGGGCATCCTCTTACAATCCAAACAGGCCCTCCATGACTGGCTTTCTTTCTTTGTCTGCTTACCTCCATAACTCCAAAAGAATATACCTATTTTATCCTTGGTTCTAGGACAATCTTTTTCTTAAGTACTCTCTCATAGAACTCCTCCCTAATTGGTTCTCTTATTCAATATTTTGGAGCTGTGAAAGCAGCCCCCATCTCCTTTCATCTTCCAATTACTTCATTTGAAATTTCTCTCCTATTCTTGACCAAGTCCTAATTCAACTTTTTAATAACCTAACATGAAAGAGATGACAATATTTGGCACTTGACACACACCATCCCATCCGCACATGTGTCTACAACATCATAACACCCATGGAGCAATGGAAATGCAGTTGACTACGAACAGGGTACTTCCAAAAGTCAACTTTGTATTGGGTCGGTAATGAGTGAAGGTATTTCACCTTTACTTTTAAAATATTCAAATTCGATTCGGAGTTAATCAAGTCAAGCTCGATCTCATAAAGCCACTCTTGTCGAGTCGAATTCGAGTATCATAACACTCGACTCGAATTGGTCGCGAGCTTAATCGAGTTTTACTATTTTATCATTCATTAAATAACATTTATACACTACTCAGGTAGTCATCATATAAAAACCCTAAATCTCAAGTATAGCCGAGTCGAGTATAATTATTTATTAATTAAAATGAATTAATTCAAATTTTATTGAGTCTGAGGTTCGAATACCTTCGACTACTTTTTGAATCGAGTTTCAAATACGTTTTCTGAAAAAAAAAAAAACTTGACTGAATCTCAAATAGGTTCGAGATAGTAACTCTGTCCATTTGTTTCCATTGACACCCTACCCTACATGCTAAGTGTACTTACTATCACATTAAAAGGCAAACCCCCACAAAACACAACCACCTCTTGTGGAAAGATAAAGACTAGTGTGAGGGCTTCAGATCACGGCAAATTCACAAGCTGAGGTGAGTTTTGCAAAAATCCATCATTGTAAATATCGAACTAAATACATCTATCATCTTTTATTCGTTCAACAAACACCAAATCATCTTATAGACAATTCCATTATTGAAAATTACCCTGCTCTCAAGATATACATACAAATACAAATTTCAGATCCCATTGCTTGCATTCTTCAGATTCCCGCCCAGGAGTGACATGAGGCCGCCAATTATGACCCCTTCCCCAGGAATCACTTCATCAATACTCCATGTTGAAGCTCTTGTCCCCAGCAGCGCTGCTGCTGTTGCTGCTGGTGTCACACCAATGCTCTCCTGGTACGATGGCTTGCTTCCTTCTTGCCTCTCAAAGCACTCTCCAACCCTTGAATAAGATGGTGAGGACTTCATTGATAGAGAGGAACCACCACCAGGGGGTATGAGGAGCTGCTGTTGTCTTTTAGAAGCATTTTCTGGCGAGTTGACAGTCTGGCACTTCCACGCCTACCCTGAAGGCTAAAGAATTGTTGTCAAAGCTGCTCAATTCAGTTGAGGCAGCAGTAGGTACAAGCCCATGGGAAGAGTCCAGGTCCCAAAGCACACCTCCTTTGTCTCCGCTCCTGAACCAGGCTACTGTGTGCAGCACATAGACCACTCTTTCCCCTTGCAAATTTCTCTTCTCACATTTTCCTTCTCCCAGCAGCACGCTTCCTCCACCACATGAGCCTTGCAGAAATCTGTGCTACCTTGGGCACCTCCCTTTCAGTTTTCAAACTTGCATCAGCTTCCCCACCATGCTTAATAACACCAAAAATGACAGGCACTCTGGTGCAGCCTGGAACAGAACATCTTTTTCCACCACCATGGGCAACACAAAAATTTGTGCCTCCATGTACGCTTTTAGGACAGATCCCACCGCCATCAAAGAGGCAGCGCTTTCCCCCACCATGTCCCTTGCAGAGTGGCGTACTCCCTTCAGCACCTTGTGGTGCACCAGCAAATATGCAACGCTTACCACCATGTGCCTTACAATACATGGTGCTTCCTTGAGCACCCTTAGTACATCCCAGGAACTGGCAACGGCGCCCACCTCCATGAGAAATGCATAATCCAGCCTGCCCCTCAGCACTTCGAGTGCACCCTTCTACCTTACACCTCTTCCCCCCACCATGTTTGATGCAAAGCCCGACTCTGCCCCTGAGCTGTCTTGGTGCACCCTGCTGATGCTCTTGCCAAATTCTCTCTGCCACACCAGCGTGTTATGGTGAAATTCCCTGTCTTTGCCTTCAGCACTTTTAGTACATCCCAATTGCTGGCACCTCTTTCCTCCACCATGGGCCTTACAGTAGGCAGTTCGACTCTCAGCGCCTTGTTGTATCCTTGGCTTATGGCATCTTTGTCCGAATTTCATGACTGTAAATGCAAAGACCTGATGCCCTCTGCACCTGTACAATCTATAAACTTGCATTTCTTAGATCAGGCTTCTATGATCTGAAGAAGTCACAGCAGTAGCAGACTCAGACACAGTGCCAGTTGAGTAATCTGTGGCAGAAGGTTCAGACCAGCTGAGATAGACGATCATGGGATTTGGTTCCTGTTCAAAAGCCTTGTGTTTGCATGAAACTTTTCTGTCAATTTTGGAGCCAAAGAAGCTTATGGCATATAGCCACCTGACTTTTTTGCTGATGTAGAACCCTCGTCAACAACAGGAATCAAAACCCGGTTTTCATCAGCAGACACTTTGTTAGGATGATAGGATGAATCTGTATCAGCCTGGACCAAATCTGAACAATCAAGCCCTAAAAACTCCCCAACACCTCCAGAAGGGCCAAGTTTCAGGATTGAATCAACCTCGGGTGGCAAATGCTTGTGGCACATGGTGGCCAATCCAGTTCTACTAACACCAACATGGTAATAATCATCACGATACGTACTTGGTGTTGGCCCCAAACCAAGCACCAACCTGCAGCCATCATCAGGAGGATTTGAAGGCTTAACACCAAGTTTGCTTCGATTATTCACAATTCTTGCAGTGTTGCTTCCTCCAAAGCCAAAGCAGTTCAAGCGTAAAGTAGTGTCGCCAAAGTTGTCATTTTTTATGACCTCAAAAGTAGGAGGCAAAGAAGCACTCTTATTGTCAATATCCATTTTCAGGGTGCCACGAGCTACAGCACAAAGGAATGAGAAGCCCAGCTAGCAAAGCAGTCCTATACACAGGCTACTAGGAAGTTCAACATATTAAAACTAATTGGACAAGCAGAAAGGATTCCAATATGGTAGCTCCTCCACTAACAAATCCTGATGTGTCTGACCTATCCATTTGCACAATATCAACACTCACAACACAGTTTTATCAAGGAAGTGCTTAGTTTCTGCAGTATCTGACAACGTTCCTAGGATAGAAGCCTTTAATGAAGACAGATAAGATGGACGTGCAGAGGAGATCCTTGGAGCGTCTTCTGCTCCTTGCTAAAATGTCCTTTTGCTTCATTAACACTGAGAAAGAAACAAAATGACAAAAACCTTTAAATCGTATCATAATCACATTAGAGGAGGATATATCATTATCCACACGTACAAAGAATAGTAAAAAATAAGAGCTGTATGCAGTTTTAAAAAAAAAGGTTTCTTGGGACTCCATTTGTTAAATAATTGACATAAGCTACGCTCCATCAGTTCAAGTAGAGTAGGGACCTAACACTGGTGGAAGTACCAGATTCAACCATATCAACAAATTAGAGTTCAAGAGGGTGGTAGCATTTCAAACAATATTGTAGAACATAATTAAACCAATACACTATTTGATACCTATTAAATGACCAACTCTCCTAAAAGCTCAAGCTTGTAGGATTTGAGTTTAATATGAATATCATGCTTCAACACCCTCCCTCACGTGCACATGACCCCATACCCATGCACGTGGAGAGTCAGAGTCCATTATGGACTTCCAAATAAACATGGGGATTAAATTGCAAGGAGAGGATTCAAACCCAGGACCTCTGCCAAACCAAACTCTGATACCATGTTAAATGGCCAACTCTCCTAAAAGGTCAAGCTTGTAGATCAGGGTTTAATATAACACCAGTTTCAACAATACCATCTCTCATCAACTATAGCATAAATGCAATGCATCTAAACAGTCTTAGCACATGTTGGTAGACAAAATAGTGTCACATCAACAAAATGTTAATAGTATCAGAATTAAACTAGTTGGGAAAAGGAAACATGTAGAGTTAGGAAACTTCATATTCTTTCCTATTTGAGTTAGGGATTGTTTTGTATATAAATAGGTTATTTGTTATCAATTACTTAAGCATTATTGACAGAAAATGCACTATTGACAGAAAAACCATAACAATTACTTAAGCATTATATATAGATTTTCAATCTAGCTAGCTATCATATCTGTAAAACCCGAGTAAATTTGAATTTTTCCGAAAATTGGCAAAACTAAGAATTATCTATACAAGACAGGCTACGTAATCTAAAAAAACTTTTAGATCTCGATGATCTATCTCACCGTTGCTGGATTTGTCTCACGAAATCTAAATACCCGCACGAATATCGTCAATCAAGACAATGATTACCATCTTTAACACAGGTGTCCGATAAAACAAAAAACGAGATTTTGACAAAATACCTAAGTAAAGTTCATTTAAAATAATTTGAACTTCTGAACCAGATGAAATAAATCGATTCTGTGGTAAACTTAATCTTTAATTAGTCGCGAACACATGGCGTGATGTGAGTCACTCACTTGAGACTTAAGTGAGGGACTTGGGGGAAAATATCCGATTCTTCCCATTATGATTTTCTGGCTTCTAGGGAGAGAGGGAGAGAAAGCCAAGCTTCTTTCCATGATCCTCGGAGCTCCGTTGGTCGGATTTCGTCGAGCCAAGAACAAAAATTCACCGCATCGACGAGGGGTACGCGTACATATTGGAAATGAGGGATTTCACCGAAGATTCAAAAGAGAAGATTTCAGGCTAGGGAGGCTTCCTATCCGTGTTTCTACGCTTCAAGAGGTAGGGATTCTTCCTACTGTAGTTTATTTTCCACCTTTAGGCTAAGAAAAAGAGTTTTTCATTTTAAGGTCTGTTTAGGTGTAGGAAAAATGGGATTTTTGAGTTCCAGAGATGTTTTTTGCTTAGACGAAGAGAGCTTCACCTAGGCGAAGGCCTGAATCTTCCCCAAGAAGATTGGCTCTTTGCCTAGGCGAACAAAGACTCACCTAGGCGGGCAAACCCAAGAGCAAAAGTTGGATGTGCACTCATGCCGCCTAGGCGGCAACCCGAGCAAAAGTTAGATGCAGACCGTCGCCAGCAGGAGGGCTCGCCTTGGGCAAGCCTAGAGTTCCCTTAGTAATAATCGTTGGGGATTGCTTAGCTTCTGTGTGGCTTGTTTGGGCCCGCTTACATAGCTTCGCTTGGGGCTATTGTGGGGTGGTTTGTGAGCATGTTGCACGCCACAATTGGTTTGATGATCAGTATATCATTTTTGTAATAACATGTGTGGTTGTGTTGACTTGATGAAATGTTGATATGTATGCTCCTATATATTGACATTGGAATGAATGTTTGTTTTGGAAATTATATGTATGTGATATAATTGTCTAGGATACAAGGTAAATTGTATGGTTTATATTGCCCATATGGCATTCATTACATGTGGGACATGGCATTGACTTGTAATGGCACATTGCATTGCATATGCATGGGAACATTGCAATTGCGAATGAGTGCATGGTTAGGATCAAATGCAAGAATTGGTGATTTGATCAATTGGGCTCGTCTGGATTAGGCGAGAAGTCGGCGAGTTACCGCGGTTGCCGAAAACGAAAACTTTGTGTGGGTAATAACACAAGAAGGGCTAGACACTCCCTACGATTGAAAAGACTGGGTTGGTTTTACTACACTTGGTGGTGGTCAAAGTGTAGGCGGTGTCTTGGCCGGTGGTGGGACTCCAAAAATCCGCTACCCACAAAGGACACAATGGTTATAATTTATATAAAATGTTTAATTAGGAATGACATCAAAAAGTTTTGGTTTACAAAAACATGACTTTTGTTTTGAAAATGATCATTTGAGGTAATCCATCAATGACGGTTTTTATCACACATGGGCATCGCATTGTGTGGTGGGAGTAGGTAAAGACTTGGGTATGGTGCATGAGTGGGTCTCATCTCATTTTATAACATGAAGGATTCCAAGTTAGAATTGACATATTCTTATTTTTTTGGAATGTTGATGTGAAGTGTAAGCATTTTTTTTTTTTTTTTTGATCAATAGCCGGTATATATAGATATGAAAAAGAGGCACGAGAAGCTCCAACAAGTACACAAGAGAAGTATAGAACCTGAGACACCTCTCACTAAACCCCCATCCAAGCGAAAACTCCACCAAGAATTTAAGTTATCCATCTTGAATTTTACTTAGCCAGCGCATGGTATGAGAAGAAAGATTCGTCACATGTACGAGGAGGGCCTCATTTTAAAACCCACCTATTCCTTTCCAATACAGGTCAAAATAAACACGGACGCCGCCGAAATTACTCTTCCTTTTCTTTCCAACACTAGCACTGCCAAGCAGGAGAAGTTGCCCTAGCGTACGGGAACACCCAGTGTGGTAATTGCCAAAGGAGATCCCATAACATCTTGGCTCTCGGCTTGATGGATAAGCATTGGTATTGTTTTGCCGTGCTCTTCACATAAAAAACACCTATTTACTATGGGAATCCCCCTCCTCTTCAGTTGGTCCAGCGTTAGCACCTTACCCCAGGAAGCTTCCCAGGCGAAGAAGCCCAATTTTGGGGGAACACTTGGGTTCCAAATGGATCTACTAGGGAAATCCAAAGGGAGGCTGAGCTTATCGGCTTACGATACATATGTCTTTGAAAAACCATCGATGAAAATCCTTTAGCAAAACTGATCCTCTTGAGCGAGGCCTAATCTTTGCTTGTTGTGAAGAAAAATAAAGCCTTTACTCTTGTATCAGGTCATTGAAGGTCTAAGGAAGGCGGAGACCAACCCCTCCCTTTGAAGAATCCCAAACATCTGCAACCCTCGCGTCCTTGTGAGCTGCCAAATTGAACAGAGTGGGGAAAGCATGGCTCAGCACGGTCTCGTCGCCCCAAGGATCCTTCGGAAAGCCAACCCTCTGCCATTTCCTAGGGAGGAATAGGCGAGTTATCGAGAAAGGAGCCAGTTCTTGATGTCTTCAGTGGCCAGATCACAATAACTTTCACGATGTCTCTAGAATACCAACCTGACTTCCTCCCCAAAGCAGTGCGTCGCATTCTCAGAGAGTCCCTCTCATTAGCAAACCGCAACTACTTACGAGCGGTGCTTGGTTCATCACGGAAGGCCTCTCACCCTAACCCCCTCTACTTTTCTCTAGGCATTTGTTTTCCAGTTGACGGATGTAGTTTCAATCAAGATTCCCTCCGCCCCAAAGAAAGTCTCTCTGAATCTTCTCCAGTCTAGCACAAACAAACTTTGGCATTCTAAATGAGGGAGAGGAAGTAAATGGGGAGAGCTGTTCAACCCTCGAATAAGTGTGAGCCTCCCACCCTTTGAGATATATTGTCTTTTCCGGGAGGGCCGGTCTTTTCTAAATCTTTCTTCAATAGAATCCCGGACCCCAGGCCACAGTGGGGAGCTCCCGAGGAGGCCGAGTGCAAGTGGGAGAGACCAACCTACAACCAGGCTGACCGCTAAGCGGCTCCACATTATCCACCCTACCTAGAGGAATAATCTCACTTTTGTTTAGATTAATTTTCAATCTGGCTTGACCGAACCGTGCATCCACCTTAAAGCGCATCAAGCGTGAATTGGCCGCGAAAACAATAGCATCATCACATATAAAGGTGTGAGATGACCATCTCACACCCTCTCTATTCCCCGATACGCACCCAGATAAAATTGCCATCCAGCGCTGTTTTGCGAGACAACTGGAGCATACTGACTGAATGCTGGCGAAAGAGGATCCTTGTCTGGAGACCTCTTGAACTCAGAAAGAACCAATGGGAGGCAGATTAAACATGACGAGAGGCGAAGCGGGTGAAATACTGATGAATCCACCTAATCCATTTAGACCCAAAACCCATTCTCTCGGCGTGCATAGTGAAAATCACGATATGATCATAGCCTTTCAATATCAAATTTACATAGCCCTTTTCTTTCCTTCTTAGAGCGGAGTCCACGACCTCATTTGCTATCCTTATTTGCATCAGAATTGCCTCCCTTTTACAACTTGTTGAGGCGGAAATAATCACCCCCATAACCCTTTTAATTCTGTTTGCCAACACTTTCGACAAAATTTTATAGAGACTGCCCACTAAACTGATTGGTCTCAAATCCTTAAGATCCTCAACAGTACTACCCTTGGGCACCAGAACCAAGAAAGTAGCATTAAGGCTTTTAACAAACTGCTCATTCTGGAAGAAATCCTTAAAAAAACCCATGACCTCCTCTTTCACAAAATCCCGAATTTGAGGCTGAGCTATTGGAAAACCATCGAGTCCGGGGCTTTATCAACATTAAGGCAGAAGGCAATTTTGCTAGGACTTCCTCCTCGTGAACATTTCTTCAACGGCGGCCCAGTCTTTGATCATTGAGGTGTATGTCTGGGTAAAGCGGGCTGATGTTGAGTGAGAGGAGAGCTTTGAAAAGCACACGGAACCTTCTTTAACCTCAGCCTCCTTAACCAATCTTCTCCCATCGATGCTGATACTGCTAATGGATTTCCGCCTTCTATGAGAATTGGCCATTCTATGAAAAAACCACAGTATTTGTCATGCTTTCAGCCAAAAGATCCTGCAGTTTGCATGCTCTGAAACCTCTTCAAGATCCACCTCCTTCAAGTCCTCTCTGGCCTTTTCCCTCTTCGCTGCTTCCAAGGGCTGACACCTTATCCTTTTCCACATCATCTGACTATCCTATTTAAAGCCTCCTTTTTCTTCATCTCCACTCTACCAAAAACCTCTATATTCCAGGCCTTCAAAATTCCTTTCAGAGCCTTTAATTTCGAGGCTAAGATAAAACTATAGGAGCCGGAAAAATGCAAACTTTGCCACCAGTCTCTAAGGATATCCTTAAAGCCTGCGAACTTCAACCACATATTCTCAAGCGGAGGGGAGAAGGCCGGTTAATCCCATCACTATCCGACCCAACCTGGACGGTGGTCGGACAAGCGGGTCTCGGGAGATTACTCTGAGTCACGTTGCTAAACTGAATTTCCCAATCAGCTGACACCAAAAATCTGTCCAGACGGGACATCGGTGGTTGTGGGGCGCCTCAAGTGTAAGCATAACATGTGCCAGGTGGGAGTAGCCTTTTGTAGGAATTGATACTCTGCGGATGTGGCTCGCCCTATATGGAAAAACATTTCAAGTGCGGGATGTCTTTGCAGGTGGACGACTCTTATGCGGAATTTACGCAAGAATGAAGAAAGTAAACTTTGTGGCTTTGATAATTCATTTTAATAAATACATTGAGCAAACTTGCTTGACATGTATTTTGGTGTAAAAAAGAATGTATTAAAACATGTGAAATTGTTTTTTAATATATATATATATATATATATATATATATATATATATATATATATATATATCCTTGCATTTTTGTAAAAATATGGATAAATGGATCCCGGTAAATGAGACATAATAGGTGGTATCAGGTTACACGATATCCATGGGTATTTCAGCAAGTTAATGGTTAAATCAATTGACCCCCGGATTTTGGGGCGTCACAATATCATCAAGGTTCTTTCTCAGCTTCTAACTTTCAAATCTAAAGAGCCAAAATAATATTGAATCTCCAGAAGACTAACTCATGTTTGTGAGGCAGGTCTAACTAGTAAACTCACTACATGCTTCTCTCTTTTACCCACCATATATCTTCATCCCAATTTTTTCTTTAGGAACCAAGAGAATAAATTCTAAAGCAAAAAAAAAACAAAAAAAACAAACAAAACTAAAAAGAATTACTCTCTAGCAGTCCCTATGGTTGCCTTAAGCGTGAGAGTCAACCACACTTCGCCAACCTGAAGAACTATAGCTTAAATATGAGAAATTGTGGTTCCTATGCATTCCACCCATATCTTCCTCATTTGATAGAATTTACATGATAAATTGTATTATCAGGAAGTCATTAGTATCTAGATGTGAGAGGTTCGCAATATCCTTTCTAACCTAGAATCCAAAGATCAAATAATAGAAAAATAAAATGATATTATAACATCAATAAGAATAATAAGAGAGCAATGAAACTAATGATTTTAAAAGTATTGACCACACAAAAAGAGCAGGAAAATAACTAAAGGGCTAGAAAATAAGCTAACAAAATGAAGGAAACTGCCCCTTTTCATGCATACTAGTATATATGTATATATAAAAATTGGGGTGGAAATGAATGTTTCACAATGGAAGAGAACAATAGAGCTGCAAAAAACATAAGATAGAGATAAACATCATACATGCTTGATCTTTTTTTTTTTTGACACCAATTCACTTTTCATTACATTCTTGTAGTACTTTGTTCTTATAGGAACTCGAGCTTGGGACCTCCCATACACCCATCCCCCCTTTACCACTTGAGTTAGGCCTTAATGGCGGCTTGATCTTATTTAATTTATTTTATAGTAGTGAAAACAAAATTTCCATCGACCAAAACAAAGTGAGACAAGATTTCCCTTATAAGGAACGTAGTTATAATGCTTCAACAAAATTCCTCAATTACAATAGCAGATCTAATAGATGCATATAAAAAAAAGTCTCAGTAATGGCAAATAAGTTCACAGTAGGTCACAACAGGACGAAGCAAAATTTCATTGAAAATTCCACCACAAGATAGAAGAAAGATATCAAGTTTACCACTTCCAGACAAATAACTTTTGGACATTAACTCCAAAACCACACAGAATCATGAAACCCCTCATCAAATCAAACACCCCCACCTAAGATCTGCACACAAAGCACCAAATAAACCACAAAAAAGAAAAAGAAAAAGTGGGGCGAAAAAATCCTCGGATTTGTACCAAAAAAGAAACAGACTCATCGCAGAACAATATAACTGGAGTGTAATCCAATAAAGAACACGACCAGATCAGAGCTACCAACTGCAAAATTTTCAAAAAAAAAAAAAAACAAAATTAAATAGAATACAACAACCCCAAATCACAAAATCTTCAACTGTTCCAGTAAGATTAACATACCCAGAAAGAAATTATCACCAATACTTAAAAAAAAACAAAAACAAAAAGCAAATTCAAAAATTGCAAAATCCAAAGTAAAATTCAGCTGAACAAGCAAAAATACCAGTTCTTCAATTGCTCCTTAACATACTCAAAACAAACTACCACAATAATTATTAACAAATAAGAAGCCCTTTCAAAAATACTTAAGAAAGCTTCACACAGAAAAAATCTTAAACAAAAGGAAGAGAAAAGAAAGGCGAAATACCGTGGTGAGACTTTAGAGGAAATTGCGAAAAAGGCAAGAAATCAGAGACGCGATTGAAGACATCCTCAAACACTAGGGAGAGACCGGCAGGGAGGAGATGTGATGAAGCGAGCTGAAAAAGTGAATAAACCCACTTCCAGATGATTGGGGCACTCCACTCAGGTTGGCGCTCCTCACCTGTGAAATACCGTTAATACCCTCGTAGCCAGAATGGTACAACTGGTAGGACAACTTGGGGGTCTCCGACTTCGACAATGCTACTTTTTATTGAAAGCGACATTGTGTAAAATGTCGGAACTACCCTTCATTAAATGGTGGTGCTATGAGCTAAGGAGGGTAGTTGTGGCATTTTCTGGATTTTGTATATAATGTGTCGCTCTCCGAGGATGAATACAGACGAAAAGCGGAGAAATTAGTGTGAGGGGGTGGAGTGGCGGTAGTAGGGAGTGCTCGAATCAACAAGGCGGTGTACGTTTATAGAATGGGAGTGAGCTCGGCTTGGGATTGGCTTCGTTTGGGTGAGCCGAGCTCTGACCCACGGGGATTGGGCTGTCTTTGATTGGAGAAAATGTGGCCAATGTCCGAAGTGTCGTAGTAATGTAGTATCCAATAGCTATGACATCCAATTCCAAATTTGCCCTTCAATTATACCGATGATTACAAAGTTTCGAATAGAAAAAAACTGTTTTCAGATATATTTTTGGGAGAACTAAGTCCTCGGCCCCCGTTTCAATTTATTTGAAAATTTGTAAATTAAATAATTAAAATCAAGCTGTCTATTTATATAAAAAAATATTTAATAAAAAAATTAAAAGTAAATTAATAAAAATACGTAAATGCTTGTAGTATTATCTTGTAGTGAATGTACAGATACTTATTAGATTGTTATAATAATCGATTTTTAGATAGTCTTAAATTTATTAGGTAGTCTTTCAAAGTTCATTTAAAGTAATACCTAATTCCATTAAAGTAGATGTGTGTGATACGCTCTTTATCGTTTGGTTTTTCTTGTCGAATATTTTTAAATGAAAGATAAATGCGCGATTTTAGGTTTTTCATTCACAATTTTTTAAGTAAACTGAAATAGGAGGCCAATAACTTAGTTCTCCCAATATTTTTGGGTTAGTTTTTACAATAAAACGTATTTAAAAACATGAAATATCCTAGACAATAACTTTTGTTATGGTATTTTATTTTCAGTCCTTTTTCATATTCATATAATTAATTTTAAAAATAAACCTTAAAATAAGTAAAAAAAAAAAACATAAACATATTTTGAAAATACCATATTTGAATTATATATATATATATTTGAATACACTATAGTTTTAAGATAGTAGAATTGTTACCATTTAGAACGACTTGGATTTCCTTTATACCCTTATCTTTGTTTTAACGGAACGTCGCCCTTGAGCTAGACATAATGAACATTTTTGTATATTAAGATTTAGTATTATGTTATTACAAGGATTCGATCATGGTTCTTCTGTATACTCATCTCACCTTTTTACCATATAAACCATGCATCTAAGGCAATAAATAAACAAATAAACTTATAAAATAACAAATCTCACTTTTTAAGGACATTCTATAAAATTATTTTTAAAAATTTTATGATATTTTTGTTTCATATTTATTCTTTTTGTAAAATAAATATTGTTAGTATTAATTTTTTTTATACTAAAATTTATTTTCTTTTATATCGAAATTTTTATTATTATTTCCTTCATATAATATAATTAGAACTTTGGAAATAAAAATATTTTAATTTGATTTATGGAAACTATATTAAATGGAATTTTATTTATTTTTACTATATTAAATTTACTTCAACAATTGGTTAATTATTTTGCCCATCTTGTTAGGTTGTTTGCTCCTTATGGTATGTTTTTTTATTCATCTGATATTTGTATTTCATTGTTGCATATTTTGCTCATCCTGACATGTTAATTATGTTCCTTATTGTATATCTCTTTCATCTTGATTTGTTAATTATACATTATTGATTTAGCCTTAAGCATGTTATGGAATTCTTATTACTATTCATCTTGCTTATTTTATTTTCTACATAGATTGTGTGTAACTTTGGATGTTATTTCTATTTATTGTTAGATTTTCATAAAGTAGGCTTTATTAATTGGATTTATTAACTGGATTTATTCGGTCTAATTAAGTGAGATTATTAAGAACTACTTAATAATTCGTATAAATTTGGCAAGTGTGTGAAGTGATCTGAAGCTAGGCAGATAATGGGGCGATGGTGAGCTGATATAAAGAAGGCTCGAGTCGCCGGCCCGCTGGGATACGTACAATCATTCTCACATTTAGTTTTCTGAGAAATATTTTCTGAGATCAGTGAGAGAAGGCATTCTCATTCAAGCCAGTGTCACCAAAGGGTCATTCGGGAGAAGATCTTGAGATCTTGACGTCGTTTCTTTGCAGGTTCTTCATCAATTCCGCATCAAGAAGACATTCCAACCATGGATTCCAAATCAGTGCGTGAATTTTCGAGTTTTCTCCGAATTAATGTTATCTTTGTGTTCTAACATGAGTGTCCCCAGGTTGATAGAATGAAGTATCCTGCAGTTGGTATCGAAGCGCGACCATAGATTAGAATTCAAAACATAAGGAATTGGAGAAAATTTTTTGGGTTTTATGAAAATCGGCATTACGTCCGGTTCGGAGTTTTCGATAAATCAAAAATTAAACACATATTTGGAATCTGCACGGCGAGGCGATCAAATCGGTGGTGGCAGATCGCGGGAGAGGTGGCGGACGCCCTCATGCGCGCAGCAGCGTTGAGAAGCGGCGGCGGCGTCGCGACGCGCCCGGTCGATCCAAGCGGTCTGGCGGCGTCATGATAGCGTCATCGCGTGATCGGTACCGACCGGTCAAAGCCGGATCCTACGGGCAGTTTTGACCGGGTTCGATGAAGGTGGATCTTGGCGGTGTGCGGCAGCGTGGACAGCGGCGTGTCTGTTGGCGTGGGCGGCGTGGGTGATGGCGATCATGATGGCGTCATCTCATAACCGATCTGACTTAGGCGGTTAACCACGGGCGGTCAGCGGTCGGGCGGCCGGTCAGCGGTCGAGGCCGACGTCGGCGATTAACGACGAACCCGATCAACGCCGAATGTTTGACGGGCGGTCGGCGGCAGAAGCTCGGTCAACGCGGGCCGGTCAACAAAACCCGGCGACTGTGACCTTGTGGCGCCACGGCAGCTTCCACGCAGTGAACCTTACGGTGGCGTGAGGTAGCGTGAAATTATTACGGGAAAATTTGGTATCTGTGAGCTCGTATTAAAATTCTGATGTGGTATATAGGCTTTGCGTGTTTTGGAAGGCACTGAGATATGAAAATGCGTATAGAACCCTATTTACACTTAGGAATTAGGGTATTTTCACGTATTTTTGTATTTCTCTATGGTTTAGGAAATACATATGGTAGCTAACATGTATATCACTGCATAAGGGCTGTGTTGAGTCTATATTCGTTGACTATTAATGAATGATTGAGCGATTATAGTGGCATAACATATATTGAATGCATTATAAGTTTATATCCTTGGTATGAGATATTTTCAAGGATTCAATTGAGTTGTGACCGCAGTGGCGCACTTGATTAGGTTTGAGAAATATCGATTCATGTGTGGTGGGATGTGCCGCGTTACATTACATGGTATGCTCCCGAAAGGAAGTGGTCTTGTGTTAGTTCATGGAGGGATACATGTATGGCATATTAGCGAGAAATGAGGCGATCTTAGTGGTTCATACACCCAGGTGGTGATTTCACGAAGGATTAGAATATGTTCTCTGGCGCATTGTCATGTGGAGAGATAGCCTAGCGCATGTCATATTTTACGCTAAGTGGTATGTGATGATGTATGTAATTCTCTATGAGTATTCACATGATCTTTGATTGTATTGTTTTGTTTATTTTAGGTCAATTTTTACATGGCGGTAATTCCATTTCAATTGAAATCCTTCTTGGATTAATTTTGAGAAATGGAAAGAGGATTTCAATTTGGAATGGGCTGGCGGATGTTCATGGGCTTACAATGGATAAGCCGTGAGATATATCACAACCTCACAAATGCGGGTGACGGACTATCTTGCTGGGAGAGAGCAATAAGTTTGCTTGTTGACAATAAAGAAATCCATGTCTGAGAACACATTTGAAAAGTGGTTTACCGGTAGGCATCTTTGCTAAGGAAATGATGGCGACCATAGAGGCTAGAAATCGAGTTTCATCAATCTTTGAGATTGGAACACTTCTTCAAAAAGCTCTTGACATGATATGATGGTATGAGTGGGGTTAGGAATTGTGTCCTCGAGGGATGGTGACACAAAGCCCAGCTCGAGCTCTTAATGTCACCATTCACGATGCTTGCATTGTGCATCAAACGAACAACCCTTCCACACGATTTTGGATTATAAGACAAACTACAAATTCGAAGATGAGACTTGGTGATAAATGACATTAGCAAGGGTGGTGTGAGAGGAAGAGAAGCTTAAGAAGGAGAAAAGAGCATATGGCCTTATATCTTTGCAGATTATAAAGAGGAAGAATAAAGTTCAAAGAAAGTCGAACTCATAAAGGTGCTCATGAAACTTCTTAGGTGTCGACGTATAGGTCCGAGTGTCTTGAAAAGGATGGTGATGTTGCTTCTTTTGCAAGAAGAAAGGACACATGAAGGGCTGTGCAAATTTAAAGCTTGGATGTCAGTGACTTCTGGTAATGATTCTTGAATACTTGTTTGTGGTCCCGACATCTGGCAATCAAGTTCTTGGTGGCTTGATAGTGGAGCAACTAATCATGTTGCATTTACCATACGATTCATAAAAGCTAGGAGGAAGCGAGCAAGGATGAATCAGCTCATTGTGGGAAATAACGAGAGGGTGAAGTCATGTTAGGTAGGAGATGTAATCTTAGTTTTAGATTACGGTTTTAAATTGATGTTGAAGGCGCATTTTAGCCTTGCCTTCCTTTAGAAGAATTTAGTTTCGGTATCATGTTTGGATTCATATGATTATTCTTTTTGAAATTAAGAGCGATATTATATCAATATTTCTTAATTCAAATAAGGTTAGATAACATCATATGTCCAACGGATTATATAGATTAAGTTTATCCAGATGACATATCGTAGCTTATACGGTGAAAATTTGTTTCTGAGACCACTACCTAAGGAAGAGTCTTATGCATTATGGCATGCTTGACTTGGCCATATCTCTAAGGATAGAGTAGAAAGGCTGATAAAGACTAATATCACCGCACGCTCTTAAAATAGAAAGATATCGCGTGAAAATTTGTTAACCAGGTAAATGACGAATAAGAAAGAAAGTATTGTGATCCCAGTAGTTCGACTTATTTAGATCATTCACACCGATATAAGTGGACCTTATGTGTGACCTTATTGTAGAAATTTTTTATTTCATCACATTTATTGATGTTATTCTCGATATGGTTATTTGTACTTGATTAAAGAAAAGTGCGAGTCTCTTGACAGAGTTCAAGATTTTTCGGACTGAAGTCGAGAAACAATTGGGAAAAGTCATAAAGGTTGTTAGGAACTCTGACCGAGGTGGAAGTATTATGGCAAGCATGGGCGATCTTTGGGCGACAAGAGACCATCGCGAATGCTTAGAGGACTGGGATAGTGGCACGGTTACTATGCACAGGAGTCTGAATGAATGGTATAGCCAGAAAGGAAACAATCGATACTCTTATGGAAATGGTAAGGAGTATGATAAGTGGTTAAGGCCTGGTTTTTCTATGGGGTGAAGCTTTGAAAACGACTTTGTACATTTTGAATCGTGTACCTCAGGCGCCCAGTGGCTCCTTTTGAGTTATGGGTGGGCGAAAGCCTAGCTTAAACCATCTTAAGGTTTATGAAGTGTCTAAC
Organism: Tetrastigma voinierianum; assembly: GCA_016808115.1. Lineage (NCBI taxonomy): Eukaryota > Viridiplantae > Streptophyta > Magnoliopsida > Vitales > Vitaceae > Tetrastigma > Tetrastigma voinierianum. The sequence goes on from JAEQBH010000523.1 coordinate 49,249, forward strand.
GGAGTAAGGATTATATAATCCAGTATTAAGTAAGTTGGACTCGGAACCACTAGATTGTTATTTTGTATCTTGGAACATTCGAGAAGGGATATCGGTTCTGTAATCCCAGTAAGAGCCTGAGGAGTAGCCTGGAATCACGGTGACTAAGTTTTTGGAGTTTGATGTGGCCGAAGAGAGTAGCTGCTCACAGACTATTGAGGATGATAGTACGATGAGTAATGTGGTATCTGTATCTCCTCCCATACAGATAATTGTGGAAACTCCCACACATAGCGTGAACTGTTGGTAGGTATCCTGTTTGTTGAGGCGGCTCTAATGGGGATTCCCAAATCGAGGCTCGGGTGCGAGATGTGGCTATTACTACTCCGGTAAGGAGATCCACTGGGAGAGGCGATCGTGATACCATAGGACTATTCCAGTCTATATAGGAGAGCAAGACTCGATATTGGTTGTGGTGACCGGCCTTATAGAGGAAGTTGTTTCTCTTGTCCTGTCAGGCGTAGTTGGATCACGATGGGAGATGAAATTCAATCTATGAGGCATAAGCGGAGTTTGGGAACTTATTGAGATTACGATGGTCATAGACCCATTGGCTGCAAATGGGTGTATAAGACTAAAAGGGACTCTAAAGGAAAGGTTGAAAAGTTTAAGACGGCCCGAGTAGCGAGTTTCGCTCGAGGAGAGAAGGAGTAGGTATGAAGCGCTTTTCTCAGTCTCTTCTAGATTCTTCCCGGAGTGATCCTTGGCATTAGTTGCTCATTATGATATGGAGTTCACGCGGATGGATGTTAAAGCTGTCTTTACCGATGGAGACCTTAATGAAAGAAGTCATATGATGCAACGAAGGTTTTGTGGCAAATGATTCAAATTGAAAAGTCTATTTATGGTCTCGAAACAAGCTTGAACAATGACGCTTGAAGTTTCATGGTGTTGTTAACTATATGGTTTATTGAGACAGAAAGTAGATCAGTATATCTGCAGAGATGGTGGGAGAAGTCGTTTCTAGCTGCCTATGATGATATCATATGCAACTGATGACCTTGAGTTTCTGTAGAATGAGGATGTTATCAAGGAAACTTGATATGAAGATGCCAGTGAAACGTCTTTTGTGCGAAAGTTGGATTGTGAATGATTCTTGCGAATAATGGGTTTATCTGGAAGAACATATAATGATGGTACAAAGAATTCAACATAGTGATGCAAGCAGGGCCGCTCATCTGTAAGGTGATAAGTTGAGTCATCATGTCCTCACGATTCGAGATATAAGCCCGAATGAAGAATGTACCTTATGCTAGTACTTAGGAGTATTATGTATGGCAGTATGCCCAAACTGTGTGCGGCACAAGTGGAACACAGGCGGTCTCAGTCAAACCAGGACATGATCATTGGAGTTCTTGCCAAAGAAGGTTATAGAGGTACTTAAAGAGGACAAAAGACTATATGTTGATTTACAAACATGTTCGGGACTTACGACTAGTTGGGTAATTGGTCGGACTTCTTGTGGCGGGATGAAAAGAAGTCAACAAGCTGGTTATATCTTTAAGTTAGCGGGAGGTGGAGTGTCATGGAAAAGTGGCTTGAAATCAATTGCATCCTCTATGTCTGGCGGAGTTTGTAGCATGCTACCGACAACTACTCAGGCAATTTGGCTCAGGAAACCTCATTAAGAGGAGTTAGTGTTTGATTTTGTGGATAGGCCCTTTAATTGTATTGTGACAATAACTCTGTGAGTGTTGTTTTATTAACAACAACGAGAGGTCTCAAAGTAAGCACATGGAGGTCGAAATACGACCATAAGGAAAAGTTCAAACGGTGACGTTGAAGTGGAGCACATCAGCGGATGATATGATTGCGGATCCATTGGCAAAGCCTTCGCCACTTGTGTATTTGATCGACATGTCATTAACATGGGCTTAGGAGTATCATGGGATCTTGTGAATTAGTGGGAGAATTTATTAAGTTTTATGTTGCTCTTATGAAGAATGAATCGATTTCATTACATTTGGTAATAATTGAATTTGTATCCAACTCTTTTACATTCAATAAGGTATTTAGCCAGATGTAGGTTTATCGAGTTGAGTACATATAATTGTTGAAAATCTCAAGGCATTGTGTAAACCTTGAATACGAGGCTATAGGGCATTCTTGGCATTAGCCTTGCTGACATGTTTTGTTACACATAAAGTAAAGTTGCCCATTAAAGGAGTGAACACGTATACGAGGTTCATTGGAGACCGCCAGTGGATATTCTCTGGTGACACACTAGTGTGACACTTAAGGAAAATTTGGACTAACAAAATGGATACTTGCATGATATCCTTTCATTATGAATATTGTGATTTAAACACACTACCATATTGAATCCGTATCGGTAGAGTTAGAAAGCACTCGTGACCATGGGAAGGGCTTGCGTGAGTACATGCAATTACAGCCATGATTCGATGTTCGAGGAGCTTTATGGGATCGGATTGACTATTAAGAATAATCTACGAACCCGATATAAAGGTGCGCACACGGTTTTGTTTCAATATAGGGAGAATGTTGAATTTTCATAAAGTGGGTTTATTAATTGGATTTATTATTTGGATTTATTAGGTTAAGTGAGATTATTAGGCTTCTTAATAATTCATATGGGTGGCAAGTGTGTGGGGTGGAAGTAGGGCGGCCGTAATGAGAGGGCGTGGTCGGAACTTCGATATATAAGAAGGCTCAGTCCCTCCAGAGCCTAAGGATCGTGCAATCATTCTCACATTTAGTTTTAAATATTTTTGAGATCGGTGAGGAAGGCATTCTCATTCAAGCCGGTGTCACAGAAAGGGTCATTCGGGAGAAGATCTTGAGATCTTGACGTCGTTTCTTTCTTGAGTTCTTTATCAATTCCGCATCGAAAGATATTGAATGGATTCCAAATCAGGTACATGAATTTTCAGTTTTTATCCATTAATGTTATGCTTTGTGTTCTAACATGGTAATCTAGGTTGATAGAATCGTATCCTACATTTATTACTTAACTACTAGTTATATCTATTTATTTTTATTACTATTCTTATTAAAGCCTATCTTGCATGACCCATGGTTGCGTGCGATAGAAGTCGAGGATTTTACTTTAATTAAGAGCGATCTTTAATAGGAATGTATCCCCGGGTTCATAACTATGGTTGCAATTTTTTAAGTTTTCAATGGGAGCAATGTGAAGTCAAAATTTCTAAAGAGCAACACTCTAATTACTTGCTAGGCCATGCTCCATCCATGCACAGTTGCACGTTGGTGTACTACTCATCTTTCTCCCCATTGAGCATATTTATCTATTCCTTGAATGTGTTTCCCTTGGTTGGTCGTATTCAAATGAGACTTGTTGCTTTCTTAGTTGCTCTTCGATTGAGCTAGTTATTAGTAGTAAGGTTTAATAATGGAGTTGTTGGAAGCATTCTAGAGGGATGATTGATATATTGATATTAATTGAAGTTTGTGTTAGATTAAATACACAAGAATAAACACATAGATGTGATTTTTATTAACGTACACCAAATCTGAGGAATAAAACCACATAACCATAAATCCATGCATATAATCAAAGATCTGAATAAGCCCATTGTGAACATACTACAGATCATTGCATTTTAGACAATCGACAGAGAAGCTCTCTCGAGTATGGGCTAGGGTTTGTCTTAAGTTGTAAAACCTAGCGATGTCGTTCTCTCTCAATGGGGTTGCGAGATAACGTCTTTGTGGGTTTACCCAAACCAGGGGACCAGCTCAGTGCTAATTGCCCCTTAATGTCATTGACCCATCGAAACAACATTAAGGCTAACGAGAAACCACACATTAATTCCATATTTTATAATTAATGAAATAATTATATAATTCTATGAACCCTAATTCAATTGGGAATAGATCACTAACTTTGTTGGAGTTCTTGAATAGACGAAGCCACCAATCATGTCAAGTTTAACACTTGTCGGTAGAGATAAAAGGAAATCTAACAATCTCCCACTTGGGCTACAAGTGTTACTGAATATGTACATGATTGAATACTAAAGTTGCGCGCAAATATACAACGTCAATCAAAAATACTTCAAACAATGCGGTCGGAGTGTATGCCCAGAATGGGATCAGCGGCCTTTATTACATTCATGCGTAATGAGACCTATCTTTGCCCGACAAGCGGCCTGTCAATGACATAGATCAAATAGGTGTGGCAGAATTCCATAAAATGTGATCTATGGTATACTATCTCAAGGTCCTCTTTATAGCTCAAATGAGTCTAGTATCATATTTTCAAATACCACATGCTAAGCAATGGTAGAAAATCATGACAACTCTGAGTGATCGAGGAAACATAACATAAATGCATTAAATAATCATAGCATGTACGTACATATAAAATGAAACGCTATAGCGTGTCAATCCACTGTAATTACACATAAAACCAATGAACTCCCTTTATCTTCCTATATCAATCCCAGACTAAGTACACCCATCGATGACATGCTCATGAAACACCTTAGGTGGCAAAGCACTGGTGGCCAGATGCAATCATGGAGTTCGTACTAATATATACTCAATTGTTGCTTGACCACTCACAGACTCTTTCTTTACAAACAGAAACTTAATGTGTGTGCTTTGATTTTGATGAACTCCGGTTGTTTTAGAATATAACTTCTGCGACTTTATTATCACAATTAATCCTAAGTGGCTTGGTGTGCCTTGATAATGCGAAGTCAGTGATAAAGTTTTAACGTATATTCCTTGATTAGATGCCTCGAGCGGATATAAATTCCCTTCCATGGTTGAAGGGCTACTAGTGTCTGTTTGACACTTTTCCTGAAATAAGCCCCTCTGTAGACATGAAGTGTAGCTGAGGTCGATTTCTTGCTATCTTGACATCTGCAAAGTCGCATCAAGTATGATAACCTCGGATGATTGGATCGTAGATATGTGAGCATACGATCCTTGTCTTAAAAGACACCTAAATCACTCGTTTATTGCTTTCAGTGATCGCCAGGTCTAAGATATCGCCTAACATTCCCACAATGTCTGTTATATCGGACGGCATTACACGCGTACATACATAAGACTCATTGCGGGTGAATAAGGGTAGTTCTCCATTTCTTTTCTCTCAAGTTCAATTTTAGAGGCATTGACCTAAGTGAATTTATCACCCTTTGCCCGCAGTGTATCACTGGTGCACAATTACGCATATTAAACCTTTCCAAGCACCTTATTGATATGGGCGCCGAATAAACCAAGTATACATCTTGAAACGATCCACATGGTTGTATACCTAAAACATATGATGCATCGCTTGCGAGGTCTTTCATTTCAAAATGTTTGGATAAGAACCTTTTGGTGTCATGCAATAGACCTACATCATTCTTGCTAGCGATGTCATCCACATAGAGGCACGATATAACCCAAACTTGCTCCCACTTGAACTTAAGATATATGCAAATCCAATGTATTCTCCCTTGAAACCATATGAAGAAATCACCTTATCAAACTTGATGAGTATCTTAAATACTCATTTATCCCTATGTTTTGAAGTTATTTTTTCTAGTGTTTTTTATGTTAAATAAGTGCCCTAATGCTCTAAAAGTTCATACTTATGATCGTGTCATCCATTTGATGAATTGTGCAAATTGGTGGAAAAACTACTACGTATGTACTTACTGTATTTTTGACGCTTTCATATATCATATGAACTCCAATTGAAGCCAAAGATTTATATGTATGAATTCTAAACTTCAAGAGCTTTCCAGGGATACCAAGAAACACAAAAATTGGAGTTCGAACAAAGAAGTTATGCAAGTTCCAAACTTGAAGAAAATCAAGAAACATTGCAGCACCTTCATCAGGAGAGACTACTGTATTTTGACGTTTTCAGAAATCATATGAGCTCATATTGCATCAATTTATATATGGATAGATTATACACTTCAAGAGCTTTCCAACGGTACCAAGAACACCTAAATCGGAGTTCGTATGACGTTTACGCGACCTTACGGCCGAGCAAAAACAGTAGATCGCGCGAACGTCGCGACGTTGAGAACCAACGTCGACGCTGCGCAGAGCGCTACGGAAACGACGTCGCGACGTTGCTAAACGACGTCGCGACGTTAGGGGTCGATTTTGGATGGATTTTTAGCCCATTTTGAGCCCATAATGGAGGATTTAAAAGCTCAAACCACAGGGATCGAGAGAGAGGACGATTTTGAACGGTTTTTTGGACGTTTTTGAAAGGGAGAAGCCCTCTCTTTGGGTGGAAACACCCTAAATACCATCTCAATGTGAAAAGCTCAAGAAGAAGAAGATCAAGAGGAGATGTGGGGCTTTCTACCAAAATCGTTTATTTTCATCCTCTTTTTTTCTTTCTTTGATGGTTTTCTTCCACATAGAGATGTTCTAGGTTTCTGCTCTAGGTTTTGTCAAAACCTAACCCGCACTTGTACCTGATTAGTTTAATTTTCAATTTTATTTAATATAAGTATGATTTTTATCGACTTGCTTTATTTCTCGCACAATTACATGTTGGGTGGTTTGGCCAACTTCAAGTATGCCATTGCTAGAGTCCGAGATCGGTAGATGACTCCTGGGGTGACATGAATAAAGCAACACCGTCAATCTGTGGAATGTAGATATCCTGGTTCCAACCGTGGCATTGCGGTTTATACATTTAAGCGTTTCGGAGTCGAGGGGTCAAGGCAGAGATGCAATACACCCCACTGGCGAGATAGGCAGATATATCTCGAGAGAGAATATCTTGTAGGCATGATCAACCCGCTAGCGTAAATCATATGAAATATTAAATAAATAACTTATTTAGGTTAAAATTCATCAAGTGTGACAGGTGAAGGCAAAACCCTAGTTTTCATAATTAATTGATTTAGCAAATAATATAGGATTAGTTTTTCTTTATTAATCTAATTCATTACGATTTTAGGTCCAGATATTTAAAGCGTGAAAGTCATGATCAAGACACTTCTCCTCGTGGATCGATACATCCGTACTTAAAGACACTATATTACTGCGCGACGCTGCACTACAAGACATAGGGCGCACATTTATACACACCACGCCGGCATACTGCTTTTGACAGCCGTGTCGGGGAGAAGTTTTTGTATTGATATTGACAACAACGCATCAGATATTACTTTGGATCAAATTTTTTTTATTTAATACATTTTATTTATTTATTATTATTATTTTTATTTTTATTTTTTACCCATTTTACATATGTGCTTGTTACTTGGTCTCTAATGTTTGTTTGTGGTTTCAGGAGGTTAATTTGCATTCATACGAAGATAGGGTCAAGGTGAACTAGTTCCTTTTGATCCCGAGCTAGAGAGAACCGCAAACATACTACTTAGAGAGCAAAGAGAAGTACAAGTTTCAATCACAATGGATCCGATCATCGAGTTGACAAATGCATTGGCTGACCTTGAGCAACAACTAAGAATGCGGCAATTGGCTGATGAGCATCAAAGAAGAGTGACAACTCAAGCGCGGTCAAGTGTGGCAACCATATGCATCAACGGATTGGCGGTCAATACCGGTACCCCATACTTCTGAGCAATCATAATTTTGGATGGCCCCCATCACGAACGCGGCACATCGTCGCTATCCTGGCGTTCGGCGACGCGAACGGCGGACGATTTAGCAGAACTGCACACGTCACCGAATTGCGATCACGACGAATGATTTACCGGTATTAGCACCGCGAATAACCCGAATGGAAGATAACCCCCACACAGAGAATAGATGTGTTAGAGCATTAATTGAATGAAATGTCATACTTAATGTATTATCTATGTTCACTATGAATTGATTGGGCGGGCTAATGTTCAAATTCAGCATACACCATTCGATAGCTTGAAAGAAGAGATGGCTCCAATGGCCACTTCTGGTACTCAACTTTACTCAGAAAGAACAACCCAAAGACGAGGAGAGTATGAGTATAGAAGAACTAGTGGCAAAATATATGAATGAACAAGAGAATATGTATTACAATGTCCTTTGAAGGACAAATACTGAGTTCGCCATCTACTCTCGGGGTGAATACAAAAGAAGAAAACTTTAGCTACAATGAAGAAATCACTTCAAGAGTGTAATGAAGAACTCGAGAAGCTTCAAAAGGTGGAGGATGATGATGTAAACTTGAAAGACTTAGTTGAAAAGGAGTGAAAGAGTCAACTTCTCCGGAATCATATGAAAAGGTAAAAGAGGAGGTTGCAGAGACTTTTCCGGAGATGACTTTATGGGGTGAGATGCATGAAGAATTGAAAAATGAGAAGACGATCCCAAATTCCGAGGTGGATGAGTACATCATTCATTTCAACAATGAATTGAGAGGAACCATTGTAAACAAAAAAATTAAAAAAATAGAAAATCAAAAAAATAATAAGATTGTGGATGACTATGTGCTCAAGTTATCGATCGAAAGCACAACTATCGCTCTAGAGAAGGATGGAGGCAAGAAACACCAACCCATCCGTAGTTGGTGTGAGTCTAGCCGACTCTAGAAAACGGAGCGGCTTCGGGAGGCAACCCAAGTTTAATAAGCTTCCTTCCTTTACTTTTTACTTACTGGAAGTTTGTTTTTGAATAAATTTTCTCGTTTGATCTTATGTTTCTTAGTGTTGTTTTTCGTGCTTGAGCTCGTTGGCTACGGAGGCGGGAATCTTGAAAAAGGGAAGTTTATGGTATCTGGAGGTTCAAAGAACAAAATTGAACAAGGAAATCAGTTTCCCCAACATCCTCCCCATTTCATTCCATATATGCTCCTGGTTTTCAAGTTCTCCTCTCATTCGACTTAAGGTCTAACCCCTCTTAACACCGCTAAGGTCCAAAGCGAGCCATATCTGAGCAACTTCCAGAGACTTGATCAACTCTGTGGGCAATTCATTATCCATTCTTGCTTTTGTTTCACATTGAGGACAATGTTCATTTCAAGTTTGGGGGGTGAATTCAAGAAATCATTAAGAAAAAAAAAAATTTCCAAAATCCAACTTTTGTATCTCCTTACCTGTTTTAGTTAGTTGTTTGGTTGTTAGTTGCATGTGCTTTTCATTCTTTATTTTATTTATTTTGTGTCTCATATGAGTGAGTTTTACGCCTGGCAAGCAAGCAGGTCATTTTGAACACAACTATTCAAAATGTCAAGTGTAAAGAGGACTAGGACCCTTAGGTTTTAAATGATCCGAATTGTGTACTTGCTTCGGTATGTGACTTAGCTTAGTCACCTCCATTGTGCTACAAGAAGCTATTTCTCAAGGAATCTATCACACACACACTTTGGTCTCCCTTGTATACCTTGGTCCCGGACTCTTTTGGCCTTTGAATTCAACTAACTCGGGGGATTCTAACCATCTAGCGATGGGACACCCAATCAAAAGAGGATTGCCATTGAGCCCCAACCAAAAGAAAAATGAAAAACAAAGGAAAAGTGAAAAAAGAAAAAAGAAAAAAAAAGTCAAAAAATAGCTTGTGAATTAGAATAAGTGGATCATCCAATCGAACTCGGGCACACCCGAGGCCTCAAAGCCCAATGCCCTAAGCCAACTCGGGTCGAGTCATTGGACTTCACCGCCCGCTTACACGGGACGTAAGATGGATCCTCCCACAACCTAAAATTTTTGAGTTTGGTTGAGTGTTCGGGTGAAGTTTGAAGGAATTTAATACCCGGTGCCCTTAACCAATTGGTGGGGAGTCACCAATGGATCCCCGCTACAGGAACACTCATCTAAAACTTCTTGACACTAATTCTCCTTCATTTTTTAGGTATTTAGGACATTTTAAGGTATTTTGGTATGAATAAAAAGGGTGCGTTCTTATCCTTTCTTAGTTCGCTTCTTCCAAATAAAAGGAAGCCGAGCTTAAGTTCGGGGGTGCTAGGACCTTGCTATACACTCCAAGATCATGCCATCACTCACACTTAGTTTCCTGGGAAAGGTCATCATGACTGGGGGTTGATTTGAGCCATTAATTGCGTTGCTTCTTGCCATGTTCCCGAGAAAGTTTAAAGTTTAAGGATCCTAAATTTGCTGAAAAGGCTAGCTAATATTGCTAACCAGGTTCATAGCATTCTTCCATTTGGAATCACAGTATCATACTCATCTCATTATTTTTACCATGTCATTTTCAATTTGTTTCATTAGTAGGTCTCTTGCTTGGGGACAAGCAAGAATTTAAGTTTGGGGGTGTGATGAGTATCTTAAATACTCATTTTATCCCTATGCTTTAGTTATTTTTTCTAGTGTTTTTTATGTTAAATAAGTGCCCTAATGCTCTAAAAGTTCATACTTATGATCAGGTCATCCATTTGATGGAATTGTGCAAAATTGGTGGAAAAACTACTACAGAAGCAGCTACTGTATTTTGATGTTTTCAGATATCATATGAACTCCAATTGAAGCAAGATTTATATGGGCTGAATTCCTAAACTCCAAGAGCTTTCCCAGGGATACCAAGAACACAAAAAATTGAGTTCGAACAAAGAAGCTGGCGTGTTCCAAACTTGAAGAAAATCAGCGTAAAACATTGCAGCACCTTCAGCAGGAGGCTACTGTATTTTGACGTTTTCAGAAATCATATGAGCTCATAGCTGCATCAAGTCATATATGGATAGATTCTACACTTCAAGAGATTTCCAACGGTAACAAGAACACCTAAATCGGAGTTCGTATGACAAAGTTATGACCATACGAAGTTGGAGCAAAAATAGGGGACTGCAGCAACGTCGCGACGTTGAGAACCAACGTCGCGACGTTGCGTGAGCTGAGCGTAAACGACGTCGACGTTGCCAAACGACGCCGCGACGTTAGTCGATTTTGATGGATTTTTAGCCCATTTTGAGCCCATATAATGGAGGATTTAAAAGCTCAAACCATAGGATCGAGAGAGAGGACTATTTTGAACGGTTTGACGTTAAAGGGAGAAGCCCTTCTTCGGGGTGGAAACAATCTCTACATTACCGAAGGAAAAGCCAGCAAGAAGATCAAGAAGAGGAGACGGGCTTTCACCAAAATCGCTTATTTTCATCCTTCTCTCTTTTTTTCTTTCTTTTGATGGTTTTCTTCATATAGAGATGTTCTAGGCTCGCTCTCTAGTGGTTTTGTCAAAACCTAACCCAAGACTTTGTACCTATTGAAGTTTTTAATTTTCATTTTTATTTAATATAAGTATGATTTATCGACTTGCTTTATTTCGCAATAATTACATGTTAGGGTTTGGCCAACTTGGCATGCTACCGTTAGAGTCCTGAGATCTTAGAGATGATGACTCCTAGGGACATGAAATAAAGTAACAATTGGTCAATCGGGAATAGATATCTCGTTCCAACCGTGGCATTAGGTTTATACATTTAAGCTGCTTCTGAGTCGAGGGGTCAAGGCGATGCAATACACCCCATCAAGGTAGATAGGCGTATATATCTCGGCAGGTATCATCTTATGTGCATGATCAACCCGCTAACGTAAATCATATGAAATATTAAATAAATAACTTATTTAGGTTAAAAATTCATCAAGGTGGATGTGAAGGCAAACCCTAGGTTTCATAATTAATTGATTTAGCAAATAATATAGATATTAGTTTTTCTTTTTTTATTAATCGGAATTACTACCATTTTAGGTCCAGATAATATTTAAAGCTGCAAAGTCGCGATTTCCAAAGACACTTCTCCTCGCGGATCGATATCGTGACTTCAGTGACACTATATTACTTTCGAGGCGACGCTGCACTCGCGCATAGCGCATACATTATACACACCACGCTCGCCTATCACCCACAATCGACCTTAGATGCCTCGCTTAAACCATAAATGGACCCTTGAGTCTACATACTAGGTGCTTTGGGTTTCCTAACTCAAAGTTCTCCGGTTGCACCATGTATATAGTTTCATCAATGTTCTTATCGAGGAAAGTCAGTTTTTGACAAGCCCATTCGTGCACTTATATCACAATGAGCTACAAGTACCATTATAATTCTGAATGAGTTTTCGGGTCGAAACCGCCAAAAGGTCTCCATAATCTATGCCTTCCTTTTGGGTAAAGCCCTTGGCTTAATTAGGCGTGCCTCATATCTCTAGCATTGCCTTTGAATCCCGCTTGGTTTTGAATATCCATTTACAAACTAATCGTTTTATACCTTTGGGGCAATTCGACGAGATCCCAAATGCCATTATCTTTCATGGACTTCATTTCCTCTTGCATAGTCGTTAATCCACTTTTCCGAATTGGTGCACTGCTTGGCTTGATTGACACTTAGGATCATCCCTCCACCCATCCCAGACAAACCTCATGCTCCCGAAGAAAGACTACATAGTCATCCTAAATCGCCTTTCTCCTTTCTCTAGTGGACCGCCTTTAACGGCACTCTCAGTCGAGGCCGCTGAGGTTCTTCCACTATTTCTTTAATGTGGTTCCTCAAATCTAGTGGTGGAGCCCAATTGTATTGAAGTTGCACGTGAATGTCAACATTTGCCACAACACTTGGCACAATAATAGGAATGGGTACCGATCATCACCAATAGCTTCAATAGTAGCCGGGTCGGGAGCATTTACATACTCCTCCCTCAAAAATGACCTCCTTAACTCGAAAGTGCTCCCACTATCCTCAATAAACTTGGCATTACTGCCTCAAAGAAGGACCTCGCTTGAAGGGTCATAAAACTTATACCCTTTGCACTCTCAGTGGTATCCCACAAAATAACACCTAACGCCCTGAGTCCAGCTTTTCTTTCATCAGCCTATAAGTGCCTTGCTTCCACTGACAACCCTGTATGTGCAGATGTCTAATACTAGGCTTCTATCAAGCCCATAACTCATATGGGGTTTTGTTAATCGCTTTATTGGGAACTCTATTGAGCATATAAACTCAAGTGTCTTAATGCTTCACCCCATAATGATTTAGGTAGAGAAGAATGACTAATCATACTCTTACCATGTCTTTAAGGGTTCTATCATGGTTTCTCATTTACACCATTTTGACTCCTGAGTTCCAGCATGGTGTATCGAGGTATAATAACGCACTGTAGTTGCATTCAGTAAAAGGCCTTGTAACGTTGTTCACCGATCCATCATATCTACCGTATTATCTCTCCACTGGCCAGATTCGCGCTTTAATTTTCGTTTAGCTGATTTTCAACCCGGCTTTGAAAATTTTGAACACTTCTAGGCTTGTGCTTTTTCATGTATTAGGTACAAATAACCATATCGTGAGTAATCGTCTATAAATGTGATAAAGTAGGTGTGCCCATTCCAAGAAGCCGAGGGAATGGTCCACATATATCCGTACGTGATCAACTCTAAGACGCTACTACACCGATTTCCAGACCTCGTCTTTCTTTGTTAGTCATTTTCCTTTAATGCAATCTACACATATGTCAAAATTCGACATGTCAAGGGAATTAAGAATTCCTTGAGTTATTAGCCTTTCAATTGTTTGGAAATATGTCCACACGCTATGCCATAACATCGAGGATTTCTCATTATTTAATTTTGCGCTTTGATCCAATAATGGTTGCATTCATTATTAAATTTGTACTGACTTTGCATATTTAATTTATATAGCTTATCAATTAGACTACCGCTTCCACAACATTGTAATTTTGGAAAAGACTAAATGTTTCATTTCCAAATGAACAAAGATAACCAGATTTGTCCAAACATGAAACAAAATCACCCGTCTAAAATGACTGCATAATAAATGTGTTTTCCAAAATTAAAATAAAACCGAGTCTAACATAGTTTTAAATGTCCTAAGTAATAGCTTCAGACTTCAGCTTTCTTGTATTTCCGTATAGATGTATCTTTCACCATCAACTGGGCGCCGGCTCCAGAGTGGCAAGCCCGCATAGTGACAATTTACGTGAGTAGTGGCTCCTCGTATCTATCCACCGTTGTCACTCCAGCATCAAAGCCAAATTAATCCTCGAACTAACAAAGTTGTTGCTTAGGAATGCTACCGATATCGGGCGTAAATAGCGCATAGTAGATACCTAAAAATAAAACACAAATGCTCACATTAATACTTACACACGTATATATTAAAGCACAAAATATATATACATTACCGGGCCCCCTTAATAAGATACTAAGCACAACATTGTATTTAGCTCGACGTAAAAAACAATTTGAAAAACTATGACTAATTATAGCACTAAATGTAGACACATTATAACGGCTAAACATTATGCCTTTCTTTGACCGACATAATGTTTGCATGTTAAAAAACTTTATTTGTCTCACATTTAGACTATTTACACTACATCCGCATAAAATAATCATCCTTTTCAATGACTACTTTAGCATAGAGATAGAAAGCTCATTTATTATAAAATTAATTTAATTAAATTAATGAGGTTACTTTTGGTAAATATACACTTAAAAATTAATTCTAAAATAAATAAACATATCATACTTCATCATAATTGAATTAGACGTTATGGAAATAATGATAATTCAATTAGACGCTATGAAATTAATAATGGTAATTCAATTAGACGTTATGAAAATAATAATGGTAATTCAATTAGTAATTAATTAATTACTTTAATGAAAAGACGTTATGAAAATAATAATAATGATAATCATGACGTGCTGCATAACGTTTGAATCGTCTTCAACCTTGCGACGTTGACCGCCGATAAGCCAACTTTGACCGCCGATAACTTCGCCGTCCTGGCTGGCTCGCTCGACGTATCTGCTGGTTTTTCTCGTCTCTCTTTATTGGGAACAAACTCGGTGCCAATTTTGCAAAAAATTTCCACATTCGCATTCATGGGTTTAATTCCAATATACCGATTTAACCACAATAATCATGCAATTCTCACTCAAAGCAACCCAAAAACACATTATGTGTCAAACCCATACATCGATTTCAACCAAAAACAAAATTATTGAATTTTGCATAAATTGGGTTCCCAAAATATATATATTTCAAAAATCTGGTATGATCAAATTAGCACCAAAATACTAACTTATTAATCAAATGCAGATCATAATGATCCGCCTCGACATACCACTTGTTAGATTAAATACACAAGAATAAACACATAGATGTGATTTTTATTACTGTTACACCAAAATACAGAATAAAACCACATAACCCTAGAATCATGCATACTAATCAAAGATCAAATAAGTCAATATTGTAAGACATACCCAATCCATCGCACTGTATAACGCAAAGAATGCGTTTCCTTCTCAAGACGCGAAAGCTGGTTCGTTTTGATTGTAAACCTAAGCAATGACACGCCTTCCTCAATGGGGCTGCGCATAACGTGTTGTAGGTTTCTTAAAACCCAGTGGACCCCCGCTCAAATTAGGCTTAATTGCCCCTAATGTCATCACCTATCAAACAACATTAAGGGTAAAACAGTGGAAAACCACACATTAATTCCATATTTTATAATTAATGAAATAATTATATAATTATTTACGCGAACCCTAATTCAACCTTAATGTATCACTAACTTTATTAGGTTACTGAATAGACAACACAATCATGTCCAAAATTTAACACTTGTCAGCCCAATAAAAGGAAATCTAACAGTTTGATGTTTAAAGACTCATAAAACCTAAAATTAGATTTCAAGATATTTGTATGACAAGTTTGTTTTCCTTCTATCTTAGATTATTAAGTTTTTTTGGATACACTCATACAGTCATTATACACTTAGCTCACCACTAAGTGTCGAAAATAGTGAGAACCTTCACTATAAGAAACCCCTTAAGATGTTGAGATAATGGATGTATGAAGGTGATACCCACCATGCATGAAAGTACCCTATCTATTTGGATAAGTGTAGGAGGTTGCATACTATTAAATGATATGATAGCTCCCGGCCACTAGGAACCCCTTAGAAAACCCATTGTTTTCTTTTAATGTCATTTTGACCTTGTAGGTTGATCTTAGACCCCATAGATTAAAACTTATCCCCATATAAGGATTAAGGGTGCATCCATGAACCTTTAAGCAATCCTCCTTAAATTATGGTATGGATTCAAAGCTCTCCCATTTTGTCATCCTATCAAGGGAATATAGAAATCAATCAAAGTTTTAAGTTTTAGCCTAATAATTTTCTACATATATAGTTTCAGCTTGGCTATCACCGCCCCAAAACCTGGTTCCAGGACATGACCGTCATTTTGTACCTTAAGTCTAAAGACTTGAAGCACGAAACGACACAAAACTTCATTCCTTTATTGTGACTAGACTAATTCCACTTATCGAAAACTTGTTCAGAGCAAAAACTCAACATTATATTATCTCTAAATCTCATATCCACACTAACAAAAAATTTTCAAATCAACATCTAAGTACCAACTAACATAAGAGTTCAAAATAAAATCCATGTTCTTCCAAAATAAAAATATAAACTATATAGTTTAAATAAAATTAAATTCATCAATTAAACAAGTCCAAAGTTAACTCCAAGTCAAATCCTAAAATATGGTCCTCAACCTGTCCGTCACTCCTAGCTAGAATTAGGAGTACCTGAAAAGATGGTCGACAACAGGGGTGAGCATAAAGCTCAATAAGGTAAGTTAATGCAATTATAGATCAAACATTTTCAAATCAATGACAAAAATAAGAGATATTATCATAAGTCATTTTCATTTTTTTTTTGTCAATACATTCAAATATTTAAACAAAATCCTCGTGATTTTATACAAACGCTTTCATATCAAATTCATTCAAATAGCTAAATCAAAAACTTTTACTCTAATCACAAATATCGACGGTGCTCTAGCCATGAACTTTCAAATTAGCACGCTAACCTCAAATCGTTCTTTGGGCTACTTATAAATCAAACACTACTAAGATTAAGAACTCCTAACCGAAACCTCAGAAATGTGGCTCAAATCAATTGTATTTCATATCAAGGAATGTAATGTCAACTTATTATTCACGATACAGCCTAATAGTTGTCAACTATTATTCCCATTAACCGGGTCGAACTACCAGAGTAAAAAACATAGTTTCAATAATTTCATTCACAAAATATGATATCTCCATAATTTATATCTCAATAAAATATAAAGTCTAACATACTTTTAATGCAAAATATATTTTATTCATATTTAAAGCAAAAATGGAACCATCATTTTTGAATCGTACATATAAAAATACATTTTAAAAAAACTACATTAATTTTCTCTTATCTCAAAGCAAATTGAGATTCCTGAATGCTAACCCCAAAATTCAATTAACAACTGATTCACCTAAAACAAATAATAAAAGAATTTATTAACAAACAAGCCTTTTTTTAAAGATTATTTATTTATTAATTATTTTCTAAGAATTTATCTCTCAAATAATTATTTTACTTTATTTTTTTTTTTAAATATCTAGAATTATTTCTTTATTTATCCAAATTTTCACTAATACCTAGAGTTTCTATACATACCATACTTTAGGTTTTCAAGACCTATTTTATGTAGGTTTTTAGACCTATAAATATTCTTCTTTTTTTTTTTTTACTAAATAACCTCTGTAACAAAAGACAAACTACTTTTTAACATTTTTCAAATCATTTTATATTCATACAAAACATCATACGCTTTGGTGTTTTTTTTTATCTTCCTTTTCCATTCTTTCATAATATATATATATATATATATATATATATATATATATATATATATATATTTTTTTTTTTTTTTTTTTTTTTTTTTTTTTTTTTTTTTTTTTTTACATTACGTGGTCCTCCCACTCTCCCTTTCTTTTTTTTAATTCCTTTGATTTCCACCCCCAAGTTACTTGCTACTATTCTCTTTTTCTTTTTTTCTTTTTTTAAGAAAAATCATCTAGATCTAATCAAATCCTAAAAAATATTCATGATCTATTAGTGAAACGAGGGTCTCTATCAGACACAATGGAAACCGGTACCCCATGCATCCTCACAATCTCCTTAACATACAGATAAGCTAATCGCTCCAAGGAAACGTTAACTTTTCATAGGCAAGAAATGAGTAGACTTGGTTAATCGATCTACAATCACCTAAATAGCATTATTACCTCCTAAGGACCTTGGTAATCCAATAACAAAATCCATAGCAATGTGCTACCACTTCCATTTCGGAATAGCAAGCGGTTGTAAGGACCTTGCTGGTTGTTGGTGCTCGGCTTTAACCTGTTGACACACCAAACACTAAGCCACAAATTGAGCAATATCTCTCTGCATACCTGACCGTCAATAATTTTGTTTCAAGTCCTTATACATCTTGGTCCCTCCTGGATGGATGACAAGCTTAGAACAATGAGCTTCCTCCAAAAGCTCCCTCCTTAAGCTCTCGTCACTTAGGACACAAAGTCGAGTCCCAAACCTCAAAATCCCATCATCAAATAAAACAAAGTCGGACTTTCCACCTTTCTTAACCTTATCCACAAGTTGCACCAATTGCAAGTCAGCTTTTTGTAGGCTCATAATTCTTGTCACGCCTCATTTACCATCTAACTTGTAATGCCCCTAACACGGAGTGTGCTGATACCACTTAACTTGTAACTATCTTTTACTTTTTACTCACTATTATCTGAAATTCATATTCATACCGTTAAACATTTAATTTGAAATATATTCTAGCAAATGATTACAAAATATATTCAAAACTCCATAAATGGGATTGTTCAACATATACAAATTTTTACACGCTTAAAACATATACAAAAAATGTAATTCAAGCCGTCTTTCAATGCAAGACCTAGTAGTGTGTCGGTCTCGTTGTCGATGGAGGTCCAGCTCGTCTCGGCCTCCAGACCTGGCCACCCGACGAAACACCCGCTACGCTTATAACTTAGTGGGAATAATACTGCACTTAATTCTAATCGTAGTCATCACACTTTACACAACTGCATATCACTTTGACATTTATATACTCATACATTTGTTTGTTCATATATCATATTTATTCATCTTATCATGTTATATCATATTTCATTACATTTTTTTTCTTCTTGTGCTTATCACTGTATACGTATCATCACATAGCAGTGCTATGATTCTCATATCATATCATGTCATTTGCATATTCTTGTCATTTATTTTATGTTTCATGCCTACACATACCTTTGAAGTGGATACGGAAAACTATAAGGAGCCGAAGGTGCTATAATCATTGTATGAGACAATGAACTATAAGGACCCGAAGGTACTGTTATCATTATACAAGACAATGACCATCTATAAGGGCCCGGCGCCTGTGAATGACCCAAACTAGGGTCAACTGATCGCACTGTCGCAGCTCTTTCTCTCCTATTAGTAAGATGCCATCTATCCCTCTACTAGGTTCTAAGTAGACAATCTATTTTTTTTATTTCATTTATAATATATATCTCATATCCCTAAATAACTATTGTTATCCGGTAATCATATGCGATATTTTCGTATCATTTCCGCATGTATCTTTATTCTTGTATTATTTAGACATTTATACATTTTTCTATGTCTTCATTACACATTTATCTTTTCATCCCTTAACCAAGGGATAACACCACATTTAAACACATTAGCAATTGAGGGCAAGAAACAATGTTTGCCTTACGACCGGATTCGCTTCGCCGAGGCGGTGAGGTACGGAATATTTTTCATATCATTTTTAACTTGTATGAACCCTTTCATTCACTTATTAGGATCCTCATTAATCCAATGGATGATCGTTAGACTTAACGAAAGAGAGGAACTAAAACAGAACTAGTAGGTACGCCTAGGCGGAGAGGTTCGCCTAGGCAGAGCATTGCTACGCCTAAGCGGACCAGAAAAATGCAAAAACCCTGTCTTAGGTTCGCCTAGGCAAAGGAGCCTCCGCCTAGGCGTGGACTCCTATGCTTAGGCGCAGGTGGGAACAGCATACGTAAATGGCCGCTTTTTTGGCCATTTTCATCGGAATTCTTTCAACCAAAAACACATCATTTTCGAAACAAAACCATAAATCTAACTTAAATCAACTAACAACACTTCTAAACATCAATTCCATACCATTCCATACATTTTTTTCATACTAGTAATCCATACATAATCCAAACATATGTAGATTCCATATAATTTCCATATCTTGGCTTTTCTTGCACTTTTCTTCTTCTTTTCTTCCTTCTTCTTCTCCTTTTCTCTCAACCGGTTTGCCCTAACCAAAAGCCAAAAATGAGATATTTCTTAAGGCTATGTTTGATCTTATCCAAAATTTGGCATCAAATTCCATTTTTCCATTTGGTCCTTCAACTTCCTTCTAATTGCAATCCTAACTTTATCTTTATTCTCACTTTAACATATAATCTTTCAAATTATGACCACTGGTCCCGAATCGTAAATTACTAATTTACCCTTAACTCTCAGATAATTACGATTTTTCTTATTTTATTTTTAGCATTATTTTATTCCGAAAAAATATACTTTTACTTTCATTATACCTAAAACATGTTATAAAACTGTCAACGTATAATTTGGGGTATTACAATTCTCCTAACCAATTCTGGTTGTACTATAAAATTAGCCATAAGTGCTCCTGAGTCATGTACACTAATGTGGACTCATAGATTCCTCAAGTCATCTAGTAACTGTCTCTGAAAACCTTTAATTGTTGCTAAAAACCTAACTGACTTCCTACTAAAAGCATTAACTACTACATTTGCCTTCCCCAGATGGTACTAAATAATACAATCATAATCCTTCAATAACTCTAACCACTGTCTCTGTCTCATGTTCAATTCTTTTTGAGAAAACAAATACTTTAAACTTTTATGATATGTGTATATCTCGCAAGTTTCACCAAATAGAAAGTGTCTCCAAATCTTAAGGGCAAAAGTTACTGCAGCTAACTCCAAATTATGAGTGGGATAATTTCGCTCATAAGGCTTCAACTGTCTAGAAGTATAAGCCACAACCTTGTCATCCTTCATAAGGACACAACCCAAACCCTGATGGGATGCATCACTATACACCACAAATCTACTCCGAACCGCTGAATGGTCAAAATAGAGCCGCCACCAACTGTCTTCGACTCTTTGAAGTTGTGTTCACATTCATTGGACCACTCAAATTTAACTCCTTTCTACATCAACCTAGTCAAAGGTAGGGCAATCTTAGAGAAACCCTCAATAAAACTTCTGTAATAACCAACAAGTCCTAAGAAGCTCCTAATCTCAATCACTGTGGTAGGTCTTCTCCAATTTTCTATAGCATCTACTTTCCCAAGGTCAATTAAGATACCATCCCTAGTCATCACATGTCCAAGAAAAGAGACTTTGTCCAACCAAAATTCACACTTATTCAACTTAGCATATATCTGTTTACCCCTTAAGGTTTGCAACACAATATTCAAATGGTATTCATGCTCCTCCCAACTCCTTGAGTACACTAAAATATCATCTACAAAAACTACTACAAACTGATCCAAATATTGTTTAAATACCCTGTTCATTAAGTCCATAAAAGCGACAGATGCATTAGTCAAACCAAAGGGCATACTCAAGAACTCATAATGCCCATATCTAGTCCGAAAGGCGGTCTTAAGTACGTTCTCACTCTTCACCCTCAATTGGTGATACCCAGAGCGAATGTCAATCTTAGAGAACACACATGCACCCCGTATTGATAAAACAAATCATTGATTTGAGGGAGATGATACTTGTTCCTTACTATCACCTTATTCAACTTTCTATAGTCAATACACAACCTTATAGACCATCCTTCTTCTTCACAAATAACACTGGTGCTCCCTAAGGTGAAACACTAGGTCTGATTATCTAACAATTCTTGAAGCTGAACCTTCAACTCCTTCAGTTCTATGGGTGCCATCCTATATGGTGCTTTAGATATAGGAGTTGTTCCTAGCACCAAGTCAATGGTCAACTCCACCTCCCTATCTGGTGGTAATCCTGGTAAATTATTTGGAAAGACATCCGGAAAGTCCTTAACAATGGGTATATCTTCCAATCTCACCTCATTCTCATTACATACCACATAGGCTAAAAAGCCTTAACAATCCTTCTTGAGTAAGGAATTAGCTCGTAGAGTCGAAATAACATACAATGGCTTATCCACATGGTTCCCCTCAAAGCTAAACTCAGGCTAACCTAGAATCCTAAAGGTCATCCGTTTCCCAAAACAGTCAACATAAACATGATAAGAAGCTAACCAATCCATCCCCAAAATCACATCAAGATCTTAGAGGTCTAGAAGAACTAAGTCAACTGACATCTCCTAATAACCAATCATTACAGGACAGTTTTTCAGCATTTTACTAGCCACAACAAAATCTCACATAGGAGTAGCAACAATCAAATCAAAATCCATAGTAGTGACATGCATATCCAACAAACCAGTAAAAGATATTGAAACAAGAGAGTGCGTCGAACCAGGATCAATCAAAACTCTAGCAAATAAAGTGTGAATTCTTAAGTGGTACTGGCTACTCACATCGGCGGCCTGCATTTCATGAGCCAGCAAACACTCTTCCTTATGCTATAGGCTTTTGTCTATCCCCCACATAATCATCTTTAGATCCCCTAACTATAAGCTTCTTATTTTTTAAACAATCCTGAATCATATGCCCTTGCTTCCCACAGCCAAAGCAAGCTCTTGTTTCTCTATAATCCTGGCATGTTCCATGCCTCTTACTACAAGTATAAACACATCCGGAAGCTACGTGGCCGCTTCCCCTTGCTCTAATTTCTATTTGGAGCATACTTTTTCTATACATGATTACCCTGGGCACTATCACTCCTATTCCTCTCTTCTTTGTCGGTTCTATACTGATAAAGCTCTTCAGAATCCCTCTTGCAATAAGAGCTCTATCCACCACCTCTTAATACACACCCAACTTCAGAATGGATATCTTATTCTTCAAGTAGGGCTTCAACCCATCTTGAAACTTCATTGCCTTATCCACCTATGTACAATCAAATGTGGGGTAACCAACAATTTCAAAATTTACCTCATAATCGAGTCATAATATATTCTGTTCCAAACGAATGAACTCTCCCATCTTTTGTCACCTCACGCTATCAAGGAAATACTTCATGTAGAAGCATCATTGAATCTTCCGCTAAGGCTCTAAGTTCTAATAGACTCTTGGTCATACGCCACTAATGGTCAGCCTCCTTATCTAACATGAATGTTGCATAAGAGGTCTTCTGCTCTTCAGAACAATCAATGACATCAAAAAATTTCATAATTTTTATCATCCATGCCTCCACCTCGATTGGGTTCGATGTACCAGAAAAATAAGCAGGTCCTAACCTCTTAAAATCATTAAAGGAGCTACCCCTAGTAGTAGTAGATCGCCCTTTCCCATTAGTCTCAACAGCTCGAGCCTAACGCTCAACCAACCCAACAATAGTCCCCAAATATCTATAAAGTCGTTCTGCACTCATAGGGTCCACGTTCTCAAATTGAGGAGGTACATCGTCATTAGCCTAACTAGTTTAGGAAGATAAATCCTCCTCGTGGCATTATGTCCTATACGACAAAAGGTATAACTAAGCTAGTCACTAGGAAGCCAAATAAGCAAATTAGAATTGAAAACAATAACATAATCCAGCTATACAAACTTGAAACTTAACTAATGCATCACTCATCTATTCCCAAATGTAAACTAAACAAATTCTTATTAAGATCATAACCTAGTGCTTTGATACCACTCTGTCACGCCCTAAAGCCCGATCCTGGGACATGACCATCATTTCGCACCTTAAGTCTAAAGACTCAAAGCACGAAACGATACAAAACTTCATTCCTTTATTGTGACTGGACTGATTCCACTTATCGAAAACCTATTCAAAGCAAAAGCAAAACATGCTACTATCTCAAAATCTCAAATCCATACTAACTTTTCCAAATCAACATCCAAGTACTAATTAACATAAGAGTCCAAAAATAAAACCGAATATTCTTCCAAAATAAAACATAAAACTAAATAGTTTAAATAAAATTAACCATCCTTTAAACAAGTCCAAAGCTAACCTCAAAGTCAAATCCCAAAGTACTATTCCTCAACTCCACCGCCACTCTTCACCAAAAACCAAGAGTATCAGCACGGTCGACAACGAGGGTGAGCGTGAAGCTTAATAAGGTAAGTTAATACAGTTATGAATCAAACATTTTCAAATCATTAGCAAAAATAAAAGATATTATCATCAGTCATTTTAAATTTATTTATTTTTGTCAATATATTCAAATATTTAAACAAAATCCTTTCATTTCAGATCCAAACGCTTTCATATCAAATTCATTCAAATAGTTAAATCAAAACTTTTACTCGTCACAACATCTAATGGTGCCTACCACGAGGGGACTTTCTAAATCACTACAAATTTCAAATCAAGTTCATTTTGCCATTTCGACGAAACTAAATACTATTGGGACTAAGAACTCCCAACCCAAACCCCTAGACGCCGAGGTTCAAATCAATTACATTCATCAACAGCAAATGTAGCCAATTATTATTCCTATTTAGCTGGGCCGAATATCATTAACTATTATTCCCATCGATACTTAATTAAACTACTCGCAGTAAAAAACATATATTAATTTCATTCACAAAACATAATATCTCCATAATTTGTATCACAACAAATATAAACCTATAGGTTTTCATTAAAATATATTTGATCCATATTTAAAGCAAAAACGGAACCAACATTTTCGAATCGTACATATAAAAATACATTTTAAAAAAAACTGCATTAATTTTCCTTTACCTCAAAACAAATTCAAGATGTTGAACGCTAACCCCAAAAATCAATTAACTTATTCACCTAAAACAAAATAAAAGAATTTATTGAACAACCATTTTTAAGATTATTTTATTTTTTTATTTTCTATGTTCAAATAATTATATTTTACTTTCTATTTTTTTAAATTTATAGAATTATTTCTTTTTATTTATCCAAATCTTCACTAATACCTAGAGTTTCACATACCATACTTTAGGTTTTCAATACCTATTTTATGTAGGTTTTTAGACCTGTAAATATTATTTTTCTTTTCTTTCTACTACATACCCCTATCATAAAAGAAAAACTATTTTTTGATATTTTTTAAATCCATTTATATTCACAAAACAATTACAAGCTTGATGTTTTTTCTTTATTTTTTCGTTCTTCTAAGTAGAGTGGTCCCCACTCTCCATTTCTTCTTTTTTTAATTCTTGGATTTAATTTCAAGTTGCTGCTACTATTCTTCTTTCTTTTAAAAATAAAATAAAATCATCTAGATTTAATCAAACCCTAAAAAATATTCATAATCTATAATAAAAAGAAATCTATATTTTTTTAAGAAGGGACAATTCACCTTTCGAATCGTTTCTTAGCCTTAGATCTGACGTTCTAAGTATTCTTGAAATATTCTACGAACCCAAAAGAATTCAAAATTGTTCAGAAAAGAACAAAACTATTTATAACTTATTACTAACGTAATATCATTTTATTCAGTTAGTATTCAAGAAAAGACTCACATTTGATTTAACTTTCAGGTGGAGATTCTATGGTTTGACAATCCTAGTAGAGAGAAACTAAAATAAAAGTTTTATTATTATTATTTTCTATTTATATCAAGGCTTCATAAAAGAAATTACTAATTTGCCTTTCGTTAGAAAAATATAAATTTTAAAATTTTATTTTTACTAGGTGCTACACTAGTAGTATGTTACATTTTCACAATATGTCTAGACACATTTAAAATGGGTCCGGACAAAGGTTTTCTCTTAAATATAAATATCATTTATTTATTAATATAACATGTTTATACATTAATATAATAAAATTTTCTATTAATATAACCTCCATTTTCCAAATTTAATATAAACATAAAATGATTCACAAATTTTCAAGGATTTTAAGGATTTTTAAGATTTAACAAGTTTTTTCTTTCCACTTAATAGAACGACGTTCAAGATAGATGGCTAGGTTTTTTTTTTCTCTCCTCGGTGAATCAAGGTTGAAGAAGGGGCGAGTGGCACGAACGCCAAATTTCTGCCTACTCGGGCTCAACTCGAAAAGCTCACAAGCTCGCCAGGAGGCTAAACGAGTCAGCCAGCCTTAATTTAGGCTTGATAATCTCGGCCTCTACGGCTCGCTAAAGTTTCTGGCCAACATCGGACCCATCCGTCGCCAATGAGGTTCCGCCACGGTCTCGACCACGCGATTCCCGCCTTCACCGGCGGTCCGACCAGCGCTACCGAGTGAAATGCCCAGTCATGCGTCCTGAGCATTCCATGTAATGGATTCTCAAACGATCCACTGGATACCACGACAAACGCGCGAATCCTCAATGGTTGCTAAGGAGGCGCTCGACGACTAAGACGGAGTCGATAATCCCACGCCGGCCGGGCTGGGGGACTGCATCGATTCCGTGATCTCGCCAGAGCGGAAATGGTACCCACGATAAGACAAGGTGTCTCGCGACGGTATGTTCCTGTGGATAGCGTGAAGAAGGTGTCGCAAAGGATCGCCTGGGAAGGACACATGTCGGCATGCACCCATCATCGACCTACGATCCCGTGTACAAGAATCCGATTACAAATACGGCGGTATCGGCCCCGTGGAAACTATGCGAGGCCGGTGGCCATGAGCTTAGACAATATCACGATTCAGTGAAAGATTTGAGGGCAGCAATGCACTGACCCACCGATACGATCAATTGCCCGATGAACTATGATCCAATCTCAACCGTGCATTGGGGCCCCTTGATACTGGAATCGACTTAACCCACGTGACTTGTGGGCGTGGGTATCGCAAAGGCATCAAGGGTGATCGTAGGCCGGGGTTTCATAGAGGAAACAAGAACAGATCCGACTCGCTGCAACGTATGTGTAACACCGGAGCGCCACCGTCACCGCCGGGTATAAAAATTGGGGCCGACCGGTCGACATGGTGGGCACCTGATCTCCATCCCAAGTAGCTGGTGAAGCTAAGTGTCTCAAATTAATCACGCCGCAGCTGCAGTCGAGGGTGGTGGCCAACTTAACTACGCTACAAAGAAGATATCAAATAGTTTATAAAGGTTACTAATGAGTTTGCTTGACAAATCTTATTGATATATTATTTCTTTATTTAGATAATTGATTCAAACCAATCATGTTTCTTTTTCAATGATTTCAGGTATCTTATTTCTTCACTCTACTTACTGCTTAATTCTATTTCATAATTCTTTTCAACAAAGTCGTTTCAAGAATGACTTAATGAATCCGTAGCTTAAAACAAATGTCGGGCAGAGGTGGTTTAACAAACTTTAAGATCAATCGCTAAATCAACCAAGTAAAACAAATCCCATAGAAAAATTATTACCTAATTGACGATTCATATCGGGACATTACAAAAAGTTAAAAAGTATATGGACTGGGAGTTTGAGGATTGATTACAATACAACCAGAGGTACGGACGCCAGATCGGCGTTAATGGAAATGCTCATATGGAAAACGAAACTCAACGAAATGCCCAAACTTCTTAAATCAAGCCAAACTCGAGCCCCATTTTGCCCGTTCGTGCCTACGGCCCGAACACCATATTCAATGTGCCCTACCGAACGTTCAAAGTTCACGCCGATTCAAGCATCACTCCTGAAAACAGGGCATTTATGCAAGTTCTACCATTCGAGTTGATGTTTTTAATATTTTGTTGGAAATGAAACATGCTTTTCCCCTATATGCAATGGTGGACCTTAACACATAAGAAAAAAACGAAAAGTGTATGTGTGCATGGAAAAGGACAAAATAGTCCTCATAAATCTTGGAATCATTTGCACAGTTTTGGTCGGCTTGGAAAAAGGGGCGGGCGGCTTGGTGGTGAAGCCGCCGGCTTGACACGGTGGAATCTGAAAACTAACACTAGCCGCCGGCTTCTCTTCCGGAAAATTCCTGCTGTGGATTCCGTAATCCACCCTCTCTGTCTCAACCGCCATCGCCCAATCAAAACCTTTCTTCTATCTGTGCTTGTTTTCTGCCTGGTCAACACTCTTTTAAAAATTCAATTTTCAACTATTAAATAATCTTTTTGCTTTTCAGGATGATCTTTTATTTTATTGTTTCCGTTTTTGTTCTTTTGTGGTAGGTGACATGGTCCACCTACATCAGTTGGTTTATTTTTATTTTTATTTTTATCCTCTCTTTTATATCTTTTAACCAAACTTATAAACCTAGATATGTAAAAAAATTGATGTAATGATTATATTAAATAAATTAAATATTGAAAATGATAAAAAAAAAATGTTAGTATAATTTTTTTCTTTTGTTGAATTATTTTTGTCTTTTTTATAATTTTATAAAAAGGGTTTTTTCCTCAAAAAAAACCCCTTAAAAAGTAATTTTTAATAATAATAATGATAAGTGTTTCAAATACTAATGATAAGTGATTTTTATTTTTTAAAATTCAAGGAATTATTGGTATTAGCTTTTGGAATAGCATTTTTTATACACTACATAAAGAAATTTTTTTTACTTAGACTAAAATCTACTTCTAAAACTATTCATGGTAATAAAAACATTTTAAAGTATTTTTAAGATAAAAAGTAGGTGTTTAATAATATTAGAAAACATTTTTAAAAAATATTGGAAGTGCTTTTTTTATAAAAAAAAAAAAATTATTTCTAAATATTCCTACAACGCCTCAAAAATATTTCTTTCAACGAACACTTCAAAAAAATTTTAAAAAATTTGTAAATTTTTTTTATTTTCATAACACTTTTTAAAGTTTTATAACAATATAATTGTATAAATGGTTCTTTAGCAATTTATTAATTTTAAGGATGTTTTTGTATTCATGCTATATATTATCAAAAACATTAAAAATCACTTCTTCTTTTTTTCAATTTCTTACAAAGCCTTTCTTTTTTCTTCATAAAACCGTTGTTGAAAAAAGCACTTTCAATAAAAGTACTTTAATTAAGAGTATTGTTAAATAGAGTCTAATATAACCTTTGGCTTTTGTAATCTCTAAAAGTCGAATGATTTAAGTTCTTTTCTTTTCTTTTTTCTTTAATTTTGACTTGTTTATCAATATTTTAATTTAATAAAAGGTTAAAATATGTGACATTTTTTTAATCTAAACTTAGCTAATGCACACTTAAACCCAATTATTATGAAAATAAAATAAATCCCTAATACTCAATACTATTGAGTTGTATAGTACCCTAAGTAATGAATAAAAAAAGTACCATATAATATTTATCAATAAAAGAGTTATTGATATGTGACGTTTTTTTCTGAATCTAAAAAATTAGCTAATGTACACATCTAAACACAAGTACTATGAAAAAAAAAAATAGCTTAGGGCTTAGTTTAATTACAGCTTTTAAAAACTGTTTTATGTTTTTAAAAACATTGGAGACCATATTTGAGATTTTCATTTTTATTCTGAAAAACATAGAAAATGCTTATCTCAAATAATTAGAACAGTTTCTAAATAATACCATAATGACAAGCATGCTTTTAAAACTGCTTAATACGCTAAATGTTAAACGCTACCCTAAAGACGTTGACATACAAAATAGCTGTTTAAAATGTTAAAAACAAAGAGAATGTTAATAACATGTAACACACATTCGATTTTATTTTCGCCTAAAAACATAAAAAAATACTAAATTTAGATAATAAGAATAGTTTTTCGAAAACGCTAAACTAGCGTCCTTTATATTTTTAAAAACTATTCTCAAAAATGATTTTAAAAAATATAAACCAAATAGCCCCTTAATATTCAATATTATTATTATTATTTTTAATATTCAATACTATTAAATTATATTTAGATTCAAGTTAAAAAAAAAAAGTACCATCTAACATTAAAAAAAAAGGACATTTCACTTTCTTGTCCTGCTTGACACGTATAATGAACAAAAAATATTTATTTCAATCTCATCATATATATATATATATATATATATATATATATATATATATATATTGTCATTTAATAAGAACATGCATATCTGACATGAGAAAACAAAAGAAAAATAACATGTCCCTAAAACATGTGGAAAGGACACAAGGTGACGCAAGTGATGTCCATTGGAGATTTCGAAAATGAATGAGATATGGACCCCAAAAAGTCTTTACCATTTTTATATTCATAATAATAACCCCAAAGAGCTATCCACGCATCAACAAATAAACGGTCCATAAATTCAAGAATCTAGCGGCCTCCTGCTGACGTTGATTTTATGTTGTGCTTTGAATTTATTCATTCATTTATTTGTTTTCCTTTTTTTCTTTTTTTTTTTTGAAGACCTTTATAAAACACCATTAGAAGTTTGAGATTGAGTTTTTTATTTTTTGTTTAATAAATCTAAGAATAAAGTTATTTCCAAAAAAAAAAAAAAAGATTTAAAAATGCATGCATTTGAAATTGGTATATTTTTAATAAAATTATTTTCTTTTCAAAAAAAAGTATTTTTAAATTAAAGCTTATTACATTTTTCCCACAATATAAAAAAATTTATATGTCAAAATCATGGTATTCTTTAATAAAATTATTTTTGGTTGTCGAGAATTTGAAATATTGAAATATTTTATATGTCAACACTGTGTCATTGATATTACAAGTTGAAATTTTTAGTTGGATATACATCTTTACAGAATTTTGTTCCAACTTTAAAGTTTGACCCAGAAAAAACAAAAAATATTTAATTTTTCTATTGAGATATTTTTTTCAAACTCTTTAAAATAAGTTATTTGTTCTCATATTAATTAAATAAAAACATATGACTTTTTTATATTTTATTTGAAAATTTATTTTTCAAAATTAGATAAAATTTAAGATTGATTTCTTATTTTCTTCTAATAGATAGGATAGTTATTTCTTTATTTGAAATTTACTTTCTCATATTTTGGATAAAATGTTAATGTTCACAAATAAGGATGATTTTTTTTTTTATCTCATGGTATTTTATTTAACAACTTTAAAACATTTATCATAATAATTTTTAAAAATATATATTTTTTAAATAAAATAATTTTATCGATTCAAAAGAATAACATACTGATATAAACATATAATCAAATTCAAAAAACTCTGTATGACGACGCAATATTTATTAATAATGATACAACCCGCCAGTTCTACATATTTATAATTCTACGACGACCATAATATACGACTTAAGTCGCAAAGACACTAGACAACCACGATTTGTTTTGATGTTTCTTTGATCGAATACGTACATGCTGTTTGAATCACCCATACATCAAAAGCCACAGAACAGTACGGTTAAAACTAAACCACCAGATTTAAAACCATACAAACCACACGTCACACAAGACGACAACAAAAACACGTCACACAAGACGGCATTTATTAAAATACAAAAAAACAAAGTAAAATCCATATTGGTAAAACCACCTTTATCAAAATGAAAATGGTAGAAAATGGATGAAGAGTTGTGATTTTGGCAAAAATGACTAAAAATCACCCTCCTACTTAAAAAAAGGGGCTAGAAAGAATAAGATAGAGAAAGATAAATGTTCATATTTTATGAAATTAAATTTTCATCATAAAATAAATAAATTAGACTATCTTTTCTAACACTCTAAGATGTTAAAGTGGTGATTTTAGCATATAAAAAATAAATAACTTAATACTTAACAGCTAAATACTTAATGGAAAAAAATATATTAGAAAATCAACACTACATACTGATAATTATTAAAGACTAATTTCAGAACAAAGCTCTATTCAACATTAAGAAAAACAATCCACACCTTAAAATGCTTCGATCCCTCGTTTTTTAAAATCAAGATAAGAACAAATTTCGAAACATGCAGACATTATTTCGCATTTATCCGAAACCCGTCCCGTTATATGAATTTAATGTTTTTTATGTTCTCTATGTTTTTTAAAACAAAAATACTGGAAACCAAATGTGTTGTTCATGTTTTCATCGTTCTTCTTGTTTTTGAAAATAGAAAATAGTTTTCGAAAACAGGAATGAAACCGATCATGTTAGCCTTTTACATTTAAGTTTTTAGAAATATTCTAGAGACTTTTTCAAGGAAAATCGTTAAGTCTCTAGAATATTTCAAACATGTTCTCTATATTTTCCTTGTTCTTTTTATTTTTCAGAGCAAAAAACAGTTTTCAAACATTATAACCAAACAGGCCCTATGATTTTGGTCTTGGGCTCCATCCGAAAGGTCTCATACCAATATAATTGGATATTGTTCATGTTTATTAACTCATAATTTTTCCTATTTATAACTAATGTGGGACTTTGGAAACAAACCAAACAATCCTCCAACTCAAACAAAGTACCATCGAACCTTATCTCAAACCAAGACGTTGCAGCACATGTTTTACGTGAAACACCACATGTCAAGGGCTCACCATATAATTTTGTTCGACATCCACCACACGGTTAAGTCAATACCTGACTCTGATATCATTGGGCTAAACCACACTCATCCATCTCCGTGACGCATACGATATTGTTCACATTGGGTATGAGACCATCACGATTTTGTTGTTAGACTCTACCCAAAAGGTCTATCATGGATTGATATTTTCTATACTTATTAACTCATAATCTCCTATTTCTAAATATGGACTTTCGAGAACACGGCTGGACCTACTTTATGATGATAGAACTGTTACACATTACAAAACATTGAACTAGGAATGAAGGGGAGGGAAAGAAAAATCTAAAGCTACAAAATGACGGTACCTAGAATGTAGCCATTGGCAATCTCATTAAAGACATCGCTTTCTCCTATTGCCGCCGAGACTTAAGCAGAATTTGCTTCCCAAGATACAACGGTTTTCAAGCTTATACACAACATCTGCTTACAACTACTTCCGACGAATCAAGATATTCATACCTTATCACCGTGGAAGAAGAAAGAAACGACTAATTGTAACTAGATAACTTTTCTCTCTAAAGAGTAGTTTCAACCTTTCTTTAAATAGAGTTTAGGTGCTAAATAAACAAGCAAACCGTTGACATGTCATCCAACTATTTGAAGTTAAACGGAAGAAAATGATTAAAACCCCATAAATGGGATTGAAATGATTTAATTTCATAACTGCAAATGTATAGAAAAGGTTTTTAAAATCAATTGTTTCAAAAATTAAATTCATTCAAACTGAAAAGGAAAATTCAAACAGAGAAGTGCACAGATACAAATTTTTTTTTTTTTTTTTTTTAAGTTTTACTAGTAGACTATCTTCTTCAAGAAAATCTTTTGAGTATAAACCTTCCATAGATTTTTGGGATAAAACTTTCAAGCATGGAGTTCCACATTTCTCCTTTATGTAATTTATTCACTTTTTCTTTTTCGAAAAATTGGAAAATCCATTTTTTTTCAAATGAAAACTTTCAAACAATATAATTGTTCTATTTATAATAAAAATATTTTAAATAAAGTTTAATATACCATTTTCTTCAAATTAAAAAACTCTAGATAATAAAATCTTCAGTTTTTAATAATAACAATTTTAAATGAGTAAATAAAGATAAGTACTTCTACCTTTTCTTCCATCAAATTATATAATATCACCTTTATTGAGAAAAAATTGTTAATAATTTTTTTCAAAAATATAAAGATAATTATTTTAGAAATTAGTTTTGGTAGTTGGAAAGTTGGAAATTAGTGTAAGATCCAAGCAACATCATGTCATTCATTGATAGGGAGGTTGACGTATTTTCATGCAATTATTGTTGAGGATAGTAAAGTAATTTTGCACAAGGGTAGTTTGGTCAACTAAATATTATCACCTGAACGTCCCTCCGGGTTACATTATTGGACTTGTAAGAAGAATAATAATGATTATTCGATTGATTGAAGCCAAGTTGATTCAATTGGGTATTGACGTATATGAGAAAAGTCATGTAAATTAATTTAATCATATGAGTGACCCAATTTCATTGTTATCTCAAATTGGATTAAAAATTAGTTTCATGGTTTAATTTTAATTTTAACTTTAACATGTATATTAAAATATGTTTGAAATTTTTCTTTAAATTAGAATGGATTCGTAGTGGGTTTGATTCTGTTATTACATTATTCCACCTTGTCTCATCTTGATTAGTATATAAAAACAACTTATTTGAATTGTAATTTTTAATAAAATAAGTAATAAAAATTATAATTTTTTGTTTGAAAAGAAAATAATTTATTGATTCAAACTAACAATATCTCGATATAAATACATATAAAAATTCATTAAAAACCATAGAATGAAACATAATCCAAGTTAATAGCATAATAAATCACTCAAAACCAATAATTGACAATATTATACCGACAATTTTGGTGATCTAATTCGCAACGTAACGATCACACTCGATTTGGTTGCCTCATGTATCAAAATGCTACTGGCTCAATCACCTATCAAATAAGATTTCGCAACAAGCACGTGACGAAAAACAAACGTCGCGATGCACGATACAAAACCAAAAACCGCAACAGGACGGTGAAATCATGAAAAATAAAATAAAACCTATATCTATATTGAATAACGACTTTATTAAAAAATAAATCGATAGAAAATATATAGAATGGCGGATTAGGTAAAAATGATCAATAAACACCCATCATCGCTTTTAATAAGCATGAGCGACAGTTATGTTATATATAGTTAAGCAATGGTTTTTTTTTTGTGTTATTTTCCCTTATAAAAATTATAATATTTTAGTTATTTATAAAATATATTTATTTTAATGTACTTTAAAATTTTAATTTTTTAAATAAAATAAATAAATAA
This sequence comes from Tetrastigma voinierianum, assembly GCA_016808115.1. Classification (NCBI taxonomy): domain Eukaryota; kingdom Viridiplantae; phylum Streptophyta; class Magnoliopsida; order Vitales; family Vitaceae; genus Tetrastigma; species Tetrastigma voinierianum. The sequence goes on from JAEQBH010000523.1 coordinate 83,932, forward strand.
AACCCGTTCAAGAAAACATCAAATACCCATAAATTTGTGAATTTAACATCTCTCATGTTTTTCTTAAAAAATAATCAATTTTGGACAAAAATATATTTCGATATTTCATATATTTACACTTTTTTTTAACATAAATGTCATTTTTACAAGAAAATAAGAAGTACATTTTTATCTAAATCAAACCAAAAATTGATATGGGATCAAATTTCAAAATTTGGATTTCCAAAAGTTCATTTAATCAAATGGCCCTTCTATTATCATCCTTAATTTATAGCAGCAATCAACATTATACACACAGGAATGGGTGATAGTAGCAACAAGAAACACAATCACACAAACCCGTAATTTTATTTACTTAAATTCCCTCTTTTTTTCGTTTCAAATATAAAAAATTAATAAGAAAAAAAGAGGAAAAGAAAGGGAAAAGAGAAGTTCATGGGGGTCGGGTCGGGTGTATGTAAAGGAAGCCACAGTACTATATATATCTCATTTATTGTTTGCAGGTGATAGTTTTTATTCTTCAAAGCAAGCATCAGTAGAGGAGTGTTCAGCTATCAAAACATTATTAAATGATTATGAGATGATATCTAGCTAGGCAAGCTTGGCAAACTTTCAGAAATCTGGTATCTTCTTTAGCGCTAATGTGAATGCATCGGTTAAGAATTCCATTTCAGAAGTATTGGGTGTCTCTACTCCGATTGATATAAATAAATACCTTGAAAGATAGGTTATGGAAGCGGTTGCAAGGGTGGAAGAATTGATTTCTGTCTAGAGCAGGGAAAGAAATTCTCATCAAGTCAGTCGCACAAGCGTCTATCCTATCCTATTGCATGCAGGGCGGATCTACGTATTACAATAGGGTGTCAATTGATAAGAAAAAAAAAAAATTTATAAGTTTTTTTTGTTGCCCTTAAAAAAATTATTAGCTGAAACCCTAAATCCCAATAGCAGTTAATATGTTGGAGCCAACTTTAGACCTTCTAAATTTTCAACTTCCAAAAAGTGACAACTGATAAATTCAAAGAATAAAAAATATTTTTAACTTCTAATTTTTTTTGAATTTTTATGACTTGTCAAATGACAAATGTGATCGTTTATAAATTATGCAATTTTTTTCTTGTATATTATTAGTCTATCATAATGTTAACACCCTAAATATAAAATCCTAGATCCGTCCCTAACTGCATGAGTACATTTCTGATACCAACAATGTTATGTGATGGGTTGCAAAGGATGATGAACTCTTTTTTATGGGGTTTGAACAAGGATGGAAGAAAATGTATTAATTTGTGTTTATAGGAGAGATTATGATGTAGAAAAGAGGATGGAGGTATGGGCTTCTGTTATTCACATAGCTTCAATCTCGCTTTACTTGGTAAGCATGGTTGGTATCTTTTGTCTAACCCTAACTGCGCTTAGCTACAAGATTACTCAAAGATAGATTCTATCCTCACGTCATTTTCTTGGGAGCTCAACTAGCTAGGTCACAATCCTAGCTTCGTATGGAGAAGTATTTGGATGGCTAGGAGCGTTATTGCCTTAGGCAGTAGATGGAGGATATGCAATGGAGAGAGTATCAGTGTATGGAATGTGATAGACATAAAACATGTGTGAATTATGAATGCCTAAAGGTGAAAGTACAGTTCGTGAATAAGTAATAAAATGATGAATATCGAGCATCGAATCCACATGGACTAAGTTTACCGAGTACCAATCTAATTTAATCTTGACTTTATCTAGAAAATAGCTATTCTGATTTTTGGACTGAAAGATAAACTTAGGGAAACTATGTATGCAAAAGAAGAGACTTGACTCTAATGTTTATAGATTTAAGACTATTATTTACTATGACTCGACTGTGAAACTGCAAAGATAGCTAATTCTAATTATTACTAGGGTCTAGGGCATGATTTCACCAAGATTGCAATATTTCAATTACAGGAGATGGATTTAAATGAAGGTGCGATATTCAATTGTTGTTAGCGCATTTCACTTTAGTCGTAATTGATCTCTCTCGAGTGTTCAATATCTCTTTTTAGTTTAGGTTAAAGTCATCTCTGCATTAACTACTAAACTTAAAAGTCATTAGGTTTGAGAATCTTACTTGCCTAGGATATCTCTACCTCTAGGGGTTAAACAATTATTCATACAAATTCCTTTAGAAATCTGGCTTCTCAACCTAGATTTCAAAGCTATAGTCAAATAGAGAGTGACCAACAAGCTATTTGAAATAAAAACAATATGGATCATCCAACAATTAAACAACTGCATGTAAAAGTATTAATCTATGGTTCCAACAAGTAAATCCAATCAAAGCTACATCGTAGCCCTAGAGAGACGAACTATTTTTATTTTATATGTTAATATTAATAATAAAAATAATAATAAATTTTTTTATTTTTTATGAAATATATTAATTTTAATATAATAAAATTTAAAATAAATGTTAAAAATAAATAACACAAAAAAAAAAAAACCTAAACAAGGGGGTATGAGAATTTTCTCATACCTACCAACACACCCCGTCCCACCCTTATCTCATTTAATTTTTTAAATGAAACAAGTACGATAAATGATTTAAATAAACAGAGCGCTGATAACCTCGCTCACGAACCCGCTCTTTATGTACCCTGGTTAAATAAATCCCCAAATCCCAATCTTAAAATTTTTCACCCCATTTACAAAGTGCCAATTTGAGAAAAAGATATTACACAAAATTTTAAGTTCCATGATTCTTTAACTTGATTTTAACCTCAATTCAATTAAAAAACCTTGATTTTAACCCTTTTAAATAAAAATCAATTATTAAATACTAAAAAAATGTGAAGTGTTTTTTTCCTCTCCCTCTACTGGGATAACTACAAAATTTCATGAATCTCTAAAGGAATCAATATACAAAACTCCATTCATTTATGTAATTTGTTAAAAAGAAAAAAGAAAAAAATATAACTTGTATTTTATTTACTTAACAGCTTTACACATCATAAAATTCTATAAATACGATGGGGAGGGATCATACATACATACCTCTAAAATGTCTCCAAAACTTTACAGGTTTTCTTGATTAAAAGACCAAGAAGGCAAAAAAATATTTGGGATGTAGTAGTTACAGAAAAGACAAGAAATGAAGAATTTGTTTATCTCAGTTTTTGAAAACATGTTGCTAATTTTAAAAATTGGCGAAAATAATTCAACAATGCAACTTTTAAAAATAGAAAATAATTTTTAAAAAAAACTCTGCCAAAGTGACTAGAAATTATACAATGAGAAGGCAGACAAGTGAATGAATTAACACCTTCATGAATGTAGATGATCATGATCACCATCACCATCACGATCATCATTATCATCCTTGGAAGCAAATGAAGGAGAAGAAGAATCAATGAGGAATGATTTGAGGTGTTTGGCAAATTCCCCGGGCTTCTCCAAATTCAGTGCATGGCCTGCGTTCTTTATCAATTCCAATTTAGCATTCTCTCCCAAATGCCTACTCCAACATTTTTCACAGTATAAAATTAATTCAAGATATATACTGTCTATGTAATTAAAACTAATTAAAAGTAGTTGAAGTTTTTCTTCATCTTACCTCTCTAATCTGTATGCCAATTCCACTGGGAATATTTGATCTTGGTCTCCCCATACTATTAATGTTGGCTGCTTTGTTAAGATTTATCAGAATGTATATGAAATAACTTAATGGTAGTTCATATTTGAGAAGAAACATACAAGAAAATGCTAGAGTAAAGTTTCACACTTGGTTTTTGTTTTTTTAACTTTGTCATGACTTATTACTAAATTTTTAAAGTTTTTGACAAAAAAGAAAATGTCAAAATATTTTGCTTTTTCTATTTAAAAAAAAAAAAAACTGGATTTTCATGAGAAAATCATATTTTATGATCCAATTGAAATTCTCATTATTTGTTCTCATGCTAATTGAATAAAACCATGTGTGTTTTTAAATTTTTATTTAAAGATTTATTTTCTCAAAATTTGAATAAAAATTAAAAAATTTATTTATTTTTTCTTCATTGTAGATAGGATAATTATTTTATTTAAAATTTAGTTTTCTCAAAATTTGGATAAAATGTTAATTTTTCGTAGATTATATGTGAATTTTTAACCTATTTAACGAGGATGATTTTTTTTCATGATATTTTACTTTATAACAAACTATTCATCATAATATTTTTTATTTTTTGTAAACATGTTAGAGAAAAAGAAAATTTTATATGGATTAATTTATTATTGGCACATTATTGTTAGGCTAATAATGGAGGAATATTGATAGTTACCTGTGTTATCTTTGGAAGATTATTAAGCTTTCGACCTGTAAGTATCATTTGTAGCAATTCTCTCTTCTCTTCCACGTAGTCCATGCACATCACCTGTTCAAATAAGAATATATCACTAGATATGTCTACAATAAAACAGTAACTTTCACGTTTTATCAATTGAATTTGTAAGATATAAAAAACAATGATACTAGTAAATAAAAAAGAGAATTATTTTATTCCTAGATATAGAGAATGAAAATAGCATACAAAATATGCTCAAGAGATATTTGTACATAAAGTAATTTTAAAATACGCCAATTTCAAAAATTTCATTTTCTTATTCTTAAAGGACAAACTTTACTAAATTGAAGATGAATTTTGACCCAAATTGGTCTTTCTCAAAAAAATAACAGAACTTTTCAATGCCAAATTTGATGTAAATTAGAGTTAATTCCTAATTAGTTAAACAAACAATTGCTCATTTGTTTTTGTAAGAAAAGCAATAAAAGTTCATTTATTTTTGAAGATAAAGGTTGTTTTTATTTTTTTTTATTTTTAGCAATACCATCATCATCATCATTATTATTATTAATATTATAATAATAATGATAATAATAATTAATCAAACAATTGCTCATTTGTTTTTGTAAGAAACTCAATAAAAGTTCATTTACTTTTGAAGATAAAGGTTGTTTTTATTTTTAGCATCATCATCATCTTCATTATTATTATTATTATTTTGTCATAAAAGAAAGATTTTAACTCCCACTAAGTCTATTTTAGGAGGGGGAGAATAAAAACACTTTTTGATAGGTTACTACTTTATAAGTATTGTAATTAATAATTTTCATAAATTTTGTATATTTGTCTAGGACTTACAAATAATAACTTCGAAAATAATATATATATATATACACACATGTATGTATTTGGCATGTCATGTATATCATATGAATATTAGGAGTAGACTATTAATTTTCTATGCAAAAAATCCTTTTACAAATAACAATTTTCTCCCAACCCAGCCCTTTATTGGTAATATGCCCTAGGTCACTAGTGTAATCATTATCATTTCATTAAAAGACATTTTTATTTCTTGAATAGTTGATTCCACTTATGGTCATTAAGTGCGTGACTTAATTGTAGAATCCTAAAATTGACATGGAATATTATTCTAAATTGTTCCTAGTGGTTAATGGTTGGTAAAGCAATGATGAATTAAGATTAGTATGAAGTATGACTAATGATCATGTTTCACTGATCATTAATATGTGATATCAAGTCAGCGCATAGATACATATTAGTGAACATTGTATTGGACCGACTTGTTATGAAAATATTACATGGGTTACATGTCAAAAGTAGTTATTATCATAGCAATGTCCTTTTTTTTTTTGTCTTTAGACCTAATATCACCATAGGTCCCTACATAAAAAGCTCTATGTTTTGACATAGTCCAACATCATTAGTAATATGGTGGTAATACAAACTATAATGGGAGATATAATGAATCATGCAGAGGGATATGAGTTTATGAGAAGAGATTTTTCCATCTTCTAAGAGAGATATCCATGGGCCCCTCAACAAGTGAGACTGGAAAATCTATGGTCGTGCTTAAATGAAGTACTCAAATGAATTAAGAAGGGTTATTTATGTCATTTGTCTTGTTAGTATGCTTGGAGGTCAAGAAATTGCATGATTGAACTTTACAAGGATGACTTAATCCATTCCTTGTGTTCAATCATGATATCGTGTGACAAAAAGATTAGGACGTTCACTATCGATTAGGTTATGCCGAACTATGAATATCCACATAATTTTTGTGATCTTAATGTCTTGCTAAATACCACTTATGATTTGTAGGCTCGAAATAGGTTTTGAACCCACTACCAATATTATGTGGGCCTATAGGATCGCACACTTAGAATTGGCTGAAAACTGAGTCTTATGCTTAAATTAGTATTTAAACCCAAGCGACCTCTTTGTGAGTGCATCTTTGACAGAGAGGCGATTAGGGTTTTGTGAGGCACAACCCACATGCTAGCACACTTTCATTTCTCGAGGTTTCCAAACAAGCCTATTTGTGGGGATACTTGTGGAGGGTGAAAGTGTGATTGCTACACCTTTGGTTCGGCAAAGAAGGTCTTTGCACACACACAAGGCAACAAAGAATTGATCTTTGCCCAAGAAAGGGGTAATATCTCGTCTCTGAACCATCTAATCAAGTCACACGGATCCTTGGATGGGTTCTAGGGCGAAAAAATTTTCGAGGGCAAAATTTTTTTCGTGTTTCTGCTACGCACGCGTCATTTGGTCCATGCCCCAAAACCCAACACCCTCTCCTCCTCCCAACTCCCCTATCAATATATTGTGAACTCAATTTCATCACATTGTCATGATGTGGCCAAATGTTTCACGTTCTTTTCATGAGTTTAATTCAATTTTCTTCACAAAATATCCCCTCACAAGTGACAATTCTACACTGAAATAATGACACCCACGTAAAGCTGAGTAGTTAAATAATCAACATTTGTTTCAAAGAGATTAATCACCCAAGATGGGTGACCCACAAAGAAATTAAAAGTTTATCTTATGATAGTTTAATAAGCCACATGAGTAGAAAATAAATCAATGAATTTGAAAAAATAAAAATAAAAGGTCGATTTCAAAATTATGAAGCAATAGCCTAATAAAATAACAAAATGACTCAACTTTGTTATAGTAATTCAATAATTATTTTGTTAATTAAGTCATTTAAAGATCTACATTTGAACAATGGTGATGTGAGAAGCTATTGCAAATCTTAAGGAGATTGAATAAAAGAAAATAGGTAAAAATGAAAAGAAAAATGGAATTTAGTCATGAGATGAGTAATTATGTGTTAAAGAAATGAGTTCTCATGTGTATACATTGGAAGTTCTTAAGAGTTGAAAAAAAAGGTAATTGTTATTTGGTATATAAACTCAAAAAGACCTATATGAGGGATCTTGATTCAACATTCATTATCTATACTTTATATTCCTTATGAACAACCCTAGCAAGGAGAAAGAGTAATACATCAAAGGTGTCCTAAGATGGATCATAGGACCAAAATTCTCATACTTAGGTCTTTGGTAATATGTTATAATAGTGACAGAATCTATTACCCTAGTCTTTGATATTCTTTTTAGTCTATAAGGGATACTTAGTGAAAAGGGCAAGCCAACTAGATAAGTTATCCTTAAGACTATCATGAACATCAAGGTTCATACGATCTTAGACATCTTATTAAATTCCGTTGGGATGGATAAAAGGATTTTCAAACATTGAAGGAATGTTCATTGGGAGTCAAGGGTTCTTCATGCTCTTCTACCAAGAAGAAAAACAACACCAAATAGGAAAGTTCAAGATAGGGAATAATAGGGTAAGCACGTAGGGCAAGCGATTTCTTTGTGGCATTTGACACTAGATAAGGAATATTTACGTTAACTAATGAAAAGAAAGTCCACACTATATTCTCATTATTTGAAATATACTAGTGGATACATTCTTACCATCTGTAATTCCTTATAAAACTTTCAACAAGTAAGATAGTTACATGATGCGAATACACTTAGCTCAGCTTAAGTCACATAATTAGTTGTGCATGCTAGTGGAAATTAGCGTCTTGCATGTATTGCTCACAACCTAGCAAGTAGATAATATGATGCCTAGTAAGTACATAATATGATGCCCTCAATAAATCCATTATATTTAAGTTAGAATTGGATAATCTATTAGGCAAACATTTTAAGGCACTTCAATTAGATAAAAAAAGGTGAGTTTGCGTCTATTTGGTTAAATTTTATCCTTAACATGAGACTATATCTTAGTTAAGAGCACTTGGGACTCCATCACAATATGGAGTAAATAAAAGAAGAAATTAAAATATGATGGTATGATGAGATTGATGATGAATTTCGATCACTTACTATTCCCTTCAAGAATATTAATTCTTGTGATCATTACTTTTATAGTCAGAAAATTAGTTGGCATTTATTAGTATAAAGGCTCTAATAAGAGATATATGATAAATACTAAGGAAAAGAGTGATATACACTTAAGAACACTAGAAGATAGTCTCTATTTACAGATGCATTCACGAGTCCAACGGTATTGGGATATAAAATTCCTATTACTTTTAGTGCACGAATGCCTCATCATAATAGGATAATAGTTTCTCATATCGTATGATAAGGCAAAGAACAATATTGGAGGTCATCTATGGCAAATAGACAATTAGAATCCTTGATTTCTATAATAATCATGTTTACGTAGAAGCATCCAAAGGGATAAAACCTATAAATATAAGTTAGTGTACAAGAAAAGATGAAAAAGATGGAAAGATTAAGAGCTATATGGCTAAGGTAGTAGCTAAAGGTTATAGTTGAAAACATCATTTCCCATACCTGTGTACCTTAATCATGAGCTATAGCAAATGGATTTTACGAAAGAGTTCTTGAAAGCTCATCTTGATTATAACATTTAATTGATAAAACCATATATTTTCATTGCAAAAGGTCTAGTGCATCTGGTATGAAAGTTCCATGAATCAATTTAGGGATTAGTGCAAGCATCTTGCTTATTAAACAAGTGTTTTGATTAAGAAATTAAAAAAAATCAACAAAAGGATGAGCCTTATGTGTTCAAGGAGGTATAAGGAAGCATCTTGATGGCGATGACAATAAACTCAATGGTTATGATCTAGTTGTTTGACTAATTTCAGATGAAAATCTAACAAAAAAATGTGTGACATGCAAAATTGCATATGACAAGCCACTTACATTGACGAGCTTCTGGTTAAGCCTAAGATACTTATGTCCAAGAAGGGTTTGCTACCTAAGGCATGAAGTTCTACTTTCTCAGGAGTAATGTCTGAAGACGCTTGAGGAGAAGAAGTAGATGAAGGCGGTAACCTATTTCTCTACAACAGCTAGCCTTAAATATGCAATGTTATGTGCTAGACATGATATTTGTTTTTCTATAGGGATGGTTAGTAAATATCAATTAAATTAAAGATAACATTAAACAGATGTTTAAACATACAAGCATATATCTTGTGAGAATGAGGGAACATGTGCTTAAGTGTTTTTGTAATGAACTGTTGCTCCTTGGGTACAAAGAAATCAAACTTTTAGCCTCATGAGGAATCTTGTAGGTTTGTCTCTAGGTATGTACATGCTCATAAGTGTGTTCTTTTTGTTGCCTGTGAAGAAAATAGAGGATCATTTGGCTTAGGATGTTCCTTATGGAACTAAGAGTAGTTCCCTTGGCTGTATTGTCCTTGATCATGTTTTAGGATAATGATGGGACGATGACACCACCTAAAGAATCAAGTAATCATTGGAAAGGAAAACACGCAAAGTAGCATCTAAATGGTGAAATAGTTTAGAGAAATGATATAATTATGGAGTAGATTCTTTTTACAGCACTTAGTTTGCTTTTAGGACTTTTGGAAGGTTATTGGGGCAGAGCTCTTGAAAGTAAGAAATGAAATAATAAAAAATTGCGCATGTAGGCATGCATCACTTATATTGGACATTAGTATGCATGTCAAAAGGACCAATTATAAATCATGTCACTAGTTATCGAGTAGTCATGATTCACTAAGTTTGAGATAATATCAAGTTCATGATAAAGTTTTCAATAGTTTTGAGCCATAGGTGAGACTTTAAGATGGTGATATATTATTCCCTTAGAAGGGCCAATAGAAGAAGAAATACCCTAAGTTACTAAAGAGATAGTCAAGTATGCATCATTATCTTTTAGTTAATCGTATTTAATGTTGGATTCTACTCATTCTTAGTGAATAGATTCTGGAGCTATTACTCATATTTGTAATTCATTATAGGGGTTTTAGAAAATGTTACATGATGGGTATATGTAACCAACATTAGCTTTTGAAGCTAGAGTTGTTGTGAAAGCAGTAGAAGCTATTGATCTTAGATGGTAGTTATCTTCTAAAGTTAAAAGATTGTTTGTATGTTCCTAAATCTAAAAGGAATTTGATTTATATTTCTAGTCTATATGAATAGAATCATTCATTGGTTTTTAATGATAAATATGGTTTTATTGAAATAGTGATCTTTTTATATCCTCATGGTCATTGATCGATAGTCCTTATTGTGTGATTCTATTATCTGTTTTGCCAAGTGATGAGAATCATCATATCTCAAATGAAACAAAGGAACCTAGCATTAACCAAACAACATTGGTGTTTCACTTAGGTCGTATTAATCTAAACAGGATTTAAAAACTAATTAAGTTTGTAATTGTACTTTAATTCAAAAAAAGGTTCTAATATGCAAATCCTTCATAGAAGGTAAAATAACCAATAAAGGCCCTTTACTACTCAAAGTTAGAGAGCTAAAGGTGTACAACTATTAAATTGATCTTGAGGATTTTCTTAAATTGATTGATTGATTGGTAATTTTGAGGATTTTCTTTCTAAATTGCTTGTATGACAATTACATTGCAATCTAAAGAGATTCATTAAGTTCGTAGTGGTAGATTTGATGGTATCACCTAGTTTTAATGTATGAAACATTTGGAAATTAATTTAAGATAAATTGGTTCAATTATGAGATTGATCAGTTGAATTAAATTGTCTAATTTGATTTAAAGTCAAATCAGGACTCACTGCCATCTACAATTTATATAAGAATGTGGAATTTCAATTTTACTTGATAAAATTAGATTCTAAACCCTGCTTACTATAGAAGTTAATCTCTTAGATAATTTAAATTCTGAGACCTTCTTTATTATTTGATTCATTTTTGCTTTTAACAATGTATTTTCTAAAATTTGATAACATTGACATTCTCCAATTTTCACCATGATTTTTTTCAATCTAAGTTCACCTATTCATAATCTTTTTTTTTCACCTTTTTTATCAAAAATATTCATTTTTGTGTACGACACTAAAACCACTATACCATGATAGTTTTATTTAAAATACTTTGTTGATTCGACATTAGCTACCTAGTAACCAACAACTAGGTTACTTTAAGATGATTGGTAGTTGATATAAGGTAACCAATAAAAGAAAGGCCATCAACTAGATTTTTTTTTCATATCTTGAAAAGGTACTCATAGGATGAATCTTTCTTCGTCTATTTTAGCTATGTTTTGTATTGCTTTAGCTTAACTATAGCAATAGATTGTTTTGAGAGCTTTAAAGAGATTGGATGTATGAAAGAAATTAAATTAGATCATGAAGAAGCTGATGACACTACATGCAAGGTGGAAATCAAAGAACCTTCCATCAATAATTACAACCTAATTAAAGGAAAAATGAAAGAGTAACTAAGAATGTGGAGAGGAAGATTTAGAGTTATGGAGGTGAGAAGATCAAGGTGAACAAGAAGAGACGATCATAAGGGAAGCAGAAGAACAAGGTATCACAATCTCAAATTTTTGGAGATATTGAGGATTTAAACTTAGTGTTTACAGAGGAACTAAAAGAGACCACGAACAATAGACATACATCTTAGAAAAGTAAAGAAACATGGATGAGTTTTAAACCAAATTGATTATATCATCAATATCCTCTCATGTTAATTCTACCCTTAATCAACAAACATATAGAAACTAAGGGATAACCCGTTAAAAGGGACAAATCCCAAAAATGACCTCTTGAAAAAGTAATCTTAAAAATCTCACCATTTACAAAAATGTCGCTAGGATATAGTTATAATAAGGGGATAAGATAAAATGCTCATAAAAGATCACGTGGGAGATTTATGTTTACACTTTCAAGGGTACATTTGTCCAAATGGATGACATTTCAAAGTTACTTTTACAAGAGGTCATTCTTGCAATATTTTTTAGGATTTGTCCATTTTAATCTAATTTCTATATAAACTATCACCTAATTTTAACCACATGGGAGATAAACTAATCATATTATAACACCTAGATTTCCAAAATACAGCATAACTAATTAATATAAAACCACAATAAAAAGCAAACTATGGATCGCACATATATTATAATGAGAACTGTAATTTGGAAACGATAAGTAGTCTAGGGGAACCATATATAAAAGATCCAAATGCACATATTATGAGTCCTTACCTCAATAAAATCAGACAGGAAGTAAGAAGGCACGCCCTTGATAGGCTTGACAAAGGAAAGTCTCATAAGATCCCTGAGCTTCTCAGGCGTCTGAGGCATCAAAGTTCTAGCAGCTTCATCCAAATCCGAAACAGCAAACAACCCTTCCTCCATATCCTTCTCCTCCAAACACACCCCAGCACAACACAACACCAACCTCTCCAAAGCCTCCGGAAACTTCATTGCCATATTGTACCCCACAAACCCTCCATAACTCACCCCAACCAAGCTCAACTTCTTCACCCCATGTGACTTCATCACTTTCATCACACACTCAGCTTGGAAGGCCTCCGTCCGCTCCGGCCGGGTCGTGAAAGACCGGCCGAAAAACAGCAGGTCCGGGACATATATGTTGAACCGCTGGATGAACTGTCTTACAAGGTTGCCATACTGCCACATTGCATTGGCTCCAAAGCCATGGATTAGGAGAAGGTTAGGTTTTGTTTGCCTGTGATTTTTTGGCACCCAACAATGCATCACCGTCCCCTCACCGAGGTCGGTAAGGACTGACCGGAGGCCGTAGCTCGCGAAAGAATACCGGTACCACCAGTCTCTGTATGCTGTAAAGCTGATGCATTTTGACATGTTGATAAAGATTAATATATGGTATGTATACACTCTTCTTTTCCTGTTCAATGGTTTTGGGAATTTTGGCTAGAGTTTGAAGATAATAATTACATCAAGAATAAAAGAGAAATAATGGAGGGTTCTTTCATGGAGGACCCTCCGTAAAGGAAAATAGTGTTGAATTTTACAGGGATAATGGATAATAAAAGGAAGAATGGAAATGGATAAGGGGCCAACAAAGTGTCAACATGAATCGTGATTTTCGGTATATCAACAACAAGCAAGCAAGCGGGGGAGCTTTGGAGAGAAATGAGACACAGAATTTGGGTGCCATGACATTCGGAAGCTTGGGTTCTTCATTGGTCATCATTTGATTCCATATTTAGGCTATGGTGAGGAAAATAAAATTAGAGTCTCATTACTACTTTGAATAAGTATTATTTATTTTAATTCGTCAATATAAAGATTTAAATAATTCAAGAATTTGTAAAATTTTAAGTAATTTCATTTATTTTTTATTTTCTTTAGAATTTTTAGTTAACAATTAAACATAAGGAATCATTTTTCTTAACATTTTTCTTATTTCCTTACTACTTTTGGAACCAAATATAACCTTAGTGTCTAATTGGAGGTCTCCATATAGAGACCTAATATTTTCAAATTAAGGTGGGTAGGTTAATAAGATACCTGCATTTTTGTGATTGGAGTCAAGGGGTTTTTGTCTGGTTTTAGCCATGTAGCAAAGCAAGGAGAGCAAAAATAAATTATATAAATAGAATTAATTACATAATAACAACTTCTAGGAAATCCCTTTACACTTTAAAAATCTATTTTCTTGCAAAAAATAAATTTAAAAAAAAATAAAGATACTATATATAAAAAAAACACTTTTTTTTTTTCCTTAGTACTTAATAAAAAAATTATCACTGAAATGCTTATGTATGTTGGTTTTTATAAAATTTCTTGGAGACATTGAAATTTAAAAAACTTTGTGGAAATATTAAGATTTTATTTAAAAAATATTTTTTTTAGAAAAAGTTTAAAACAATTTGATGTTTGATAAAATAAAATTTTACTAGTAATTTTAAATTTTCTTTAATACGTTTTTAAACATGTTTTAAAAGTACCTTTTATTCATGATACTTTGTTTCTAATCATTTTTTATATTTTTATCGTTGTCATTTAAAATAATCTACAAATGAGTAAATATAATATTTCATTTGTAATCATTTTATATTTTTATTGTTTTCAAAAATAAATATAAAAAATTCGAGAAGAATTTCAGTAAGAATATTATTTAATCAAAATTTTTAGGGTATATTTACCATATATTGGGGGTAAAGAAATATTTGATCATTTTCATATGCTATTGTCTAAGGCCTTTATAATGACCATTACCTCTGTTATAATTTCCATGTCGGACATAATAATTTGATCATTTTTATATTTGTTGTCCACCAGAGGCATCGACAATGAACATATATTTTGTAACAATTTTTGTTGCATAAGAAAGAGGAATATATAAGTTGGAGGACATATGTGTTGGGACATTGAAATGTTTCAAAATTTTCATATTCTTTTGTCCAATGAGGTGTTGGTTTTATTCATTGCATAAGAAAACAGAAGAATTTACGTACTTGTCTATGCATGTCTATATTAGTAGACATCGAAATGTTTGATAATTTCTATATCCATTTGTTTGAACATTAAAATGTTTGAAGGATGCTACTAAACTATGAACTCTACTAAAAACTCAAGCTTGTAAGAACTATTGAACATGAAAATTTTGTCTTCCTTATTTGAAATATAGACAAATAAGGTGTTGGTTTTTGACATGCATAAGAAAATTTTGAAATGTTTCTTATAGGTGTTGGTTTTTTGATAATATTTCTTGGAGACACTGAAATTTTTAATAATTTCATATTTGTTTTCCAACTCCCATTGCATAAGAAACATTAAAAATGTGAAGAATAAACATTAAAGGAATGTGTATGAATGTGTCGTGTCATAGGAAGGATCAAAACATTTGATAATGTTCGAATGTTTGTTCTCCAACTTAGGCATCTAACCAATGATGTCTGGTTTAGTGGTTAAGGATTTGACGGCATAGGGAAGAACTAGGTTTGATTCTCTATAAGAAAATAATACTATGATGTTGTAATACGCAAATGAATAGATGTAAAAAAAATTGGGAATTAGACTTGTGAGAATTCCCATTGCCATGAGAAATAAGAAGAGTATGGTGTACTCATTGATAATTTTCATATTTGTTGTCCAATAGAGGCATCTACAATGGGCATTAGCTTTCTGAGAGTTTTCATTACACAAGAGCATAAGAAGAATATACCAAGATGGTGAATGTAGAGATTCAAACGTTTGATAATTTTCCATTTATTTATGTTTCTCCAACAAAGGCATCTATTATGGGCATTAGCTTTGTTATAATTTCCATTGCATAAAAATTTGATAATCTTTGTACCTATTTTCCTACCAAGGCATCTACAATGAGCATGAACTTTGTAACAATTCCCATTACACAAGAAATAAGAATATACATAGAAAAACCAATTAATGAGGACATAACATATAATTAGAGATAAGAAAAGGAGGGGTGTGAGGAAAAGAGAGATTTGGGGGAGCTCTTAAGACAACAATGCTAAGCAACAGTCAAAGCAATCTTAAGGAGCATTCAATGAAGATCAAGGCAAAAATCAACTTCACTTGATTCGCTGATAATTGTCGGAGACACGCCTTGGAGGTAGCTTCCGAAGAATAAACAGCACCATAGCAGATGGAACAATCTCTACCAACTGAAAATAAGAAAAAGAAATTGGCATCCATGTATAGAACTGTTAGGATGAATGTTTTTAGTGGCAAGAAGCAAACAATTTTTTTAGTCAGTCGTATCAGTAAAATATATTTTAAGATCCACGCATGAGATTCAAATGCATGGGATGATATCTGCAAATATAACAAACTCACTATTGATTTAAATGGGGAGAGAGGAAGAGTATTGGATTTTTTTTCTTCAAATTTTAGTTAGATATTTCTTTTTTTTCTTTTTTTAAATAAGGGAGTATCTATTAGTAGAGATACTTTGAAGTTAGAAGCTATTGCTTGTTTTTACATATTTACTTCATTCTGTTAACAAGAAATTATTTCTGTTTTGATTCAAAAGATATGTATACTAGGATCAATCCAAAAGGAAACCATATTCCCTGATTTTGCTACAACAATTTAAGATGATATAGAGACCCTTTTTACATGCTACAACTTTTCTTATAAAATAATGGGCCTTGTCAGATCACTCTAATGAGGAAAAATTGTAACCATCTGGCTAAGGATTTATTTTCTCAAGGCATGTCTAAAGAATTTTGATACATAGGGTTGCTCGTTACAGCCAAAACTCGGCTATTCTCAAAAACAAAGAAAAACAAGAAAAACACTGAAACACATTTCTGTGCTCTTTTTTTTTTTTTTTTTGTTCTAAAAACACGTAGGCCGACATCAATTCGTAAAAGGGAATGGGGCTTTTCAAAGCACTAAATGGCGTTGTCGCTGCTGCAGCTGCTCACAATGCTTTTAAAAAACAAGAACTAAAATGTGCACATACTTTCTTCACAATAGGAAATTTTCAGCCAAAGAGTTGGAAAACTGCCAAATGACAAATCTTCATCATCCTTGATTTGTATAAAACTATAAAGTAGTTCCATATATCAAATAAACAAAAGGCATGTAGCAATGAGAAGTCAAAACTTGCCAAGTAATAACAGAGATTTAGAATGGGATGATTCAGAACATCAAGATCAGCGCCCTTATCAAATGCAGAAAGAGCAACCTGCAACATTTATACCAATAATTAAATATTAAATATTAGGTAACTGTAAGTGGTAACTTGTAAGAAGTTGATTTTGTCACAAAAGTGGAATATTGATTTAAGAAATATACGAGCTAGATGAACATATAGAAACTTACGAAGAAGCATTTTATCAGGAAACAAGTGAAACAAACTCCTGTTACAAAGCCAACCTGCCATGAATATACTCAAGAAATTAAGAATTTTGAGTAAAGTAAAATATATTAACCCAAATCTGGCCCCAAAAATACATGAAAATTATGTACCAAAAAGTCATGATTTGAGGTTCACTCTAGGAACCTACTGTGAAACAATGTTGAAACATAAAAGACACCTTGAATGTCTATGAAGAATCCAAGCATCTACATACCGTAAAAAAATTGAATACTTAACTTGCAGATATAATAAATATTCCCCAGACCCACCTAAATTTACAGAGAGTAAAAAGTTGAAGTTTTATCTTTAGTATTTTGAGTTGTTAGTTTTGTCTTGTCTTTGTGGGATCCAAATAATATGGAAGATAGTTTTAGATTTAAGAATCTTTATATTAACAAAAAAATTAACTGATGAACTAGAATTTAGCCTCGTGCACAATTTTTTTCCAAGTAAAGCAAAAAAAAAGGCAAGAAGACTTACCAAGATTGGTTAATATAAATCTTTAAAAGGTTTTTACTACTAGCAAGTGGCAATCAAACCCAAACATTATGATTTGCAGGCAAAAGTATCAAGGAAACTAGAGCGGTCTCTATTTCCTAGAAAATCACAGGAAACTAAAGTTCCTAGCTTTATCTACTGACCTCATTCAACTTTTTCTGGCGACCTCTCGATTCAATTGGAAAACGCCTCAACAAGAAAAACAACCTAATGTGCACATAAAATTAAACATCACAAAGAAAGTAACAACTTCAATCAAGCATATATTAACATCACCTGTAACAAGAAAGCATCACCCATATACTACAGAATTTATTGATATTTGGACATTATAATATGCTATGATGATGACTATTGATTGATTGATGATTATTATTATTTGACCTGAATCATCAATATGAATTCATAAATAGTATCGTCGCTATAAAGCAACAACACTGGTCTATGCATTGCATTATATATTAAGTTCATACCATGTGCTAAAAGGAAAATAAAGAAACAACAGTGGCACTGGTAATGGGGAAAAACATTGTTCAAAGAAAATTATCATAATAACATCACCTGAAAAGAAAAGTTCAGCAACTTCAACAGCAATAGGACTTTGGCTCAAACGTATGCTTATCCAGATACATACCTATCGTCATGACAAATTCATAAGAAAAATAACTCACAGAATTTTATTCTAAGCATTCACCGTAGTAAAATCTTTGGCTTTCCAAGACAATGTTTTCACATTGTTTTCTCTGTACCTGTGTAGAGTATATGAGTCCATTGATGATATAATATGCAGGTCTAAGTTTATCAATGGGAAGGCTTCTTGCCTGAAAAAATAAAATAAGAAAATAAGAAAATAAATTTAAAGATAATAATTGGCTATGAATGGAATAGATTTCAAATAATAAAAGAGGGATTTACCTGGTGATATATTTCAGCCCAGAACAAGACAAGTAATGTGTATGTTGAGAAAAATAGAAGACCAGGAAGATCCAAAAGCACCATTTCAAGGGCCTATAGCGGAAAAACGTTTGGAGGTAGCATAACTAAATAAAAATTGCATCATTAATAGAGTTAATAACAATAATTCCACTGCTGCTCTAAATTTAGCAAACAAATACCTAACACATTCTGTGAGGGGTGCAGAAAGAAAACCTCAAAGAAGGTTAAAAACCAGGGTATATGTTACATGGATTCAAACCATGTGGTCTATATATGTAAACAAATCTTAGACCAAATTTGCTTCCTCCATATTATCAAGACGTAATGAGATTAAAGTTTTGAAAATTCATAAATCATTATTTTTTATACTTTGAGGCAAAAGGAATTCATTCATATGATATACCATTCCTCCATGCATGTAAACTAATAGATTAACAAAAAACTCAACAATTATATTGCATATGTAATAAATTAAGGGCTTATTTGGGAGTATTTATGGTAAAAGCACCTATAGACCGTAGTACTCTTTGTTAATAGTTGTTTTAATCAATTAGTATTTTGATGTAAACTTACAAAAAAAAAAAAACCAAATGTTACATAACAAATAAAAATAAAAATAAAAATAAAATAGTATGTTTAGAAGAAGTAGTTATCGAGTACCTGTCCAAATATCACTATAAGTGGTTCTTTTGATTTTTAAAGTTTTTGAAACCTTGCCAAGTGCTATTCTTTGTAAGAAAAAATGTTTCTAGCATTACAAAGTACTTCTAATCCTTGCAAAACTGCTCTATGACTGGCTTTAAATATAGTAAATTTGAAAGTTCTAGAAAAAATAACAAAGATTGAGTTCTTTTTTATGTTTTTGTTGGACACATGCTCCTGCAAACAGTTGAACAGAGGTATTCCCAAAAGAATGCTTTCAGACATTTGAACTTTTCATGTTACATAGGTTGATATTTGCAAATTGCAACTAATTTTGGAATGCATTCATGTAAAGTTTGATCATTAATGATCTAGGAACCTTATAGGTAAGAACAATAGAGTGGAAAAAAAAACCACCACAATATTGATATTCAGGAGTGTAGGAGCAAAAAACAAAACAAAAAATTATTTACAGCTAAAAGCATGATCATAATCAAAGACTAAGTGAAGCACTAATGAAAATATTTCCAATTGTAGTTCCCCAAGGTAAAAAAAAAAATGTCAAACCCTTTTCTCTATGGACAAACCCTCAAGCCAGATAAGTAGAATCAGGTAAAAAGAATAAAGAAGGTGAACCTTACTTTAGACTTGATAAGAAACACAGTCTTGTAAAATCCAAAGAGAACTGCCCTCACTGCCAAAAATGCAATTTAGATTTTAGCAAGAAGGCAGAAACTTATGGCAGAAGTAAACAGAAGCGAAGTAGATGGAAGATAGCCCTTACATCCATTTACAATAAAATTCATCAAGTGGAAGATCTTTTGTGTTGTCCAACCATATTCAGGTACTCTGATTTGAATCCGGAAGAATTGTACCTAGAAATTAGGCACAATGAGATATTTCAGGAAATCTAGGGAACAAGCTAAAGGAATGCATAAATAATTTCTCATTCTTAATTTTCAAAAGGGGTGTGTACAACTTGTATACAAGGTTTATTAAGCTATAGCTAATTTAGAACTAAATCAGGGAACCTAATTATATGCAGAATTCTAGGGAAGAACTAAGGAAAGAAATAAAATATCCAATCATACAAATAAATTCCAATAATTACAAAGAAATTATAGTCACTCAAATTAGAAATAATTTTTCAAATCTTCCAACAGCCCCTCTTAAATTGTTTTAAAGATGTGTTGCATTCCTAGCTTTTCTAAGATTTGATGAAAGCCTAACTTTGGCAAACTTTAGGATGTCTACCAGCTACTAGTTGAAAAGATACGAGGTGTACAAATTTCCGTCTGAAATCCACTTTCTCTTTGATGAAATGTTGTTCCATTTGTATGATCATGATGGACTAGGTCACGAGCTATATTTATATCTACCTCTGTCATGATACTACATCATTAGCTCCTTTATCTTAATATTATGATTTATTAGTATAATTTTCAGCCATGGTGCTCACAAGTACACTGCGTCATAGCTGCTAACTTAGTTTCTACATCTAGCCATAATAAGCTGTTTTTTGCGTCTGCAATTGACTAAAGTTCTTATAAATGTTAAGGTTTAGTCTCCTAATCCATTTAGTATTCTTTTCCTTCTCTCTTTAGTCTCCTAATTAGACTCTAACTTTGTTTCCTTTTTTGCCTTAACACTAAAGTATAAATAGGTATGTTATCTCCTTTGTAAATTAGTGAGAATCAAAGTATTCATTTTCTCTCGGCTTGTAATTATCGAGCCATAAAAGAGTTTGAGAATATTAGGGTTAGGGGTTCCCAATGGGTAATGGTCGAATTAGGCAACCCATCCAACAAGCAGTGTCACTCCGATCGGCGTTACGGTCTTCACGAAGCCTGCGGAAGCCCTGACTTAGTCGAATACTGCTACCACCCGGCAACTTTTGGCTAGATTTTCCGGCGACCTACGTTCCGGTTGACAAGCACACCAAAAGGAGTGTCTCTCTCCAACACCGGAAAATACTTCTCCATGCGCCAACCTGTGGCGACACGTGAGACGTTGTTTGGCCACGTGCCTCCTCCAGCATGTTCGTCTGCCGCCGACGAGCCTATCCAGCCACTCCACGTGCCCCGCTGTCGCCGAAAAAGCCCTCATTTTCCACTTTTTCTCTATGGTGCTAAGTTATTTTGTCGCTTGAATCTCCATTGTTTTTGTGTTTTCTGAAGCTCTACAACACCTTCAAGACCTTGGGAGTTGTTTATGTTGATTATGTTGGCCCCCTATTGATTTCTCATCTCTATGACTGAAAAAGACGTCTCTATGGCTGAAAAAGGTTAGACTTTTAATTCTTTTGTAACTGGAACTTCTATGATTACCTTGGATAAACTCACGAGGAGCGAAAATTATCAGTCATGGGCAGACTCGGTGGACCTTTAGTTTATTGGTAATGGTTGTGAGGATCATCTTACTACTGCAAACACAAGTATTCCCGAAGATAAATGTACTCAATGGAAAAAAACTTATGTTTGACTATGCAATATTATTCGGCAATCTATTAATGCCAAGACTCTATATAATATTAGGACCTATAAAACTTGTTACACTCTCTAGAATCAGGTGAAGAAACTGTTCACTAATGATATTCAGCATCTCTACTGAGTAATATCCTCCATTACTAATTTGAAACAACTTGGTATGAATATATCTTCTTATGGTGGACGAATGTTTGCCCTTAAGGATGAACTTGTATCTATCTTGCCAAAGTCTACTAATGCTGAGACTTCACAATAAAAAATGAATTGAGTCTTTATGATTATTCTTCTACTTAACCTCGAGCCAAATTTTGAGAACATTCTAGAAACAGATACTCACTGAAGCAGTTATTCCAAACTTTGATGAGGCTCTTGCTCGGTCACTTTTCCATACCTTCACTGCCACTCAGTCCATACGATCTAAGATTACACCAGACACTTTTGTGATGGTCTCTTAGTCTCTTTCTCGCAGTGATTCCAGAGGTGGAAGTGGTAGCAGGCGAGGAGTGAGGACAGTCCTCAATGCACTATCTTGTCATGGGCTTAGACACCTTAGGTGATCAATGCTATAGTTGTGGCCGACCTCCTGTCTTGTTCATTTGGCTCGGTCTTCGATGAAGTGGCCAAGTTCGAGCTCTGTCTCAAGGAGCTCACCCACACCTCAGGGATTCATTCTTACTCTCGGAAAATATGAGGAGTACCCTTCATCTCACTCAAGCAGCTAAATCTTCCTCCATTGCTTCTGTTGCCTAGACCGGTAATGTCTCTGCTTGCCTTACACATTTATCTACACCTTGGATCCTTGATATTGGAGCCTTTGATCATATCTATGGTAATAAAGACATTTTTTCTTCTCTTACCTTTTCGTCTCCTTTACCCACTATTACCTTAGCTAATGGTTCTCAAACCATAGCTAAAGGCATTGGCTCGACTTGTCCCCTCCTTCCTTGCCCCTTACCTCTGTGCTTTATGTTCATGATTTTCCTTTTAATCTTATTTCCATTAGTAAGTTGATTCGTGACCTTATTTGTGTACTTACTTTTCACCACCTGACTCTATAACCTAACGGGATGAATCTTGGGAAGGCTTGATTGGCATGGGACATTAGTCACAAGAGCCTCTTTCACCTCATTTCGCCTCTTTATTCCTCACCTTTTCGGAGAGGCTCTCTCATCCTCCACATTTGTCTTGGTCATCCAAGCCTCTCCAAGTTTCGGAAGCTGGTTCCTCATTTTTTCTAGTTTATCTTCGTTTGAATGTGAGTCATGTTAGCTTGGGAAAAATACTCGCGTCTCATTCCCAAAGCGTTTAGATCCTCGAGACAACGTCTTCGTTTGAGCTTGTCCACACTAATGTTTGGGGTCCTTCTAGATCTGCAGCTACTTTAGGATTTCGTTACTTTGTTACTTTTATATACGATTATTCTCGATGTACTTGGTTATTTTTAATGAAAACTCAAGCTAAGTTATTTTCTATCTTTTAAAAATTTCATGATGAAATTCGCACTCAATTCAATACTTCTATTCGGATTTTAAGAAGTGATAATGCAAAACAATATTTCTCTATGCCATTCTCTTCTTATGTCTTCCCATGGGATTCTTCACTAATCCTCTAGTGCTTACACTCCTTAACATAATGGTGTGACTGAGCGTAAGAACCGTCATTTAGTTGAGACAGCTCGCACTCTCCTCCCCCATCATAAGGTTCCTCAACGTTTTTGGGGGGGGCCAGTATCTTAAATTGCATGTTATTTGATTAATATATTCCATCCTACATTTTGCATGATCGAGATCCACTCATTTCTATCCTACTACCTTATCAACCTCTCTTTTGCCTCCCTCCCTCGTGTCTTTAGTTTGTGTATGTTTTTGTTCATATTCTCCTTCACGAAAGACAAAACAAACTCTCGACTTAATATGAATCTTCTTAGGTTATTCTCACCTTCAGAGGGGTTATCGTTGTTATTCTCCCAACATTAATCGCTACTTCATCTTTGCTGATGTCACCCTCTATAAGGATTCCTCCTTCTCCTTTGTAGTGTGTCCTCTTGTTTCGGATGTCATATCTATTCCTCTTGTCTTACCATCTCCAAATTTCCCTTCTCTACCTATAGATGTCATGCCTCGACCACTTCAGGTTTATAATCGTCCTCAGTCCTCTGAAAGCACTCTTGTTAGTCATCTTCTATGCCACGAGTCATCTCTGCTCGATTCCATGACCATCGATGATCTACTATTTCCATTCGGAAAGGTACCCACTTTGCTTCTAACCCACATCCTGTTTATAATTTTTTCAGCTTTCACCGTTTATCTTTACCCTACTTTCCATTTGTTTCCACCTTGTCTTTTGTCTCCACCCTTAAAAGCATTAGTGAGGCTCTCTCTCATCCGGGTTGGAAACATGAAATGGTTGAGGAAATGGATGTTCTTTACTCCAATGGCACATGGGAGCTTGTCGCTCTTTCCTGTGGCAAGTCTCAGTTGGTTGTCGTTGAGTTTGCCGTGAAAGTGGGGCGCATTGGTTGGGTTGATACGGAATCCGTTGGTAGCGAGGAGTACGCTCGGCAACGTAACAGGACTATTATGATACTTTTTCTCCGGTTGCCAAGATTGCCTCTGTTCGCTTGCTTCTTTCTATGGTTGCTATGCACTCATGGCCCCTTTTTCAATTAGATATCAAGAATGTCTTCCTTCATGGTGATCTTGCCGAGGAGGTTTATATGGAGCAATCACTTGGTTTTGTTGCTCAAGGGGAGTCTAGTTTGGTATGCAAGCTACGTAGTTCCTTATATGGTCTGAAACAATCTCCTCGAGCTTAGTTTGTCGGTTCTTTCGATGGATTCGGGAGTTTGGCATGATTCGAAACAAGCGAGACCATTAGTTTTCATCATACCTCTCTTGGATAGTGTATTTACTTCGATTATTTATGTGGATGACGCATTGTCATTACGGTAGTAACCGGGATGGTATTCGACCCAGAACAACACCTCTTGACCACTTCCCCGGAAAAAGACTTGGGGAAACTCCAGTGTTGCTCACAGGCACATTGGTGGCGAGTCTAATTACGGAGTGGTTATTTCTTAGAGGAAGTATTCCTTGGATATACTGGCAGACACTAGTAAGTTGGATTATAAGCCTGTAGACACCCCTATGGATCCGAATGTCAAACTTGTACCAGGTTAGGGGGAGCCTCTACGAGATCCAGGGAGATATCGACGACTTATAGGTAAACTAAACTATCTCACTATCACTCAGCCTGAAATTTCTTTTCTTGTGAGTGTAGTTAGTCAGTTCCTATAATCACCTTATGATAGCCATTGAGATGTTGCAGTTCATATTCTCCGTTACGTCAAAGGAATACCAGGTCAAGGGGTGTTGTATGAGAACAAAGTTCATACCCAGATTGTTGGCTATAGTGATGCGAGGCGTGGGCTTGCCCGTAAATAAACGTTACGCATCGGGGTATTATGTGTTCAGTGGAGGTAATAATATCACGGAAGAGGTAAGCAGAGATGTGAGTAATTAGAGATCACAGTGCTAAAGCAGTATCGAGCTATGGCCTTAGCAACATGTGAACTCATATGGTTTGGAAACATGTACCTCTGGAATTCTAAGATATAGAAGGATAACTTTGGATGAAGAAACATATTATCCATCAGCGCCTTGCATATTTTATCGACCTTGATTTTTCCATAGCGAGGACAAAGGGAAAAAGTAAAATCTATGAAAAAGTAAATGTAAATGCATTTAGTATCTATTGACCATTATGACAGTAAACTACATAGAACTTGAATATGTGAGAAACCAGGAAAAAGTAAATGCATTTAGTATCTATTCAAGGAAAATCCTTGATCAAAGGGTAAAGAGGCTCATACTTCAATAGCCTTAGGAGTCCAACCCAATAACATTTGATTTTTGTAAATTCTCAAGGAAAATCTATGTCCGAGCCCAATTCTTTCTATTCACAAATGAGTTTGTTAATGATTTATACCTTCTGATTTCTAAAGTGAAGTCTTAGGCAATTTGCTAAACATCTGCAATCTAACTCTACATCCTATGAAAAATTTCTCTTGTTTTATTTCATTTGCTTCACAACTCTATAGTATAGCAATTCATAAAAATACATAAGATGCTTTATTTCCTAAATGAAAGGAAATTGTTGTTGGAGAGATGAGAGCCCTTGAGAAGGATCATATGTTGAAAATAGTGAGCTTGCTTTAAGGAGAGTCCATGCTTGGCTGTAATTGGATATATATATATATATATATATATATAGTGAAATACACTTTGACATCTCCTTCTAAATATATAAAACTCAACTAGTAGCAAACATATTCACTCAAACATACAATATTGACAATTCAAAAATGTTCTCTCTAGTAGCTAAACACAATGAGAGTGCTCTTATCAATTATTGCAAATTTAGATTAATTGTCACAAGTGTTGGATGTGAAAAATACATTTCTCAATGGGGATTTGGAAGAATCTTACATAGACTCTCCTCTAGGCTTCATTATAAGAATCAAATCAAAGGTGTGCAAGCTAAGGAAGTTGTTATATTGGCTTAAACAATCACCAAGCGTATGGTTTGATAATTCACTAAATCCATAGAGAAACAAGGTTATACTTTAAAGGATGCCTAGATAACTACATCAATTTTCTATGTGGATGATATTTATTGAAGGACACTTGCTCGAGATAGATAGGTTAAAGAAGGCTCTAACTTCTAAATTTGAGATTAAGAACTTGATGATCTTTGTTTTCACGGAAGGCTGGGGTGGAGCGTGTAAGGGGGTCGCAGTGGACAGGATGCGTTTGAGAAATTTGGGATCTGTGAGGTCCCGGTGTGTGGGGTGAGGTAGGATCGGCGTGTGGCAGTCTCAGCGGCTACAGACGTAACTCTCCTCTGTGAGAAGCAAAGAAGAAAAAAAAAGGAAGGTCGAAAGGGGGCACGTACTTGGAGTGGTAGCTCAGATCTCTAGATAGTTTCTTTAGGAAAAGAGTGCTTTAGAGAGCGAGTGTATCGCGCGTTAGAATTGGCGATCCACTCACTTAGATGGGTAGTCTTATATTTACTGTAGATGTTCGACCCGATTGGATGGTAATTAGGGTCACTTCCCATTGGATGGAATATTTCTTATTTTTGGTCGTATCGGTTCGGTATAGGATATAGAAGGAATTTGTTGTAGAGATAATCCTTCTTCCTTATTGGGGGAGATCAATGCGATGATCTATTATTATTTTCCCTTCCTATTAGCGAGATTTGGTTGAATCGGCGGGGAGTAATATATATGGTTAGGAGTTATTCTGATTCTGTACCTATGGGAGTCTTCCATGGTAACCGGACCTACCTTGGTTTGGTTAAGTGGATCATGGAAGTGCTAAAGTATCCTCTAGCGATTTGGGCCCTCGACCTGATGCGTCGTCTGGCTTGATCCCGAATGCTCGGCGGGCTTGCTCAGCGGATCGGACTGCGTTTCTCCTTGGGTCCCCGGTAAGGTGGGCTGCGGCGCTGGCCTGCCAAACCCTATCGGTTACCCGACCCTTGTCTGTTGCGTGGGGCGAGAGCATGGGAGTCTTCTGTGCACAGCGATTTCAGCGTACGTTGAAATTTGGGTTACTTAAGGCTTGTCGGCCCGGGTCATATGTCTTGGGTAATGATGACTCTTAGGTTTTTCGCTCGTTTTCTCCTCCTTCGGTTTCCTTCTGTTTTCTTTTGGATATCTTTCGTCTTGTTTAGTACGCTCGGGACCCTTTCTTTCTTAATATACATTCGCGCCTTTTTGCGAGTCTTTCTCCGTTATCTTTGGTCGTTGCCATGTTATCATTTCGGTTTCTTTCGGTGAGTACGGTAAACGTTGGAGGTTCAATAGATTGGCTTTATTTCTTGTAAGCTTGCCTCGAGTCATGGCTCCGAGGTTGCTCTTCTTCTTTCTTGGATTAGTGGTGATTCTTCCCGGTTCTTGCCCGATATTAGGCGGGTAGGAGCGGCATAGGCCCACTTCGGTACGTGGTCGAACTCAGGATGTTCTGGGCGCCTCTTAACCACACAGGCAAAGGAAAGGGGTGAGCTGATTGACTATCCCGAGGGGTCGATTATCTCGACCTACGCCGTTCGGCGTACTGCCGTAGGGCCTAGCAAGGTCGGTCCTTCATATGGGGCCACATTCGCCGAACGTTTCCGACCTCCTTTTGGTGTTCGGGTGTGGTCCCCTGATGTTTTGACTTTTTACGTAGTTCCTGTACCAAAAATGGTGTGCTTCTTCGAAGTCGCCTTTGAGAATGGTCTTCGTTTTCCTTTGCACCCCTTCATAAAAGGGGTTTTACAACATTTCAATGTCTGCCCTTCCCAGCTCGCACCCAACGGTTGGGGTATTTTGGTTGGCCTATTGGTCTTCTTTAGGGATGCAGGACTCGGTGTTCCCAGTGTAGCTTTGCTTCTTTATCTTTTTACTCCGAAGGATACCGAGGGAGCTTCACTTTATTTTCTAGGGCGTCTGGATCTCCTCACGGTGATTTAGATCTCCTTCTCATAGGTCATGGAAGGGTCGTTACTTTTTGGTAGTGGTCGAGGTTGGGGCTCGACCTTCTTATTAAGATGACATGCAGGCGTTCGGTGGCTGGACCACCCTGAGAATCTCCGTAAGTGTTTGTGTCGTTTATGGTATGACTTGTGCGAGGTTGTCGAATATTTCTGACTACATGTCCTTCTGTTTCCCCTAGGCGCTCGGATTGATCTCAGTGTTGAAGATGATGCTGTAGTGTTGAGATTAGCGAATGTTACGCTGCTTCACATTGGGCTGAACTGGATGGACCTGTGATGCACAGCTCAGATGGGTACGTGGCACTGTGCTTTGGACCACTCTTTGTGTTTCAAGGATCTCTCGTGGACATGACCGCTCCCACCGGGGAGAGGTTTGGCGCTCAATTAGACATTTGTCGAGGCTGCGGAGTGTGAAGCGGAAGAAATCGAGGCCAGTTGATAAAATGGCGGAAACTTTGGCCAGGTTCCAAGGTGGGAGTATCCTCGTCCTCCGATGCTGTTCTTGCTTTCCGAGGTCGGGCGGAGTGCGCGGTGTGCGGCCCGAGGGGGCTTCTATAGTTTTGAGCTCATGACCTCCGCCACGTCTGTTCGCGGCGAAAACCTCTTAGTGAATCCGTCGAGCGGCCGGGTTGGCGGTTCTTTCCCAAATCAAATGCAGGAGTCCGTAAACCGGAGAGCGTCAGGTCGCCCCCTCGCCGGGCGGAGGGGTTGAAGAAAAAGGCCGGTCGAAAACCGGCGGGATAGGACCTTATCTCGAGGCTCGCCGAGACGGAGTGCCGTATGCGTATCTGAGGATAGTCTTGGGAGGTCGAAAGCGTTGCCTGTCGACCATGCTCTGGCTCTGTCTCTTCAAGGTGTTGCCTCGTCAGTTTACGTGTCTCGTTGCGTCCTATTTAAAGGTGCTAATCGTGGGATGTTGACCCATGTTTGATGTGCGAGGTAGCCACTCATTTGAAGGAGCTTAATTTGAGAGGCCAAAGCGAGATAGAAAACATGTGAAAATTGCTCCGGTTATAAGGCGGCGGCTTCTCTTACTTAGGGCGGAGGCGGGCCTGCAGAACGGCGCGGTGCGAAGAGGTAGGAGGCTTAAGAAGTGGAGTTAAGGCACACCATGTCGGTGCTCGGGCGGAAAGTAGAGAGGGCGAGTTCGGAATAGCGATAGCGGTTGAGGGCAAAGCCCGGGAGGTTCGTGGCCGAGTTGCGGCGGGTTCGCCAAAGGCGGCTTAGTGAGGACACGAGATGAAATTCTTGTCCCGGCTGGTCTGAGCTTGTGATGGGAAGAACTTATCTCATCGAAGGTGGAGTTGCGGAGTCTCGGGAGGAGGCTGCGTGCGTCGATGGTGAAGCGGGTGATAAGCTTGCGCGGTGATGCGACTCGTCGCGAAGCTAGGAACGAGTGGCGCTAGAAGTGGCTCGTCGGGAGGCCTCAGGGAGGCGTAAGCTTGGCCGGGCGGTGAAGGAGGAGTGTCGCAGTTGCATGGGGACCTCGTCAGCGATTTCTTTGGTTACACTTTCGGAGGGACGAAGTTATCGGAAGATTGAGAGACGAGCCGGTGCTCGGTGGGCTTGGGTGGCACAGCCCTTCGGCGAAGGCAATTGGCCCTTATCACGGACTTAGACTTAGGCTTAAGTCTTTCCCCAGTGACGAGGAGCGAGAGGAATGTTTTTGAAATTATTCTCGAATCCCAGGGTACTCTGCAGGCCAGGCTTCCTATTCTCAGTCTGTCCCTCCTGCTGACGCCTAAATCCTTGTACTCGTCTACCTGATTTAGACTTTCATACTTTCCTTCTCATGTATACTTGTTTGTCTTTGTTTGGGCATGGGGCTCGAGACATATATGGCCTCTACTTCAATCAATATTCATTTTTTTTTTTTTTATGTTGTTTTTGTCTCTGCCGGTGCATTCCGCGCTTTCCTTTTTGAACGATCTGAATCGAGAGTTTGGGTTGAGCGAACAAGCTCGTCAAACTGGGTTCTTCAGCGTGCTTGGAGAAGCTGATACGTGGTCGGGGCAGAGCCCTCATCTTTGGCGTGGCGTGTGTGAAAAGGATGGGGTCAAAATGAGTGTGTAAGGGCTCCGATCTGGCGGTTGCTGGTGGCGGAGGATTCCTTGGGTTGCGTGACTTGCTTTGGGTTGAACTCGTCGATTCAAGCTGGTGACCTTTATAGGCTGAATTTACACGAGTTGACTTGATTCCTTAGGTTCCGTGTCCTGTCTTGGGTAGAGGTCGCCCCGTCTGAATAAGTGGGTAGGCTCGTCGATGAATGGGTACCAGCGGGGAGCTGGAGTCATAAAATGAATGGGATGAGTAGAGCTCGTCAGGTGATCACGAGGAGGAAGGCCGTCGATGTGAATGGTTGAGTGGGGCTCGTCAGGGTGGAGGCGGGGAGGGAAGGGGCTCGTCGGGGGTGAATGGTTGAGGTAGAGCTCGTCCGTGATCGAGGAAGGAGGAGCTCGTCGAGTTGAATAGTTGGTGGGGCTCATCAGGGTGACGGAGGAAGGCTCGTCGATGTGAGGGTGGCTGCGTGGGGCTCGTCAGGAGTGGAGGCGGAGGAGGAAGGCTCGTCGGGTGAATGGTTGAGTGGGGCTCGTCGGGGGTGATCGGAGGGAGAAGGGCTGCGTCGGGGTGAATGGTTGAGTGAGGCTCGTCAGAGTGATCACGAGGAGGAAAGAGATCGTTAATGAGTTCTTTAGCGTGGAGCTCGTCCAGGAGTGATCACGAGGAGGAAGAGCTCGTCGGGGTGAATGGTTGGTGGGGCTCGTCAGGGTGATCGGGGAGGGAAGAGCTTCGTCGATGTGAGGATGGCTGCGTGGGGCTCGTCAGGGTGGCGGGAAGAGCTCGTCGGGGTGGAATGGTTGAGTGGGGCTCGTCCAGGGTGATCTGGGGAAGAGCTCGTCGGGGTGGCATGGTTGAGGTGGGGCTCGTCAAATTGATCGGGAGGAAGAGCTTCGTCGATGTGAGGTTCTTTGCGTGAAGCTCGTCAGGGTGATCACGGGGAGGAAGAGCTCGTCGGGGTGAATAGTTGAGTAAAGAAGCTCGTCAGGTGGCCCGGGAGGGAAAGAGGCTCGTCAGAGTCAGATGGTTGGAGTGGGGCTCGTCCAGGGTGATCCCGAGGAGGAAGGCTCGTCGGGGTGAATGGTTGAGTGGGGCTCGTCAGGGTAATCACGGAGGAGGCTCGTCGATGTGAGGTTGGCTGCGTGGGGCTCGTCAGGGTGATCCCGAGAGGAAGAGAGGCTCGTCGTGGTGGCGTTCCGGTAGGGTGAGCGATGTGGCCAGGTGGCAATGTGGCTGAGGGCGGTGGAGCTCCGGTACATAGCTGTGCGGAATGAAGTGAGCTGCATCCCGTGGTGGCGTTTAAATGAGTGGCGATGTTGACAGTGGCAATGGCAGTCGATCGACTCTCGGTGATAGCGTGACTTGTCTGCGAGTAGTCGAGTGGTCAAATTGAAGCGGCGTGGCTCTCGGTAGCCCAGTGGCCTTGGTGGCAATGTAGCTGGCGGATCGACTCCTCGAATGGCGTGACGCTGTGCGAGTAAACGGGCTCGTCGGAAATTGAAGCGGCGTGGCTCCGGTATTTGTGGCCTTGGTAGCCCGATATGCAACTGGCCGGATCTGACTCCTCGGTAAGCGTGACTGTGCGAGTAGGCGGGCTCGTCGAGTTGGCGACGTGGCTCCGGCCTTTGTGGCGTAGTGGCAATGTAACTGAGCGGATCGACTCACCAGTGGCGTGACTGTCGCGGAGAGTAGACGGGCTCGTGAGTGAAGCGGCGTAGCTCAGGGCCAGCGTAGCCCGCCCAGTGGCAATGTGGCACGGCGGTCGACTCCTCCCGGAGTAAGCGTGACTTTGTCTGAGGAAGTAAACGGGCGCCGTCAAATTGGCGTGGCTCGGTATTGTGTGTCGTTGGCGATGTGGCACGGCGGATCGACTCCTCGAGGGTATGACACGTGCGAGGAGTAGGCGGGCTCGTCAAGAATTGATGGCGTGGCTCGAGGCGTTTACAGCGTAATACGCTTAATTGCGATGCGCTGGCGGTCGACTCCTGAATGGCGTGACTGTGCGAGTAAACGGGCTGTCCAAATTGAAGCGTGGCTCCGGTATTTGTGCCGCGCGAGTAGCAATGTAACTTTGGCGGATCCGACTCCCTCGGTAGGCGTGACTGTGCGGAGTAAACGGGCTCGTCAAATTGAAACGGCGTGGCTCGGCGTGGCCTTGGTAGTTGAAGAGTTTGATATCTTTGAAAGCAGCCGGGTTCTTCAGTTAATTTTCAATTCTTGGAAAGAGGCGAGTGTCTTTAATGCGGATTTATGGAGAATTTGGAACGATTGCACGAACTTTCGAATACTCTGATCTTCTTATAAATAGCGGTTTCATTGCTGTGAGGCTTGTTCTTTGTATATTTTGCTTTCTCTGATGCACAACTGAAATCTGCGTGAGATGAAGAAGTTTGATCGTCTTCGCCGGAGATTCTTCTGAAGATTTGGGGTCAGCGCTACTGTTCTTCTGCATGTGGGAGTTGTGTTTTCCACTGAGCTCCCCTTTATGGGAGTTATGTTATTCAACCGTCTTCAGGGAATGCATCCGGAAAGATGGCGTATCTCTTCTTGTTGCTCTCTGTTTTTATTCTTCTTCCTCCTCTTCTCTTTTCTTTTCTCCCACATCACCTCCTTTCTTAACTTCTCCGGCTTTCGTGCATGTTTCTCCTTTGTCCCTCTTTTCTCCCTATCACCCTCATTTTCTTCTTCTCCTCTTTTCCACCTTTCTGATCTTTTTCTATTTATTTCCATCTCGTTTTTTTTTAGGCGGGCTGCATGCTGGATACTTCTCGAAGATGTGTCGGGGGATCACATTGATTATGGCTGAATGTGATTGATTGAAATAAGAGAAACTTTCATGTCTATATATATCTTCTTTCGGTGCCTTTTTCCGTATCTTACATATATATAAAGCTGTTTTGAGATGTCCACAATGATAGGCGGCTCACTCGACACATAAGATCCAGATGAGGCACTATTTAACTACAAGCGATTCTTCTTGGTAAACTGCGTTTAGGTGTTCCGCATTCCATGTATGCCGCAAGACCTTTCCCTCTTCTGTTTTGAGTTCATAATTGCCTGGTCTGACGACTCGGGATATGATGTAAGGACCTTCCCAGTTGGGGCCTAGTTTTCCATGTGCTGGATTCTTCCTCGCTGGCAGGAGCTTCTTTAAGACTAGTAGCGAGCATGTAGCTCACAGGGTTGACTTTTTTGATTATAATGCCTCATTTGTCTTCCTTTGATATTCCTCCATACGCTTTTGAACCTGCTTGCGCCTTTCGTCTAAGAGTTCTAAGTTTAGACGTAGGGCCTCGTCATTTATCTCCTCAGTGCTGGCGATCTGGGGCAGTTAGGCCTCCCACGGCGAAATTTCTTGCCTCGGTGCCAAGGCTAGAGACGAAAACGGGGTTTCCGATTCTTTGTCTTACGTGTTGTCTTGTAGGCCCGTAATTTACCTCGGGAGGTATTCTACCCGATTTCCTTTAGGTCTTCTAACTTAGTCTTCAAGTAGCTTTAAGGGTTACGATTGTGACTTGACTGTCCATTTGATTGTGTGGATGTCTTCAGGGGCGAAGTAATAGTACAATTAGGCTTCGACACGCAAAATCTCGAACTTAGCATTGTCGATTTCGTTTATGCGATACGGGAGCTGCAGGGATATGACACATGTGATGGCTCGCCACCTGAGTGTGTATCTTTTGCTCTGTAATTGTGGCTAAAGGCTCAAACTACGCCCCCTTGGTGAAGTAATCCCGCTGCGGCGATTATGAATTTGCTTGTCGCTTTACGATGGGCGGGGGGTCGATCGAGCCCGTTGTTGGAAAGGCCAGGGACTTGTGATTGATGTTAAGGGTTCTGACGGGAGGCGTGAGATCTTGGCGTGCTCCTGGCAGATTCTGCATTTCTTGACTAGGTTGGTTGCATCCTTGAGTATGGTTGGCGTGTATCCACGCCTTAAGACTTTTCCTACTGATATGAGCTCAGATGTGATTCATACACCTCGTGCACCTCTCGGCACGTACTTGGTGTCCTCTCTCATAATGCATTTAAGGAAGAGTGTGAAAAATCCTAAACATAGAGGCTTCCTTTGTGATTAGTGAACTGGTGACCTTGCCCTTATTTTGGTTGCTTCTTTCGAATTAGTGCGGTAGGCTTAGTCTGATATATAATTCCAAATGGGGTCCATCCATTTCGACACGGACTCTAGAGGCGTGAGTCATGCTGTAAGGATCGATAGAGGTTGACAGTATTAATATTTGTCGACCTGTGGGGAGTCTTCTGTGGTACGTGGCTAACCGTGAGCGTGCCTTTTCAGGGAATTCTCTGCTGGGGTTGTGCTTGGCTTGAACCCGACCTGAGCTTCTTTGTGATCGCGGACCTTTTGGAGTATAGAATCATCGTTTCACTTTTGGCTCATAGGTATCTTACATTTGTCTTACCACGGTACAGAGTCCGCGCTTTGTATGCCTCTGGGCTGGTCGACCTGCAATGAATGGGCGGAGTTGAGGCTGCTGTGCACGACCTCGTACTCAGCCCCCGTTGTTGGAAGCATGGAACTGAATTTGAGTGCGTATTCAATGTACATCCCCTTAGGTGAGTTAGAAATTAGACACCAGCTTCCTTGCACATTTGAGGAGGCTCCATCTATGAGAGTTTCAAAGCGGGAAGTCGTCCTTTTAGTGAGTGTTCTGTATGGTCTTTGTCGGAGTAATTCCATGTCGAATCGGGTGGACTAATCACTTTTATGGCGATTCGGCTTATTTTTGTCTTCGAACACAAGCAGCTCTATGGCCCACTTTATCGGCCTTAGGAGATACAGTTTGTCTGATACTTGTTTCATCGGATATTCTCTGGGACTTCTATGGTATGAGCACGGAAATAAGGCGGAGTTTCAGTGTAGTTACCGATGCGATATTAATTTCTCCCATCCTCAGGTACCTCCTCGCTCCTCTTAGAAACTCGGCTTCCCCAATAAATAAACGGCGCATGCTCGTTCCTTGTCTCACAGCAATCTGCTTGGCCCAGTTGGCAAAATCAACCAAATTAAAAATATAGAGTAGGGAGTTCCCAGCAGCGGACTTACTAGAATGGGTGGAGAACTTCGGGTATGTTTTTAATGTTGTGTCTTCTTCACTCGTCTAGTGGAAGGCCTTGAGACTTTGAAGAAGGTAGCGCAATCACTCGCTCACGGATACAAATCGGCAGAACGATGTCACGTCGATCCAGTGGACCATGTGCGATAGTGGCATGTCATTTCACCGACCTTTATTTTGTTTGGATTTTACCTGCAAAATTCCCACGTGGTTGACTATGACCCGAAATTTCCGACTGACCTTGTAGTAAACTGTTCATTGGGATTCGACTTCATGTTGTAATTCCTTAGGATCTGGAACAGCCTCTGAGAGATGAGCGATGTGGAATTGGTATGGTGGATTTCTTAGCATGTAGATCTGCATATCTTAGTAAGTAGTTGCTTGGCTGCAACCTTGCGGAACATTCGGTTTGCTAACCTGCGGTGAATTAAAGCTCCTGCTGTTCTTGGTCGGGAATGGCATCACACGATGTGATAAGTTCCACACGGTACGTGACCCGAAGAGGTCTTTTCTTGATCGATGCGGGTCCATCGCGTCGATTGTAGTCGGAAAATGCATCATAGCGAGAAGTCGTGACGCGGTGGCGTCCACGGTGAGGTCGATCCTTAGCGATTAGGCGTCAGCCGGGCCGCGCTTTATTTATGTCGATGAAATCGTCTGAGTCGCCACTTACCATTTGCTTTTGGCAAATGCAACATTAACGACCACTCGGGATATTCTACCTCTCCTAGCTCGCTCATGCTTGGAGGATTTCTTGGAGCCTCCTGGGATGTTTAGCTGCAGCCTGCCAAGCTCCTGCGGCTTTGTTTGGTTGGTTTGAAGGGCGGATTGGTGTTAAACCTATGAGTGATGCGCGCCAGGGTGGGATTCCCAAGTATCTGCACTTTGCTTCCATCGCGAAAGCATCTCTATTACGTCTTAAAAGCGAGTGAGGAGACTTTTGAGGAGTCTTAGGTAGTTGGGTAGATGTAGGCGGATGTTCGGGTCGTCACCTAGCGCTACCGGTTCTAGTTCCTCCGAGGGCTCGGGTCGGGTAAGCTTTCTCGTCGCATGTCAAGCTGCCGTCTCCATTCACGTTGTGACGCTCTTTGTTTCATAGAATTTGTGTAGCATTCCACACAGCCACCCAGTGATCTCCTCGGTTCATCCCACTCCATGTAATGTTGGGAATTTGATTATCATGTGATATCTTTGAGGGGATGGCTTTAATTGCGATGAAGTGCACAGCAACATGTTATAGTGGCCGGGGCGTCCACGATATAAGAAGGAACCTTCTTTGTGGTGAAATGGCACGCGAGAACTCGCCAGGTGAGCACCGGTTGAATCGAGCCAACGGTAATACTTTTTCTCAGAAAACCTTGGAAATGCGTGTTGGCCGGGTTACAGCTTTTCTCTCAATGCCCATTTGTCTTAAAGAAATTCTTAGCGAAGATGATGTCGGTAAAAACTCAGTTATCGATTAAAACGGAGTAGATTTCATTGTATTTGGCCACGGTCATTTCGAACCTGATGGAGTCGTCATGGGGATCTTGACATCCTTCAGTGCGAGTCGAGAAGCGTGATGGTAGTGTCGAGTCGCGGCAATTTAGATATTGCTTGTATTTCTCCCATTCCTGTTGATTTGATGCTACGCAGGTGGGCCTTCCGAGCCGAACTAGATTCTCCTCCTCCTGCGAATCCTCCGAGATCACGTGGATTTCTCGAGGTTCTTTGAGTCTTTGAGTGGAAGTCGTTTGTCGAGGCGAATTTGTTGTTGAGTTGGGACACAGTTCGGTCTGGGCTGACTTTGGGCTGGTCACGGGCTTGATTCTGGAGATATGAAAGCATGGAGGTATTCGTTGTATTAAGTATTCTATTTCTCTCTTTGGTTATACAATTGTGCATGCGATGCCCGTAGTCACATGGAACTTCATGATATTTTGTGTTGTCCCTTGTGGATGCGATTTCATGGGTTGGCCATCCTGGACTGCTTCTGGTGCGTGCTCTGTCTGGGACCTGCGACGAGGCCGTTAGAGGAGTGAAGCGGCGAATGATAACGTCGTCGTCTTTCGGGATTGTGGTGGCGAGACCGGTCTGCTGAGATTTCCCCTCTTGGGGGTTGTTCTCGATCTCTTCGGTAGGGGATTTGTAGTGGTCGTCTTGTCTTTTAGGGCTTAGTCCTCTCGCGATTTATGTCGTATTTCTCTCTTTTCTGGTGGAAGGCTCCTTCTTGAGATACGAGGCTTCTGTTTTATATATTTCAGCTTTGGCAGTACCTCAAACCATGCTTGCTTGGGGGTTCTTCGAGATGGAAAACATAAGATCTTTTGATTGCACCCCTAATCCTGCAATGAATGCTGTGATGGCGAATTTTTCATTGGGTACATCTATCTTCAGGGACTCGGCGTTGAATCTTTGCACGTATGACTTCAGGCTTTCCTGCGAGCCCTGCTTGACGGTCAGTAGATGGTAACTCGGTTTCTTGTACATCCTTGCTCCGTGGGAGAGTGGGAGGCAGAGCGCGTGGATAGTTCTCACGAATGAAGAAATCGTGAAGGGGAATTCTATTGAACTAGGCCAAAGTACGGGCCTTCCCGGTGTATTAAGTAGCCACCTGCCGTCTGTGAGATCTTGATACGTCTGACTGCATTTGGTTCTTGTAAGTATTGAGATGTGTGGGATCTTTGGCTG
Organism: Tetrastigma voinierianum; assembly: GCA_016808115.1. NCBI lineage: Eukaryota > Viridiplantae > Streptophyta > Magnoliopsida > Vitales > Vitaceae > Tetrastigma > Tetrastigma voinierianum. Next base: position 121,823 of record JAEQBH010000523.1, read on the forward strand.
CTCGAAAGTTTCCACAATGGCATTCGAATTTTCTTTGGGAGAGGATAGCGTAACACCTCGACGGTGAAGGTGATTCTGTTTGTTGTACCAAGGTATCCATGGTGTCTGAGGCGCGTCCTTTAACCACCTCCTTCACCTGTGAGCTCTGTTGAACTCACGAACCTCTGCTCCCATATTGCTCTCACGCTCTGGTGAGGTGATGTAGTGCTTCGTTCGCGACTGCCCCGTGGTCGTTTTCCTCCTCGCGAGGGCGATTAAGTCCGTGCCTGGATCGGCCCCGGACTCTGCTTATGTTTGACGCCTCGGGAATGGCCAGGTTGCTCTTCACTGCGTGGGGAGGAAGGTCATGGCCTTCACGGGTGCAATCGTATCTCAGTGGATGTTGTAGCGTACGGTAAGTTGTTCGATTCTTATCGGCGTTGATTGACGAGACGAAGTGCTTCCACTTCGTTTGTATTGGTTTGCATTGCTTCTACTGTCCCAGGGGGTCTGCTATCTGCATTGCCTGGTGGATCCTGCATCCTCGGCGGATTGGCGTTACTCCTGCTTGTGTTCCTTGTCGATACCATTAATGCTTGAAAATCGATTATATTTATAAAGGCTATCGTTCCCCGCAGACGCGCCAATGATGATCTTTGTTTTCCAGCCGGAAGCGGAGGCTGGGCGTGTGTGAAGTGTGAAATTTGGACCGGATCGTTTGGTGGGATGCGGGCGTCACGGGTGTGTGGAGCTGAGGTAGGATCGGTGCACGGCTGGCGTCTAACGGGCTGAGTAACTCTCCTCTCAAAAGCAAAAGAAAAAGAGGGTCGGCGAGGCATGCCCTTGGCGCGCTCCGATGCCTAAGTCGGTTTCTTTATGAAAAACTATTTGCTTTAGAGGCGAGTGTATGCGTTGAGTGAGCGTCCCTTTCCTTGGGTGGGTGGTGGAGTATATTTATAGTAGATGTTCGACGGGTTGGATAGTAGTGGAGTCCTTCCCATTGGATGGATATTTCTTATTTTTAATTACGTATCGGATTCGGTATAGGATATAGAAGGAGCTGTTTGCTTAAGTTAATCCTATTTCCTTATTGGGGAGATCCAGTAGCGATGATCTTTGTTATTGGCCTACTTCCCCTGTGCGAATTTAGTTGAATCGTGAGGTAATATATGGTTAGGAGTTATTCTCTCTGTACCTATGGGAATCTTCCACTTAATTGCTCCGGACCTACCTTGGTTTTGGATTAGGTGGATCATGATTTGCTAAGCTATCCTGGCGATTTGAATTTCGACTGGTAGTAGTCAAGCGTCCCGAATACTCGCGGGCTTGTACTCAGCGGATCGAGACTCCGTTCTCCCTTGGGTCTAGCGAGTGGGCCTGCGCGCTTATTTTCCAAACCCTATCAGAACTAAGGTTGTTAAGATGCTTTTTGGGATTGGAAGTACATTCTTAATCTCCTAAAAGAACAAAGTATGAGTGCTTGCATACTAGCTAGTGCTCCAGTCAAGTATAGTTTCAAGCCTAGGAAAAAAAGAAGGCAAAATCTATAGATACAACTTTATATAAGTTTACACACTCAACCAACATCACCTCTGGGATGAGCTTGGTGAATCAGTCCATGAACTATCTGTTATGATTATAGGGCGTTGAACAATAAAGAAGCAACGGAATATTAAAATGAAAAATTCACCCCACAAACCCATCCACGAATCCATGTGACTTGATTAGTCGATCATAGGATAAAAAATTACCTTCTTTTAGGCCAAAGATCCTTCCTTTGCAGCATCGTATGTGTGTGAAGACCTTGACCAGACTGAAAGATGTAGCGAACGCACTTGCACTCTCCACGAGTACCACACAAACGGACTTCCTCGGAAACCTTGAGAAACCAAGGTGTGTAAGCACGTGGATTGTATCTCACGAAACCTTAGCCGCCTCTCTCTGTCAAAAGAATACCCACGAGGAGATCTCTTCGATTTAAATACTAATTTAAGTCCAAGGCTCGGTTTCCAGTCCATTCTTAGTGTGTGACCCTATAGGTCCACATAATGTTGGTAGTGGGCTCAAAACTTATTTTGAGTCCACAAATCATTAGCAACTTCTTACAAGACATTATGACCACCCAAATTTTGTGGATGTCCAGAGTCAGACATAACCTAAACCATACTAAACGTCTTAGTCCTTTTGTCACACGACATCTTGATTGAATACAAGGCATGGATTAAGTCACCTTTGTAAAATTCAATCATACAATTTCTCGACCTCAAAATAGACTAACAAAACAAATGACATTAATAACTCTTCTTAATTCATTTGAACACGATCATGCATTTTCCAATCTCACTTGTCAAAGGGCCTATAGATATCTCTCTAAAAAAGGGACAAATTTCTTCTCATCCAGTCATATCCCTCCGCATAATTCATTCTATCCAACTATAGACTGTATTACCACCCTATTACGAACGATGTTGGACTATGTCAAAACATAGACTTCCTCATATAAGTACCAATGTCAATTGGCGTTAGATAAAGAACATCACCGCTGTTAGAATGACATGCGAGTGCCAATCTTATGCAGTATTCTATGCGATCAATCGTCTGTGTTCCATAACGCTAATGCAGTTATGACATCACGCGACCGGTGGGACGCGCAGCCGGTCACGTGCCATGCGTCTGTTCAATGCTCCGCCTAAATAATGGGGCGGGATCAATTAACAGTATTCCATGGTATACGGGTCTGTCATTCGACGCAGGTCGAATGTATTCATGACCGGGCGTATCTTAATGATATCATTGACAATGATTACATTGTGCCCCTAAGTAGCATCCTGCTGCTATTCACATGAAGATCTTCTTAAAGTTTTCTGCAATATTATAAGGTACTTAAAAAGCACTTTAAGGAAAATATTATTTTTTAAAAGAGTAATTATAGTAGACATTCTAACCAAGGGACTCCTAAGGTGTAACTTCAATTTTCATGCAGCAAATTAGAACTGATAGAGCACCAACTTGAGGGAAGTGTTAAAGATTTAAGAGTTAGTTAACAAACAAAGATTTAAGAGTTTGTTAGGAAAAAATTCTGATTCTTACTTGTAACAAGTGAATTCACAAAGAGGAGACGAGAACAATGGTGTTGAAATTTTAATGCTACATTTGATTCTGAGAAAATACAGGGGAAAGAAAATTTAGATAAAAAAATAAAGGAAGGAAGAAGATGAAGAAATGAAGATTAAATTTTTCTTTCGTTATCCATGGAAAATTTAATAAAAAAACATAAGGAATTCAATTTCCCTTATTTAAGAATATATTTATAAAAACAAATTGAGGTTGTATTCTTGGAGATGAGGTTGTGTTCTAATTTATCTTCCTCTTTACTCATGTTTTCCTCACTATTTTAAAGGAAATTAATGTGGGAAAATAATGCATTATTTTCTTAAATATTTTTTTCCTCTTTATTTTTTATGTTATCATAAGTAACCAAAGTAATTTTTCATAATATTCTTTTCCTTTTCATAAGATTGTGTTTGGTTCCTTCAAAATAATAAGGAAAGAAAAAACGGAAAATGATTTTCTTTCAAATTTATCTAATACAAAATTTTTTAAAAATTAAATATAAATTAAATCACTGAAAAACTTATATATTCAAAATTATTTATTATTTTCATTAATGAAATAAAATAAGTTTGAAACAGTAAATAAAAATATTATGTCTAAATTAACTCTATTTTCGTTCCCCTCCATTTTTTTTTTCTTTCCTTCTTCTCCTCTCTATTTTCTTTCCTTAGCATTTTCCACAAATTTTTTAAACCAAACATATATAGTCTAAGTATTTTTCTGAATAAATAAAAGACCGCAAAGATTGGGGAAAAGAAAACAGGCATGCTTCAATTGCATGTCATGAGGAAAATAAAATCTACCATTAACCTTTTGATTTCAAGCTGCTTGAATTCAGTATTGGTTCAAGAGTTTCTAGACAAAACTTTCAAATTTCCCAACAAGAAATAAATCAAGGAAACATAATCTAATCGAGAACAAAAAAATAATCTAATCCAGAGCAGATCAAATGATTTCCCGAACAATTTATATTAAGATGCATCATAGATATGGAATCAGAAGTTCAGAAAACTTTGAGAAATGAACATTTTCACAGAGAAAATAAGAAGAATACCTGCCATCGCAATCATGGAATCAGCTTGCATAAGAGAGGCACACAAAAAGTAGAAAATGCCTCGCTGCCATTCTTCAGATTCATCAATGTCATTCCACCAATCAAATTCGCCGCTCTCAGTCTGCATAAACAACAGAAAGTTCTTGGTTCTAAGCAGTGACGCCATTGATGATGAGAAGTGAGAATCGAGCTTTGAGCCTTTGACAAGGGAAGGGAGGGAATGGGAATAGAGAGAATTGGGAAGATGGGAGAAGGAGAATGGGAGGGAGGGAGGGAGGGACACGTGGAGACAAGAGGATGAGGACACGTAGGTTGGGAGCGTGGGCCACGCGATGATGGGTCTAACTGCCGACTTGACGTCGTGGCATATTCGTTGTTTGCGCTACGGAGCTGCTTTGCTTGTTTACCGCCTTCCCTCCTGTCTGGGCATTAAAACAATATAAAACCAAACCTCTGCTCTAAATTAATTATAAATATTTTTAAGCGGTTTTAAAATAACCAATACAAAAATATATATATAAATTAGAAAAAAACAATTAAAATTTTAAAATTTTCTTCAAAAACAATAAAAAATTATTTTATTTATTATTTGAAACTCAATCTACATATTTAGCTTATTGGTATAAAGATTAAGGTAGCATTTGTTGTTTTTATTGAATTATGAATACAACTTTGATTCGGTGTCAATGAGTTCTATCTCAATAGTTAAAAAGTTGTACCAGGCAGAGGGAAGGAACTAAGTAATCTCCATTGTAATGCAATGTAAATAATTGTCAAAAAAAAAAAACTTTTATTTAGTGCTTAAAAGTATTGAGTAATACTCATGAAAATCCTAGTTTCCTTTTCTCTCAACGGTGATTTTGTTTGATGGCAGATGCGAGTGCATCTATACTTATTTCCATAGTTTTAACTGGCAAATAAGTGGATTTATTCGCGCAGTTTATTTCTTTTTCGTTGATTTAGTCGTCGCCTTGGTGCGTCTGGCCAGTTCTACGTCGTCTTTAGTCACAGCGTTTATTTGTGTAAGGGGATTCAAGCTGACGAGTTTCCACGATTAGCGATAAGAAATCAAATAAATTATTAAATCGATATGTTCTTGAGACTTTAGTCCATATGTATTATAATAGTCGAATGTGTAGACCGCTATCGATTGTATGAGAACGAGCGATTCATTATGCTATAACCTTGATGTTGTTTCATCTTTTATGATTTTTAACGATTTTGATTTTATGTTTCTATCGATGTATTGTTATTCATAATTTGAATCAATAATTTTTTAAAAAGAAATATTGAGTATTTAATTTTTTGTTTTTTTTCTAATACTTTATTTCTATTAAATATTAAGATGTTTATTTTTTTTATGCTAAAATTTAACATCTTAATATTTTAATGTATTAACAAAGATAGTTTAATTTAAAATGTCATCTTCAAAAAAACCAAAGCCACCTCTCCCTTTCTCCCATCTTGCTCTTTCTAGCCTCTTTTTCCTTAAGCAAGAGGGGTGAATTTTTTTTACCATTAATGGCTTGAAATCACCCATTTACATCTCTTTCTACATTTTTATTTCTCAATAAAGTGGTTCTTCCACAAAATTCTGGATTTTTAATTTGTTTTTTAGTGTATTTTTTTCGTTTATGCGGAGTGTTTGTATCAACGTCTTGTGCGGCATATGATTTATGTCGTCTTAATACGACGATTTGGTTTTTGTTATCCTGTTGCGGTGTTTTTGTAGGCGCTCATCCCACCGCCCTAGCGGATAAGGGAGCGTCTGCCCGGGTGGGGCATCTTAACGATTTTCGGCGTTGGTGGGCTGAATTTCAAGAAACTTGATATCATAATTAACATGAACTTGTAAGTACTTGCCATCTGAAATTGGTGTTTAAATGTTCGCGTACGCAAATTCTGAGTCGCATTTGCTCTTGCACGAGTTCCATATTCTGAATTTTAAGTTTATTTCAAACAAAGTAAAAAAACCTATATCGAGTGAATGTGAAACTGGGAAAGATTTGAATTTTTACGAAAAATAACCGCCGATAAGTGTCGCTAATGTATAAGTTGCAAAACTAGAAATTTTCTAATTCTCGGATGATGAAACGGACCTTACCGTTTGATTCGTCATGTGAAATCTCGTTACTCAGACGAATTTTGTTGAATTCAGAGATAGTCGGATTTTCACGATTTTCGGGACATCGGGTGTCTGGTAAATCCCAAAAACATGATTTTTGAGAAAAAAAAAATCTTAAAAGTGGAAAATAAATTAAGTAAAGTTCATTTAAAATAAATTGAACTTAAATCGGGACGAAAAAAATTGTTTCGGGACAGAAATGAACTCGAACGGGACAGAAATGAATTCGAATGGGGCATGGACACATGGCAAGACATGGGCCACACACTTAACTTGAGTTAGAACAAAAAGGGGTAAAGAGGAAAAATATCTCATATTTTTCTTGGTTTTGTCCGAGAGAAAAGGAGAGAAAGTGAGAGCATCCAACTTCTCTCTACAATTTATGGAGATCCGTCGATTGGTTTTCGTCCGGCCAAAGACAAAAGTTCATCTACTCGACGATGGCTACACTTGGGTACTAAAAACACGAGATTTCACTGAGGATTCAAGCAAAGAGTTTGGGAAATCAAAGATTTCAGGTTTAGGAAGTGTCCACGGGACTTCCTAGAGTTTCTACTACGCTCCAAGAGGTAGAGATTCTTCTTATTTTGGTTTATTTTCCATTCTAAGGGTTGTTTGGTTGATTTTTAATTCCCTAAGGGGCTATTTGGCCCTTTTTTCCATAAGGGGTTGTTTGGCAAAATAATGGGTTATGGGAATAGTGCCATGTTTTGACCTTATATGATGACCAATTTTTTGGGCTGATTTTCGATTCATCGAGGAGAATTTAGATTAGTATCCTTGAGAATTGGCTATCTGAGAACTTGATGTAAGGCTTTTAAAATCACCCAAATTGGACCTCCTATAGCTTGAGTTATGAGTCGTTTTCGAAGGCACCGCATATTTGCCTTATTTTTTGACCGAACCTCTCATCCCGGATTTTTAGTTGGGAAAAAGTGAGAATTTGGACTAGTATCCTTCAAAAATTGTAGCTCTATCGAGGAACTTGATGTTAGACTTTTGAATCACCCCGAATCGGACCTCATAACTCAAGTTATGATCGGTTCACTAGGAATTTGCTAGCAAGGTACATTTAATGGTTTGTGTCAGTTTTGGGATTTGTTAGTGGGCTAGTTTTGAGGCGGAGTTCGGAGCTGATGCAGTGATCTATTATGGCTTGTTGTGTGGAATGTTTTATGGAAATCTCTATGCCTGGCGGTCTTGAGTCCAGGTGTATTACTTGAGTTAGTGACGTATGATGGTAATTGATTGGAGGTTAACATATGTGTGTCTTAATGTATTGACATGTGGAGAGTATATATGTGTGTATGAGTATGTTGATGTGATTTGTGTGGTTTAATTGGAAATTGTATGTTGATTGATATAATTGTCCAAATGATGCATGGGTGTAATGCATGAATGAAATTATCCGTATAGCATCCATGTATATATGTGTGACATGACATAAGCATGAAATAGCATAATTGCATTTCATATGCACGGAGACATCGCATGAAATGGGTGCGAGTGCATGGTTATTATCATTCACCATTTTTGGTGAATGGGTGGTGGACACGGTACCTTGGACGACGTCCAATGGAGTTCCACGGTTTGCATGGTTGTAAATTAACACTGTGTTTGGTGTTGATTGTGCGAGCTCGGAAAATGGGACAACGTCTAAATTGAGTCGCACGGTTTGAAAATGGAAAATGAAATTTTGTGTAGGGTGAAAGCTCCGTTATCTTTTTGGTTACATATGGATCCATCAGTGAAAGCCTGTAAAAGTGTGGGAAGGTTTGAGAAGCTTGCGGTGGGACCCCGGAAAATTTGCCACCCATAAAAGACACATGGATTTTTGAACATCCAAATCCATTGAGGTGAACATCCAAAAATCTTTTAGTTTGAAAACAAATTAAATTTGTTTTGTAAAATAATCATTGGATGTAATCCAAGAATGATGAATTTTATCACGCATGGGTTTCGACATTGTATGATAGGAGTCGGTTGGGACTCGGTTTGATGGAGTCGGAGAGGACTCGGTACATGGGACATGGTGAGTCACATCTCATTCATGGCATGTAGAATTCCATTCTAGGTTTGCATAATTAATTGAAATGTGTTTTTTTGGTGACATGACCATTGCATGTGCACTAAGGTGAGGAGTAGCTTCTTTAGGAGTTTACTCTACTGGGCATTACTCACCTTATCGTGAGACCCCCTTTCAGGTATAGGGAGTTTGCAGGGAGACGACACTCACTCGAGGCCACCATTATGAAGAAAGTCAGGTTGTGGCTTTGATTTTTACTTTTGTAACATATATTAGAACAAACTGTTTTGATATATGTTTTTGTGTAAAGAGTATTGTAATCAAACTCTCAAGGACTATGGTATTATATGTTTAGTATGGATAAATGGACCACACATGTGGTCATTTTTGCTGTAGAATGGGTGGAGGGTCATGATATGATAATTGGCCTGGATCGCCATGTTATTATACATTGTACATGTATTTTTGGGTGGAAGCTCCACTGGCCTGAAGGCTTTGTTCAATTTTGTTCAATTATATGGGTCCGATGAGACACAATAGTGTGGTATCGGGTTACCTAACATCCACAAGTTTTCCGCGGGTTGACGGTTAGTCAATGGACCCTCGGGTTTTGGGGCGTCACGAGTAGACTTCTAATGCTATGTTGGCCTTGGCGAATGCAGGATGTCTCTAATGACCTCTTCAATACCTACACGGATGAAACACCCGTGCTAAGCTTACAGCTTAGTGGGAAAATAGATAACATAAATGACCACATGCAGTGGTCCTCAATCACAGTATACATATAACTTAACTCATATATCAGAGTTTTCACATCTCCCGTAGGAGTACATAACATAAATCTTATAACAGAAAGTACCCGAAGGTACACTACAGAACATAACTAATTACTTTCAATTTCACATCTCATATATCATATTATTCATGTACCTGATATATAAAGTATTTGCTGCGTAGGCCAGGTACTTGATGAATGAGAGGAGCGCGTCATGATAGATTGCAGAGGTCTGGTCTGATCTTGAATAGGGTGTAGAAACACAAATAGAGACGTGTCTACCCACGTAATAGAAGTGTCTAACACTATGCAAGAGTGTTGCGACCAGCGAGCAGAGAATCTTAGGAAGCAGCTAAGCGGTGTAATGCCCGCGTAACATAAGTGTCATAGTATTATTGGGAGTGTCGTCTTAGGTGATCGGAGGTGTATATTCGTTGTGTCTGTCTTGGGCGGGCCATACAGTGTATGTAATCTTGAGCTTGTTATATTGTTCTTAATTACATTCTTGTATTTATATAACGCTAACAAATAAGGGGCGAGAAAACAAGTCTGCCCATAAATAGGTTCGCTTCGCCTCGGCGGTAGGTTTCAGAACATTTTACATATAACCTATATTCCGAGTTCAGACCCTTTCATTTACTTGTTAGGATCCTACATTACTCCAATTGATGGTTTCTAGAATTAATAGAAGACATGAACAAAAACAGGACTTCAGGTTCGCTTAGGCGAATTCGCTAAGGTGAAGTAACCCTTGCTTAGGTGAGGCAGAAACTAGGGATTTTGGGGCTTCGGATTCGCCTAGGTGAAGAAGCGTCAGGCTGGAACATAAATGGGCATTTTTGCCTTATTTTACTGGACAATTTTCCAAACCAAAACAAAAACTAGATCAAAAGCGAGCCACAAGAGCCTAGCTCAAACCTACAAAAACACGAGTTATGGAAAATTAGGGTTTCCCCAACTGTTTTATAGACAAGAAGGAAGTTAGGAGAGGTTTCATAACCTTACAAATGAGAGAATTCCATACTAACAAATAGAAGAGGAGTTCTATACAAGATTTCTTGAACTTCTGACGAAGCTTCCTTTCTTCTTACTTAAACGAGCTGATCCTAGCAAATAGGTGAAATCACCAAGGATGGCTTCTTCTCCCTCAAATGTATGCCCTAGCTCTCTTTGAGCCAAAAATGGAGGACTTGTCTGTAACGCCCCAAAAATACCCTAGAATTTTTATAATAATTTTATTATATATTCCTAGTATGAATTACTCCAAACTTGGGTTTTTAGGAAAGATAATAAATTGTTAAATTGTATGAAAAGTAGGAAATGAATATGTGAGCATATGATTAATATTTATATATAAAAATGAAATTGATTGAACCCATAAATAAACCCAAGTGAAAAAGGGAAAATTTGGAAATGTGTAAAATGAGGACCTAAGGGTCTAATGAGAATGAGAGCTTAAATGCCAAGTGAATTAGAATGATAAATGAGAAGTGAAATGAGAGAGTTAAAATGCGAAAATGAGAAATGAGATTTAACGAAGAGCGAACCTTGGCCTTAGAAATGGGAATGATGAACCACATTTGGTCTTAGAAAGCTTCATGTAGGCCAAGCGTTTGGAGACAAGAGAAAGAGAGAGAAGAATTTAGGGTTTTGAAATAGTTGGAGATTTGTGAGATCTCTCCATGTGTTTCATTCAAGATCTTGCAAGAAGAAAGAAGAAAAAAAGGCTAAGGCTTAGTCTGAGGGATTTGATGTAAGGGCAAACCACTAGATTTCTTTAAATGATGTTTGGGTTAGAAAAGCCCTAATCCATCCATGGGTTTATAAATAGTTGGATTAGGATGACTTTAGAATGTTATTGGGAGTGATTCTCATGTTTTGTTTGAGATTTTGAGTGATTTTGATCATAAAAGGCGCGAAAATCTGGGCAAGAAATCGGGTTCCTACGCCATAGCGTAGGGAACTCACGCCGCGGCGTAGCCTTTCCCACAGCGTAGCGTGGTGCCCGCGCGGCAGGCCGGTGCCAAATGGCACCCCTCGGATACCTCTGACATAGCTTTCACGCGGCGGCGCGAGAGCGCTCGTATTTGATTAATTGTGCGATGGTTGATCAGAAATCAACAAAAATTTATAACATAGAGATTCCTCACACTGCAGTAACATAGCTGTTGTAGTATAGTATCTAAGTCGAACACAAGGGATAGGTTTTCTTCTTGTAAATGACTTGCAGTGAGGCTCAATTTGGTTTATTTTGGATTTTTGGGCTTTGGTAAAAACAGTGGAGGTTGATGGTTTGCAAACTGAAAATAAGGTGAAATAAAATATAAAAAGAACTCCTTGAAGCATTAAGCCAGGTTTGAGGTCCTAAAGATGGCGAGAGATCCCTCGAGGTCCCTTTCCTCGTGTTGGGGAGGATGACCTATAGTCATTTCCCGAACCAGATCTTCATTTGGCCATAAAAACTGAACCCTAATAATTTTCCTTTTGAAACATAGCATTTATTGAGCATTAATGCTCCTGGACACTAAAAACATGTCTCCCTGATCTACCTTACAGTAAAAAATAGAAGGCAACTACTGAATCTAAGTGGATCTAGCAATAAGCATCCACTGAACCCTAAAAGGTTGCCAAATACTAGTCAATCGAGAGGCACATCGAAAAGGGGTTAACCTAGAATTGAAATAGGAACATAAATGCTAATAAAGCTTTGCGTTAAAAGCAGGAGGCCGATGATTTTGTTAAAACCTTAGTCAGCTGACCCTCCTCTTCCAAGGAGAAAAGCGGTCTAGACAACCATCCTCACGAGTTGTCATCCTCGAAAGGGGTGTTTGGGGCAGAAAATGAGAGACATGGCTTAGTGAGAGAAAATGAAAAGAGCGAAGCTGGTTCAAAACGAAATTTTATTCATCTGACAAAGATCTCCCCATTCTGATGTCTTGTCTAGGGCTTTATAGCAAACCCCCTTTACAAAATACCAAAAGCAGAAAGCAAAATATTATTCTGATAGGGGGCAAATTAGGAAAGAAAACCAAAAGTGACAAAGAAATTAAAAAGTAAGCGACTTGTTGAACGGTGGCGACCCGATTTGAATAGTGGCGCGGGAAAGGCAATTTAAGCGTTTGCGAAAATTTCCTTTGCTCCTTTTCTTTCTTACGCTTTATGCTTCTCTTTCTTACGGTTTTAGACGCAGCTACGAGTTCATCTTGGCTTCTTCATGATTGGAGTTGACTCAAAAAACTTTACAACACAATAACTTCTGAAAACAATAAAACTTGCCACAAAAATTTGATTGAGTAGCTTCTTTGGAGTCCTTAACATGCTTAGTGGGTTAGTGGTGATTAGTACCTGAAAAAGTGCTCAAAACCTGTATTAATAAGAGCGTAAAATAGCATTTTTGGGTGTCAATCACACCCCCAAACATTGCTGGTCCCTTGGCAATGAAAGGAGAAGAAAGCAATCAAAAGCAAGATGAACTATATACATATCTACACAAAAATTGTTTTCAAAATCATTGAAGTGATAAAACCCAACATGCAGCGTAAGTTATCAAAGCCATGTCCAATGACCATCTCAAGAAGAGTGTGTGCTATGCAAAATCAGAATTAATATTCAACTTGATGTGCGACTCTAGAGAACCAACTGGCATCTTCCCACCCAGGCCTAAGTGTTAGCTTGATTAGTTTTGAAATAATATGTCAAGTTGTCCTCTCTGACTAAGCTTTTATCTAAACCTAGCAGACTAACCAAACTCAATAGATTAGGACCCACTTTTATTCCACAACTCCCTTTTTTGTTGTAGGGGTGCAATGTTGAGGGTATCGAACTCACAAGTGTCCATGTAACGGGGGTCCACCAATGTCTCCCAACCAATTAAGGTTTAGGGCATTAAGTCATAAGGATCTTTCGACCACTAACTCTTTAGGTTTCACCCTGGACTCTTAATGACTTCAAAACTCTAGTACCTCTGATTTGCTAAAGTGCACTGTTCACCCGTGCGAGCACAAAGTCGGTTGCTCCCGACCCCGATTGGCAGGGCTGGGCTGAAGACTTTATGCATATGCCCCTCGGCGGGTGTAGGACAAGACAAAGCGTCCTAGAATTTCTTTTCTTTTCTTTTTTTTTTTTTTTTTTTTTTTGAAAGACTCATTGGTCTTTTTTTTTATTCCAAGAGTACTAATTTGGACTTTGCGAGGGCTTAGAAGGCGAGAGACCAGGTTTTTCGGCTCCTATCAAATGAAATCTAATGTGCACAGTGTGTGGTTAGTTCAAAAGTATTCTTTCTGGCTGTATTTGGATTCTACACTCTCTAAGCTTTCCAACGATACCAAAATTACCCAAAATGGAGTTCGGATAAAAAACTTATGGCAAAAACAAAATGGGGTTGCAAAATTAAGGGGGGCTACGAAAAAAATTCGCAATCCATACATTGCAATTTTTATTTTTTTTTGAGATACAAAAATATTTTTTTTAAATATATATAAATGAGAATTTTTTTTACTACAAGCTTTACATTCTGCTACAGTGCTCACGCAATTTGTCTTCTTACATCTCCGTACTTGTTGCTACAAATTTTGCGGCCCTATGAAATTCTGCAGGCTCTTTCTGGCGTGAGCTTATGGACCTCCCCCTGCTACAAAAATTTGACACAAATTGCAAAAATAAACACAGGAAAAATTTTAAAAAATGTAGAAAAAAAGAAGAAGCTAGAAACAAAGATTAACTTAAAATTAGAGAAAATCTAAAGAGAAAAATTGAATAAAGCAAAATAAAATAAAATAAATCAAAACAAAAGGTGGGGGAGACTGAGCCCCCCTAATAAGTTTCTTAAGCTTTTGGGAGTAGTCGGGCCCCAGTGAAATTTGGTGTAATTCTTGAGGTCAAGTGCTCCAAATGCGAACGAGAGCTGGTTTTGGTATGAGTCATCCAGTTGTGCCATTACAACATGACGGCTACTTGATGTCTTTGATGTAGTGGCAAAATTTTGAACATGGGCCACTATCTTCCTAAAGTATTGCTCAGACAGTGCAGGATGGGATTGCCTTTTCGATGGAGTGTTTAGGTGTTGAATGTATTTGCGAGGTGTAGCGGGATGTACGCAGGTCAAGAGAGGAGAGAGGGTGCCTTTCTTGGCGATGGGCTTTTGGTGGCTTGGGTAGTGGCAGGATTCAGTTTTATGGGGAGGTGGTTGAAGGATAGCTTTGTTTTCTTCCTGCTTCTTCCATTGCCTCCTCGTCGGCATTGGGGGAAGTGCTTCTTTCTTTCCCATGGACGGAGACTGACCAACGCGATATCGAGTTGAATAATATTGTTGTTGACACTGCTCCTCCACCATGGTGTCACTTAGGCACTCTTCCTCTAGACTCTCTTCCTCTTGATGAATATGTTGATTGGTGAGCCTTGAAATGGAATATTGTAGGATGTCAATCTTCTGATCAAGGTCACTTTGAAGCACATCTAATTTATGGTTCAGAGAGCTCTCCACAGTATGAATTATTTGACTTAATTAGGCATTGAATGTCTTGCTCTCCCCACCAGAAGTCACCCATGACTTGGTAAGGTTCGAATGGCTTGTTCAAGCGGAGAGGTTAATTTGTGGTGGTTGGCGAGATGAAGAAACATATTGTGGATATGCGGGAGGTGCATGTGTATAGGTTACGGTCCCCGTGAGTTTAGGTGGTTCCTCGACTAGGGTTGTAGCATTCCATATGGTGGGTTGATGGAGAGCACCATGCATGAGACACCTCATCGGGTGGAGGTTCATAGTCCTCATGGACCTATATGAATTTGGATTTCTCTCCTTTAGATGCTGACCATGTTGCTCTCCTCTGGTGTTCCATTTGGTTAAAACGTATTCAAGTGCTAAAGTGGACTCTTATAGAACAGCTTTGATCAACTTTGCCTTCAAAATTCGCCACCCTCTTTGGAACATGTTTTCTGCTTATTAAAACGGGGTAGACAAGACAGCAAGAAAGCAGTCCTACCTAAAGGAGTTAGTTAGCTAAAAAAATAAGCAGGAAACAAAATTAACAAAGTACGACAAAAAAATATTACCTGAGAAAAATAAAAGTAAATTCACTAAATCTTGTGATGAGGATCCGCAGTGCTCATTAGGTCATCTGCATAGGCACCATCCACGGCAGCCATTTGATTCGGTGTGTGCCCGGTAGGTTGATCCGGAATCAACAAAATTATAACCTAGAATTCCTCCTACGTCGCGGCATAGCTCTTTGGCCCAGTATAATTGACTCACAGGGTCAAACACAAGGATGGGTTTTCTTCGTGTAAATGACTTGCAATGAGGCTCAATTTGGTGAATTTATTTTGGATTTTTGGGCTTTGGTAAAAACAGTGGAGGTTGATGGTTTGCAAACTGAAAATAAGGTGAAATAAAATATAAAAAGAACTCCTCAAGCATCGGGAAACACTGGGCTCGAGGTCCCAGGTAACTGAGGTAACCTTAGGTCCCTTCCTCACGTTGGGAGGATGACCTATAGTCATTTCCGAATCGGATTCTCATATTTGGCCATAAAACCGAACCCTAAT
Organism: Tetrastigma voinierianum; assembly: GCA_016808115.1. Classification (NCBI taxonomy): domain Eukaryota; kingdom Viridiplantae; phylum Streptophyta; class Magnoliopsida; order Vitales; family Vitaceae; genus Tetrastigma; species Tetrastigma voinierianum. The sequence goes on from JAEQBH010000523.1 coordinate 137,439, forward strand.
AATTTTCCTCAGAATATATATTTATTTGAAAGAATAATGCTCCCTACAATGAAACATTTCTCCCTGATCTACTTTATACTAACAAATAGAAGGCAAGTAATGAATCTCAGTGGATCTAGTAATAAGCATCCACTGAACCCTAAAAGGTTGCCAACACTAGTCAATCAGCACATCAGCAATTCTAAATCCTAGAGTGAGAAATAGGAACATAAATGCCAATAAAAACTTACGTTAAAAATAGAGAACCAATAGTTACCTCAAAACCCTAGTCCAGCAGCCCTCATCTTCAAGGAGAAAAGCGGTCTAGCCAACCATCCTCTGAGTTGTCATCTTTAGAGGGGTGTTTGGCAACCGAGAAAATGAGAGAAAGGAAACGAAAATGCAAGAAAATGCAAAAGAGCGGGAACTGCTGAAAGGTTCCCACCTAGAAATTTTATTCATCAGCAAAAAGGTCTCCCCCATTACAGTGTCTTGTCTAGGGCTTTTATAGCCAAACCCCCTTTACAAAATACCAAAAAAACCTAAAACAAATACTATTACAATGGGGGCAAATTAGGAAGAAAAACCATAAAGTGACAAAGAAATCAAAAAGTAAAAAGCAAATAAGAAACAAAGGAATGCGGGTGCTAATTAACATGGAAAGCAGAAAGGCAATTTCAAGAACTCATAAATTTTGCAGGTTGCGAAAAATTTCACTCCGTCCTTTTCTTTCTTTCTCGTCGTCTCTTTCTTCGTTTCTCGAACTACAACTCGAAGTTCATCTTGGCTTCTTCATGATTGAGTCGACCAAAACTTCTGGGCACAAATAGCTCTACAAAAATGTAACAAAACTTGCCACAAAATTTTGATTAGTGGCCTTAAGAATCCTTAACATGCCAATTGTTAATTAGGCTGATTAGTACACAAACAAGGCTCAAAACCCGTATTACTAAGAGCAAATAGCACTTTTTGGGAAGTAATCAACAGATCTTAGCGTTGCTATGTCAAGGCATACACTGCTCACGTGAACAAATTTTTGATTTTGTTCAAAGTCTAGTATTCATAACCATAGTTTAAGGTCCCTAATAAATGATTAATGGGGGTTCAAATAAAAAATAAAACGCGTGAAAACGACCGCACTCACATGGGAGTTCGCCTTCTGCAAACTAAAGTGTCTAACCTAAGGCCGTTTAACGAAGATTAATCATAATTCAGCCAAAATGTATAATAATTGTTTATCCACTAAAGTGGCGTAATTATACTAGAATTAGGGACGATGAGGATCACCCTAACCTAGACCGAGATCAAAAAGGAAAGAACGCACCCGACAAGTTCTGGGCTTGTTCCACCGACTTATCCTTATTTCAAGTGTTTTGGTAGTTTACCAAATAAATATGAAATGATTATATGGAATGAGTATATCTTTGAAATGATATTACGAAAGTGCATATGGATTTGAAAATGTGATAATTGAAATGTTTTGACAATTAATTGCATACGAGTGATTAATTGAATTGTAAACGAGTTGGTCAATTCTTGACATCTTGAATTAAATTGATATACCGAACGACCAACATGGCGGGATTCACCAACTGAATCCGTCATGAAGGCAACCCAAATTGCTCCACGTCCTAATTCGCTGGATGTTACTGAATCGACATCCGTCATGATGGTGTATGGCATTGAAGAAATGTCCCACTTGGCGAGATGCACCAATCGACATCCGTCATGATGACGTATGACATTTAAATACCACATGTCGGGTGATCGGGGTGAATCATGCATGCATTTCAATTGAATTCTCGGTGTTCTTTATGGCTTCAATGCATAATTCACAGACATTTTTAGTAATATTACGCTAATCCCTCATATTATCTTGTTCTATAGAATATGGCGAGTGAATCAAACGGGCGCCTAAAAGACGTAAAAACAAACCGGCGTAAATGACAAAAAGGTGGACCAACAAAGGGCTATGAGTTCGCCGTAGCGAAGCACTTCGCCACAACAAAGGGTCCCTTCGCCGCAGCGAACTAGAAATCCTGAAATCAAAGGCCTCAGGTTCACCGCTGCAAAGCCACCTTCGTTCCCTTTCCATTACGGGAACTCAAAAAAAAACCCTAGCTTTCTGAGCCATTGATGGGCCCGCGTCTCGAGGTATAAAAAGGGAGTAATTTCAAAGCAAAAAGGGGATTGAATTGAGAAGAAGGACGGGAGACAAGAGAGAGAAATCAAGATCGACGAGTTCGGGAAAGATCGCGAAGACAAAGTTTTTTGCAGTTTTTCCTTCAACCTATTTCATGATTCGAATTCATCAATCTGTAATGAATAATATGATGAACTAATTCTTTTCTCTAGGGTTTTACCTACCCTAACCATAGTTTGATGGATTGATTTTCAGTTTTGGCTTATTTGAATATTAATATGAGTTCATATGTTTGCTTTAATTCTAGGGTTAATTACATATCAATTGGGCAACCGTGGACATGCTAAAGCTTCTGGGTTTAGATCGAGAGAAGATAACTTCTGGTGGACACCGTTAAAGCAACACTTCAATAAATAAGAATGTAGATATTCCTGCATCGTAAGGTGGCACTAGGGTTTGCATACATTTAGGCATTTAGTCGAGGGGTCGAGGCAGAGATGCACATCCCACTGCCAGGATAGGACAAATATATCTCGAGAGAGAAATATTCGGTGGGCATCAACCCGCTAACATATATAACACTAATAAGTCCTTAATTGAATTGACATCTATCAAGTGTGGTAGGAGACGGTAAAACCCTAGGTTTCTCATCATCGATATAATTCAATACATTCAATTTTAAGCTTTTATTAATTCAAGTAATTTAGTCGCAATTCACTTTAGGATTAGATCCAAATATTGTCGAAGTCATTAAATCAGTAGTCAACACGCTTCTCTTCGAGGGAACGACACTTGACTAACCACTACACTACGTCAACTCAATGCGTATACTTGCACACATGGGTTTGCACTCCCCACCTAATTTTACACACTCACTTTTGGCCCGTTAGTTTTTAAGGCCAAGTGTTTAGGAGAAGCTTAGTGTTGATATTGACAACCGTACATAGATAGTACTTTGGATAAATTTTACTTTCTTAGTTATTCTCACTGATCATTTCTTTTACTTTATTCCTCGGGTTTACATGTTCTTCTTTATTGCACCGTGTCGTGATTTGGTTTTTGTTCTATCCCGTGATTTCGTGAAAGTATTTAGAGTGCATGAAAAGACAGGCACGGTGGAATCGTCCCATTTGGTTTTCAACCGTAACGACACTTCGGATCGGCCACGTGAGACCCACGTATCCCACTCGAATCGCGGCAAAGATCAAGTGTGACGCAAGATTTATCTACATGATAGGGATGAACCATTGTGTGGAACGTATCGGACAAACTATAGAAATCCCACACCACACCCTTCTCAGACAAATTCTCGACACTCAGACATGCTACTCGAGGAGTTTGGCTTTGCCACTCACAATTGTTCAAATCAAATATAATATCAATCACCCATACAAGCGAACAACTTCAGCCAATAAAGGAGGACGTTGCAAATGCTAAACAATATACAATTCCATGGGCTACCTAGTGAGAATATGAATGCACATTTGACCAACTTTCTTGAAGTCTATGATACGCCAAGTATAATGCAACCATAGCTCTCAAATCGCTGCTATTCCCATCATTACTTAGCGATCGAAGCAACAACGTCAGACCAACAACCTCCGTAGACTCCATCACCTCATGGAATGATTTGGTGCAAAAATTTCTAACCAAAATTTTCCCACCCGCGAAAATAGCTCAATCATTGCAAGAAATTAATACATTTAGACAATTTGAGGGGGAGAACCTAGTTGAAGCTTGGGAGAGATTTCATGAGCTACTGAGGAGGTGCCCACATCATAGATTAACTAAGTGGATGTAGGTGCATACATTCTACAATGGTCTAAGCGACTCATCTAGGACAATCATTGATGCTTCAGCAGGAGGTGCTCTGATGAAGAAAACCACAGATCAAGCCTATGAGATCTTGGAGGATACAACTACACACAATCGGCCCCAGATAGATCAACACCAGAAAACCCTTAGCAGAGCACATGCAGGTTCTCAATAACCTGGTAAACCATGTTGCACAATTAACTCAGACAACGCAGGCTAAACAGGCATAGTAAATGCTATTCGTAATAATATGGAAATTTGTGAATCTTATGGACAACACAAGATTACTGAAAGTGTGTCAATCAAAGGGTGTATGACAAGAAGCGGGCCCAATATGTGAATCAACATAACCCAACCACAAATAAGGCAAGATGGGGCAATGCATATCATAATGTATACCGTGATCAAAGTCGAATGCGTGTCGTGGATGGAGAGGCAACCGTATCAGTCGAACAACTGACCATGGATGGAGAACACTTAATAATACATGCCACTACCCCGAAAGGAACGAATCCACCCCGAGAATAGCAGACTGGAGCAAAGAACTGCATGCATGCTCACCTCACACACCGCCTTATGAATAAAGATCAAGGTGAATTTGTATAACTGCACTCACCCAATTGAACACCAGGGCAAAGACAACCGAGAAAACTTAGAGGAAATGGGCCAAATGGGCTACCGTCGACCCGAGATTTAAACGGGAGCATTACCGAGTAATTTTGAAGTGAACCTAAGGCAAAAAGGTAATGAACATGTAAAGGCTGTCACATTAAGGAGTGACAAAGAACTAGCACTGTGGCAGCCACCGCGATAGGAGGCTGAGACGAAGAAGTAATCCAAAATGTAGCCGTGACCACAAGGTAGTAGGAACAACCCCATCGTAAAAGTCAGGAAAAAGAAACAAAGTCCGAGGGTCGATCACACAGACTCCGAACTCCACTATCCCAATTAATGCACTTTAACGCCCTCAAGGAGTAAATTAGACAAGCAATTCACCGCTTCGAGGTTCAAGAAACCGCATATGACATTCCGCTTGCCGATGCATTGCAGCGCATGCCCGCCATTTGAAATTCATGAAGGAAATATCGCCCAAGAAAAGAAGATCAATGTACTTTGAGACAATAAACCCTATTGAAGAGTAGTGCCATCCCAACAAAACCACAAAAGCCTAAAGATCTCCTTGCGCTTTACCATACCGTGCACACTGAAATTCCATCTTCGGTATGCCTCATGCGATCCGAGCAGATAACCTCATGTCGCTCTCTATATTCAAACGATTGGGATTAGGTGAAGCTCGCCCAACCACAGTCATACTCCAGTTGGCAAATAGGTCATTGAAACACCCAGGGGGGGTGATAGAAGACGTTCTGGTCAAAGTGGATAAGTTCATATTTCCGATAGATTTCAATGTTTTGGATATGGAAGAAGATAAAGAAATACCTATCATACTAGGTAGGCCATTTCTAGCGACTGGTAGGGCACTGATTGATGTGCAAAAGGGAGAATTGAAATTGAGAGTACAAGATGATGAGGTCACCTTCAATGTATTCAAATCCATGAGACACCTAACAGAGAGCGATGCATGATTTTAGTAGAACGCTGAGGTTATAGTGTTTAGCCAAGTGGTCCCACTCATGATCAAAAAATATCTGGTGAAACACGATATATCGGTAATTGATTTACAAAAATATCATAAATATAGGAAATATCGGTAAATATCAAATGATATTTTACAAAATATCGGTTATTAAAATTTTTCATATTTTAATTATATAGATTATGAGAAATGATTCTTATCTTAATTAAGGTAAATTAAAATCAAAATGGATTAGTAATTACAAATTAAATATGTTATATTTAATATATTATTTAGGATCTATTATGTTAAAGAGATATTATTTATTTGTTTTGTTTATTATAAATATTATGTAGATAATGAGAAGATTCAAATTATTATATATTATTATTTTAAATTTTAAATGATATTATTTTATTTCTTTTTCCTTTTCAAATTAATATTTGATTTAAAATATTATAAGTTAGTAATGTAAAATAAAAATAAAATAAAATATTATAAAGGATTACGAATTAAATAAATAATAAGATAATATAAAAAAAGTTTACACTATATATAATAAGTGCGTCAATGGCAGTGGTTGGAGGGTGCCACTTCAAGCATTTTGGGTGGGTTCGAAACCCTTTAGAAGCAATTTTTTCATATTTTTGGAGCCATAGAAAAAATCGGATTTTTTCGGGAAAAATCGAAAAAATTGGCGATTTTTTTATTTTTCTCCGATTTTTTTCCTTCCTATTTTTCCTTCCCAAAATCGTTTCCAACCCAGCAGAAACAGATTTTCTCAGAAATCGACTAAAAAACGATTTTAGTCCTTAGTCCCATGACCCTTTGGAATATTTGGTATAGTGATTCGGAGAATTTAGTGAAGAAATTTGCCAAGTTATGTGGCTGGACTAATTTCCTTCGAACCTAATGGAAGGAAATACTATGAACCTCTAGTGAAAACCACCCGTGTGATACCCTCTTCTAAACAACCACTTGAGGTATGCGAAAGCTCTTACCTTGCCCGTTTAAGATGTGCTTATCTTGAGGGCACGCACCTTACCGGTAATTATTTCGGCGTATCTGGCATCGAGGAAGAGATAAGCTATCGAGTGCTTAGAGATCCACAAAGGATGCAATTGGTTGGTCTTTAAATGGAATTTAAAGTCGCCCTCTATGTGCATGCATGATTCACCCCGATCAACATCTCCAAACTTTAAAACCCCTCTATGTGCATACAAGACAACCTTTAAGACCCCTCTAGGCATGTCCCCATTTCGACTAGACTATGGGAAAGCATGCAACTTGCCGATAGAATTGGAACATAGAGCATATTGGGCGACTAGGCGGTTGAACATGGATAGCAAATTAGCCGGAGAAAAGCGATTGTTGCAACTCAATGAATTAGATGAGTTTCGCAATGAAGTTTATGAAAATGCTCAGATCTATAAGGAAAAAACAAAAGCATGACAAACATATTATGAGGAGAGAGTTTGCACCGGGTAATAGTATGATATTCAACTCGATATAACTTTTCCTGGCGAAGCTAAAGTCAAAATGGTGGGAGTCCGTTCCGGTAGTCTGAAGTATTCCCCATGGAAGAGTTGAGATCTTTGCATCGAGGAAGGGCGAGTTCAAAGTTAATGCTCAAGGTTGAAGCAAGTAATTTGGAGGAGCATTCCCTGTTGAAACGAGGACACCGCTCTGAGCGGCGAGAGAAGTAGCGCGGCAAAGTCAAATCCCCCAGCCAGGTTCTATTGTTGTTTCGGTCTTGGTTCTCTCGTTGCGAGATGTCGAGCTAACGGCGTTAAACATAAGCGCTTCTTGGGAAGCTGACCCGAGCATTGTGAATTCTCTTTTCCCTGTTTCCTATTATCTCATTCCCTCTTAGTGTTTCTGAAACTTTTTTTGTTTTTTGGGCATCTAACCTTAATTATTTTAATATCTTGATGAATCTTAAGGTGGAGGCGAGACCACGGTCTTGTACTTTACGGTCGCGCGGCTGGCAAGGTTCGCCTTGCCGCTCTTTGAGGAAAAATATTCTTGAGGCAAGCCTTCTGGTCCGCGCGTGACGGTGGGACCACACCTTCGGTCCTGCAGCTACGTCATTTGCGTGAATATCTTCGGCAGCGAAGGGTCGCTTAATGAGGTGGGCTTGACTCGTATTCAGGCCTCACATAAATCACCGGAGTGGCCGGACATTTGCTCCCCTACAAGCAATTTTTAGTGCGCCTTAGTCTCCTGTTCTTCTTGTGTACATTTTTTCAGATTTGTTTGTCGGTGACTATTGTAACGAAGAGACCATCTAACAGTGACCTTTCGGCTCCATAACGGGTGGCACCCTCACTCTCCTGACGATCCGCTGCGTTTCATTTCTCGGAGGCAAGCGGCTCTACCCGCGAGTCACTTTGCATCCGTTCGCCGTCCCGGAGCGGGTTTGGGCCTCGAATGCGTTCTTTAATTTCACCATCGGACTCGAGGTTGGCGGACCACATGTGCTCCCGACCCTGAGTGGTCCCGGTCATCAGAGTTCTACTCGACTTTTGCCATTCGGTCCGGCACCGGTGTTTGTCTAAGGTCGAGTGGGTTGACGCCCGGGCCGGGCCTATCAACGGTTACCAACTGCGGGACGGCGATAGTGAGAAGTGCAGGAGCTTTGTCAGTGGATCACGGACTTCGGGGCTTGATGCGGGGCTACACGGGGCGGCGTGTGGCGCCATCAGATCTTGATGGATTCACCACATTTTCGATGACAGCGCTCACGCTCGTGGCGAAGGTTTGGTATAATTTTTTATGTGTTAAGATTCCTCACTACATCTCGGTACCGGTGACAAAGGGCGAGAGCGTGACCTTGATCCGGGGTGCATCCGTTGACCACCCATCGGCCGTAATTCTACATGTCTCACGTCATGGGGCACGTTCACGTGTAAAAGCGACCACTTAGGCCCTACGCATCGTACTCATAAAATGTGTACATACAAAAATTTATTTAATTACGATAAGATTTACAATTGTATTTAATTACAATTTATACAAAATGGGTCTCTTACTTTGAAATTTTTCTGAAAATACAAGAGAGGGCCATCTTGGTCGTTTCTTCGCCTCTAAAACCTGGATGCGTCCCATCATCCCCAATCGCGTCTTCGATTTTGAAAAAGAAGTGGTCCCACGGCGGGGTGAGGCAAAGCCCGAGTGGTGGAATTTCCCACTACTTAGTTACTCCCCACCTAGGAGTGCGATACAATGGCACACAAACATATAACACATGCTAATATATCACTCATGCATATATATTAGCATAATTAGTTCCATAAATCATGTTATTCATTTTACAATAATAACATAAACTTAGCTCCATGAAATTTGGGGCACAACACGGCAGTCCATCTTGGGCGCGGAAATCCATATGAAGCGTGTTATTTTCTCATGGCAATAACAAACCTGCGGAAATCAAGCAAATAGTCAGGTGGTGTCCCGAGCCACACAGTTTATTCACTCGGTCCCAGTCTTTGGGCGTCACGGCCGTCCCAGGCCTCGACAAATCCTACCCATTCTGAAGACCGCAGCGAGTAAAGCGAGTAGAGGAGAAAACCCTTACCTTTTCAGGATTTGTGAAACTCCCAAAAGCCCGGAACCCACGTGTAGTCCTTGGGTGGGGGGCTTGACTTTGCTCCCAACCTCGTAGGAAGCCGCCGGTCCGATCGCTGGGAATTTTAGAGAGAAGGTGGAGCCTCTCTCTCCCAAAAACCCCTCTCTTCCTCGCTCTCCCTTTTCGGTTGGTCTCTCCTTATAACCTATCCAGCTGATTTGGAAGACTTGATCAAGGAGGTGTCCTCTCATCGCCACATGTCCATTTCTCATTGGACCATGGGATTACTGCCGCTATCGCTATCCATCTACCTTGGGTTCTATCCAAATGGCATGATGCCATGTGTCCCAGTGAGCCCACTTGAGCTCAAGTTTGACTCTCCCATGGTGACATGTGGCGCCTCTTGGGCCCTCAAAAGCGTGCCAAGTGTCTACGTCACTCTCGTTGCTCGAGAAGAAAGCGTGGAAATTCCTGATCCGGAGTCGTAGAATTTGGCGTGGTAGCTAGATTTCATGAACGATTCCAACGGTGAAGTCGTTTAGTCATCAGGGAATCTGAAAAATTCGGTTACGACCCGATACCATTTATCCTTCCTTAGGAATTGGATTTTTAGGTCTCACATTTCTCACCCCCTTAAAGAATTTCGTCTGAAATTCCACACACATACGCATCGACCACGATGCATATGTAACCTACACCCGCCACATTTACCTTGGTGTGTACAAAATGATCTTTCGAGGTCAATAGCGACAATCAAATGGTAGATCAACCTAATCCATGTCTGAATGACATCCCACGAGAGCCCTTGTCGGTTCACCATCATCGATGAAATTTCAATGGGGTATCCAGTCTCGAGTCACTCTCAGGCTCCTAATCACTCGACTACAAGTACGGGTGATAACCATGTCGTATGTCCTCATCTCGAGTCTCAGGCTCATCACTAAACTCTAAGTCTGGGTGATAACCATGTCCGTGTGTTCATCTCTTGGGCAACAAAACTTTTAGGCTTACACTTCGAGCCTCTTATATCCACACAGAATTTCGGGATCGCTCCCCGGGTCTCTTACACCCTCACAGAAATTCAGGATCGCTCCCCGGGTCTCTTACACCCTGCAGAAGTCGGGATCCTCCCCAGGGTCTCTTACACCCACGAAATTGGATCTCCCTGGGTCTCTTACACCTACATTACACCCACACGCCATCGGGATCACTCCGGGTCTCTTACACCCACACAGAAATTCAGGATCACTCCCCGGGTCTCTTACCACCCTCCACAGTCGGGATCGCTCCCGGGTCTCGCCACCCACGAAGTCGGGATCCTCCCGGGTCTCTTACACCCACAGAGAAATTCGGGATCCTCCGGGTCTCTTACACCCACGAAGTCGGGGATCGCTCCCAGCCATTTCTAGGAACCCTTGAGCTTTGGCATGTCTCGCAGTCTCTGGAAAGTACTTACCCATGAACAACTCCTGAAACTCTGCCCATGTCACCCAGCCTCTAAGTCTCACAGGCTCGCCCCGTCTCCACCATTACAGGCCTGCGCCTGCAGGCTGGAATGCGGTAGCACGATCTGACGTATCGGGGTGATCTCCGTAGCCTCGATATGTTCTCAATCTGCATAAACCAATGGTGCGTGCCATCGGATCTCACTCACTGTGAACGTCGGAGGATGATGTGCACGCCCCAAACCTGACGGAGGTTACTAGGACGGTTACTAGGACCTTCGACTACTTGCTTCCTTCTTTGTCTTTATGTATTGTATGTGCTCTGACCTCGTAGCATGATCAAATCTGAGGCGCTGGTCAAATGTGGTGGTGTGACCGATTCTCCCAGTGGGCCGTCCTCTAAGTCTTGTCCTCTATAGCCATCTACACAAGTCGATAGGTGAATTAAATTTCATCAGTATCTAAGGCTCAAAACCACCTTTTAAGAGATACTATTCATACAAAAATTTTTCATACATGTCAAGGCAATTAATTTAATACGCATTATCTCAATGGTGAAAATCATTACTCGAGACACTATTCACACATAGTAAAAAAATTTCACATACCTAAATCGATAGACATAATAATTGCAATATAAATATTTCATATATTAAATCATTCACAAGAAAATTTTAAAATTTTGTACTCTTTTTTTTTTAATCCTATAAACGGTGTTCTACTTAGACATTGTCATGAGCTTGATGATCAAAAGCATGATACCCACTAAGCGGTGTGCTAAATCAAAAGCTGGAGTTGGAGTGCACGGTCGCACACCTAGAACCCGTATCGCGGCGAAGTGCCTTGCGTGGCGGCAGTGCCAGTCGTGGTATTTCGCTTCGCGTTGCTGGCGCCAGTCGTAGCGCGTAATACTGTGGCGCCACGGTGACGCGTATCGGCGCTCGGCGTCGCGGTGGCGCAACGCCAGCTCCGTATGGTGAGCGCGTGTCTCGACCGCCTCCTACCTTGCCCGGTCAAAGCGCCCGGTCGGCGGCGTCGCACTTTGATGTCGGCGACATCCGCAACCATAATCGTATCGGCGACCATCGCGCCGGTGTCGCGACTGCCGTATCTCCTGCCGACCTCGAGCGGTGTTGCCACGTATCGCGACATCCATTTCATGTCGACATCAATTCCCTACGGGCCGAGTCGGCGGCGTGATTTCGTATCGCGGCGTCCCGCAGCGTGGCTCGTAGCCAGCGACGTGAAATGATGTCGCGACTTCGCATCTATCGCCCCGTGCCGGCGTCAGCATGATGACCTCCTGCGCGCGTATGGCGGCGAATTCGTAGCCGGCGACCGCGTTTGTTCTTTGCCCGCGCGCTGCCGTGCCATGACGCGCCATGATGATGCCAGCGACGCCAGCCGCACTCGGGCCGCTGCGCTCGTGCGCGCGTGCCGTAGCCGCGACCTCCCTTCTTTGCCGCCCGTATCGCGCGACCTCACAGCCCAGTGTAGCGACGTAGCGACCATCAAGCTTCGACCACAGCCATGATCCGGCCCGGTCGCGGCGTCAATTCTAGTCGCGAACCTGCGCTTTAGCGATCCGGTCGTGACCTCAAGATCCATGTCGCGACCTCAATAGTCCTAATCTCTGGCGATTTTTCATCCGGCCTCTTTTTTACGCTGCTCCTTGATGCGTGCTGACCTTTGCTATCACCCGAAAATTCACGATTTTAGAGTTGAATTACAACTCTTTTTTCCTTGTCTGGCTAGATGACCTCCGAATCTCACAACACACAATCTGCTTGGTCTTGGCCCGAACGAATTATCGGAAAAATCAAAATTTTTCCTCATCCAGTAGCCTTCTGCTGCTCTAAAGATCACATTAACTTGTACCACTCTTTTACCATAAATTTCTAGACTTTAATTACAATACTTTCCCTTGTCTGTGGAATAATTTTCGAATTCCACAAACATACATTCATGTTTAAAGCTGAGCCTTTGTCAAAAATTTTTCGATTTTATTTCTTGTTTATTTGGACAGTTACGTAAGTGCGGAACATAACGTGAGTGTTCAACAATTCTCCTATGCTACTCACGAGCATACAAACTCAATACAATTCACATGCCACAAACATGTATACACCATCACACATCACATTTAATTCCACCAAATGCACCTTTGTGTATGATCATCAGATGCCCCTGAAGTCCTGGGTATCTAGTATACCTAACTCTGCTGAGCTCCCAAGGTAGCGTTTACCTTAGCTCGATACCATCTTGTGGCGCTGATCCGGGGTGTCGTTGTCCCCGTCGGCTTGTAGTGCGTGTCTCACGTCATGAGGCACGTTCACGTGTAAAAACCACTTGGACACACGCATAGTACTCATAAAATGTATATTTTATACAAAAATTTATTTAATTACAATAAATTTACAATTGTATTTAATTACAATTTATACAAAAATGGGTCTCTTGCCCAAAATTTTACAAAATACAAGAGAGGGCCATCTTGGTCGTTTCTTCGCCTCTCAAAACTTTGGATCGTCCCATCCCGATCGTCCATCCCGATTCGAGGTGGTGGGAACTATAAGATAGGTACCTAAGATCATGGTCCAGGTTAGGCCACGGACGAAAGAAGCCCCTGTGAGCTAGAGGACTCTTTGTGGGTGGACCTTGACCCTCTGTCGGAGTGGGCCGGGGGTGAGGACATGATATAAGGCGCCCTTTTATGAGGCCCACACCCCACGGCCCACTCCAGACGGGTGGGTCCCATCCGGCTATCCCCTGGCTCACGGGGTTTCTTTTGTACTCAGGTGGGCTCGAACTTGGGACCAGTGAGGGCAGATACGTGGGGGTGGTTCCGGCTCAGGCGGGCTGCTGGCCCCGGGTTGGTAGTGGGACTACCTCGAATGGTGTCCTTCATGGTCCCCAAGGTGGCCACGGAGCGAAAAACCCTGTGAGCTAGAGGGATAACTTTGTGAGTGGGAACATATAAATCGAATGGCGAAGAAACTCTGCAAGACAATCCTGTATGCCATGACGAGGGTTCCCGATTCGACATCGGGATGTGTTAGTAATAGTGCTCTAGGCCTATTGTATGGACATCAGTATTTTGACTATTTGAGAATTTATTATTATGATGATTTTCATGTTTATTATATATAATGTCATGAATAATATTATTAATTATTCTAAATGTCCCTAATCGGTTATTGTTAGCAAGGAATAACAATGAATTAAGATTAGTATAAAAGTTTGATTGATATTCCTTAGGATGAATATGTGTATGAAGATAAATCAAATTTATATTTATTTATTTGAAAACAAATATTAGACGAACCGTCTTGAGATTAATACATGGATCAAGTCATAAGTTAATCTCTATGGTGTATCATTAAATCCTTTGACTACGAGATAAGCTATAGTTTCACCGACATAGGAATATTGTGTTTTGATATAATCAAATGTTGTCTTTAATCGGATGACTATAAAGGTTATACTTGAACATAATAAAAATTATGTGATGAGATATGAAGCGATTAAGATGGAAATTTGTCCCTCTTGTTATAGAGATATCTCTAGGTCCCTCGACAATTGAGGTGAGAAATGCATGGTCGTACTCGAATGAATTGATAGAGATCAATATCATTTGTTTAGTCGATCTAATTGGAGTTTGAGTAATCAAAGATAGAAGGCGATATAAGGTTGACTTTTGTCCGTACGCTTATATTATATCAAGATATCATGAACAAAGGATTATGTCTCATTAGCTATATTAAGGTTGTCTGGATCATGAAGCTTTTCTCATTTAACCCAGGTAGTCATAATGTCTTGCTAGAGCCATATGACCTTAGAGATCAAAATGTGATTTGGAGCTCATATCAATGTTAGTGAACCTATAGATGCACATTGAAACGAATAATACTTGGTTATGGTTTCACTCTACGTAGTAATTTAAAATGATGAGATTATTTTTCGTACAAATAACTAATTAGTTGTTATTTCAGTCGAATTTAATTTTGAGAAAAGTTTAAATTCGTGATTTAAGAATATAACAAATAATTAATTTATTATATTTTCTTATTGGATAAGGAAATAATCTGTAAAGGGTTTTTTTAATAAAAGAGTTTTAAATATATAATAATATAAATTAGTTTCCTTATCTGATAAGGATTTGAATTTAAATTGTTATTATTTAAAAGAGTTTTAAATATATAATAATATAAATTCGTTTCCTTATCTAATAAGGATTTGAATTTAAATTGTTATTATTTAAAAGAGTTTTAAATATATAATAATATAAATAAATTAGTTTCATATCAGAAGTAAGGATTTGAATTTAAATTGTTATTATTTAAAAGAGTTTTAAATATATAATAATATAGAATTCGATTTCTTATCGATAAAATTAATTTAAATTGTTATTATTTAAAAGTTTTAAATATATAATAGTCGTTTTTAATAAAAACCTAGCGAGACTTATATAGATATATATGTGAGACATATATATTTTTGGTAGTGATCGTCTTTTTACTCAAAACAACCAAAGCGGAGATACCCATAATTTCGTTTTGAGAGACGAACTTTGAGCCCAGCATTAAGCAGATCGTTCATTATTTGTTAGGTGTGTGGATACTTGTAGAGGGTAGTAAGCTTTTGGAAGAGCGTACATTTTGAAGATCGAATAAAGCAAGACACAGACTTTGAAGGAAGCAGCGAATCGATCTACAAGAGGTAAGTTTCTTTTCACACCACGGCCAGTTTTATGACGCATGTGATCCTTGGTGGGTTAGGAATAAAAATTTAGATTAAGATTTGCGTTTGTGTTCCGATCATATTGGATATTACGCCCGTAACCCAGCAGGATGTGGTCATTGGTGGGGTTGATCAGTCTACTCAGGCGCTGCCTTGGCACTCTGATCACCCCTCCACCCGATCACTAAGCTATGTCAGATCGGTGGAGTTCGAGTTGGATTTTGAGGCTGATGTAGTAGCGCCTTCCCATTTCACTACCGGAGTGAGTTAAGAATACTGTGAGTCTGATAGCGAGACGATGATGATAAAAGCCACACCCCTGTCGCAGCTGACCTAGTGGGCCAGCGACCACAGAGTCCTCTGGATTCGACTACGATCCACTGGCGACGGATCCATGCACTCACTACCGGCCGATGCTGTGGGGATGATCTCGGGGAGCACGGGTTGCCCTGAGCTAGGACATGGATTCCATCCAGGCTAAGATGGATTCCATTCAAGCCAGCTAGGACCAGATCACGGGGGCTATTTCGACACGTCATTCACGGCCACCACCACTGACCATGGCGGTGGTGTCTTTTCTGCGGGACATATTTCTTTGCCTTTTACGCTTTGTTATTTTTGCCGTGAGGACCTTTGTAGTTCAAGTTTTAGGGGGTATGGAGTGTATGGGGTATGGTTTTTATGCGGTAGTATTAAGGAGTTAGTTTAAGTTAGTATTTTGGAGTTAGTTTTTAACACCTTAGTTTTATATTCATTATTTTAACATCTTAGTTTATGTTAGCTATTTTTGCATGTTTTAGGGCTATATATATATATATATATATATATTTTATTTTTGTCTTGTTTCATTTTGTTCTCGTTAGTATGCTTAAAGACCAAGCCCAGACCCATGCACCAACATCATATTACGACGGTTCCCAACGTCGATGAAGTGAGTGTCATGACCTCATAGATTAACACATTGAAGGTGTGATAGAAGTCGTAATGTCACGGAAAACCATTGTTCAATGACATGTAGGGACCACAGGGTTGGGGGCTAATGGGTTTTTTGTGTGAAGTTGAGGATGAAGTATGTATTCCCCCTCCTTGTAGTCTCAAGACATCAATTTCTAAAATGGCTACACACACACACATGATCCTCGGGGTATGCCTTGACTCCGGACTCACCATGCAAGAGTCTTACGAACTTGGGAAGGTTTAAACACCTAAGTGGTGGGACACCGTAGAAAAAGAGGATCGCCTTTGAGTCCCAATCAAAAAAAAAAAAAAGGCCTTAGTGTGAAATAAGTGGATTATTTCATCGGAATCCTGAGCGCAGTGCGAGGGGCTTTCAGGAGCTAATGCCACAGGCGACCTTGGGAGCCATTGACTTCACTTTTAGCGATGCATGGGACGGAGGAGGACGATTTCCAGGTCCCCAGGGCCTCGAGGTTTATCTCAGTGTTTGGGGTGAAGTTCAAGGGGCCCCAGATGCCCCCCGAGTGCCATAACCAGCTGGTGGGAGTCTCCACGGATCCATTCTGGGAACCTACTTTGAAACTTTTTGCTTGCTTATTGATTATGCGTTAGAGTTAACTTGACCAGGGTAGATGAAGTAAATAACTTTGGTGTGTTGTTTCCTCCAGCCTTTTGTGCTAAGCTATTCCAACTAGGTGAGTTAAACTCCAAGTTTGAGGTACTAAAGTCAATCCTATACCTTTGAATCACACCTTACTTTGCTCATATATTATTTGGAAGGATTATTGGGCACTCTGAGAGGGTTGACATAGCAGCTGTAGAGACCTTGATGGGTTCTTGATAGTCGAACAAACCAAGGTAATTCCTAGGTCGGATGAATTGGTGCATATGGACTCCTTCTTGCGGCTGTTGTGCGTGTTTAACCCATATCGTCAATATGAGTGTAGCATTACTCTTGCGTGTCCTGGTTAGAGTCTATTCTTGTTGAGAATGACGAAGTTAGGATAGAGGGTGTTGATCGAGGTGAATCATGTGCATTCCCGGTTGAATTCTCGGTGTTCTTCTGTACCAAATTATAATTCTGATTATTTGATATATATAATCCTCATGTATCTTTCTATAGATATGTAAATCAAACTGAGCAAAAATGGAAAACAAGCCAGGCTCTAAAAATAGTGAGTGGACGGCCAAAGGCTATGGGTTCGCGCGTGAAACCACCTTCGCCCTGTGGCTTACTTCACCACGGCGAAGGTCCCTTCCCATGGCCAGACAGAAATCCACAAATCAAAGGCCTCGGGTCATGGCACCAAAGCCACAGCCGGCAGCGGCGAAGCAAGGTTCCCTTTCCCATTACGAGACTCGAAAAGATACAACTACGGGCGTGATGGAAAAACGCTTCTCAAGGTATAAAAGGGAAGTAATTTTGAAGCAAAGGGGATTGGATTGAAGAAGGATGCAGGAGACAAGAGAGAAGTAAGATCGAAGCGGATTAAAAAGATTACGAAGACTAAGTTTCTATGATTTTTCCTTTAACCTACTTCATGATTCGAATTCTTGATACGTAATGAATAATATGATGAACTAATTCTTCTTTTCTCTTAGGAGTTTTCCCTACCTAACTCTGATTTGATGGATTGATTTTCAGTTTTGGCTTATTTGAATATTAATATAGTTCATATATTTGCTTTAATTCTAGGAGTTAGTACATGTTATTATGCGCCATGTGACATGCCTACTAAAAATTTAGGGGTTTGAGATCGAGAGGAAGAACTTCTAGGGACATGGTTAAAGCAACGCCCAGTAGTCGAAGAATAGAGGGTATTCAGTTTGTAGTGGCTGCCTAGGGTTTACTTGCACGTTTAAGAGTTTGAAGTCAGGGTTGGGGTGGGATGCAATGCATCCTTGTGAGATAGGCAGATATATCTCAGAGGAGATATCTTGTAGGAAGATCAAGCCCGTGACCCTTAACTCATATGAATAGTTCGAGTAAGTCCTTGAATTGGTTGACATCTGCTCAGTGTAGTGGGAGACGAGAGGAACCCTGGAGTTTTCTCATCATCGATATAATTCAATACATTGATTTAGCTTTATTATTAATTCAAATGAATTTAGTAGCAACTCGCTTTAGGATTAGTTAAATATAAATGAAGTCATTAAATCAGGTAGTTAACACTGGCTTCTCTTCGAGGGCGACATGACTAACCACTACACTCGTCGACTCGGCGCGCGTATACTTGCGCACATGGGTTGCCACTTCACCTAATTTTACACACACTCATATGGCCCGTCATTAAGTGCATCAATTGCATCAGGCATGATGGGAGAGCCAAAGTATGAAATGTGCAAGCACATTACGAATGATAAAAGGGCGGGATTCACTGAACGGAATCCGTCATGAATGTAAATTGTATAGACAAGTGAGATATAAACTTTATTATTAAGAAAGTAAGATTTATAAACTAAATACGTCCTTAAGAGTATATGTTTTGAATCTCGCGATTTGAGATTAAATGATTTGTTGCATGTGGAATTACATGTTGACATGATCAATGATTGGTAAAGTGAAGCGTGTGAAATGAATAGCGTAGTATAGTTTGATATAAAGGCATAGTTTTTATGATAAGTGCATGTCATGTTAAACTGGTGGAATGGGCGCCTTAGAGCCAAATTTTAAAGCGTGAATATGCTTGCTCGTATGTAAGTTTTATCTGTCGTAGGTTTAGAGTATAAACGGAAGAGCGAGATCGAGTACAGTCATAGAGATTCGCGGCGTATAAGTATATACCGTATAAATATCATTTCTTTTTGAATGTATGACATTTTGTGAGCAGAAAGAGTTAAAAATTTCACAGTATTATTTTCTGTGTCATTTTAGAAAAGGCTTGATACGCCATTTTGTAAACATATTGTATAAAAGTAAATGTTTATGGGCCTACCATTTGAAATGCTTCCGTGTAATAAGAACTCTAAAATGAAATGACGTAAATAAAACGTTTTGATAAGGTAAATAAGCGGTCGATGCTTAAGCTCCATTGGATCAGCCATTCGGTATAGGTACATGGAAGTCAGTTCTTTTGACATTTTGAAAACAAAAATTAATAAAAGATAAATAAAAGAATTAAAATAATGTCCAGAAGCCCAGGTTTAATCGCCGTCGGGTTGGACCGGAGAAGAGTGCGACGATATCATTAAATGAACAAGAGTTGTTTGTCTTAGCCATTTAGCTAAGTTTGACTTATTACATTTTAGTCATCATTTTTCCTCTATTTACAAGTCAACTTATAAAATCCTACATATTATAATCTTCTTAACTCCTTATCCTTTGAGTCCTTAATTTGCAAATTATAAAACCCTCCTCTTATGCTTTATAAATCTCGGTTATATCATTTTTAATATGGCATTTAAATTTTTTGATAAATACAAATTTAAGCATATTATATCACAAGCATTAATACATGTATTAGGGTATAATTTAGAATATTCTGACTTCTTGTGTATGGAGTGATTTGAATGAGTCATGACATATTACGTCAGTAAAGACGTAGATTAAATGCGGCGAAGGTTAATGAACTAAACTAAAGTCGCGTATTAAAGTCGTTATAGAATTATCGAATGTGTAGAGTTTGGCTTGAGTTAATTTGTGATATTAACAGATGTTATGCAAATGCACTTGTAAAGTTTTTATAGATTTGATTATGGGTATACTTGGTTGAGTTGATTGAAGGAACTGTCAGAGCTAATAAGAGCATTACTTTCGATATCGGCTCTTGTAAGATAGTAGATCATCTCCATAATAACTTGTAGGAGCGATATTCGGAGAAGCCGATGGGAAAAAGCTACAAATCCTATCTTTTTCTAAGACGCTCCTATAAAAATATTATATTTTCTATTTTTATCCTATAAATTCTCAAACTAACTTTTATTTTTTAAACTATTTATGTTATCTAATTATTTTATAATTTTGAGATAATATTTTTATTCAATAATTTTATTTATTTGTATATAGATAAATATTTTAAATAAAAAATTGTCTTAATTTATTTGTGATAATTATACAGATTCAAAAAATTTTTTAATTTAATATTAATTTTAAATTTTTATTTTTAGTTATTTAATATGATAAACTCATAAATCAAAATAAACTATACTTCAAAATAAAATTTTATAACATGGTTTATAAATATATTGACATAGAAACAAAAACTAAATAAAAAAGGAAGATGAAAAACTTAAATATTACAATTAATTTTATTTATCATAAATTACATATTTAATAAATTGTGCTTAGCTTAATGGCTTGATTATTAATCTATAACATCATACTGAAAAATAATAATAAATTTATGATTATTTAAAAAACAATTTTTTAGAGATGGGGGTTAGAGTTTCTATTGTACTTTAATTTTTATTAACATTTTGATCTAATGAAAATATAAGTGGAACCAAAATCAAACAAAAGGTGAACAAAGTCTAAGGGTATAAATAGAAAGAAAAAAAATTCTTTTGACCTATGTAGTGTGTATGGTCTTACATTATTTTTAAACAAAATTGAGAATTTATGGGTCTTTCTTTATGTATAAATAAATGCTTTATATCTCTCTATAAATGTCTAAATAGGTAGAATTCATTGATTAATTACCAACCATCAATTATTTTATCAATCAGTAATTTATAATACCAGTACCAACTATCAACTTAACCAAACATAACTATATGTGCACATAGATATATTAACATTTGAATCGATAAGAATTATTATCTTTTTTTTTTTTTAAGCAAAGATAGTTTAATTTAATATT
This sequence comes from Tetrastigma voinierianum, assembly GCA_016808115.1. NCBI lineage: Eukaryota > Viridiplantae > Streptophyta > Magnoliopsida > Vitales > Vitaceae > Tetrastigma > Tetrastigma voinierianum. Next base: position 158,464 of record JAEQBH010000523.1, read on the forward strand.
TATTTGTATGATGAAGACATTTTAACATACTAATAAAATTAAAATTAAAAAATTGAGAAAAATGATTATATATATATAATTATCCAATGAAAATCAAATATACATAAAATTATTTAGAAACTTACATATTCTTAAAATAATATTATTTAACATTGATATTAACAAGTTAAAATAAATCAACAAGTTTAAAGTAGCAAATATAAATAATATGTTAGATTTAACTCTATTTTTATGTTTTTGCTTATATTTTTCCTTCAAATCTTTTTAGAACCAAACTTTGCCTTCGTGTTTTTTCATAAGAAAATTTTAAAAAGTTATATAAAAATAATATATTAAATTTAACTCCATTTTATTTTCCTTCCTCCTATTTCTCTCTACTTCCTTAACCTTCGAATTTTTTTATTTCATAAAAAAATTTAAGAGAGATGAAGCCCAATATAATATATGGGATGTCGGATCAATCCCCATAAGCTTATAAATGCAGTTCAACAAGTTTGAATTGATCTAAAATCTGAACTTAAAGAAGAAAAAAAAAGATCCAATAGAATAGACAATAGTGTCTTAGATCACTTCAGATTTCAGAGAAAAGTTGAAAGTCATATATCTATATGGTCGGACTCGATCGTTATATTGAACTTTTTTTTTATATTCAAATAAATAAGATTAAACCTCAAAAAAAAAAAAAAAATCAGTATATGCATGTTAAGAGAGAGAGGTAGTGGTAAAGTTGGTGTGGGGGGAGAGGCAGAAGTGAAGTGTATAACAAAAGTATTTCTCCATTCACAACAAGTCTCTCTTTCACATCCAGTTATTACATGGAAATAAAATCTGTAACCACCAACACAAAGACAACTTCAAAGTTCACATGCAGAGAGAATACAGAAAAATGAAGGCCACGAATCTACACCAACAATGAAATCAACCGAGATATATCAAACATTACAAACCTCAGTACAATAATTTTTTAATTTTACAGAAGAGAAAGGGAAGGGGAGGACAAACCACCCTACCCTGTTCTTGAAGTTACTCCCAAACCGATGGTTGGTTTCCATGAGATTCCCAAACTGGTGTTTTTTCTTTTATAAAGTTTTACAGAATCGCGCTTTATGGAATGGAAACCCGGATTTTCCAAACAAACAAGTCCTGCTGCATTCCGGGAATCAACTCATGTTTTACCCATTGAATCGAACAACAATACATGAAATGTCGTCTTTACTGTCTCTTTTCAATGCTTCAGCTACTAGTTGCTTGGCTGCCCTCTGTGGGTCCTTGGTTTTCCTTGCAATATCAACTGCCTCTTCATTACTCAGCACCTGGATTATTGGCAAATCACAGAAAGAAAAACAAGGATTTGTATAAAAGCTGAATCATCATCTAACACTTGCATTCTGAAAAGAGGGAATGAGAGAGAGAGAGAGAGAGAGAGAGAGAGAGGCAAGGTGGGTCACACCTTCCATAGACCATCGCTTGCGAGGATGATAAGCTCTGTATCTGCATCAATATCAGCATATTGAATATCAGGATCTGATCTCAAGTGTGATTTGAGGTTCTTGTCTCCAAAAGCACGAGAAACTGCCAGCTGCCCATTTACTCTTGCAACATCTCCTGAAATAAAAGAAAAAAATTGTAAACCACATTGGTTTAATAGAATAGACAACTAAAAAATTCAAAATAAGCCAGTTTCATATGAGAGATGGAGCAGAGTGCATTATCTAATATTAGAAGTAGCCCGCCTGTTAAGGGCAAGAGAAAACCAGCTGAAGCATTATCACTAAATTTACAAGAACCATGTATTGAAGCTAGGCTTTCTAATGGTGTGTTATGAAGTAAAATTGTATAATTTCCTTTTAGAAATAAGAAGTGAAATCTGTTAGAACAAAAGTATCACAAGGTAAAAAAAAAACAGTAACTAAAGCCACTCATGCAAAAAGAGTCAAGTCACAACGGAAGGTTAAACACCAAAGCAGGGAAAAGAACTTGTTTTGATCATAAGATTTTAAACCTCTCTTTTTTGGGACAGAAACCAAAATTACATCATTTCTCATTGTTCTGTCACCATTGGCCCTTCAAGAGGTTGACTCTTTGAGTTAGGGATAGGGATTATGATAAAGAGACCGGAAGGAAATAGAAAAAGGAATTTGTGAAAGAAATTTGGGAAGGATGGGGCATGTATGAATTAACACCTAGGGCAGGCTTTACAATAGATGAACGCCTTGCAGATATCAAAAGAATCACACTTACAAAGAGCTAGATGTCAAGCCTGGCATCAGGCTGGGCATTCATGTTCCTTGTAAAAAACATACAGTAGTACCTATGGGAGGTGATGCAACTAACAAAGACATAAGAGGTGACACAAAGCGAATGAGAAGTTTGTTACTCCATGCAGTGTAAGGGAAGAAAAGGAACTGATGGTGCATTAATGATCCATAAAGCTGTCCAAATGCACGGAAAGCTGAAACAGGGTAATGATCAACTGGGGAAGCAAGTGAATAAGGGGCAGATAGCAGACACATTGTAGCTTACAGTGGCTCAGCATAACAAAACATAGAAATTGGTTAAATGACATAGACTGAACGTTAGTTCTATTTGCCTGGCTGATATAATGTTTTCATATGGCCTGATGTGAATTCCATGGAAGTCACATATGGTCCTATATAATCGAGCAATCTTCTAAATTATCATCCTATTAAATGTGATGAAGTTATAACACACGCTCAAGGCATCCCAAAGTTCAGATATGGGCAAAAGCAGTACTTGCCACATGGAAATGAGCACCAAATACCGTATTGATATCAGCAACCAAAACACCATATCAGCATAGGGAATTTTTGCAGTTTAAATGGATAGAAACCCTTGAATTGAGACATGAGTGGCTTGTTAGAACCTGTTTGGAGAATTTATACACACCTCACAAAATGGGGTTATTCCTTAGACAAATGATTTGGAACCCCTATCTTTCCTCAAAGGTAAGCTTCTTTGCTTGGGAAGTGTGGTGGGGAAGAATTTTGACGCTGGATCAGTTGAAAAAAAGGGGTAGACAACTAGCTAATAGATGCCCCCTATGTGGAGAGGAGGAAAACATAGATCATCTAGTTCTTTTGTGTAACAAGGCCAGATAGCTTTGGGCTTTTCTATTTGCACTGTTTGGTGTCTTCTGGGTACTGCCTGGGTCAGCTAGAGAAGCTTTGATGAGTTGGAAAGGCTCCTTCCCTAGCAAGAAACACAAGAAAATCTGGGTAGCAGAGCCCATTTGTTTGTTTTGATGGACAATTTGGAGGAAAGGAAAGGGCTGTATTTGATAAGGTGGAAATTACAGCCTTAGGCTTGAAAAATCCTTTTGCTTATTCTCTTTGGTCTTGGTCAAAAGCTTGTACTGTTTTTTAATCTGGTAATGAGACTGATTTTTTTTATTTCTTTGGGGGCTGTATGGAGCTTGTGTAGGGCCTTGCTAGGGGCTGGTATGATGTTTCCCCCCTTCTTTTTGTTTTTTGTTTCCTTGGCTCTTTAAGCATGTAGTATACTGCACGTATAGTTGGGGTTTTCGTTGCCTTATCAAAAAAAGGAAAAAAAAAAAAAATACACACCTCATAAAATAAGACCTAAAGGGCGGGGGGAATGCTGGCAGCAAGGGCCACGGATGTATGCAAGAGCACTACTCAGCAAGAAAATAGACCAGAAACACAACAAAGCTAACTCCTCCATATGCAATCCCTGAGATCCAAGAGGGACAGATTTGAAGACCCTAAAAAACACCACCTGGAGCACTCACAAAAAAGTAATAAGAAAATAGTCTTTCAAAACTTGCACTGAACTTCTCATTAAAAGGTCTACACTGGCCCTATGCAAATGATGCAAACAAGCACATGATGCTCCTGTCGGCCCTTTTCACACTTGCAGTGAACTCCTGTGCAAGCTAAAACATCTCTATTGACTGAGGAAGGACACAAGCAACATGAAAGGCAGAGAACAAGAGGTTCCACAAAAATCCTAGCCAATCCCTTGCAAAGTTTGAGCATGCAGCAACAGCTAACACCGATTCTCTTCATAAACTAACCCATCACCAGAATTCTCTACCACACTCCTTTCGAAGCCCAAATCAGCACCTACTTCCCAAAGAAAGAGTCACCAGATGACAGGGTACAAAGACCTGTAAAAGGATTTAATAGAGATGCTCCAGATCTGGGTGCAACCCCACTCTAGAGAATACTTAAGAGTGTATATGGCAAGGATTTTCTTCTCATACCACCCTATCTCATTGCCAACTAAGAATATAACATGGCCTCAATCTTTAGTAACAAAACTCACTTCCCAAGCATTCTATTAAGGTGAATATCTCATACACATCAATAACCGCCAAAATGGTGAAATTGGTGTGCCTAACTAAAATTTTGGAATACTGTTCTTATGCTTGAAGTACATGATCAGTCCGACTAAAGATTGCCTAATCAGAGTCCAACTCAGGTGAGTCTTCTAAACCAAGATCTAGGTGAGTTTTCATTCCATTCCATGCCTTCTTCAACCGAATATGCCTACTCCCTAAAACTGTAAATCCTGAAAATCCACCATGTATTATATGAAGATCAACATGGAGGAAAAACATTCTTAAATTCAACTACTGGAGAGGCCACTCACGATTATCAGTTAAATCCACAAAACATAGACAAATGTCCCCCAATGGTCAAAGTCATATATCATAAAGAATTTTTTGGCTATAAGCTAGAGCATCTCAAGGGTACCATCTGATATATGTTTCCCTATTGTTAAATGACCAACTGTCCTAAAAGCTCAAGCTTGTAGGATTTGGATTTAATATGAATATCACGCCTTTAACACCCTCCCTCACGTGCGGCTCCATACCCACACATGGAGAGTCAAACAAAATTAAAGAGAGTCCTTTATGGACTTTCAAATCAACAAATGGGAAATAAATTGCAGAGAGGTGGTTCAAACCCAAGACCTCTGCAAAACTAAATTTCTGACACCTACAAATTGTAACCAACTCTCCTAAAAGTTCTCAAACAGGTGATTTCCAGTTTAATATGAATAACATGCCTTTAACACCTATAAAGGCCCATTTACAACCCATTGGCTTATTTTCCTCTGGTAGATCAATGAACCCCTGTGTTCTATTATTTTCTCAGATCCCACTTCCCTACACATTGTTTTGCTCTAATCTGGTCAAGGGTTCTATTGATCTGGCTAGGAGATAAGGACATATTAAAAACAAAGAAATAGAAAACATAAAACACATACCTTTGGGAGCCTTAGAAGATGAATATGCAAAGTTTCATACATGAAGAGCAAACCTAACTCTATAGCCTAAGAGAGGGGAACATGAAAGTGACTGTAAGAACATTGGTTGTCTTTTAGGAATCTACAACTTCTTGAATTGTTGGGTGACCTAAAAATGAAATGGGAAGCAAAGGTATGATGTAAAAAGGTAACAACCAGAGATCAAATCCTGTGGCCAGAGGAAGGCAAACATCAAAAGTTCAAAACCATATCTAAATTGAATCTCCTGGAAAAAAGAACCTCAGAGCTGGTGCTAAAGGGAAGGGAAACATGAACATATTAAGGCACTAAAATACTTCTATGATGTAACAGAACAAAAAAACACAATCTGGAATGACAGAGTTTTTTAATATAAAACACAAGGAACAAGCCCTTGATGGGAGGTTATGGGAGGGTTGGAGTGGGGTTATGGGAGGTTCTAGGTTCAAGTCCCAATATGGAAAAAAATTACCTGTCAAGAAATAAAAATAAAACACAAGAAACAAAATTGATAAGATAGCAAGATAAATCCACAGTGCTATTAGACTAAAAATGAAGTGGGGGCATGGGCAGCAATCAAAAGGGTTCAGGTTACCACAAGGAGACAATAATATATCATTTTATCAAGTGCAGTTGGATGGTCTGTTGGTCCTCTTCGACCCTCCACTCAACTGATCAAGGCCTAGACCAATCAGCCAAGCATGCATCAAATGCTTAGTTTCTTTTATCAAACAGTTTTCCCTCTCTGTATATACCAAGGATTGCTAGTATATATACATACTCTAATTGATTTTGGAAAATAGTACAGAGAATTGCTATACAGCCTAAGCCACAGTTCAAGCCATGCAGTAAGATATTTCACTTTTTGATGCACATATATTAAAAGCACTTCTTCGTTCTCTGCTGTCTTCATCTAATACAATGATTGTTCATGTTCATTTCTGTTAAGTCATTACAAAACATCCAAAGATGTTGAGTAACAACAGTTGAATCAGATCCATTTCTAGATGATCTCAGTGTTATAAAATCCATATAAAAGATATATTATCAACCACTTTTATAATGAGATCATCGAATAATCACTTCAATTAAGATTTCTTGTGATTTAGATGATGATCTTCCAAGATAAGAAAATAATATATATCCCATCAATAACTTTGTATCAGAAGTTTTGGACCACTTTAAAGGAACCTAGATAAAGTGACCAGAGTGTTCTATTGGGGTTATTAGTAAGGGTACAAATTCTGTATGTATTAGGCTCATTCTTAAGAAAGTCCCCTCTTATTGGGAGCAGAGATTTTAGACACATTAGTTAAGAAACCAAATCACATAGATCTAAGTTGGGTCCTTACAAAGTGTTCAAATGAGGTTCTTCATCAGAGTATTTTGCCCTCCAATAAATCCTTATGAAGAGCAGAAATTCTTTTATTCAAAAACTAGAGTGCCATTTTATCTAGATGTTGAGAAAAATGCAACCATCTGAATTGGTTTTCAAGAGCATGCTGTAATGGAAAAGGTTTGACATAAATATAGATGAAATGAACTTGAAGTTGCCCGTCTTCAGCCTGTTTTGCAGTCCTCATCAATGGTGGTAGCTGGGTGCCAGTTAAGACAAATAAAGATCTTAGCCTCTTAGGCAGGGAGGTTCTCTCTGCCTTCCTTTTTACCATCTAGTGAACATAATAAACTAGATTATTCATAGGGTGGAAGAGAAATGTTCTATTGAAGGCTTTTAAGTTCATCTTAGGCCATGTTAGAGTCTTCTACTTAAAATTTTCAGATGATATCATCATTTTCATCTTGGGAAAAATGAAAGATTTTTCCAAGTTTAAGCACATATCATCAAAACTTTTGGTTAGTATAAGCATAGTTTTAGATGGAGCAAACGCACCTAGGTGCAAAGGTCTCCTATAGCTTAGGGACAAGGCACAACACAAGGTGCGCAAAACAACCCAATGCGCACACTAAAGTAAAGTAAAATATGACCTTGTATTTTATTTTATTTTTATTTTATTTTTTTTTTATCAGTAAAAATAGATATTATAGATGAAGGGAAAGTTCTAATAATGCCACAGGACGTGACAAGGAGTCAACCAAACAAGAAACAAAAACCAAAAAACTACCTACTCCCAAATCCGGTTAGGGAAGTCCACAACAAAAATTCGTTCTATCAAATTTCATACGTGCTAGCCCAAGCCCACAAATTAGAAACAAAGTTAGCTTTGAGTTTTTGGTCAGTGGTGCCCTCGTTCTCGAACACCAACCTATTTCTAGCCTGCCAGAGAGTCCAAAATAGGCACAAAGGTGCAACTAGCTAGATTCTTTTGCGTTTTTTACCCACGGCGGCCCCTTGCCAAGCTAAAAGGGTGTGAAGCACCGAGTGCGGAAAGACCCAACTAGTCCCTACGATTGACAAAAAAAGGTTCCACAACATTTTAGCACTTTTACAATGGATCAGTAAGTGGTCTATATTCTCCTCGTCCTCCTCGCACATAAAACATCTATTTACCAAAGCCATTCCACGGCGTTTGAGTTGGCCCAGAGTGAGCACTTTGCCCCAAGTAGCTTCCCATGCAAAGACTCCAATTTTTGGAGGAACAACTAGATTTCAAACCAAACGATAAGGGAAATCAAAGGCGGGGGAAGGGTCGAAACCTTTATACATAATCTTTACCGAGAATCCTTTTTCCTTGTCATTCTTCAAAAGGAGCTTGTCCTCATCCGAAGGGCAATAGTTATACTTGTGAAGAGCATGTAGGAATCTTGCTGCCTCTTCAATCTCCCAGTCATTGAGAGGTCTTAGGAAAAAAAGGTAGACCAGCACCCAACCCCCTATCTCTATCCTATGTCCACAATCTTGGCATCTTTGTTTAGAGCCAAATTGAAAAGAGAGGGGTATCTAGAACACAGGGCCTCCTCTCCACACCAAACATCTTTCCAAAAGTTGATCTTCCTACCATCCCCTAGGGTGAAGACCGCATTTTGGAAAAAACTGGGCCACTCTTTCCTAAAATATGACCTTGTATTATATCAATTTTATAAAATATGATTAAAAATCTAATTCAATTATTAAAAAATTAAGATTCCTAACATTAAAAAAAACACTCAATAGAGAAGTGGTGAAACTATATAAATTTCATTTCAAATGAAGTGCTTAAAAAGGAAATTTCTACAAGGTATGCCTCTTCGATAAGGGGCATGTTTTGACAAATGGACGTCATAACTAGGGAGTGGTTGGTAAATGCTTTGAGCCTAGAGCATGCCTTTTAAAACTATGAGTATAAGGCCTTAAGATGGCACATATGAAAAAATTTTGGTTGGTGTTGAAGTCATTGAGGTGGATTTGTTCAAGCTCGCCTCCTTTTGTGAGGTGTATAGTGATTAACCCACTCTAAGGAGGTAAAATACAAACATGTCATTTTTGGGATCTTAATGAGGTGAAAACCTCTAAAAACATTTGATGGTGGATGAGGGCATTTGTCCTCAAGAGAGGAGTAGTACTTATTCAGGTTTGTGTCAATTATTTTCTGATATATATTACCCATCCCATCTTCTAAATCTTTTCAAGATTCCATCTAAGATTGAAAAATTTTAGATATATTTCTTTTAGTTGAAGAGTGAGGGAAAGAAAGACATATTATCTACTTGGATGGACAAACCTTGTAAGCCAAAATGCATGAGAGTTTATGATTATAGGGCTTTCTAAGAATATAGCTCTTTCATTAAGTAGCTTTGGAGGTTTCCAAAAGAACCTGATTCATTAAAGCATACTGTTACCAAAAGAATTTACAGATTGCACTTTGTTAATTGTAAGCTATCTCCATAGATAGGGGGATCACCAAATTATCCTTGCAAAACCAAGGTTAGTAGGATTTGAACATCATATTAGCTACACCTTTAGTAACAAATTAAGATTTTGTTTATAGGAGGATTTTAAGAGGATCTTCCATCCTATCTTTGTCTCCCTCATCTCCATCTCCTTTCTAGGATGAGAATTCCCTATTTTCCTTGTTTGTGCCACCTTTAATGATTCTTGAACCTAGAACCTGAAATTTGAACATAATCTAACTAATCAAGGATTAGTGATCTATCCCGTAGTGCCTTCCTTTCACTATGTTTCTCTTTCTTCATCCTTTCTAGATGACAGGTTGGATCCTAGAAACCTTAGTTTATTCTCTGTAAGTTTGTCACAAAGCAACAAACTAACACGTTTTCATCAAACCAACGTCACTTGTAGGTCTAAATCTCCTTCCAATCAAGGCCTTGCATGGCTGGTAATAGGTAAGAGGGTTAGAAGTGCTGACATCATGAAAGTTATATGATCTTACAAAGTCATAAGTTCCAAGCACCATTTTTGTGTCCTAGGGGTGGAAAAATTGCTAACCATTCTTGACAGTGCCATGGATTGTAGTAGAGGCTTTGTTTTCCTAGTTGCTATTTCCTAGGTCCCCTAGAATCATGTAATTATGTCTTTTTTTTCTTTTTAACGGTTAAAGATAGTTATGCATAAATTCATCACAAAAAAATCGTACACCCAACATATACATGAGGCACCAAAAAGAAAGGCATCTACATAGGGAGCCTAGAAAAAGCCTCTGCATGGAGCACCTAAAAAAAGGCTCAAAAGAGGCAGAAAGCCATCCTCACTCTTAGCAAGATTGCACCCAATCAACAAAATCAATCAGATGAATTGAGCCTTTTTTTAACAAACATGCTAACCCAAGTTGAAATATTACAAAGGAACAAATGTCTTAACTTTGATTAGCTTGCTCCTTGTTTTCAAAAGCTCTTTGGTTTCATACTTGCCAAATTGCCCAAAAAATGCAAAAATAATTAGCTCTCTGCACTTTCTTCCTCCTCTTGCCCACAAAGGAGTCATACTAACTGATTAAAGTATCTTTCATTAGATAACAGATCAGCTAAACTACACCAAATAAAGAGAACGATAGTTTCCATCAAATCCCTTTTTTGGCACAATGAAGTAGAATATGGTGATAGATTCCCTCACAAGTCCACAAAGAAAACATCTATACACTAAAAGCCATCATTGGGAAGAGGATTGACTTCCCAAGTTCAAAGACCAAATAAAAGGATTAAACTACAAACAAATGCTTTTTATCATCTTCAAAGTCACCTTGCTCATTTCTTCCATCCTAGCCTATTTCATGAGCAATCATGAGGAAAAGTCTCAACAATGTCTAACTCTTAATTGGTACTATTGCCCTTGAGGTCTAGCTCAAATGGCAAAGGGATGGGATGGGTTCAAGGAGGTTCCAGGTTCGAGTCCCAACGTGGACAAAAAAAGTAAAAAAAAAACATTTACCTATCAAAGAAAAAGGAGGTCGGAACTATTAACAATTAGTGGATGCCCTCTTACCATATATGGAACCAAAGCTTGATGGTTGTCATTGGACAAACAATAGTAATTGGACTAAGGCCAGTTATGGTTTATTTGACAATTCAATTGAGAATTTTACCTCTATTATGTAAATTGTTAGAAGCAATTTGAGATAATGCTAGATGGCCCCCTCATGGAGAAAGGTTAAGGTACTTTCTTTCCTAGCTTTTATAAGAGACATAAAGGTCCTTGGAGATCAACTCTTTTGTTTTTTGGTAAGTGAACAAAAGAAGAATAGAGGCTCAGGAAAACAACGGGTAAGAAAGTTTTTTTTTTTTTTCATCGATAAAGAGCGGTATATTAACCAAAAAAGAGACTATACAGGACATATACAAGATAGGCCACAAAGGGCCAAACAAAAAGAAAAATGTAGCAATAAAAGAAAGAGACAAACAAACCAACCCAAAAAGACCACATCCTAGGCATAGCCATAGAACCTAAACAAAAGCAATCTAACAAATTTGATATCTGCCTTGGGAATAAAACCGCCCCATGTAAACAGCGATGGATAACTGAAAGTCTTAGTTTCAATGGGGAAAAAATAATCTTCAAAATAATTTCCTTGTTCCTTACTAGATAGCCCATAATAAGTAGGGGCTGTGCCTCTCCAAATAGCTTCCTTAGTTTTTTTCCTATCGTGGAAGTGTATCCAGCTTTGGATTAGATCTTTAGCCAGGAAAGGGCAAGTCCAGTCAACACCAAAGGCAAGAAGAAGATCAGTACATTGTCCCCAAATTGCACGACAGTGGATTAGAATGTGCTCTAGCTCTTCTTCCTCCTTTCTACATAAAGGGCACATGCTGGCTAAATGACCCCGTTTCTTCAACTAATTTGAGGTAAGAACCTTACCCCACCATACCTCCCATGCAAAAAAGCCCACTTTAGAAGGGATATGCTGGTTCCATAACATTTTGCAGGGCACTTTATGTGGAGAAACTCCTTCCAACTCTTTGAAGTAAGCTTTTACCTTGAAGGACCCCGACTCATCCCCCTTACAAAACAGCTTATCCTTTTCTAAGGGAGAGATTTTGCAGCATAGTCACCTCGATGAACTCCCAACAAATTCTTTCCATCTCCCAATCATTAAAAGACTCGCAACTTTAGATCCCAAAGTTCCTCCACCATCTTCCTCACTCCAAATCTCAAGAAATTTTAGCCCCTTTAGAACCGGCTATGCTATAGAGGTCAAGGAAAGCATCACATAAAGGTTGTCTACCACACCAAATGTCTTCCCAAAATCTGATTTTCCAACCGTACCCCAATTTAAACACAATCTTTCTTAAGTTGTTCAGTCTCTTTTGCAATAGACTTCCAAAGACCAACTCCATAGCTACCTCTAGGATAAGGAGTGAACCAACCCCTGTTATGTGAGCCATATTTGGTTTTAATACATGATCTCCACATAGATTCATCCTCCACTGCAAACCTCCAAGCCCACTTTCCCAATAAAGCTCTATTTAGTAGACCAAGCCTTCTAATTCCCAAACCCCCCTTACCCTTTCCCTGGCTTACGGAGTTCCAATTTACTAGGTGGATTCTTCTGACTGTTGAGCCTCCTCCCTAAAGAAAATCTCTCTGAATTTTCTCCAATCTGCTTTTGACACTCTTAGGCATCCTAAAAAGGGACAGCAAGTATATAGGCATATTGGACAACGTGCTTTTAATTAGTGTAAGTCTTCCCCCTTTTGAAATACATTGTCTCTTCCAAGCGGCGAGCCTTCTTCTGAATTTCTCCTCGATCCCTTCCCACACCCTTGTCGAATTCAACTTAGAGCCGAGAGGAAGCCCAAGGTAAGAGGAGGGGAGGGATCCTACTCTACACCCTAGCTCGCGGGCTAGTTGGTTTAAGTTGTCCACTTTACCAACTAGCAGGAATGATGCTCTTATCCAAGTTGATTCTCAGCCCCAGATCCAGCTTAGATTCAACATTTCATACTCGGATTCTTTACAAAAAACCAAAGTATCATCGGAGAACAACAAATGGGAAACATTCGTGACATCACCAAAACTGCTCTCGGTTATAACCCAAGATTCTTCCCTGTAGCTTTGTCAATCAGGATAGAAAGTACCTCCATCCCCTAGACAAAGAGATATGGGGATAACGGATCTCCTTGTCGTAATCCCCTTGAGCTTTTGAAGAACCCTGTTGAACTACCGTTGATAATCACCAAAAAGGAGGATGTGGAAATGCACCACTTTATCCACCCTATCCACTTACTACCAAAGCCCATCTCCCTAAGTACCATGAGAAGAAACTTTCAATTTAGCTTGTCATAAGCTTTCTCAACATCTAATTTACAAAGGATTCCTTTTTCCTTCCTCCTCGTCATCGAATCAATCACTTCATTTGCTATTAGAAAGGCATCCAGATTTGTCTACCTTCCACAAAAGCATTTTGGGCTTTGTTGACCAACTGGCTCATCACCTTTTTCAACCTCGCTTACAAAACCTTGCTATCGCCTAGAGACTCCCACTCAGACTTATAGTCTAAAATCCTTAAATCATCCGCCCTTCCCCTTCTTTTGGAACCATCACTATGAAGGTGGAATTCAGGTTTTTCACAAATTTGCCATAAACGAAGAAATCCTTGAATATAGACACCACCTCACCTTTGACCGTCTCCCAACTGAATTGCCAAAGCAACCGTATACCCATCAGGCCTAGGAGCTTTCTCCCCATTTGGCTCATGAAGAGCGAAAAAAACTTCCTCTTCCGTAAAAGGCTTCTCCAGCCTAACTACCTCTTGATCTTCCAGTTTCAAGAAGATCAAACCCTCCATATTAGCTTTCCAATCCCTAGGATCTGTAAGCAGGTTTGAAAGGCATTAACAATGCCTTGTTGCAAATCTTGGCCATCCATGTGCCAAACCCTCACACTTTAGACCTTACTACTTCATTGTGTTTCTAAGGAGTTTGTCATCTTGTGAAAGAATTCCTATTTCTATCACCCTCCCAAGCCAAATTTCCCTAGACTTTGTCTCCACATTATCTCCAAAGAGGGTACCCATCTTTTTGAACTCCTCCAACTCTACAGCTTTTCTATCCGCACTTTGATTGAGTCGTGGGTCTCCTGGGCTCCAATAATATCCCACCCACTCGTACTCATGTGTTCTTAGAGTCCGGGCTTTTTCTTGTCTCAACCCTCCCAAAAACCTCCTTATTCCACCATTTGAGCTTAATTTTGAGGGCTTTTAATTTCTCCGCCACCACAAAGCTACTAGCACCCCTAACTTCGAAGCTCTTCCACCACCCATCAATAGGACTTTTAAAACCTTCCGTCTTGAGCCACATGTTTTCAAAGCGAAAAGGAGTAAGGCCACGGACCAAACTGCCTCCTCCAATCAACAAAATCGGGAAATGGTCTAAAAGAGGTCTTGGAAGAATGCTTTGGGTAGCATTTCTGAAATATAAAAATGGCACAAAACATAAAGGAATTGCCCTAACCACAGAGTAGATCATTTGGTTAAAAGAGAGTTACATTACTTAAGGAGTTTTCCATGGGTTCTATCACCCTTAAATTCCTCTAAGTTTTGTGCCATTTTAACATTTGGTAAAAAAATATTAGTTAATTAATTTGAGAATCATCCTTTCTTTAGAGCTTTCTGACAATGCAAAGATAAAAGAAAAGCCATAAAGCTCAATAATAAAAGGGCAAACATTACCAATCGCCAGATTAAGGTTAAATGAGCAATGAGACACGATTTGACCTTTCAATGCAAACCATTTGTAAGAACCCAACCACCTTCACAAAGTCTCTAATTGCTCAATAACTTGCAATATAATGGGATCAAAGGATTAAAGGGGATTTATTCACCTTCCCAGCATAAGACTAATCTTTTTTAAATCAGAGGTGATAATTAAGTGTCATGTAGCACTAGTGGGATCAAGAGCTATTAAGAAATCAAAGTACTTTAATGAGTTGGATTCCAAAGAAAGGATAGATAGATTCAAGAGGGCTTTTTCTCCACCTATGGGCTTACAAAGTTTTTAGAAGTTGTGGCTAGACAATTTGGAACTTTTGTAAGGGCTCATCTAGTGATAACTAACTCTACAGACAACTAATTTAATATAGGAACAGGCAAACAATATGCATGTGTAATTGGGTGTGGATATCCAATGCATTGGCTTGGAAAGAAGAAAAACCGAAAGAGGGAACTTTGAGTAAATGCATCACATTAAGAACAAGAAAATGGTATGATATCAAGATTTATAAAGAATGAATGTATTGGAAAGAAGTAGGTGGGATTGAGATAACAAAATCAATAAAAGGTAGAAGAACGGTAGAAGGGTGACCTATGTAGAACTTTTCAAAATTTAAATAATCGTGTCAAGGCTAAAAAAAGGGCAAGCCTTAGGGCATAATGGAGATGTTAGACATCAATGAGATAGATCCTTAATGCTCTCGTGAATCAGTATTGAAACTAGCAACTCGTAAAGGGACAAAATATTATCCTCCCCCACTTACAACACATCTCTTCTTTTAATACAACCAAAGAACATGCCAAGTTCAGACTATAAATGAAAAATATACCATCATGCCTTGCTAACTACTCAAGAAACCAAACTTAAAAATTTTCATCCTCTGTCTATGAGGCATAATCTAGAAGTTCAAGTAAAAGTGAATTTGCATGTCAAGGGGTCAGATGACTACAACTGACTAACATCATAAGTCAAAGAAAAACTATGAGTTATCCATAAAAAAATAAAAAATAAAATAAAATAGACAACGAAAAAAAAGAAAGAAAAATAAAAACTATGAATTATAGCATAAGAATGTCATTTGAACAAGAGGAAGGTAATGATCTCGAACTAGAAATGAATAGAAAGTTACTAGATGTGAGGAAGTACTTGATTTAGAGAAGATTAGATTGGAAAAAGAGGCAACATTGCGAGAACTGATGAGGAACAACCACTCAAAATTTTCTTCAATGAATCCGTTATGAAGCAGGATTTTATTACCTTTACTCAACAGTTACAATGATGCTAAAGAAGAGTATCGTTAGTTGAGACCCTAAGACCAAAGGGAGATTGGCCTTCAATTCCTTTAAATTTGAAAATCTCCATGCCAAAAAAGCTTGGTAGGAACCAAAATCCATTTGCTTACAAGACAATTCAAAATTTGGCAATTGCATTGGCATGTGACCTTGTTCAATGGTGAATAGAAAGTCTCAATCACAACTTGGTAACTATAGCACAAGTGTCTCACTAGAGAAACTCAAGGAATCTTTCATTAGCCTTTTCCAACAAAGAATTATGCCTCCACCAACTTGATGAGAAGTTAGGTCTCTTCTACCCTATATGAAATTTAACCTAAAGAGCCCTAATAGAAGGGCTCTATGATTGGATCACAAGTTTTGATTCTTGAACAACATAACTTATTCAAGAAAGATGCTCAAGACTCAATGCTTTAATGATAGGTCTGAGAAATTAATAATCACTCTAATTCATTTATTTCCCCACTTTGGCTAATGTTGAAGAGGTGATCAATTGATAAATGAGCAGAGTGAATATAAATTTAGGCAGAGGAATGGATTTAGCTTAGTTGCAGGTCTAGATTTGAACCATTGTCACTGAATATATTTACTTACTATGGACCTATAGTTGGACCGCCAAGTTAGATGGCCGATATAAGCTATCTTGGAACATTAGATCATCACTAGAGGTATTTTACATACTAGAATTATACCAGGAAAGAGATTTAGCAAACAAAATAACAAATGGAAGAGCTTTAGATGTTGGTATACTTGTTTTTTCCAAGGTACATATGCTTAGTGCGTTGTAGAAGGTTAGAACCTATATGGTTCCTGTTTTTGAAAAGTGTTCTTGAGAATAGTTTTTGAAAACACAACATCATTTTGGTGTTCACTGAAAACTGTTCTTGTTCTTTAAATTTAGTGTTTTTTTGTGTTTTCCGTGTTTTTCATAACAAAAAAAATGGGAACCAAACGTGTTTTCCTTGTTCTCCTTGTTTTTCAAAACAAAAAATAGTTTTCAAAAATTGTAACCAAAAAGGCCTTTAATTTCCATATCTTGATCTTTCTTCCTCCTTGAGGAGACCATAAGTTTGATGCAAGGTTGTTCAAGTAGTGTTTCTTCCCATGAATTAGAATTTAGTATAGGCATAAATTTTCAAGTTTGTATTTTCCCCCTGAATTTGAATCTTGTATAGACAGGTAATGACCCTCAAATTTTCCAAATGAATCTTACCAAATAATTCTCTCTTCCCAAAGAAATTTTTTATAAAACAAGGCTTGCATTCAAATAAAGTAACATTCATACTCACAAGCAGGTTTTTGAATACAGAAGCATAGGATTCATACCCTTTTTGAGTTGAGGAATATCTAAGAAACACACAATTTAACAAACCTATGGTCAAGTTTGGAACATTGTTGTTTTAGGACTTGAACATTGTACACCAAGGACTTTTAGTGGTAGAGAGCTAAAAAAATTTATTTGAGGAAAATATTTTAAGAATTGCATTAGGGTTGAGTTCTAAAATCTTAGTATGCATTTTATTTATCAAGTAAGAAGCCATAAGGACTCTCACTCCGAAGGTACCAAGGAACTCCAACAATAAACATGATTGCCTAAGCCACTCCCAATAGGTATCTATTCTTACACTCAAAAATTCCATTTTGTTGTGGTGTGTCAATACATGATAATTAGTGAATAATGCCTTGCTTTTGCGAGAAAGCACCAAGAATGGGATTGAAGTATTCCTTCCCATTGTTGATTCTAAAACTTATATGTAAGTTTGGAATTATGTTTTAACCTTATTACAAAACTCTTGAGGATACTCTTGACTCTAGATTTTTCTCTCATTAAATACACCCAACATATCCTAGTATGATCATCTATAAATGTGATAAACCGTCTAGTACTTGTCAAATCTGTCACCCTTGAAGAACCCAATAAATCACTATGAACAACAACAAAAGGATTGGAATCCTTTTAAGATTGTAATTAAAAAAAAAAAACATGATAATGTTTAAACAATTGACACAACTTTCATATTGAAAAGATGGAGGATTTTTCTTCTTGAACAAAGAAAGGAACAATTATTTCAAATATTGATGGATGACTTGGTCCATAATGCCATAAGATTATTTGGTTTTCTATACAAAAAACACTTGACTACCACTTGCGCTTTAAGCTTGTCATCTCTCACAGGAATCCTCACATGATAGTTCAGACCATCAATGTTACTGTATTCAATCTTTTTAGTCCTTTAATACAATTTCTTTATTTATCAAAAAAGAAAAAAGTTCAGACCATCAATCTCTCTAGAACTACCAACCATCATCTTTGAATGCATGTCATGGAATTTACAGCAAGAATGTAAGAATCTCTCAATGCAATTAGAATTCCTAGATAGTTAATTAACAAGCACAAGGTTACGTGCAAGATTATAAAGGACTCATTCTAGGATGAGTAAATTTAAAATTTCATATGATTTGGAGCACCAAATCAATAATCCAAGGTCTATAAAAAAAGAAACAAACCTTAGAGCTCTTGGAAGGATACCTTTAAAGGCAGTACATGAGGGGTATTTTGACAACTAACTCATCAACTTGTACAAGTGTGCAAGTTGCTCTTTGCTAAACCATGATGGATCAATACTAATTTGAGTTTTTGTTAATGCTAGCATTCCTTAAGTTGTTTCTGGAGGTTTTTCTCCCCTTCAACTGACAGGCTTTCCATAGTAGAAACACTAGATGCAGAAGTTTCATAAGCCATAATAGGTTCAGTTGTCTAGCCCCATCATGGTTCTTCTACTTTCTTCCCTTTAAACTTTTGGGGAAACTTCCCTTAAAGAAGGATGAGGTTCTTTACCAAGTACATGTTTATGAACCTCATCCAAATCCTTATTCAAACTACAAGAAATTCAAAAACTCTTTATTTCTCGAGCA
The DNA here is from genome assembly GCA_016808115.1 of Tetrastigma voinierianum. Lineage (NCBI taxonomy): Eukaryota > Viridiplantae > Streptophyta > Magnoliopsida > Vitales > Vitaceae > Tetrastigma > Tetrastigma voinierianum. The sequence goes on from JAEQBH010000523.1 coordinate 177,042, forward strand.
TCTTCTTATACCAAGCACTATCAAGAGTAGAACTCCATTCAAGATCACAAAAAAAGTCTAGTTCATGACATAAACATTTTAGGAGACTATGATACCTGATTACACTTTGATCTCCTTGCTTGGTTTCTCGAATTTTCATCTAAATCTCATATACTTGTCACAATCGTTCTAGGTCCCACAACAAAAAGCATGGATAATCTTTTGATAGAGCTGTATAAGAACCTACCAAATAACCTATCGTCCCTTGTCATCTAATAAAGAGCTTCACAAGCTAAGACCACTGTAGGAAATAGTGTCCATTCAACTGATATGAAGCAATCTATAGGGAATGATTGTCTTTAGAACATTGTGCTGCAACTTGGTTACCAAATTTCATGTGGTCTTCAGAAACTTTATCTTCACTTAAAATGTCCTCCTAACAACTAAATCATCCCAAATATATCAAATAAATAGAGGAATGATTTTTTTTAATCTAGTGAAGAAACCAGATTGCAAACAAGCCATCAATACTAGGAAAAGAACCAGCTTGAAAACCATGAACGAAGGTTATGAGAAGTAAAAAAAATAAAAAAATAAAAAATAAAAAATCTTATTATTTTCATTAAGAAAAAAATTGGGAATATAGATGCCTATTTATATATAACTATGAGTTAAATTGTAGCCACAATAAGAATTGGAAAACTCTACAGTGAACTTCCTACAAAACTTTTTTAAAATACAAGTAATTCAGCATATCTTATCTTACCTATTTCTACACTAGACTAGACAAAAACTAGTTCCTAAACTTCTAGAATCTTCTATTTACCTATATAAATTTTTATGCTATTCGTTATTTTATATCTTTAAATTTGAAGTTATATTATATTATTTTATTTATCTTAACTTTTATTTACAATAATTAAACAAGTTAGGAACATGATAAAGAAATTCTTTGGCAGTCAGGAATTAATTCAAAATTTCTCTATTTTTAATATTACAATTTATTCTATACTATCATATAATATAATTTATGAAAAAAATAAGAAATAGATAAAAAACAAAAATAGCCATATCTTATGCATTATAAGCATAATTAAAAAAAGTAAGTCTAAAGGACTTATGAATAGTCGTTCAAAAACAAGCTTCTTCAAGTTCTATGAAAAAGGATATTATGAATAAAATACACAACTATATCAATGTTGAAGCCGACAACCAGTGCTAGCTAGATTATATTTAGAAACATGTAACTGCCTATCAAAAAAAATTTAGAAACATGTAACCAGATATATTCTTTGGAAAAGTAAACACACAAGTTTTTCACCAACATACATTCATACGGGCATAGGTATATACAAATCTATAACTCTATCAATGTATTACTGATCTAATGCATAAAGGAAACTTTTCAACAATAAATAAATATGTTACAGGACTCAAAGATTTGTAAGAGAACCTGGCATATTTGAGACAAAGCCACCTCTGTCCTCAATGCTATCTCGCTCAGCGTTGGGCTCATGATCAGTGGACATTTGTCTCACGTGGCCTCTCTTCGACAAAACCGCTCGTGAATCTCCAACATTGGCCACCCATAACTTTTGGCCATCTATAAGAATTGCAGTGACTGCAGTGGATCCACCTCTGCCCAAGTCAGGACTGTGTGAAAGAATTGCCTGGTCGGTTCTCTCATAGGATTTAGAAATAGACCTCGCAGGATCAGTCCAAAATTCCTCCTGGAATGATTAATCAACAGTTTATAAGATTGCCTTGCCTCATGCCACAACAGAAATCATTACCCTATTCCTTTGGACACTCAGAATCAGATAAGTATCCAGATTTTATAAGAAAAAGAAAGGGTGGGTGGCTACTCTCAGTCATCATCAATAATGTTACTTGAAAAAGGGACATCCTACTTACAGTATATGCATATGGAATATTATCATCAAACAATGAAATAAATAAACAATGAAATGGCATATAGGGTTTAATCCCTGTGGAGAAAAGCTTCAATTCACCCTGCCAAGTCATTTCAACCAACCCTACCTCCTTTAGGATGTTTTGCAACAAATGCTTTTGTAGATAGACAGGAACACTATCCCCCAGATGTCCATCATATATAGCAAAAAGTCCAAGCTCATGCCCTCGTTGCTGAACAAACTTTGCAACATGATAATCCTCCATGGGATGATTTGCTTTCCCTTTTACTAAGCTGAATCCATACTTGACCGAGCGCTGATGGCTTCTTCCCTTTCCGGAACAAGAAGAAGAGCGTCCTCCCAGAAGCTAAAGAGAAGATACAAAAATATTAACCAATACATCCAAAGGAGAGAAAAAAATTGTCTTTCTCACATGACTAAAAGAAGAAAACATATATATTCATCCAAATCAATGAGATATTACATGAACACTTTGATTGAGATCAAATACAAGTGGAAACATATATTGTTTTTGAAAGAAACAGAAATAAAGAAAACTTATCAAACTAGAACTAATATTTGCCAGCATTTTTTATGTTGATCAACATAACTGAAACAGTGCTTGAAAACCCAAAGAACGGAAATTTTTCCAACACACAGAGTTACAGTTTACCTATGATCCAATATTTTTTTTGATAGGTAGTTTACCCATGATCATATATGCCTCGATATAAATAATTCAAGAGAATTTAAAACAAAAGCAAGGTAGAGTCAACAGCCAAAGGTTGAACATCAGAGCAAGTAAAATAATATAAACCCCTCTAAAAAAATGATCCCACAACCCAATCACAAAATCAATTATCCATGGCTGGAGAAAAAAAATATTTTCGCAATAAGAAGGGTAATTCATATTTCAGGCTCAAAGTTCAATCAACCATAAAATAAACTTTCCCGGTCATTTAACCTAAATGCACAGAAAATTATATCAACAAAGAACTTTCATACTTTCCAAATTCCAACCAACTAAAGCAGCAGAAAAGTAATATACTTTGTATTTACCCTAATGTTCCAGTTATCTGACAAGAACATAAAGGAAAAACTGAACCTGAAGGTTAAATTATCAGATCTTCTTTGGTTGTGACCTGAGAAACAAAGCCTATGCTAAACTAATCTTCACATGTAATCAAAAATTCAGGATCCAGAATTCCTAGGCATCAGACTGATAAGAATGCAGCAGTTGGAATGTTAAAGGATGATTTTTTTTTTTTTTAATCAGATGTTAAGGGATGATTTTTAATGCAAGATTTTTGATGGCTAAAATAAACCCTTTGGCTTATATCTGTTTCTCATTGGCTAAGAAGGGAAGCTTATCTATGTTTAATCTTATCGAAAGTTTAGTGCCAGTGCAACTTTATTGGCCTCAGCCTATGCTATTGCCTTTTCATATTTTTGGTGATTCCATACTCTTATGTGCTAGCATTCACCCCTTTTTTTCAATCATTTTATCAATAAAAAGAAATTCAGACAGATTCAAGAATTGAGGATGCAGTTGTTTGATGGTTATATCCTAATTAAAGGAATTATTAGAATACATAGAACACATCCCGGCCTAATTTGTTGGGTTTATTTAAGTAGTAAGAATTTGATTAAATGTATCAAATAAGTCGAGAAATTGCCGAATGTTCTGTAATGATGAGCCTAATACAACTATCTGCCTTAGTTGAAGTAAACAACATAAGTTATAAGAAACAAGAAATTTTATTTTTTTCCCACTTCCCTGACCAAACAGATGGCACAAATAAGCTTATTACAATGCATATAAGAAGAAAGAGAAATGAAAATGAAAATGAAAATGCTTGTAATACAAAGACAGATATCCTCACCTGAAAACAGGCTGTGAAGAAACATAAATTATCCATGTAATGCAGCCCTGCCTCAATGTCTTCCTCTGTTACTCAACATTTACCACTTCTCCAACCTTTGAATTTCAAATTCCACAAAACCCCAGCCCGGAAAAATTGCAAAATTCACACGAAATTCGCGAACTGCGCCAACACCAGAAACAAAAGAATTCTGATCATCCAATCAACCCCACCGTTGGAAATAGCTCCAAGAGTCTATATTAGTTCAAAAACAGAGTAGGACCAAATTATCTTGTGGGAATTTCATAGTAAAAACGGAAGACCTCCCACAAATTCTGATCATTTAAACAACCCCGCAAAACGTAACAATCGAAGAACTCCATACTTGATAAGAAACGACAAAAGTAAAGAAAATCACCAGGTGGGTATTCCAGTAAACTACAAAAAAATTCACGAACTACAACATATAAAAAAAAAAAAAAAAAAAGGATTCAGTAATTCATTGTAACACCTCACCCAGTAGCAATAAATGTCTGCTACAAAGACAAAATTACCAGATGGGTATCTCAGAAACCCCCAATTACCGATCCACCAGATTCCCAAATTTGGAGGCCGGGGAGAGAAACCAGTAATATGGGGCTTGAATTGAAGGGTGAGGAGTGAGAGAGATGGAGGGGAGAAAGTAAACACATAAAAAAAAATAGTTATAGAAAGAAAAGAACAGAAAAGAAAAGAGGGAGTGAGGAAGAGAAGGATAATGGAAAACAGAGAGAGGAGTGTAACCGTTTAACGAGGGGATTCGGGGAGAGGGTCTTTGGAGTCTTGGGGGGGAGCGGGAGTCCTTGGAGTCTTGGGAGTCCGGCTTTTGGGGGTGAAGAGGAAAGAGAGAGAGAGAGAAGAGGGCAGGCAGGAGGAGAGGGTGCCAAAAGGCAGACTTCGGTTGGTTATATTGACTTTGTGGTTGTGCATTTGTTTATGACTGACACTGTTTGTTTGATTGTTACAGCTGTTTGTTTTTGAGGTTCCTTCATTCTATTTTGGGGGTTATTGGTTCTATCATCTCCTCCTCCTGTCAGGTCCCCATTATTTAAAGTCAGCCCCTTTTTTCCACCCCTTTTCTTTTCTTCTTATACCTGTCGGTGTTCCACCCAATTTACCCCTATCTCGAGATTAATCCCACATTTTTATTAATCTCATTTCATAAAGATTTAAAGTTAATAATCCAATAAACCTTTTCGAAGGTTTCTATCAAATTCAAATTTATGATCATTTAAGAGCTAACTTAACACTGTCCAATTTACTTGTCTTTGTAATAATTAAAGAAAATGATCATAGAAAAGGAAAAAACAAAAGAGAAGCAAATCAAGTTTTAATTTAATTATTTTTATTAGAAATTTTCGGTTTCTACGCATTAATTTCATAATTGTCATCATGTAACGTAAGCAAAATAATAAAAATTAATATAAATAGATATTTTTATTAAAATTGGAAATAGTAGATACAATCTCTCTAGGTAACATTTGGAAAGCTGATTCCAAATTAAAGCTTTTTTCATCAACCTTTTACATTGTTTGGGTATACTTTTATACTATTACCCTTTACAAGTCTTGTCTTCTCATTCGATGTCAAGATATGCGGTAATTGAGGAGTATGAGTGTGCACATCTTACTATTGCCGGTATGACTTGTATAAGAGGAATCTTAAAGTTGTTGGGTCGACTTTTATCTTCTTATGACCAAATGCAATGAGGATTTACATGCTCTCCTAAAAAACATATCGGGTTCTGTAGCACTTGAAAACCTTGCACTCACCTTTTGAGTCTTATGTCTATCTCGAATTGACTTCTAAACACGTGATCTCATTCTAACATTATTGTTGTTTTCTCATTCTTCCAACTTTATCACAATTTTGAAAGTGACAACGAAAATGTTTGTTTAATTTAAGAGATCAAATAATTTATTTAAAAGACAATGTTTAACGTGTGGGCAAATATCACATGTGTGGGTGATAAAAATATTTTATCTTGTTTGGAAAATCAATTGGTGAACTTGTTAAAAGGTAAAGACTATAAAAGAGTTTGTTTATTTGGTTTTTTGTTTAAAGCAATTTGCTTTCAATATTCAAACCCATTTGTTTTTTAGCCTTTTTATGATTTATTACTGAAATTTTGAAATTTTTTATATTTGGTTTTGGTTTTTTCTTTATGCCCTTTTTGAATTTTTTTCTATCGAATAAATCTTTTCATAGGTTTCTATGGAATTCAAACTGATGATTTTTACAAGAAACAACACCCTGTCTAATTCCCATTTCGTTTTCAATAATTAAAGAAAATGATCATAGAAAAGGGAAAAAAAAAATAAGCAAATCAAGTTTTAATTTAATTATTTTTATTAGAAATCTTCGGTTTCTACACATTAATTTCATAAATATTATCATATGTAATTTAAGCAAAATAATAAAAACGACATAATGATATTTTTATTAAAATTGGAAATAGTAAATACAATCTCTGTAGGTAACATTTGGAAAGCTGATTCCAAATTAAAGGTTTTTTCATCAGCCTTTTACGTTGTTTGGGTATAATGTTATACTACTACCTTTTACAAGTGTTATCTACTCATTCAATGTCAAGATATGCGATAATTGAGGAGTCTGATTATACACATTACACTATTGTTGATATGACTCGTGTCAGAGGAATCTTCAAGTTGTTGGGTCGACTTTTGTCTTTTTATGACCAAGTACAATGAGGATTTACATGTTCTCTTAACAAACATATCGGGTTTTGTAGCACTCATAAGCCTTACACTCACCTTTTGAGTCTCATATTTATCTCGAATTGACTTCTAAACATGTGAGCCCATTCCAAAATTATTGTTGTTTTGGCATTCTTCCAACTTGATCATAATTTTGAAAGTGACAACGAAAATGTTTGTTTAATTTAAGAGATCAAATGAATTCTTTAAAAGACATTGTTTAATGTGTGGGTAAAGATCACATGTGTGGGTGATAAAAATATTTTTTCTTGTTTGAAAAATCAATTGGTGAACTTGTTAAAAGGTAAAGACTACAAAGGAGTTTGTTTATTTGGTTTTTTGTTTAAAGTAATTTGCTTTCAGCATTCAAATCTATTTGTTTTTTTAGTTTTTTTTATGATTTATTACTGAATTTTTAAAATGTTGTATATTTGGTTTTTCCATCATTCTCTTTTTGAATTTTTTTCTATCAAGAAAAAAATAAATATTATAATATAAGAAAATTATATTCGTTTATGATCCAATTAAAATTCACATAATATATTTCATTCTAATTAAAAAAAACATGTATATTTTTTAAATTTTTATTTAAAATTTTATTATTTCAAAATTTATATAAAAATTAAATGATTGATTTTTTTTAGAAAAAATAAACGACTAAATACTGAATTCTATTAATCACTATTCAAAACAAAAGTTATATTCACATTAAGTAAAAAAACAAATGTCACCTACCTATCTCCAATTTGATGTAAGGTTGTCACAAACCGAAGCGATTCGCAATAAAATACTCTTTCGTATTATTCCCACGCATTAAGTTTGTAGTGAACGCTAAATATCATAATAATTACGAAACGATTGATAAAAAACAATGTAATGAAAACGTTCAACTACTTATAAATTGCGAATAATGTGTTCACTGGATGAACGCCACGAAAAAAATCTCAATAAGCTTCGTTATTTCGAGAACTCGTATAAGACTTACAATTTTTTATTCTTATTCTTCTTTATTATTACATTATAAACATATCTTTATATAGACTATAAACTATAAAAAAAAATGTTTAACCTAAATCACACCTAAAACAATTAAATGAAACAAATATAAATAAAAATAAACTAAAATAAATAAATAAACTAAAATAAAAGTTAATAACTTGACATGCAAATCATATGATATGGATTAGAAAACATTTCAAATACGTCTAAATTCTTCTAGAACTTGAATTAATATATCGAGTGTGTCTTTGATCTTCTTTCATTATGTTCTCAAAACTTGCCTTCTTGAAACTTTAAATGCAACCACATATTTGTTTTATCTCATTTTCTGAGTCTGATGACATAATTTATAAACCAAAAATTAAGGCAATTTTATGAAAACGCAAAATAATAATAATAATTCACTACAACAAGCAAAGAAGTTCGTAGAAAATTATCTAAATCTTGAATACCTAAACGGATCGGCGACCGCAATTCCGTTTCAAGGAATCTGGCCCATAAAGTTTCATTTAATTATGAGACAAATATAATATTTTTTACGATTTTCTCATGATGTTCATCAAATAAGCAGCTGACGAGATTTTTACTTAAAATCTCAAAGTCGTGAATAATGAGCAGTTTCATTTAAAAATAAATTGAACTAAAAAGCAATAAATTGTTTTGCAAGAAAAACTTAACTAATTTGAGAAATATTAATAGGACATTGTTCCATGTATCAAAATAAATAATAATAATAAAAATGATAAAAAGGAAAAGAAAAGTTAAAAAGGAGGGGGAGAAGGCCATTTTTTTGGAGAGGCAAAAAGGGCAAAGGGGAGTGAGCGAGAAAGAAGAGAGGGGGTAGAGAGAGAAATCTTCTCTTTAAGATATATGGACATCGGGTTGTCGGTTTTTATTGGAGCAAGAGGTAAAATCGATCCACGCACGGCACCTACGCGGCATTCAAAATCACAGCCACAAACCCATGAGGTAAAGTGAATTTTTCACTGGTTATTTCTGCCACTAAATGTCATTTAATGACTTGGGGTTTTCTTAAAAGCTGTAAATTTTAGTCCCAATTTTTTGGGACTAAGAGTAGGAATTTAAAGAAAATTTCGGGATTGTTTTCTGACAAATTCGTGCTGAATTTTCAGATTGTTTTGACGCCAAGAATTTTCAAGACTATTTTCAATGGACAGATTTTCTGTAATTGTTTTCTTTGCATCTGCAGATCGGGGTTTAGGTTTGGTTTTGATTCTGGTCGGATGTTTTTGAAGCCTATGGTATTTTGCATCACAAGAATTCGGCGATGAACCGTGAAGGTGACCAAGAGGTGTCATGTTTACTATGAATCTAGATTTGGGCCATTTTGCAAGGTGACGTTTAAAACAAATAATACGTTGGTCAGATAAAATCATGTTAATGCATCGCTTGAGTGATGTATTAACATGAAAATGTGGATGAATGGGAAATTATATGTAAAAATATATAATTCTCCCGAATTTAAAAATGTTGCATGTAACATGATATAACATGAAACATGATTGTGATTTCATATGCACCTGGCCACATCACGTCGAGCTCGTGCGGATGCATTTATGATTTCCTGCTGGTTCACCATTCTTGGTGAATGTGTGGTGAGCTCGGAAATGAGACTACATCCAAAATTGAGACTCACGGTGGTATAAAATAATAATAAATATAAATCACGTGTGTTTGGGCGTAGCAAGATGGGGTAGATCCCCCTCAGGGTGAAATACCCAAATTTATATGCAGTTAGACATGATCACCGGCGGTGAGTTCGTAAAATGCCTGGCGTAAGGCGATCTTCCGATGTGACCTCGAAAAAGACGTGACCCATGAATAAACACACGAGATTTGATAAAATTGCAATTGAGGGTTGTTCATTGGTTTAAGTCATCAGAAACACCACCATCGATTTTTCACACTGGCCGCAGTGTGAGGAGTCTATTTAACTCTGATTGCGGGTACGAAGAGTCTCATCCTCACACATTTAATACGCACATTCCACATAGATCACATTTTCATTTATAATGAATATGATTCATTGTTTTACGATGACATGATGCGCATTTAGTGTGAAAGAGCTCTTTAGAGAGACTTTCATTCAGTATCAAGCCACCCAAATGTGACCCCTTTAGGTACAAGGGTGTACAAGGAGACGACGCTCGATGAGGCCGTGATTACGGCGAGCGCCGACGCTGGGCTCGAGTATCTTGTAAAAAAAAAGTGATTATAAAAGAATCGTAATCAAATTATTTCGGGAACTATCAGCCTAAATAACAGATGTACTTATGGTAAGATGGCCGTAATCGGACTCTTACTTAATCTGTAATTAAACATTTTATTTTCATATTTTAAATTTAAATGCACGAATGGGTCCGTGCAAAGGATGTATATTAGGATATTGACAGATGGACCCTGTGGGTCAATACTACTTATCGAGACCCCGGATGAGTTATGATTATTCTGCTATACAGGTCAGAGTGTCAAGTTGGGAGCTCCTCGAACAAAAGAGACTTTGCTCGATTTTTTAAAATACTGATCCTGCACAATGGGACACAACAATATGGTATCAAGTCATCCAACCACAAGAATTCACAGTTGGATCGGTCACCACTTGAACCCCATTCTCGTGGCGTTGTCACAACAGATCGTGAGCCCAAGAAACGATTACCCAGTGAGCTTGGAATGTGCATTCACAAGTATGGTCCCCACCAGCCTGCCTCAGCTATGTGTATCAAGAGTCCAGTAATGGAGTACCATACGATGGCATGGGTCTGCATCATGCATCAAGGCGTATCGCGCGGTTTTCAGGCTTAATATGTCAGGTGATATGTGTGGTGATTGCATGTATGATACATAGTAGATTATATATGGAACACTAGGTTAAAAACATAACCCTTAGGGGTTCGAAAACAAATGAACATGATAGCCTGAATCGATGGGTATTAGTGTTTAGCATTATGCACCACTAAGGAAAAAGGGATGAACGGTGTAGTTCATGATGTTAAAGCCTATTAGTGGTTGGCATGTGCACTACTAGTTAGACTGAGATAGAAATTTGATAACTCTATTGCTATCTTAACTTGTGTAGATGGAAAGTCTAGGGCGCAAACGTAGAGGTCGTCCACAGGAAAATATTCATGACCCATAGGCCTTTATAGAGGCTATAGGCGCTACAGTCGCCATCATTGTATAGGCGAGCGTCGTGACTGTTACCACTACACCTACTGGTGCACAAAGCGTAATGTGTGATGACGAGTAACCTCTCCAGGGTCAGAGGCACATCAACCGACATACATGGGAGGAAGGACCTGAGTCGACATCCGCCATTGAAAGAAAGTAAAGATGACACACGATCATCCCGACATGGGTACTGTGCTAAGAGGAAGGAGAATCAATCTTCTTGGGGCTAAGGAAGACTCTATATTCCACAGGATTTTTAGGATTCAGGCCGCGGTTATCGTGGTCAAGGCAGAGCCGGTTTTCACCGCCAGACAGACATGTTCCCACCGCCATCAGCCCGACATATGAATGGATCGGGCCTCAGAGGCGGATCTCGAGTTATGGGACACCAACCCCGGGGCCGCTGGATTTACGCAGACGCAGTTTGTTCATTCTCACCCAAACATGGGCTAGAAGGACCAGTATCAGTCTCAGGGTGTTGCACATGCACCTTCTGTTACATAGATAGGCTAGAGAGACCAGGGTATGGGTCTAAGTTGAGGACAGGGTTCACGGGCCAAGACATCAGGGACCTAGGGGCATGTCTATGCCATCACACCACAAACTGAGTCAGTTGATCAGTCGGTGATACAGGGTATGTTTTTGTTATATCGCCTATGGGCAAAGATACTGTTTGATTTTGGTGCATCACATTCTTTTGTTGTTGCATCTAGTGTGGATAAGCTAGGCTAGAGGCTGGCACTCAATGAGCCGTTACATGTGAGTTCTCCTGGCGACTAGTGGGTGAGTGGGGATCGGAGCAAGATATGTCAGATCATGAGTTGTAAAAGATCTCGTGGATTCCGCTCTCACTGACCTTCAGCAATGGACATATTAGATTTGATGTCATTCTTAGCATGAATCGTCAGACGGCACATCAATACAATATCAGGATAGTAGGAGAATTATTGCCTACACAATCGAACGGTATCTCAGGTGGACTTTCAGGGGAGAAGCATGATGCTTACCTGCATCGTGTACGACTCCAGTGAGTGGACAGTTGATGGGTTGGCTAGCAAGCCTTACCCTAGAGGATGAGGGGAGACAAGATTTGGGTCTATCTCGGGTGGTTTGTGAGTGTGAGGACGTTTTTTCCGGATGAGCTACCGGGATTACCTCTACATAGGGATGTGGACTTTATCATTGAGTTACACCCTGGTACGTTGCCCATTTCTATGACTCCTAATATAATGGCACCGATTGAGTTGTATGAACTCAAGGTCTAACTACAGGAATTGTTGGACAAGGGTTTTATAAGACCAAGCACTTCACCATGGGGCGCTCCGGTCCCTCTAGAAGAACAAGAACAAGACCTCTTCATCAGGTAGATTATCACGCTTGAAATAGGCATAATCAAGAATCGGTATCCCCACGAGGATTGATGATTTTGTTTTATTAGCTGAGAGGGCGAGTCTACTTCCAAGATGTAATTTTGCACTCATACTATCGTAGCTAGGGGAGGCCGATATCCCTAAGACAAACGCTTAGGACACTTACGGCATTTCGAGTTCACAATGATGCCTTTCGGGTTGATGAATGTGCCAATGGCATTCATGGATCTCATGCATAGGGTATTCCAGCCCTATTTAGATCAATTTGCTATGGTCTTTGTTGACGACATCTTAATCTACTCCCAGTCTGAGGAAGAGCATAAAGATCATTTATGTAATTGTTCAGCACTCAGGACCATCGGGCTTGTATTCAAGTTCAAGAAGTGCGTAGTTTTGCCCTATCGAGGTGAGATTCTCAGACATGTCGTGTCGAATTCAGTGTCGGCAGGACCCCCGAGAAGGTAGAGGTCAAGCATGAGTCGAGAGGGCCGGGGTCAATCTGAGATACGCAGTTTCTTGGGATTAGCAAGGTATTACAGGAGGTTTATTGAGGATTTCTCTCGGCTAGCAGCACTTATGACTAGATTGACCGGAAAGGGATCAAGTTTGAGTGGGATGACTTGTGTGAGAAGGCATTCCAAGAGTTGAAAATGAGGCTTACTTCAGCTCCTATTATGATAGTCCTGGAACAAGGACAGAGGTACACCTGCAGTACCGTGGATGCCTTTTAGGGGACTCCGACAAGATGTGTCTTGATGCAGTCCTCGTGAGGTTGTGGAATTATGGTTCCGCACAGCTAAAGAACCACAGCGCACTACTCCTACACATGATTTGAAGTTGGCGGCCATAGTCTTTGCCTTAAAGATTTGGCGCCATTATCTGTATGGTGAGCAGTTTGAGGTATTTTCAGACCACAAGAGTCTGAGGTATATCTTCACACAGCGGGACCTCAACATGAGGCAACGCAGATGGATGGAGTATCTAGAGGATTATGACTTCACTTTGCATTACCATCTTGGTAAAGCAAATGTAGTGGCGATAAACAATCGGAGATCACGGGAGTCTTGGCTAGTGTAAGCTTCCGGTGGCGGATACTTGAGCCAGATGGAGCAGTTTGAGAACAATACGATTGATTAGGCTCGGGGAGTGCTAGGTGTTATGTAGTGCTCTAGGCCTATTGTATGGACATGGTATTTTGACTATTTATGAAGAATTTATTATTATGATGATTTGCATGTTTATTTATATATAATGTCCTTGAATAATATTATTAATTATTCTAAATGTCCTAATCGGTTGTGTTATAGAATAACAATGAATTAAGATAGTATAAGTTTGATTGATATTCATGGGATGAATATGTGTATGAGATACAAATCAAATTTATATCTATTTGTTGAGAACAAATATTAGACGGACAGATCTTGAGATTAATGCATGGATCAAGTCATAAGTTAATCTCTAATAGTTGTGTCATTAAATCCTTTGACTTGAGATCATTTATAGTTCTCAGCATAAGAATATTGTATTTTTGATATAATCAAATGTTGTCTTTAATCAGATGACTATAAAGGTTATACTTGAACATAATAATAATTATGTAGTGAGAATATAGTGATTAAGAATTTGTCCCTCTTATTATAAGAGATATCTACAGGTCCCCTCGACAATTGAGACTGAGAAATGCATAATTAGATGCTCTCAAATGAATTGATGAAGTCCAATGTCATTTGTTTGAATGTCAGTCCCAATTGGGTTTGGTAATCAAAGATAGAGCGATATAGAGTTGGCTTTGTCCATGTGCCTTATATTCAATCAAGATATCATGAGACAAAATGATTATATCATTAGTTATATTAGGTTGTCTCGGATGGCTGAAACTTCGTTTAACTTGGGTAGTCATAATGTCTTGCTAGAGGCCACTTATGACTTGTAGGATCAAAATGTGATTTAGGCTACTGCTAATGTTAATTGAACCTGAGATCCTTGCATTGGAACGAATAATACTTGATTTATGGTTTTCACTCCCGCGTAGTAATTTAAAATGATGAGATTATTTTAAAATTACAAGCCACTATAATAGTTGTTATTTAAATTCGAATTTAATTTTGAGAAAGTTTAAATTCGTGATTTAAATTATAACAAATAATTAATTTGTTATATTTCTTATTGGATAAGGAAATAATCTGTAAAGTTTTTTTAAAGGAGTTTTAAATATATAATAATATAAATTCGTTTCATTATCTGATAAGGATTTGGAATTTAAATTGTTATTATTTAAAGAGTTTAAATATATATTAATATAAATAAATTCGTTTCCTTATCGATAAAATTTGAATTTAAATTGTTATTATTTAAAAGAGTTTTAAATATATAATAATATAAATTTGTTTCTTATCGATAAGTTTGAACTAAATTGTTATGTTAAAGATTTTTAAATATAACAATAATATATAAAATTCGTTTTTGACTAAAACCTTAAGCGACTTATATATATATATATATATATATATATATATAGGGTGTATTGATGTGTGTGTGTGTGAGTGTGACATATATATTTGAGTGGTGGTCATCTTTTACTCTAGAACTGCGAACAAAGAGACCTAATTTACGTTTTGAGAGGCAGAAGCCCAGTAGCATTCAACGAAGATCGTTCGTTATTTGTTCGTGTGTGGATACTTGTAGAGGTGGTCGGCTTTTGAAGAAGCTGACACCAGCGAGATCGAATAAACGAGGCGAGACTTTGAAGGCAGCGAATCGATGCAAGAGGTAAGTTTCGTTTACCCTTCGCCAGTTTTATGAAGCATGTGATCTGGTGGAGTTAGGGATAAAAATTTTAAATTCCGCTGCGTTTATGTTCCAATCATATTGGATATTCTGCCCGTAACCCAACAGTGGTATTAGAGCCACTTGTGTTTTCATAAAAATCGATAATGCCATGTTTGATCATATGTATGTGATGTATATGATTTTGGCATGATTTGCGTTTTTGAATATATGTGATATTATGGTTTGTCTTTGACGACATAGTTAATAAGTTTATTTAAGGTATTAATTGATTGAATCGAAACTAAGGATTAATTAATATAATTAAGAATCCGAGAATGAGATATTTCCATTAAAGTGTTTAATAGCATGTTATATGATTCTGGCTTTGTCTTGTCAGTTAATATGGGTGAATTCATATATCAATTCTGATTTATCAATGATTGTTTATGGTGGTGCGAAATAAAGCCCTATGTGTAATGAGATTACATAATATGTTGTTTTAATGTGATTTTGATGGCTTTCGGCTTATTCAAAAATTTATTGATGAGATCAATAAAAATTTAATTTTTGAGACGAAACTCTAATGTTTCTGAAAAGAAAAAAAAATTTTATGAGACCTTACGACCAGCGAGGCGGCCCTCGTCATTCTTATTAAGCCCAGAGCAGCCGTCTTTTATCTCTGCGTAGTGCCTTATGAATTTAATTGGTTTTAAACACACGCCTATTATAATTTATTTCTTTTAATGCAAATTGTTTATGTTATATGATAATATGATATATTTTGCATGTTGTGTTGCTTCACATGGTGCACAATATGGCCTCTTTGACCAATGTGATTGGCAGGTTATTATTGTTTTTCTGAGTTTGTAATTGTCATCTGACTTGCGTCTGTTTTGTTTTATTGTAATTTTATTTTACTATTAGTAGTATTTATTTAATTGTTGTAATAAATAAGAAGAGACAATGCAAGCCATTTGAAGTCATGCAATCCAGCCATGATGATGGAGGAGCCCGGTGTCTATCTGCATGAGTTAATTGAGTCAAATCGACATCATGGAGCTACTTATTACTACCTAGGAATGGCCCAAATTGAAGTCTTCATATTGGCTTATGGAGATCAATCTGGTCGTCATCTTGTGACACGTTTATTATATGCATGTATGAGATGCTATGTATGATGTTACATGAGTATGTGATACTAGATGTATGATGAGATCTATTGGTGAAAATTAAAATCAATCAAGATCCCTCACCTCAAAATTTAAAGTTAACATGCCATCCATATTTAAACACTTGACAAACCTTTTATCACCTTAATTTGGGTTCTGAAAGTAGAAGTACATTAAGGTTATTAGTGAAGACAGAGATGAGTAATGGTGCTACCATATGTTTAAATATGGTTTAACTTTGATAAGGTTATCAAACTGGTTTGGGCCTAATGGCATTAGATGAATTTAAACATGCCCAGAGACATATGATGTCAAAAATCCCTTAAATATCTAAGAGGATTGCATGAGATGTAATTAGTAGGTTATACACAAATAACTTAATTTTAAGTGTCATGTAAGTGACTTAAAGTTGAGTAAAATATGGATCTTAGCTCACTAAATTAATATGATTATTCTTGAGGTTGTTAATTTAGTGAGAATCTTTCATAATCAAAATACTTGCTCCGAACTTTACATTCATTGTAGATGGCGGCAATATGACAACAATTCCTCTTATATTATCACTGCGATCGATCCTTGAGAAGGATAAACTTCTTTTGGGACTAACCTTGTTGGTTTGAAATTTGAAATTGTTCTCAAACAAGAAAGGAAGCTTTATGTCTGGATGAACCTCTCACGAAGAACCAGCTGAAAATGTTCCTAGAGCTGAAATAATGCTTATGAAGCATCATAATGACTATTGATGTTGCATGCTTGATGTAGCACCATGAGTTACGAACTGAAGGATGCGGAAAATGGGAAGCTTATGATATGATCTTCAATCTTGGAAATGTTCCATCGACAAGCAAGGCAAAGAAATGTATGAGACTACCCAGGCCTTTGCATTCTTGCAGAGATGGATTGAGGTGCTTTAATTAGTGCTCATGTTCTAAAAATGAAAGGCTATATTGAGCACCTTGATAGGCTTGGATTTCCATTGAGCCAAGAGTTGGCAACTGATTTGATCCTGAATTCACTTCCTGATAGTTATGGCCAGTTTGTCATGAACTATAACATGAATGAAATGGACAAATCTATCTACGACACAGCATCTGATGCTTAAAACCGGCGAAGGCGGAATAAATCAAACTGGCCATGTGATGGTTCAAAGGAAGGGCTTTGAAGAACAAGGGCAGGGCAGAGGCGAGGCAAAAGGAAGTCGATGCTGAAGTGAGCCCGAGCCTGAACCCGAGGTAAAGCTGAGTGTTTGTTTCTTTTGCAATGAACTTTGGTCATTGGAAGAAGCGCAAGGCTATATTTAGGGATCTAAAGAAGAAGAAGAAAAGCGGTGAGACTAGTTCTTGGTATTTATGTTATCTGATTAATTTTTCTCCTTCTAGTTCTGGGTATTAGATGCTAGATGTGGATCTCACATTTGTACAAATGCGGGGCTGAGGACTAGACAAGCGAAGAAGAGGGCGAAGTTGATGCAGTGAGCAATGGAGCAAAAGTTCTTTGCTTTAGACGTAAGGAAGTTATGAACTTACTTTGCCCGATTAATTTGTTAGTTTTGGACAATTACTATTATGTTCCTACAACATGTAGAGATATTATTCGATTTCTTGTTTGGATAATGATGGCTTTTCTTTATTATTAAGAATAATAATTGCTCCATTTTCATAAAGACATGTTCTGTACAAATGCTGTTCTGGGATGAGTCTTTATGTTATAAACCTTCCAAAATCAACAATAATTCTCATGTCTATAACATAACTAAAGAAATTTAAGTCCAATGAGATTTTAAATTCAACCTATCTTTAGCATTAGTCGCCTTGGCCATATAAATGAGAAACGCATCTGGCTCATCAAGTTGGACTTTTGAATTCATTTTGATTTTGGGCTCATTATGATACATGTGAATCTTGTCACATTGGGTAAGATGACAAAGGATCCCTACGGACACGGTGAAATTTGATAGTGTGGATCTCCTTTTATCTGAGATGTATGTGGACCGGTAAGTTCGAGATCTTAGAGGGTTACAAATTGCCGTTTACATTTATTGATGACTTGGCGGATATGGTTATGTCTGCTTGATGAGACATAAATGCAGATCATTTGAAATGTTCAAATCTTTTCTCAAAATGAAATTACAAAACCAACTTGGCAAGATCAAGGCACTTCGATCTGATCGGGTGGGAATGTTGAACGAAATTTGATGACCATCTTAGAGACTTGTGAATATTAATTAACTCCCCACGGAACACCCTGATGGAATGGTATTATGCGAGAGGAGGAGTCGAACTTTATTAGACATGGTTCGATCTATGATGAGTCCAAACGAGATCTTCCATTTACCTTTTAGGGTTGTACTTGAAGCAGTGCGTTCACACTAAATCGAGTTCCATCAGCGAGTTGAAAAGACACCGTATGAGATGTGTAGATGGTAAGGCCCAATTTGTCTTTTCTTAAGATTTGGGGTTGTGAGGCTTATGTAAAACGTCAAGTTTCAAATAAACTGGAGCCCAAGTCTGATAAATGTCTTTTGGTGGGGTATCCTAAAGAGACTAAGGGATACTACTTTTACAATCCCATAGAGAACAAAGTGTTTGTTGCTCGGAATTGTGTCTTTCTAGAAAGGGAATTTATTTCTAAAGACCGATTGGGAGTAAGATGCGATTCGAAGAAGTTCGAGAACACAAAATAACCATTGAATTTGCTGTGGATACTCATAGTCAACAAACTATTATTGACACACCTCCTATAGCACAAAATTTACTTAGATCTGATAGGATACGTCATGAGTCCGAGAGATATGGATTTCTTGTGACTGATAACCATGATGTATTGTTAGTGGATCAAAATGAACCCACTGCCTATCAAGAGGATATGTTGGATCGATTTCGAGAAATGGTTAGAGGCCGTGAAGTCTGAGAAATTCAATCCATGTGTGATGTCGGTATGGATGGCAGTTATTTGCACAGTCTGAGACCATTGAGTACCCAAATGGGTTTAAAGAAAGTGGTATGGATGGCAAAGTGCATACTTACAAAGCAAGGCTAGTTACGGGTTCAAACAAACTCATGGTATAGACTATGATGAAACTTTTTCACACAGTATATGTAAGTCTATCGAGAATTCTTATTACCATTGCTGCATATCATGATTATGAGATTTGTGATGGATGTTAAAGCGTGTTTCTTAATGGAAACTTACTTAGGATGTGTACGCGAATACCTGGCTGAGGTTTGCCTGACCTAAGTGCATTAAGTATGCAAGCTTCAAAGATCCATTTATGGTTTAGACGGGGCCTCTCGGAGTTGAATCTTCGTTTGATGAATCAGTCAAAGAGTTTGGATTTGTCAAAAATGAAATTAAATGTATGTTCTCTGAAAAATTAATTGGGAGCGCAATTGTATTTTTGGTGTTATATGTTATTGACATTTTACTCATTGGGAATGATATCCCACCTGTAACGAGAATGTCAAGTCTTGGTTAGAAGTGTTTCTCAATGAAAGACTTAGGTGAAAATTGCCTATATCTAGGGATAAAGATCTATAGAGATAAATCTAAGAGGCGGTTAATTCATAAGTCAAAGTGGTTACATAGACAAAATCTTGAAACGAGTTCGGTATCGCGAGATTCAAGAGGATACTTGCCCGTACCTCATGGTATTACTCTTAGCAAATCTCGGTGTCCTAACACTAAAGATGAGCGACGGATAATTAAGATTCCTTATGCCTCGGCAATAGGATCTATCATGCATGCCCATGTTGTACCTTAGACGGATGTATCTTATGCTTTAAGCATAACGGTAGATACGGTCGAGATCCCGGTGAGAGTCAGCTGGACGAATTGCCAAGAACATTCTTAAGTATACGAAGGTCACAAGATATGTGTTCTTGGTGTATGGCGGATTGGAAGATGATGCAGTTTGTAAATGGTTACCTTGAAGGCAAGCTTCGATCGTAAAGATGATTTCCGATCGCGGTCGGGATATGTGTTTTGTTTAAATGGTGGTGCGATTAGGTGGAAAAGTTGAAGCAAAGCAACATTGCTGATTCTGGCGGCGAATATAGCGACATCGATGCGGCAAAGAGCGGTTTGGATCAAAGTTCATTCGCGATCTTGAAGTGGTTCCTAACATTACAAATCTTGTTGATGTTTATTGTGACAATAATGGTGCTATTACGCAATGAAAGAACCTAAGATCACATACGTCAAACACATTCTTAGAGCGTTATCATCTCATTCGAAAATCATTGAGAGAGGTGACGTTAAGATATCTTGAGTTCAACGGATGATAATGTTCTTGATCCATTGACTAAGCCTCTACCACAAGCAAGCGTGATCGTCATACTAGGTTCATAGGTGTCAGTGCATTGATGAATCTAGACTTTAGCGAGTGGAGGTGTTAGTAATAGTACTCTGAAGGCTTTATTATATGGACATGAGTATTTGAAACTATTTATAGTAATTTATTATTATGATGATTTGCATGTTTATTATATATAATGTCCTTGAATAATATTATTAATTATTCTAAATGTCCCTAATCGGTTATTGTTATGGAAATAACAATGAATTAAGATAGAATAAAGTTTGATTGATATTCATGGGATGAATATGTGTATGAGATCTAAATCAGGTATATCATTGTTGAATAAATATTAGACGGACAGATCTTGAGATTAATGCATGGATCAAAGTCATAAGTTAATCTCTAATAATTGTGTCATTAAATCCTTTGACTTGAGATCACTATAGTTCTTAACATAAGGAATATTGTGTTTTGATATAATCAAATGTTGTCTTTAATCAGATGACTATAAAGGTTATACTTGGAACAACAATAAAATTATGTAGTAAGATATAGTGAATTAAGATGGAGATTGTCCCCTCTTATTATAAGAGAGATATCTACGGGTCCTCGACAATTGAGGCGTAGAAATGCGTGGCCGTCTTCAAATGAATTGTGATCCATGTCATTTGTTTAGTGATCTAATTGGGTTTCGAGTAATCAAAGATAAGCGATATAAGGTTGACTTTGTCAGCTACCTTATATTATCAAGATATCATGAGACAAAATGATTATGTCATTAGCTATATTAAGGTTGTCTCGGATCTTGAGCTTTCATTTAACGGGTGATCGTAATGTCTTGATAGAGGCCGTATGACTTGTAGGATCAAAAAATATGATTTATTTTCATATCGATGTTAATTGAACTTTATAGGGTTGCACATTAGAGCAGATAATACTTGATTGTAGTTTTTCACTACTCTGTGGCTAATTTAAAATGGTAAAGATTATTTTTTAAATTACAAATATAATTAGTTGTTATTAAATTCGAATTTAATTTTGAGAAAGTTTAAATTCGATTTAATTATAACAAATAATTAATTTGTTATATTTTCTTAGTGGATAAGGAAATAATCTGTAAAGGGTTTTTAAAAGGAGTTTTAAATATATAATAATATAAATTCGTTTCCTTATCTGATAAGGATTTGAATTTAAATTGTTATTATTTAAAAGAGTTTTAAATATATATTAATATAAATAAATTCGTTTCCTTATCTGATAAGGATTTGAATTTAAATTATTATTATTTAAAAGAGTTTTAAATATATAATAATATAAATTTGTTTCACATATACGATAAGGATTTAGACTAAATTGTTGATATTTAAATTAAATATATATTAATATATATAAATTAGTTTCATATACGATAAGAATTTGAATTTAAATTGTTATTATTTAAAGATTTTTAAATATATAATAATATATAAAATTCACCCAAAACCACTAACAGACTTACATATATATATATATATATATATATATATATATATATATATATATATATATATATATATATATATATATATAGAGTTTTATATATATTTGAGTGGTCAATTAAGTCTTTTACTCTAAGAACAGCAAAACATAGAGACCACAATTTCGTTTTGAGAAGGCAGAACTCGAACTAGCATTTAACAAGATCGTTCAATTTATTTGTTCGTGTGTGGATACTTATAAAGGGTGGTCGCTTTTGAGAAGCGGCGCCTTTGAAGATCGAATAAGCAGGCCTTGAGACTTTGAAGGCAGCGAATCGATCTGAGAAGTAAAGTTTAGTTTACCCTTCCTTGAATTTATAAGCATGTGATCCTTGGTGGGTTAAGGGATAAAAATTTTAAATTCAGCCGGCGTTTATGTTCAATCCCGGATTGGATATTACGCGGTAACCCGACACTAGGGAGTTTGGTATTTACATCATCCTACTAAGCGGGGTGATTAGTCACAGGGGCCCAGGGACGCAAGATATAGATCCATCGAGGGGCGAAGTCTTACATCAAGTACGGGTGTGGTGAGCCATCCACACAGATGGTAGTCTTTGATATAGGGGACGGGTTGTGGTTCCCCAACTAACCGATTTGAGAGAGGAGATCCTTAGGGAGTTCTACTGCTCTTGATTTTCTGTGCATCCAGACGGCACGAAGATGTACCATGATCTTTGTCGCCAGTATTTCTAGAGAGGAATGAAGCGACACATTGGATTTTGTTCGACGGTGTCTCACGTGTCAACGGATAATTTGACACCAAAAGCAGCCGGGCTACTCGAGCTTTTGAGTGGCCCGGTGAAAGTAGAACTGCAATAGATTTGTGACAGCTTGCCACGGACACAATGGAGGCATGATGTTGTATGGGTTATAGTGGACCGGCTCACTAAGTCGGCACACTTTCTAGCGGTGCGGATGACCTTCACACTGGAGGAATTCTGCCGGTTGTATATTCGTGAGATTGTCCGGTTACATGGAGTGCTAGTCTCTATCGTATCGGACAGGGATCCTAGGTTTACGACACACTTTTGGAAGAGTGTCCAAAATCTTGTGGGGACCTGTTACGACGGCAGTACAAAGTTTCATCCATGAGCTGATTGATGCGGTCGGAGAGGATCATACAAGTTTTAGAGGACATGCTGCGAGCATGCGTCCTGTATCTTAAGGGTGGCTGGGATGAGCACTTACCCTTAGTGAAATTCGCCTACAACAACAGTTAATAGGCAAGTATTCAGATGGCACCCTATGAGGCCTTATATGGGAGGCCATGCCGATCCCCGATTTGTTGGACAGAGGTGGGAGACCACTCCATCACTGGTCCGGATATGATTTGAGACACCTCTGAGAAGGTGGATTTGACTCGGAAGCGTCTTCTCATGGCTCAAAACCAACAGAAGAGCTACGTCGACAGACGGCGTCTATCTCTAGAGTTCAAGGTAGGTGATCACGTCTTCTTGAAGGTCATGCCTAAGAGAGGAGTGGTTAGATTCGGCAAGCGAGGGAAGCTAGCTCCGAGGTATATTGGGCCCTTCGAGGTACTCGAGAGAGGGTGGGCACAGTTGCATATCGGTTGGCGCTACCACCGAGTTTATCAGGTGTCATGAGGTGTTCCACGTCTCCATGCTCCGGAAATATACTCTAGATCCAGCTCATGTAGTGGATTGAGGAGAGATTAATGTTGATACCGATGGGACCTTCGAGGAGGGACCAGTGCGTATCTTGGATAGTCGGGATCAAGTTTTGTGACACAAGACCGTGCGGCTAGTGAAAGTGTTGTGGCAACTTTGAGGAGTGGAGGAGGCAACTTGGGAACGCAAGGACACGATGCAGGCCACCTATCATTTCCTAATTGAGGATGAAGGTGCGTTGTTTAATATTGAAAGTCTAATATTGGAACTAGAATAAATTATTGCATATGAATGTGTTTGTGTGTGTAAGTGTGTATGAATTTAAGGGACGAAATTCTGTTAAGGGGGGAAGAATGTAAAACCTGGGAAAATTAGTAATTTTCAGGAAAAATGACAAAATAATAATAATAATTGCTAGAATGGTTCGGAGCCTAGAAAATTCTCTAGATCTCGGATGACGAAACGGACTACGCCATTAAATTCGTCTCACGAAATCTAGTGACCTAGAAAAGTTTCGTCGAATTCTGAGACAGTCGGAATATTTTTACGATTTTCTGGGTAATAAGTCACCAGTGACTCTAGGGACGTGATTTTTATGAAAATCTCGGAAGTCAGGAAATGGTTTGAGATAAGTTCATTTAAAATAAATTGAATTGAAAAGAAATAAATTGTTTCGGGACTGACGGACCGAATGAATATGGGCTATTACTATGTATCAAAATAAAAAATAAAAAAATAAAAGAAAAGGATAAAAAGAAAAAGAAAAGTCAAAAAGGAGGAAGAGAAGACCATTTTTTTTTAGGAGGAAAAAATGGCAGAGAGGAGTGAGCGAGAAAGAGAGAGAGAGAAGAGAGGGGTAGAGAGAGAAATCTTCTCTCTAAGATCTATAGAGATCGGATTGTCGGTTTTTGTCGGAGCAAGAGGCAAAGTCAATCCACGCATTGAGAGCTACGCGTGGATACCAAAATCAAGGAGTTTCGTCAAATTCCATGAGGTAGAGAATTTTCCTACTTGGGTTATTTCTATCTTAAAAGTCATTTAATGGCTTGGAGTTTTCTTAGAGGCCGTAAATTTTAGTCCCATATTTTTTGGACTGAGTGTAGGAATTTTAAAAAAATTTCGAAACTGTTTTCG
The DNA here is from genome assembly GCA_016808115.1 of Tetrastigma voinierianum. Classification (NCBI taxonomy): domain Eukaryota; kingdom Viridiplantae; phylum Streptophyta; class Magnoliopsida; order Vitales; family Vitaceae; genus Tetrastigma; species Tetrastigma voinierianum. The sequence goes on from JAEQBH010000523.1 coordinate 201,630, forward strand.
GACAATTCGGGCTGAATTTTCGGGACTGTTTTTGGACAGTTCGGACTGAATTTTCAGGACTATTTTCGGACAATCCAGATAGGATTTTCAAAACTGTTTTCGAGCAGTCCCGGACTAGGTTCAGGTTTGGTTTTGATCCCGGGTCGGATGTCTTTGGGTTTTGTGGTGTGTTTTGGCATCACAGTAATTCAGTGATGAACTATGAAGGGATCAAGAGGTGCCCTGTTTTATATGGGTATGAGATTTGGGCCATTTTGTGTGTATTGGTTGAAAAAATTAAACAATATACTGTTATATGTAAAAATCATGTTAATATGTGCTTGAGTGATGTATTAACATGGAAATTATGATGAATGGAAATTATATGTAAAAAAATATAATTCTTCGGAATTTATAAATATTGCATGTAGCATGACATAGCATGAAATAGCATGATTGCATTTCATATGCATGGTCACATCAAGTTGAGTCGGGTGTGGGTGCATGGTATTGTTATTCACCATTCTTGATGAATGTGTGGTGAGCTCGGAAATGAGACTACATCCAAAATCGAGACTCACGGTGGTATAAAATAATAATAAATATAAATCACGTGTGTTTGAGCGTAGCAGGATGGGGTAAATCCCCCCCAGGGTGAAGAACTCAAATTTATATGTGGTTAGACATGATCACCGGCGGTGAAAGCCCATAAAATGTCCGAAGGCGTACGTCGATCCAGCGTTGTGACCTCGAAAAATACATGGCCCATGAATAAACACACAAGATTTGATAATTAAATTTGAGGTTGCGTGATGGTTTGAGTCATTGGGTGAAACACCAATGGCCCGGTTTTCACACTTGGCGTTGCCGGGTGTGAGAGTCGTCGGGACTCGAGTTGTGAGCATGAGGAGTCGTCTCATGCATGTCGGACATTCTATGGATTACATTATTTATATGGAATATGATTTGATGTTTTATGTATGTCATTGCATATGTATTTAGGCGGAGAGTAGCCCTTTTAGGAGAATTTTTTTACTAGGCGTTTCTCTCCTCGTCGTGGGACCCCCTTTCAGGTATAGGGGGGTATACAGGGAGACGGCGCTCCGACGAGGCCGTGATTATGAAGGAGGCCGATGTGTGACCTTGGTATTTCCTTTGTAAAAAAAAAAAAAAGAATTTTACATAAAAGAATTGTAACTAAATTCTTTTGGGACTATTGTCTAAATAGTCGGGTATGTAATTATGGTAAGAGGGCCGTAATTGGAGTCTTACGAACTGTAATTAAGCGTTTTATTTTCATATTTTAAATTTAAATGTGAATGAATGGGTCCCGGTAAAGGGATGTATATTGGAGATATGGACAGATGGACCTTGTAGGGTCAATACTACTTCTGTTGAGACCCTGGATGGGTTATGATTATTCTGTTATACAAGTTGTATGTTGAGTAGAGCTCCCCGAACAAAGGAGAATCTACCCAATTTTTGTGAAAATATGGATCCCGATAAATGGGACACAACAGTGTGGTATCGAGTCACCCGAAATCCACAAGAATTTTATGGATTGACGGGTTGTCGACAGGATCCCGGATTTGAGGTGTCACATATTTTCTAAAACTTCTTATTTGTGACTCTTATGAGGGGCCTTATCTTTGAATACAATTGTTTTTATAGATGAAAAAAAAAAGTTTATAAAAAAGTCGTCTCTACTTACAAACATTAGTTGGAAATTAAAATTTAAAATTCTTTAAGATTTGGTTGGTTAATTTTTTTAAAAATTGATTCTTTGATTTACCAACTTATCTTTTTGGTTAAAAAAAATATTAATAAGAAATGTTTATTTTATACTTTATTCTCTATTGTGAATATAATAGAGTATATATATATATATATATATATATATATATATATATATTGTGAATTCATAATGAAAAAAGCACTTAGTTCATATGATACTTATGGAATAAAAGATTTAAAATTTTGAGCATACATAGAAAAAAATTATAAGATGATTTAAATAATTGTATAAGAATATAAACCAATGAAATAAAAATATAAGATACAAATAAATAGATCTATGGTACAAATACTAAGACTTAGAAATATATACATGACATTATTTAATGGAAGGTAGATTTTTTTATAAGTACTAAAGAAGTGTATTTATGTGTTCTAACTTATAATAAGGAAACCATTGGATTCCACTTTTTGAAATATGTTTTGATGTGAGACAATTATAAAAAAAACAATAAAAGAAAATAAAAGATAGTTTCACTTCAGAAAAGATAATGTTTCATATCATAAAAAAATTGGATGTAATTTTTCTAAAAATGAATAGTTAACCTAGTTTAATTATTGTCGTTAACATCATTGTAATATTATGTTTTTATAGAAATTCGAGTCTAAACCTTCTATACACCCATCCCTTTACCATGTGAGTTAATGGGGCATAAAATTACCGTTTGTGAGATAAAAAGTTTGGGATTTAACTAAAAAAAACAAAGGAAATGGGAACAAAAAGAAAAAGAAAACAAAAGAGGACCTTATATGGGAAAGTCCGTCTCACTTGCCAAGTTATTCAAGCAAAGTTGGTCAATAAGCTATGAGGGCCTTCTGTTTTTTGTTTTTTTTTGTTTTTAAATTATTATTATTCATGTTGTTGAATAATTAAGACTTTGTTTGGAACTCAAAAAGTGCTAAGAAAAAAAAATATAAGAGAATTTTTTTTTGAAGGAGAATAGAAAATAAGTTTTGATGATGCTTTTTCACGGGCCCAGGAATTTGGAGCGTGTTGGAATCGTTGGGCGAATTAGAGCGCGTGGGTAGGTCAGGAACTCGGACGTTGGATTCCTGCAAAAGCGAGCAAATAAGGATCGCGGGGGCTGCCGGATTCTTGCTCAGATTCTAAGTCAATTCCTCCCACGATAAGAGAAAGATGTTGCCCAGAGGACAGATATTACACGTACCTTTCACCGATGGGGTGACCTGGTATTTATAGCATGTGTTTTTCCCAATCGGATGGTGGTAAGGATTCTCTCTCATTGGATGGGGGATTTTCTGCCCTTATCACTATCAGATTAATAAGGGATAATTAGGGAGCAGTTATTGAGAATTATCCTACTTCCCTTATTGATGAGATTTGGTTTGATTTATAGGATAAACAATTATTGGGAATTATCCTACTTCCCTTATTAGTGAGATTTGGTTCGATTTACAGGATATGAGCTTTTTAGATTGTCCGCGCTATTGGCCATTGGGGCGAAACAGGCCCGGGCTCCGTTTGGGAGCGGGCGGTGCGAGGGCGGGCGTTTCAGGCTACCTTTTTCTTGGGTTTGGTGAATGGGCCTGCGCGCCTATCTTTTAAACCCTATCAGTTGCCCCCGGCCCTTAGTTCTGATGAGCGTGGGCAAGAGAGTACATGTATCGTTCTTAAATCGGGTCACGACCGCGTGGTCGTTCGAAATTTGGCTTGGTTAGGAGCTGTGGCCGTCAAGCGAATCCCTATGATAATGATGACTTTTGAATTTCGCTCACTTCCTCTAGTTCCTTCGGTTTCTTGAGAACATCCTCGTAGATTAAGTATTTTACTTTTAACGAGTTCGGGCTTCATTAAATCGACCTTACATGCAGAATCTCTTTTGGCGTCTTGTGATACCTTGCTTGAGGTAGCCTTTTTCATTTTATTCCTGGGACTGGTGCGTCTTTCTTCCTTCTGTGTCTTTTTGAGTAATATAGCGAGGCGCTAGGGCTAGGTTGGTTAGGTCTTGTTCTTACTACCTATTGCTCTCATGGGTCCGAGTCGTTCCTCTTCCTTGCGCATCGGAGGCGACTCTTCCGTTGTATCAGGTCGGGCGGACAAGTGGTGCCTCAGATGGTTTAGGCTGGGGGTTGCTTTTGGGGCGATCGGAATCATCTCCCCTTGGATAAAGGCAAGGGTAGAATTGACGAGATTAAATATCCCGTGGGATCGGAATATCTGAAGTCGGCCGTGCAGAATGCTCTGGCTGTGGGACCTAGTAGAGTCGAGCCCTTATATGGGGAAACTTTCGCGAGGCGTTATAGGTCCCCCTTTCGATTATCGAGTCCTGTCTCTCAGGCATTCGACCTCCCTCGTGGTCAATGCCCCGAGATGGTGTGCTTCTTCGAGGTGGCCTTCGACCAGGCGCTCCGTTCCCTCACCCTTTATAAAGGTCTTGCAACATTTCAACGTTTGCCTCTCGGCTTTCGCCCGATTTACGGGGGTATTCGGTTAAGTGTTGGTTTTCTTTAAGGACAAGGGCTTGGGTGTTCCCAGTATAGCTCTGTTCCTGGACCTCTTTGGTGTGAAGGAAGCCGCAAAGGGCTTTCTTTATCTATCTAAGCATGCTAGCGCTCTTCTGATCATCTCGGATTCCCCATCTTCCCATAAATTTTGGAAAGAGCGTTACTTTTTTGTTAGTGGCCGCGGTTAAGTCTGACCCCGGCGAGAAGAGACACTTGGGCGTTAGTGCATCTGGACCACTCCTGAGAATCTACGTGAGCTTTTCTTTGGTTTAGTTCGATCTAGTTTTCGTAAGTTATAGGGTATCCCTAATTTTGCATTGGCTGTGCGTTTTTTAGGTATTCGTCCTTATCTCAGCCCCGAAGACTAGGTCGTAAAGCGGAAGCTTGTCAAGTGTCTTCCGCGTGCTTACTCACGAGCTTAGCCAGAGTCGGATATTCGGATCTTCGAGTTCGAGGTCCTCATGCTCTTTACTTTGAGGCCTTCACCCCCTCAGATTATGAAGTTCTCACGATGGGCCTCCTAGTTGTCAAAACCCATAAGGGAGGCTCGAATTCAAGAGCCATTTGTCCTGGGAGGTCTTGAAGTGTAGACGGAAAACTCCGGACTCTCTTGAGCTAGTGCGGCTTGGGAGTAAAGTCAGGGTTGGGGGCGTCCTCGTCATCACCTTCTACCCATGTCAGGAGTGCGAGGGCAAGTGTCGCCTCCGTAGAAGGGGTTCTAAAGCCCCCCCGAGGATTCGCTGACTGCAGTACGGTTCTCGCAAAGGCGAAAGATTCCTCGGGGACGGCTGCCCGAGCCTCAGTTGGAGAGTTATGCACACTCTTGATTTGGAGTCCCCCTGCCTTAGCGCGAGGCCTTCTCCTTCGAGGCGGAAGAGTTGGGAAGAGAAACGCCCGGGGCGATGGAAGATATAAGGATTCCCTTGCTCTTCAATCTTGAGCTTCACGGTGGCGCGGTCTTGTCATTCTCAGGGAGTTCTAATCTCAAGAGATTAGATTGCCTACACAGTGGGAAGCCTTGGCCTTATCCTCGAGGAATTAAGCCTCTGTAAGTTCAGGTGTCTTGTTGTGTCACGACTTTATGTTTGAAATTTGTATGTTGATTTTATGTTGGGTGTCGGTGCGTGCTACCCATTGGAAGGATTCGGTAAAGGGCCGTCTTGAGCGAGGCCACGTGAAGCGCAAAGTCCTGAGCGGGTGGGCACTCTTACTTTGAGGCGGTGCAGGCTGCGAGATCGGATGCGAGATATAATGAAGGGTAGTGAAGCTTAGAAGTCGATTTGAGGCATACGATGGCGCGCCGGGGTTGAGGAGTAGGGAAGAAAGGCCGGAATTGGCTTTAGAGTGTAAGGCGAGCTTTGGGAGGAGTCGAGATGTGTAGTTTGCGGAATGACCCTCTTGGTGGCCGAGGGCGAGTAGGCTACCTGGGCGGGCTTAGTTAGTTAGGGATGGGCTGCAATCGTTCCCGAGCAGTACAACGGGTAACTAGGGGAAGAGTTGCGTATTTCTTTAGAGACAAGGCTGATATGTCCTTGTATTTGCTAGATGGGCCATCGCGAAGCTTCAGAGCTCAAGCTGTGAGCCCTAGCGAGGGGAGTGCCATGGGTTGCGAGGGGACCTTCAGAGGCAGGAAACTCTGGTTATTCAAAGGGACGGAGCTATAGCGAGTTTGAGGGGATGAGGCACACACTCGATGGGCTTTTTAAGGACAAACGCGCTGGAGAGAATTTGCTAATGCCTGGGCTTGGACCTCGATTTTGATATCCTGAGTGACGGGCGGAGAGTCCTTCGTAGGCGTTACCCCAGAGGCAAACACCTCGAATTTGGGCCCACTCCCCTTCCTCGCCTTCTACTCCCTCTTCTGACGTCTGAACTCCTTCATGTAGTTTTTCTTGTTTGTTTTTTTTTTTTGTTACGTCGGGCTTCGAACCCCGGATATATGTGATGTTGTTCTCAATGAATACCCCATTTTCTATCTCCTCGCTTTTTTTTTAGTAACCTCTTTCCTTTGTCTTGCTCTTTCCTCTGTAGGCTCGGGTTGATGGGTATATATGGCCTTTGTTTGGCTTGATTGAGTTCTTTGTAAACTAGGTTCTTTGAGGCTCAGTGGGCCGATCCGCACAGGGTGAACTAGCTCTCGAAATTTGTTTATACCACTGGATCTGAGCCATTCGCTTTTAGTGCGCCTTCGAGGCGAGCTACTTGGCTCTTAATTTGAGGTTCTTACAGTACATTAAGCTCCCATGAGCCGGCAATTTGGGCTCTGAGTCTTTGAGGCCCTACGAGTTGTTCGCTCTGCGGCGAGTTGCTTGGCTCAGAGTGGGCTGAATTTGTCTGGCGAACTTGCTCTTGGGCTACCAGGCCTTATTGGAGTAGTCGAGGTCTTCAAAGCGGGCCTTTGAGGCTCCGTAGGCTAATCGGCTGGTTGAAGAGCGGGCTCTGGGCTACGAGCCTTAGTTGAAGCGGTCGAGGCTCTTCGAAACTAAACATGGGGTTTCGTGGGCTAATTTGCACGAGCCTCTTGTGCAGAAGCTACATGGCCTTGGTTGAGACTGGTCGAGCTCTTGAGCGAGCTTTTTGGGGCTTAGTGGGCAAATCTGCTGACCCTGCTCCGCGGCTTCACATGGCCCTTGGTTGGTAATTTGGCTCTTCAAAGCGAGCTCACTAGGCTCCGTGGGCTAATCTGCCTGAGTTGATCTGGCTCCGCGGCTACATGGCCTTGGTTGGTAGGCCCAGCTCTTGACCGAGCTTACGGGGCTCAGTATGGGCTAATCTGCTGAGCCTCACCCAGTTACGCGGCTACATGGCCTTATCGACGGCTAAGCTCACGGCTGTAGAATTTATTTTACTGAGCCTGCGCTCTGCGGCTACATGGCCTTATGCGAAGCCGGTGAGCTCTTGGCTGACTACTAAGGCCGTGGGCTAATGCACTTTGAGCGCTGTGGCTCTACGGCTACATGGCCTTATCTGACGGTGAGCTCTCTTCAAAGCGGCCGCGAGGCTTCTTGATGTTAAGCTCTTCAAGTAAATTTCTTTGGGCTCTGGGGCGCTAAGGCGCTACATTTGTTAAGCTCTGCTTGATTTATTGACTAGGCTCCTGGGTGTTGAGGCCTTCCTGAGTTGTTAAGCTCTTGCAAGAAATTTGAGGCTCTTTGGGCTCCACAGGCCTTTGAGACCTTTTTGAGTTGTTAAGCTCTATGGCGACGGCGGGCTCCTGGGTGTTGAGGCCTTCTGAGTTGTTAAACTCTGGCCCGAGGCTGCGAGGCTCAGAGTGATGGGCTAATCGCTGAGGCTGCGCTCAGCGGCTACATGGCCTTGGTTGTGGTGAGCTCTTCGAAGCGAGCTTCTAGGCTCTGGCCCCGAGGCCTTCTGGCTGATGGCTGCGATTTGAGTTCTTTGGGCTTCTAGGCGGCGAGGCCTTCTGGGGCTGTGGCTTTCTGTGATTTGAAGCGGCCTAGGCTCTGGGGCGAGACCTTCACGAAACTGTTAAGCTCACGCAAGCAAACCCAAGTGGGCTCTTAGGCGCTGGGGCCTTTCCTAATTTATTAAGCTCACCTGTTGTTGGAGCTCGCAGGCCTTAAGGCCTTCTGAGTTATTAAGCTCACGCAAGGCGAGGCTCTTTGAGGCTCAAGTTGGCCCTAATCACTTTGAGCTAAAGGCGGCTCTGAAATTCCCGGGCCTTAGTGGCAGTTGAGCTCTTGAAGCGGCCCGGCGAGGCTTCTGGCCCACATTAAGCTACGCAAACTAAATTTGTTAGGCTCGGCGTTGAGGCCTTTCTGAATTTGTTAAGCTCACGCAAAGCGAGCTCAGCCCAGGCTCTGGCGCGAGGCCTTCTGGTATTAAGCTACAAAATTTGAGTTGCTAGGCTGGCGGCCCCGAGGCCTTTACAGTGTTAAGCTCGCGCAAGGCGATTGGGCTCTGGGCGAGGCCTTCTTGAGTTGTTGAGCTCTTGAAGCCGAGCTCTGCGAATCGCTGTTTGACTTCTACTTCTTGGGAGAGATCACGTCTTAATGCTGGTTTGCTCGAGGAGTGGACGACATGGAGATGGAAACAAGCGTGCGATTTTCAAATTAACCGGCCTCCTTATAAGTGCGACTTCTGCGCTATGGAGCTCATGCCCGAACCTTCTTCCGCTTTTTGGGCGTGGCGGAATCACGCGTGATGAAGCGTCAAGGCTTGGTCGTCTTTGCAGGGGGTCTACCTAGGGATCATGGTCCGGAGTTCGGTTCCGATGGTCCTCTGCCAGTGGGAGTTGTGTTTTTCCCTAGTTTCCCCTTTATGGGAGTTATGTTATTCCCTAGCCCCGTGCTAGGGAATGCATCCAGAGAGGGCGGTGTACTTAAAGAAGAACTTTTTGTATCGTTTTTTCTATTTTCTCCTCTTCTTCCTTCTCTTCTTCCTCTTTCTCTTCTTTCTTCTCCTTTTCCTTCTCCTTTTCCTTCCCCCTTTTCCCTCTCGTTCACACTCTCTCTTCCTCTCTTTCCTTCTCCCTTTCTCTTTCTTGAGACTTTTCCTGTGTTAAGGGAACTGCTTGTACTATTTATTCCCGAGATGTAAGGGATGACACTGCTGATTGTAATCAATTGTACCTTCATTGTAATAAAGAGAAATTTTTTTTTAATCATGAATTTGTGTATTCTGATGTGTGTAACTTTCTCGAACGTTTCCTGGCCGAGCTGTCTGTTTTTCTTTTACTGAGAGGCCTCGTTTTTTTATTTATGAGAATACTAAACAAAGTAATCAATAAACACACAGACCGTCATCTGAAAGCTGGTGATACTTTATTTAAGATTACAATCCGAGGTTTATTGATAAAAACGCTTAAGGTGCTCAGTGTTCCAAGCATAAGGTAGAATTTTTCCTTCTTCCGTCTGGAGTTAGTAATTACCGAGATACGATATAGAATCGATTGGGCTAGTTTTTCCATGTCTTCGGATTTTCCTCATTTGGCGGGAGCTTTTTAAGACTAGGTTGCCTGGCTTGTAACTTCTGGGTTTGACTTTGGTCGTAGTACCCATGCCGTCTTCCTTTGAGCGGTCTTAAATCTTTGGCTTTGGGACCTGGATCTGCTTTAGCCCTGGGGTCAGGTTTGGGATGGAAGTATCTCTTGGTGCATCGTTGCCGCGGGTCGATCTTGAGACGATGAATCACAAATGAGCCGTAATATTGTGACTGGATGATCAGTTCTTGAACATTCGTAATGATGCCGTATTCTTTCGATCTTCGCCGTTCCGAGATCATTCCTGTTGACTTCGTTAAAGTGTTCACGTATGTTCGAATGAGATCAGAGACGATCGAAGTACTCTTGATCCGTATTCGACTCACGTTCGGTGTGAATGCCGTAATAAACATGAACTGTGGGATTATTTGCGTTATTGGCGGAATGCCGGAAAGAGCGAGATCAGCGGCGACCTTACGTTGTCGACGAAGGGTTCGACCGGTGTTGATGAAAATAATCTTGTGCGTGATGAAGATTACATATTTGTTCGATGATTGGGATTGATAATATTGACCTCTTGAAAGATGGAATGGTGAATAGATGACTGGGATCAGGGAGGTAAGGAAGATATATCGTACTCCGTCGATTTATATTCATTGTTATCGTGTTATCTGGAAATGTAAATAATATATCGCGTGTTGGGGCTTCGTGTTTGCCGACTCAGATCGTGTTTCTTTGCTGGTATGTGCTTACTGATGTGTGAAACGTCTTTTTGCTGCGGGTGTGGGGATGGTTGAAGCACTGCTTGTAGAGAAGCGCCACACGATAGTAAACGGTGAATAAATCATAAACGATTTGTAGATGGTTGGTGTTGTCTTCTGTTGAAGGCGATCACGATGGTCGACCAGAGCTCGCGACGTAGCGGAACTTCCTCGTATAGAGATCTATAAAGGGCTCTGCCAGGTGTGGTGTCTGTTGAGATCTTCTGGGAGGCTGTTGCCGAGTTGCGGGGCATGCGCGAAATTCTCTGCTCTAGGTATGTGTCGACTGGACTGCACGAACACCGCAATTAATTATATTTTGCTTTTGAGGTATAGGATCATTTTTTCACCTTTGGCCTCGTAGTTAATGTCTTACATTTGCTTTACTACCAGGCGGGAATTGTGCACACCTCAAGGCGGTCAGCACCGGTGAATGGCGAGGTTGAGTCCGGCGATGGCGGCCTCATACTTCGACCTCGTTGTTGGAGGCTTGCGGAACGGGGTGAGTGCATACTTTCGATATCTATTCATGCGGGGAGGTCGAATTAACCGGCCAGCTCCGCCAGGCATTAGTGGCCTGTCTCACGGCTTGACTTCGGATGAGGGGCGCGGCGTCTTTTGAATATCCTCGGCGGGCTGCGAGTGAATTCATGGCCAATCTGCGAGCACCGCCCCTTTTGGTATTCTGATTTTGGTTTTATATCTTATGTCGAACTCGCTCAACTCTATGGCCCACTTCATCAGCTTTCCCGAGGTTTCTGGTTTGTGTAGCACTTGCTTCATTGGGTATTTTGTTGGGACTTCAATGGTATGAGCTTGAAAGTAAGGGCGGAGCTTTCGGGTTCTTGAGTTACTAGCAGCCAGGGATTAGTTTCTCCATCCTTGGTGCCTCTCCTCTGCTCCTCTGATGTTCAGTTGATAATGGGTGGATATTCGTGTTGATCTGCTACTGTTTTGTTGTTTTTTTTTTAAGAAGAAACTTTACGATAAGGTTGTTTGAGGTGAAATGCGGCTACAGTGATGGGGAGTTCTCCTTCGAAGGGCTTACCGGAATGGGAGTGCTCAGTAAAGTCTTTATCTTGAGAAGCGACTTCTTCGTAATGTGTATACTATTGAAAAGCTTTCTTTAGAACCTGGAAGAAGGCTGACATTGCTCGGCGGCCTTGGATACAAATCGTACTTGCGACTATTCTTCTAGTTAGGCGTTGGACTGCTTTTATGTTTGACGGTGGCGGCGTATCGAGCCGCGACTTTTATCTTATCGGTTGCCTCAATTCCTCGGTTGTTGACTTCGCAAACCTAAGAATTTTCCATTTGAGACTCCAAAGGCGCATTTGGCTGGATTCAACTTCATGTTGTACTCTCTCTCAGGATCTGGAATGCGCCCGGACAGGATGAGTTATGTAGCTGGGCTCGGCCGTGGTTGATTTTACGAGCATGTGTCTATATACACCTCCGTAGTTGCCCTGATGCCGGACATCACGTTTCACCCAACTCTCACGGTAGGTAGCTCCTACTTTTTTAGCGCCAAAGGCATCACTCGATAACAATAGGTCCCTTGCCGGGTGGCCGAATGAGGTCTTTCTTGGTCGTCGGGATCCCGTCTTGATCCCAGTTTGTATTTGGAGAAAGCATCCGTAGGCGGGGAGTTCATGGCCGGTACGGCGGCATCTTATGAGATCGATCCGTGGCAGAGGGAAACTATCTTTTGGGCATGCTCGGTTGACGTCAGTGAAATCGATGCAGAGTCGCCATTTTCCGTTTGCTTTTTTGACGAGTACGACGTTGGCCAACCATTCAGGGTACTCCACCTCTCTAATTGCCCCTGCCTAGAGGAGCTTGCCAACCTCCTCATTGATCGCTTTTTGTCTTTCTGAAGCGAAACTCCTTCTTTTTTGCTTGACTGGTTTGAAGGATGGACTGATGTTTAGTCTATGAGTGATTATTGAGGGATCAATCCCTCCCGTATCTCTCCAACCTCTTTGAACATCCTTGTTGTTTCAGAAGTGGGTAAGGAGAAACCGGGTCTTACGCAAGCTTGGGTAATGTAGGCAAGATGTTCGATTATCGTCCAAGCGTACAGGCGCTCTTAGAGGCTCGGTCGGGTGTTTACCTGTCGGCGCATGTTCAGGCTCGTCAATGTATATGTTGTGCGACCACTTTTTGCTTCACCGGCAAGGTAACACTCCTGCCATCTTGGTCTCCTCGAACCATTCCTACTCCACTGTGGTAGGAAACGGTCACCGTGTGGTAGCGGAGGGGATAGCCTTTATGGCATTGAGAGATACGCTTGATAGCATGTTATAAGCAGATGGGGCATCTACTATCGCGAACTTCAACTACTTGGGTTGTTGCACGGGCGGGGTCTCCAAGTGAGCACTAAGCGCTGGTGACCCCCAGGTAACACTTTCTCTCAGGAGAATCCTCGTAGGTGGAGTCTTCATTTGGTTCGACTTCTCCGCCCTGATGCCTATTATCCTATCAAAGCCCAGGCATGAAGATGATGTCGGCTAAACTCATTAATCGTAGGACCGGTGGATCGTTTTGTTAGCCACAACTGCCCTTATTACCAAAGGATCGTCGTAAGGGTGTCGGCATCCCTCCAGGTCTAAATCTGAGAATGTTATGGCTGCATCGAGTCGAGGCAATTTGGACACCGCTTGTACTTCCATTACCTCTCCCAACCTGATGCTACACAAGTGAGCCTTCCTAGCAGAGCTGGACTCCCCACCTCCTACAAACCCTCCCGAGATCACATGAATTTCCCCTGAGGGCTGTTGGTGCTGGATTGTCGTCTGCCGAGGTGGTGGTGGGCTGCTTTGACCTTAAACCTTGGAGGCTATGAAGCGGCGGAGATACCCGCGTCGAATCAAATATTCTATTTCCTTCCTGAGTTGTATGCAATCGTCCGTTCGATGCCCGTGGTCCCTATGGAACTCACAATACCTCGTGTTATCTCTTTTGGTAGGGTCTGACCTCATCTGGGACGGCCATCTCGAAGCTGATTCATCTTTGCACCTCGCCTTGAGACTGCGATCTGCGTCGGGGTGGTTGCCCGGGAGGAGAGGGAGAGAGGAGGTGAATACCGTTGTCGCAGCTCGGGCTGAGGTGGTCCCAGGTGGTCTCTGACACTCCCGCGCCTCTTTAGGGATCGTTCTTGGTCTTTCTTTGAGGATCTCTCCCGGTCTCTTTGTCTCTTCGGGCTTCGTCCCCGTTGTTTGTCAGTCCTTCTTTTCTCTTTGTGGGGCGAAGAGCTTCCTTTTTTGGATATGAGGGCTTCTTCACCGTTTATGTACTTTTTCGCTTTAGCGAGCACCTCAGCCATGCTTGCCTAAGGATTCTTGGAGATGGAAAACATCAAATCTTTTAACTGCACTCCTAACCCAGCGATGAATGTGGTGATATGACTTCGTGTATATCTGCAGCCGAGCTTCGACGTGAGAACCTGGACGTATAAGACCTCGGGCTTTCTGCGGGCTGCTTTATGGTCGACAAATGATAACCGACTTCTGTATGTTCGGCTCGATGAAGTGGGAGATGAGCGCGATGGAGAGCTCTCTGAAAGGAGACCGACGATGGTGGGAGCCTGTTAAACCAAGCCAACGTTGGGCCTTTTAGCGTGATAGCGAAAGCTCTGCACCGTACAGGGTCCTGATACCCATGTAGCTCCATTTGATTCTTATAAGTGTTAAGATGATCGACGGGATCCTTCACACCATCGAACGCTTCTATTTGGCGATTCTAACTTTGGCCGGAAGCGGGGAAGTGGAGCACCTCTGATGAATGAGGACTCGCTTTGTCGCACTGTGTGGTGTCCATGTGAGTCATGAGCTCTAGCCCTTTACGACTCTCCTTCATGTGGCTAAGCCTCCCCGCTGGAGGCCCTCAACCTCTCGCTTCCCATGATCGCTCCCATCTCTCGAGAAGCGGCCGTCTATCAAGCTGACGTCCCGAGTGCTGCTTCTTCAAGGCTCCTCTCCTGGGCGTGGGGGTCCGTGCCTTTAGCTCCTGGCTTCGGACTTTGCTTCCGCTTGCATCCCTGGGAGGGCCGAGGTGTGGCCGCTCTCTCAAGCGGGTAAGTACGGCCTTCCCTGGCTCACGCACTTCCCGGGCGTTGTGATTTCGGGCCGTGAGTCGCCTGTAACTCTCCCATCGCGCCGTTATGAGACGGAGTGCCTCCACTTCAACCGCGTTAGCTTGCATCGCTCTAACTACCACCGAGGCCTACCGGCCCACGCCGCCAAGCCGTCTTTCATTTCCTGGTGATCAGCGCCGTCTCGCCAGGTTATGAGTTGATATCACTGGCCATCGAGATCGCCATTTGTAAAGGAACTGGCTGCTCCCACATACGGCCCAACCGATGATGCCTTTTTCAATCTAACTCGGATGGAGCGTGCTGGAATCACAGTCCGAATTAGAACCGCCATTGACCTGGGCCCGTTGTGCTCGGACGTTAGATTCCCACAAAAGCAAGAACAAATAAGGACCTGGGCCGGGCCTCGCCCGCTGTCGCTCCTCGATGCTTGCCGGCCTCTCCTCGATAAGAGAAAAGATCAACCCGCTTAGAGGGTGAATGTTTGCGTACCTTTCACCGATGTGGTGACCTGATATTTATAAAGATGTGTTTTCCCAATCGATTATGGTAAGGATTCTCTCATCGATGGGGATTTTCGCCTCTTATCGCCATCGATTAATAAGGGATAATTAGAGCAAGCATCGAGAATTATTCTACTTCCCTTATTGGTGAGATTTGGTTTGGATTTACAGGATAAGCAGTTATAGGGAATTATCCTATTTCTATCGTGAGATTGTCTGATTTGCATATGAGATTTATCAAGCTGCGCGACGGCTCGGGGCGAATCTAACCGGGCCCCGTCAGCCTGCAAGCAGGGGCCCGAGCGTTTAACAGCCTACCTTTCTCGGGTTTGGTGAGCGGACTCCGCGCTATTGTTTAAACCCTATCAAGTTTGAACTAATAAATAATTATATTTATTTAAACCTGCTTTTATATGTTTTTTCATTATTTAAGAACTAAGAAATTTAAAATGTGCAAAATTTCAAGAGAATTTGATTATTATATATATATATATATATATATATATATATATATATATATATATATATATATATATATTTTACTAATAAATCAAATATCATAAAATCATTTTATTTATTTATTTATTTTCTTAGTACTTTTCGACTTCTAAAATTGAGGTAGGAGTACTTGATTATTGGCTATATTTAGAGTTTCAAATTTAGGCTATTCAACTAACTTTCAAAACTTTAGTGATGTAGCTCGGTTACAAAGAATAATAAAATTAAAAGAACGTGAACAAAATTAACAAAACGAAATTCTCAAGTTTTCAATATCATATCAAGTCTCCTTAAAAGAATAAAATAATGTGCTATTTATAGGCCAAACAAAGAAACTCTAATGAGGAAAACTAAAAAGAGCACATTAAATAAATAACTAATAATAACAAAATAATAATTTGACTCTGAGCTTCCTACTGCCTGTGTCTAGATATAGCTTACCTACGCCCAATCATTCCCAGTTGAAAGAACTTGATTTCGAAGAGTGAGAGGAAAGGTAGCAATCCAATAACGAAGGATCCAAGTGACGAAGATCATCCTCTTGTATCCAAATAACATCATAATCAAGACGACCATACAATTTGACAAGGAAACGATGAAAACCACAATCTTTAGAAGTCACAAGCTCATCATCAAGGATAATATCTGTCACGCCTCGATTCCCGGTCCGACCCGATTGGCGGATCCGAACCGGTTTCGGGGTGCGAAACCATATATATGGGACACTTTACCTGTTTTTTTTTTTTTTTTTTTTTTTCAGAGCTGAACTTATACCTGTGGGTATATAAACAATTTTTTGTAATAAATCCAAAATCATTTATATATACAAATCTATACACATATACTAAGTCCCATTTACTTATACAAACACTTATATATTATGTCTAATACAAACATCGAGATCGCGAAAAACAAGGCCGGTAGAGCACCTATCTCTCGAGATGGCCCAGACACTGTGTGGAATGTCCCGTCCTCTTTATCTCCTCTTCTACCTACACCTGATTGAAATAACTGCATCTAAGCTTTACGCTTAATGGGGAATACATAGACAAGAATTCACTAATAACAATACTCGCCGTCATAATTTTTTTTTTTTACATTTACTTTTCCTTATGCATATAACGAAGCCTATTCTTATGTGACTTCTAACTCATATCATATTACACATGTAGGTTTTTATCCTTTTCAGGTTCCATATCATTTTCGCTGTCAGACACATCCATGTATGGTCTTTACTAAGTTTCAATTCATATCTTCTACATGTATGGCATGTCATCATATCTCAAAACAAACCATACACTACAATGGCAACCTAATGATCAAGTCATAGCTTAAATACATACAGTGGTCAAATCGACTAATACCGATACATATTAATTCATATCATTATCACTACCGGCCATTAATCGTAAACTCTCGCAATTACATTTCATGATCCCGACGTTAATTCTTCTTTTAGTTATCATTATTAATTATTTTCAAAAGTGTCGCGACCCAAATCCTCGATCGATCTAATCATGGATTCAAGTTTCTATTCTAAGCATCTCGACATTTTCAATCAAAACATTTTGTCTGGGTTTTATTAAATTTTGTTTTCAAAAGTGTCGCAACCCGAATCCTACCTCGACTCCGCCAATGATTCAAGTCAAGCTTCCTGCTTTTACTCGACATTTTCACCATTATCTTCTCAAAACATTTTGTTTGTGTTATTCCATTTTAGACTTTTTAATTACTTAAAAGCACTTCATTTTAAATCCATAAATATTTATAAATTCAAAAGACCCATAAATATTTACATTCAATTAAAAACATTTACAAAATAATGTCTTATACAATGTCCGTAATGTAAAAGATACTTAAACAACATTAGTTTCTTAATGTCATTTTTCACTTTTCGGTACGTGATTTCACATATATTATGTAGTTTCTCGGCTATTCACACAAATTCAGAATTGTGAACCTGCCCCTGTTTGGCTATTCAAGAGCAATGCGGATTTTGCATTCACCTATACCATCTCACATATGGCTATAGAAGTTTACATTCACGATGATTCGGGGCCAGAATCGCCTCGCTTGTCATTCAATAGCAATGTGATTTTGCATTCAATATTAATATCTATGATATGGTTATGGTTAACACATTCAGCGGCAGATCTACTGTAATCTCATTCCACTATTATTCAAGAAGAATGCGATTTTGCATTCACATACCATCTCACATTTGGCTATGGGGTTTGACATTCACGACAGATCGGCCATAATCCTCTCATGTTTGTCATTCAAGAGTAAATGGATTTTGCATTCAATATTGTCGATCTACATGCTATAGAAGCCGATATCTACGATGCATTCGGGGCTTGGTGAATCATTCCGTTTTGTCATTCAAGAGCAATGTGATTTTATCTACATTACCATCTCACATATGGCTATAGAATGACATTCACGCATGCATTCAAGTGGTGAATCTTGTCCTCGCTTGTCATTCAAGAGTAACGATCTCACATTCAAGAATTACGCTACCTCTACGACGTAATTCAAATACTGGCGAACCCCACATGTTGGTCATTCAATAAAATGTGATTTCACATTCAATATTGCACATTACCTCCATAGCAATTGTTGGTAAATCCCACATGTCGGCCATTCAATGATACCAAATCACTACTTATGTAAATTACACTTATAGCTCAAATACACGCATTACATGCATTTATTCGATAAACATTTCAAATACAATAATTCAATTTATATATATATATATATATATATATATATATATATATATATAGGTTTACAAAATAGAATTCATAATCGATCATAATCACATTCGTCTTCATCAATACGTGTTTCCTATCATTTGTTATCTTTTTCTCAAGCTATATATGATAATAATCATATATAATGAATCCACACATACTCATGACTTATTGCCTTCATGCTCATATTCATGTTTCAGCCACATTTTTCCATATCATGATTTCATATTTCTGCGAACACATCTATACATATCGTATTTCGCTCATATCTACATCATTTTTATCACGATATCTAATTAACTTTAACCAAGTATTAGTACAATTTGGTACAACAATTAAATTTCAGACCTCCGGGTTAGGGGCACCAAACACCATTAAATAGCATATGGTTAGATTCTAGACCTCAATGAGCTTCCATAGAGTCCACAATACCTATAATGGAGTCCTAACTAAGGAGTTAGTGCAAGTTGTAAATGACAAAATCAAAGCAACTCAGAAGACTACAGCAGCACAGCATCACCATCTTTTGTCATTTTCTGATCTTAACTTTACATTTGACACTGGTCTTTTGTACTACTTTTGAAGGCGTGCTAAGGGTTCTTCTCCAACTGAATCACCCAAATCGGAGCAATCGTAACTCGAGTTATGTCCTAAACAACTCTGACCACTTCTACGATTAAACCATGCAGGAATCAAGTTGTACATAGCCCCACTCCTCATGAATTTCGCCAATTAGAGTCATAATTTGATGATTCCTTATTTCGGGATGTTTGGTTTTCCTCAAGTCTATTTTAATGAAATAATTTGAATCACTCAAATAGGATAAGAAATGAGAAAGTTATACTAAAATACGAACACTCGGTCAAACAGCAGGTAAAATTTAAGATACTCGACTTATACTTACAGTTTAGTTCTCGAGGGATGTACCAAGACAGTTGAAGGTGCATGTGCACAGTCACCGAAAAATGCCCAGAATGTGTGTTTTTTTCCCATTTTTCCATATGTTGATACCCAAATCAACCAAATACTCCATAAACACGCCAAAAACCACTCCAAATTCATCTTCAGAATTTTTCTACTCAAACATCTTCAATACACTCTTATGAACTCTATCAACTCAAACACGCTTCTATTCATCTCTATAAGGCCTAGGTTTTACTCAACCCATCTTCAAGAAATCTAGGTTCTTATCAAAACCTAGAACAAGAACAAACATGTTCAGCGCTTTACATAACACTTAACCCCAAAACACATGTATCGGACTCTAGATCTTCAACAAACCCTAGAAACAAAGGGATTTATGATGATTTATACAAGAACCTATCTTAGGGTTAGGTTTCACAACCCACAACCCACAAACATGTATCCATACAAATCTATACAAAGTTCCATACCTGGGCCTTGCTGAACTTCTCCTTCTTCCTCTCTTCTCTCTCTTCTCTTCCTCCTCTTCTCTCTCGCTCTTCTCCTCTCTCTACTGGCTTCGTCTCTCAAAAAATGAGAGACCATTTGCTCTTATCCCATTGTAGCAGCAAGGCCATGTTTATCTTTTATTTTTCAAATACTTTTCTCATTTTTGCACTTAAGCCCTTCCATTCTTTATTATTTCTATTCCATCTTTTCTCTAATTCCCTTGAATCCCATAACTTCTTCTATTTACATTTCATTTTTAAGCATTTTAGTCATTATTTCCTAGTCTTTCCCATTTATGACCACTAGGTCCTCAAGTGGTAAATGACCACTTTACCCTTTGCTTTATTATTAATTCCGGGTCTCTCGTTTTATTTCCCGAAAATTCATATTTTTCTTATAATATACCCTAAACAAGTCCAAAAACTGCTAGGGTATATTTCGGGGTGTTACAATATCCATCATCTCCTTAGAATACTGTAACGAAGGCATAGTGGATGCACCTTTGCTAGCTTCACCTTCAAATACACTAGAAGGCAAAGTAGAAGGCTCAAAAGTGCCTCGGTAAGGTAGCAAATCCTCTACATTGAAAACATGGTTAATATCCATGTCATTAGGCAAATCAAGAAGATATGCATTAGATCTCAATTTACGAATGATAGAATAAGGGCCCATGGCTCTTGCATAAAGTTTTTTTGAAAACATTTTTTAAATTCTTTCAGGAAGAATGCGAACCATGACATATTCACCAACATTAAATTAGATTTACGATGCACATTAGCAGCCAGTTTATACTCTTCATTACTTAACGAAATCTTTGCCTAATCTTAACATGTAAGTCATGGATGTGTTTTGCAAAGTTTTCTACATGTTCAGACACATGCATGTGAGGTAGTAAAGGAACAAGATCAATGAGTGTACGGGGTGAGTAGCCATTAACAATTTGAAAAGGACTTTTACCAATTGAACGGTTAATAGAATTGTTATAAGCAAACTCAGCTATGGATAAAATTAAATCCCAAACACCTTGTTTTACCCTAACCAAACACTTAAGCATATCACCCAAACTACAATTAACAACCTCAATTTGACCATCAGTTTGAGGACGAAAAACAAATAAAAATTTCAAAGTAGTGTCAAACAATTTCCAAAGAGTTTTCCAAAAATAGCTGACAAATTTCACATCCCTATCAGATACAATGGTGGAAGGGAAATCATGCAATTTAACAACTTCTCTAAAAAAATAATTTAGCAACATGTGAAACATCGTTTGTTCATACCTGGACAAAATGTGTCATCTTAGAAAACCTGTCAACAACAACCAAAATAGAATCATGTCCTCTAGCAGTCCTAGGAAATCCAAGAACAAAGTCCATACTAACATCCTTCCAAGGTTCATGAGGAACAAGTAAAGGAGCATATAAGCCAGTGTTTTGTTTCTTAGCCTTAGCTAACTGACAGGTTTTGCATTGTGCAACTATCCTAGCAACATCATTTTTCAGAGAAGGCCAATAAAATCTATCTTCAACCAATGCAATAGTTTTATCCGTCCCAAAATGTCCAGCTAAACCACCTTCATGCATCTCCCAAATTAATAAATCCCTAAATGATGTTCAAGGTATGCACAATTTAGTCACTTTAAACAAATAACCATTTTCAACGAGAAAGTCAACATATTCATGACGGTTACCATTACTAACCTCATCATAAATAATACCAAAGTCAAGACATGCAAAATACTCATCTTTCAATCTATCAAACCCAATGACATGAGCACTCATACGATGAAGTGTAACAATTAATCGACTAAGTGCATCAACATCTTGTTGGCCACCAAAGACGCGATTAATCATAAAAGAAGGCCCATTAAAAAAGTCAACCTAATTTAGCACATGTCGAGTATCTGACATTTTTTGTGAGTTTAAATATCTTAAAGCTTGGTGGTCAGAAAAGAACACAAATTCAATAAGCAACAAATAAAACCTCAAAAAATGAAGACTTTGTACTATAGCATAAAACTCTTTATCATATGTAGAATATCGTCTTTTAGCATCATTGAGTTTTTCACTAAAGAAAGCTATAGGGTGACCTTCTTAACTCAAGACACCACCAATACCTACACCTCATGCATCACAAGCAACCTCAAAAACTTTGGTAAAATCAAGATATCTCAAAATAGGTGCCTTAGTCATTTTGACCTTGATCTCTCTAAATGCCTAGCTAGCGGCATTACACCATTGAAACTCCGCATTTTTTTAAACAGTCTATGATAGGAGCCAAAATGAAGCAACTCCCTTATAAATCTCCCATGTAGTTAAGCTAAACTATGAAACCACGAGTCTCAATGATGGATTTTGCTTCAGCCACTCCCACAACTCTAACATTTTGGGATCAACCGAAATGCCATGTTCGTGACACACAAAGCCTAAGAAAAGCACATATGGTTGCATAAAATAACACTTCTTAAGGTTAACATAAAGCTCGGGCTCTAAGAGTGAGAAAACCTATCGATCTGTTCTAAATGCTATTCTTTGATCGACTATAAGATCAATACGCCATCAAGTGCACTAATTAGAAATTCTACTAAATGAAAGGTCAGATTACCGGGTCATAACTCTCATGAAAGTACTAGGAGCATTAGACAATCCAAAAGGCATGACTAACCACTCAAACAAATCATCTTGTGTTTTAAATGTAGTTTTCTACTCATCTACTGTCCTAACACGAATTTGATGATAACCACTACACAAATCTATCTTAGAGAACTAACTAGAACCAACTAATAGATCCAACATATCTTCAAGGCGAGGGATAGGAAATCTATATTTGATTGTGATCTTACTGATGGCTTTACTATCCACACACATTCTCCAAGATCCATCTTTCTTATGTGTCAACAAAGCTGGCACCGCACAAGGACTAAGGCTATGCCTAACAAATCCTCTCTCTAAAAGTCCTTCTACTTGCCTATTCAACTCCTCTCTCTCTTTAAGATTCATCGTATAATGTGGAACGTTAGGTAATTGAGAACCTAGAACTAAATCTATAACATGTTGATGCTCTAAAGCGATAGTTCACTTGTGCAACTATCAAGCAACTATATCAACAAAATCATCTAGCTAATTCTTCACTTCCAAAGGAACACTGACACTCGAAGAATCATATGGAATTTCTTTTGCCACTAATGCTAAGCACATACTAGTCTCAATTCCCTTTCTCTCAAACTTCTTACATTTTAAAATATGAAAATCTGCCTGTAGTTTGTAGGATGTCATGTTTACCAATGCAACCTTTAGGCTTAGCAAGTCTCAAAATAATGTTCTTACCCTTGTACTTAAATGAATAAATGTTATATTTACCAAAAATGGTAACATTAAGATCATAAAGCCAAAGACGACCCTAAAGAACATAGGCAACATCCATGGGTAGTACATCACAATAGATTTCATCCTTGTAATCCCCCATTTGAATGGAGACTAGACACGTTTGAGTGGCAGACAAAGTATGGTCATTCACCCATGCTACTCTAAAAGGATTTGGATGTGGTTCTACTTTCATGTTTAACAATTTAACAACATCCTTGTAAACTACATTCATCAACTACCTCATCAATCACTAACTTACATTTCTTATCTCTACTATGTATGACTGTGTGAAAAATATTAGTATGCTTCCAATTATCATTATCTACAGTTGTGGATATCACACATCTAACCACACCAACACAAGCTTCATCATCGCAATCTTCATGAAGATCATCTTCATCACCAGAATAATATAAAGGATCAACAATTTGGTCTTCCTCATCCTCCAAACTACTCTGTTCAACATCTATTGCCAATGCACGTTAAGGATAACGAGACGCAATATGACCCTTGTGATGACACTTATGACAGACAATCGATAAATTATTAGCCTTATACTCAATCGAAGAAGCAACTGGAAGAGAGTTACGAACCGACTCGCTCTTAATGGTCTTGTGCCTGGGTATTACCGCTTGATACATGGACTCGACTCAGGTGTGCAAAAAGAGAGGGTCTATTGAACTCTCGAATTTCTACAGCTTTGATATGCATCTTCTACAGTGTGTGGAGATGCAATTTTTAACCATCCTTTGAATGTCGAACCTGACACCATTAACAAAACGAGTGCAGACAGCAAATTGATCCTTAGCATGGAACTCACTACACCTAAGCCTAGCTTTCTCAAATTTAGCAGAATATTAAGCCACACTAAGAGTCATTTGTTTTAGTTTAATCATGTTGGAGAACAATTTACTCTTATATGATGGAGGAATATATTTTTCGCGAACTTTACTTGTAACAAATTTCATTGGGTGATGAGGGGTCTACCCGCATTTAATCATGTCTTGTAACACATTCTGTCTGTACATCTTAACTGAATTGTTTAATTTCATTTTAGCAAAGTGAATCCTTTCACTATCAATCATTTCATACCAATCAAAATATTCCTTAATAGCAACTAACCAATCAGAGAAAACATTAGGATCCATTCTACCATTAAATTCAAGAGCACTAACCTTGATTTTTTTGGTGATGTCCCTTCAGGTTTGTTTAACCTCGTCATTCCGATCTCTACCCCGCTACCATTAACCCTAGGCCGGGTATTGCCAAGGAGCCGATAGATCTCTCCGACCTAATTTGGGCGGGTACTCTGCCTTGGTGTTTGGTAATCTAATGGGAAGTTGACATTCTCAGGTCGAAACCGATCACCTAGGTTGAACTAAAGATCTCCTACTGCAGGTAACCTCGTGTAAGGTTGAGCAATCAATTCATCGCCCAAGTTCATTGCAATCTGCATTGTCATGCAAACCATTCCAGAGTTCATCGACGAGGTGAACCTCCGCACGACTCAACCCCTGCGGTGTGTTGACTCAACGTGTTTTCTAATAGTTTCATCAACATATTCACCTATCTCATGTTTACCCAAATGTTTTAAAAGCAAATCCATTTTTTGATTTATTGCATGAGTTTATTGTTCGAGGGCAGATTGACGTTGAGTGAATTGACCACACATTGAATTCAAATTACTTACCGATGAAGTGATTGAATCAAATTGTGCTTTATTTGCATCATGATGATGGGTAATACATACTAGACTATCATTTAGATCTTGAGATAAAACTTGTAGTCTTAAGTAAAAAAAAATTAAGTATCTCAATTGGATCTTTTGTGTTAGGTGAAGAAAAAGATTCAACAGTATCACTTTTGGTAGTTGACATGCTGAGATAGAATCTAAAATTTCATTAAGTAAGGAAATTTATAAACTTAATGCTAATGCAACAAATACAAATCCAAAAATTTATTGCGATTATATATCACAGATTGCACGAATCACGAAAGAATAATTAAAAAAACAAAAGTATTCTTTTTTTATTTTTTATATTTTTAATACTCTTTATGTAAAGCCCCAAATTATACCCTAGTAGTTTTATAACATGTTTAGGGTATTTGGAAGTCAAAATTGTGTAATCCGATGGTAAAAATTATTAGGAGTGAAAAAGGGTATAGCCGGAATTAATCAAAGAGTCAATGATAAATTGATAATTTTCCAATTAAGGACCTAAAAGACATAAAACAAGAAGTTTGTATGCTAATGGATGAATTAGAAATACATGTATATCAAATACTAAAGGATAGAGGGGTTAAATAAAAAGAAAAATGTGAACTAAGCACGTGAAGGCACATACTTAGTGTCTAGAAAATGATGAACCAATAACAAGAAGCCACCTACTTGTGCTAGAAGAATCAAGAAGGTGGGAGAAAGTTTCCTTAACCTTTAAGCTTTGAGAATCGGTTATCCCCTCAAAGCAAAGAAGGAGAAAGAAGATAAGGGAGAAGGAGAAAGAAGAGAAGAAAGTGTGGTTGATGCAAAAAGGAGCAAACAAAGGTTAGGGAAAATCCTAACACTTTTATATGTGATTATTGAGTCATTTTTGTTGTGTATTATATGTGGTTTGGTTTGGTTGTGGTCTTTGGTAATGACCAAAGATGTGAAAAAATGATATGTGGGTGATTAAGGGGAAATTATGCCAAATTTCCCTAGACCCGTGTCCTTGTTTTGGCCATAACTTGTCCTAAAGATCTCCAAAACGAATTATTCTAGTTAGAGATGAAACCTAAGAACCAGAACTACAAATTTTTAGAAGAGATTGAGATTTAAATTCTGCTCTAAAAACCCTGAAAATGAGTTTTACAATAAGATATTGATTTTGTCCCCTCTACGAGGAGTAGTTCATGTTATTTGGACCATATATTGGGTTATACTAATCCAAATGATATGAATCAAAATCCTAATGAAACTAGACACTTAGGAGAGTAACTCTGATAAAGAAAGTATGGTCACATTATGTCTCTATGGTTTCTAAAAATTAGTCCAATTGAGAACATAATACTGTCCCTGGAAACTGTTTAGGAGAAGTCCATAATGTTTTGGCCATATCTCTTAATTTAAAGGTCCAAATGACCTGATCTTTAAGCCTTTAGAAACTTAAGACATATGTGAACATTTTGTTAGAAGTTCAATTTGTCTAAAAACCTCGTTTATTGGGTCAAAATTGTCGTTGGAAATGGACTTGGGATGTGTTAGTTAATATTCTAGAGTCGCGACGCTTAGGTGACGTCGTGATATTGGATGGGGACGTTGTGACTCATGAGTCAAAGTCACGACAATGGAGTGTGAGAGTCGAGACATTGATTATTAAAAGCTCATATTCATAGATAACATGATTATAGTAGTGTTCAAAAACATTATTTACATGTCATACATTTATCTTACTATTACAAACTCAACACCTACATCAGGATTCTATTGTCAGACGCTCTCAAGGATGATATTCCTTTTAAGGGCCAAACTTTATCTTTGGTACCTACACGGATAGAGCACCCTTGCTAAGCATATAACTTAGTGGGGAAACAAATACGATACAGATAACCACTCACAACAATTGTTGAAGACAACACACGAATAGAAGTATATTTCATTAATTAATTCATACTCATAATGTTCATTATTCCAATAACAGTGAATGACAGAAATTGCAGTACAATAGGTACCCGTAAGTACATCATATTACATTACAAATATGTATTAACTCTACACTAATCATTTTCATTGTAGCTGACTTCGGTCCTGCACTTACCCTATTGGTGGATCCCGAACAGAACCCTGACGCCTCACTTCAAAGCCATTAATCGAACTTACTTCATTAACATAATCGTTGCTCTCAAATCTTTATGAAACGATTTCAATTTGGCGCAAGCCCATAAACATTTACAAATTCAATGTAATTCCTTTACAAAATATGCATTTAACCAAAAATGGCATTTTATGTCGTTTACAACATAATATCCAAAATCGCATTCAGTTATAGGTACAAAAATAATTTCGGAGTTGAACTCTTTTTGTTTACAAAATAATGTCATGCTAAAATGGCGAGATGCATGTGGACGGAGCGATAAATTCCATGAACTCTTCGAATGACTCTGAGCCCTCGACCTTTGGGTCCGCTTTCAATCACCTGGCTATCACTGGTAATTAGCACATTAATTAAACAATATAAGCATTTTCGCTTAATTTGCTCTATAAAATTCTATATTCCATTTCAGTTCAATATGAATCATACATTTATCAAAATAATGCCTTTATACAATGTCTATGTGTAATGTAAAAGATACTTATACAAATACACTTTTTAATATCATTTTTCGCTTTTCGATTTTACGATTCCACATATGACTATAGAGTCAACATGCACGACATAATTAGTTAGTGAATCCTGTCCTGTTTGTCATTTAGTAGCAATGTGATTTCACATTGAACAAATACAATTACCTTCATGACAAATTCAGTTGGTGAATCCCATCATGTTGGTCATTCAATATACATTTCAAATCAATTCACTCACATGCAGTAAATTCACTTATAGTTCAAATACACGCACACATGCAGATATTTGACAAACATTTCGAATATTAATAATTCAAATCAATATATATATTTCACAAATAGAACTTGAAATGAGAATTGAGTCACAGAGAACAGCATAGACCAATTTATCAATTCCTTGTCTCTTTCGATACTACCCTAGGTCGTTGTCGCTCTCACCCGCACCACTCTTAGTCAACATAAATTCTCCACTCTTAAGCATTAACAATTAATTTGTATTTAAACGAATATCGCCGAGGCAAAGGAGGTATCAGTGACGTCACTTAGTTTTTTCCTTATTTGAACTACCATTAATCATTTATTAGGGTCATTAAACTATCGGTGTACAAATACGAGATGCTCGGAAACAAAATCCAAAAATTTTATCAGAACAAAGGTTCACGCCGCGCCTAGCTGTCGCGGATTCCAGGCATCCCACGCCGCGCAGGCTACGCTGCATGTATTACGCCGCGACATGGGTCTCCCTACGCTACGACGTAAAATAATGCCCGTATTTCCAATTTGCTCATTTTTGGCGATTTTTCTTCAAAAAATCTAAAATCTCAAAACAAAACATGGGAAAACTCTAGAAATCACTCCCAATAACATCCTAAACCAACCATGAGCAAAACCCATTGATGGATTAGGGTTTTTCTATCCCAAACATCATTTAAAGAAATCTAGGGTTTGGTTCTTACCTTTAATCCCTTTGAATCTTCTTCACCCAAGATGTTTGATCACTTGGGAACCATAAATGAGGATGATCTCCTACCAAAATCACTCTTTCTTGCAACACTCTAGCTTTCTCCTCCTCTCACTCTCTTCTCAAAACGTTTTTGGCACAAAATGAGCATTCTAAGACCACATTTGGTCTTATTTCCCTATTTAAGTGTAAGGCCATGTTTGGCTTATACACAAATTTCTATTTCTATTTTTCTTTTTGGCCCTATTTACTTACTTATCATTTAATTCACTTTGTATTTAGCTTATTCCTATTCTTGACTCTTGTCCTCATTTTACAAATGTAAATTTGCCATTTTTCAATTCTAAGCTTATTTTCTATTCAATCTCACTTTCATTTTAGCATATAATATTTAATCATATGCTCACATTTTCATTTCACTTTTCACAATTTAATAATTTATCAGTTTTCTCGGAAAAACCTAAGATTGGCTCATTTTATACCTGGAATATATAATAAAAATTATTATAAAAATTGTAGGGTATTTTTGGGGGGTTATATTCATGTTGTTCATTACCAATGACCCATTTCATATAAAAGTTTGCCTGAATAGCCCAATAGAAGGTGGAAAACGGGAAATCACTATACGGTAGGTACCTGTAAGTACATCACAGTATAGTACAGTATTGATCCAAACGGGATCGAGATCATGACCCAAACGAGCCAAAGAATGACCCGAACGGGGACCATGTAGTTACTCAAATCCAGGTCCAAAAAACGCCGGCCTGTGGTAGCGGGTCAGTAGTCCCCGAGGCATGCCCATCTATCCACTACTCCTAAGCAGGCGACATTCGCTTATATGTGTTTTTAATAATGATTACAATAGTTAGTAATTCATATGGTATTCACAACACTTCATGATCGAATAGTAAAGTATGTATACAAGAGTCCATGTGACCCACTTTTAAGTGTAATACTCAAGTAATGTAAGTCACATTTATACATATGAGATTCTTTCATTTCATTGTAGAGTTACTATTCATGTAAGGATACTATTCATGTGAATAGTAAAAAATAGTGTCGCGACACACTTCAGTGTCTCAACTCTCACACTCCAGCATCACAACTTCGACTCCAATGCACGACGTCCCCATCCAGCATCATGACATCACCCCAACGTCGCGACTCTAGAATATTAACTTACACATCCCAAGTCCATTTCCAACTATAATTTTGACCTAGTAAACGAGGTTTTTAGACAAAGAGAGGTTCTAACCAAATGTTCACCTATGTCTTAAGTTTCCAAAGGCTTACATATCAGGTCATTTGGACCTTTAAATTAGGAGATATGGCCAAAACATTCTGGACTGCTCATGAACATTTTTTAGGGACAATATTGTGTTCTCAATTGGACTAATTTCTGGAAATAATTGAGATATAATGTGACCATGCTTTCTTCATCAAAGTTACTCTCCTGGGTGTCTAGTTTCAGTAGGATTTTGATTCACATCATTTGGATCAGTATGACCCAATATATGGTCTAAACAACATGAACTACTCCCGTAGAGGGGACATAATCGGTATCTTACTGTAAAACTCATTTTCAGGATTTTTAGAGTAGGATTTAAATCTCAGTCTCTTCTAGACATTTGTAGTTCTGGATCTTAGGTTTCATCTCCAACTAAAATCATCCATTTTGGAGGTCCTTAGGCCAATTTATGGCCAAAACAAGGACACGGGTCTAGGGAAATTTTGGCATAATTTCCCCTTAATGACCCACATATCATTTTTTCACGTCTTTGGTCCTTACCAAAGACCACAACCAAACTAAACCACAAATAAGCCAACAAATAGACAACAAAACTGACTCAATAATCACATACAAAAGAGTTAGGATTTTTCCTAACCTTTGTTTGCTCATTTTTGCATAAACCACACTTTCTTCTTTTCTTTCTCCTTTCCCTTTATCTTTTCTCCTTCGCTTTATGCATAACTAGCCTCAAAGCTTAAAGGTTAAGGAAACTTCCTCCCACCTTCTTGATTCTTCTAGAACAAGTAGGTGACTTCTTGTTATTGGTTCATCATTTTCTAGACACTAAGTATGTGCCTTCATGTGATTAGTTCACATTTTTCTTTTTATTTAACCCCTCTATCCTTTAGTATTTGATATACATGTATTTCTAATTCATCCATTAGCATACAAACTTCTTGTTTTATGTCTTTTAGGTCCTTAATTGGTAAATTATCAATTTACTTTTGACTCTTCGCTTAATTCTAATTATACCCTTTTTCGCTCCTAATAATTTTTACCATTGATTACAATACCTTGATCTTTCAATAGCCTAAATACGTTATGTAAACTACTATATAATTCAGCTTTACAATTCTCTCCCCCGTACAAGAATTTTGTCCTCGAAATTCATACTTGTATTGAAAAGTTGCGGGTGCTGTAACACCCCAAATTATACTCTAATCGTTTTATGACATGTTTATGGTATAATTCTGTCATTAATCTATTTATAGATAATCTATCGAATTCAATTAATCTTATTTGATGATGAATTGCTTCAGTCATTACTCCATTAAGTATAAAAATATTCAATCTTTCTTGTTTGGTTTCTAGACTCTATTCTAACATTTTCAAAGTCTATTTCATAGAATCTTTGTGGTTTAAAAGATGTTTACACTGTACACAATTTGGATAAGGTTCTTCCATTTCTAATCTACAGGCTCTTATACCAATTTGAGGAATTTCAAAAAAATCCAAAAATTCAATCAAATCACACCATCATACAATCTTAAGATTATCACAAAAATCCTAAACAACACGAGAAATAATCCACAATATCATGATAATACTTAGCAGATTATTATTACTATTATTCAATCAAAATTCAATCAAACAATTCATCATACAATCTTAAGATTATCACAAAAATCCTAAACAACACAATAAATAAGAGAATCCACAATATCATAATAAAACTTAGCAAATTTAATTTGTTTTACTCAATAAAATTTGATATTCTAAGCCTCTATTATATTATGTAAAATCAAATCAAATTTTATGGAGTAAACACTCATTATTATAGGTCCACCATGCTTCCATAATTATTACTACTTAATTGTTTTTTACCGAATAGTATCCGGGAAGACAGAGCCAGGCACTTTGTTAATCCCACTTCAGACCTATGGCAGGACTCCATACCTTCACCGTGGGGACACCTTCAGATACTACCATTGTTCTAAATTGCATAATTTTCGGCTATAGACAATTAAATAACACTTTATAAGATTCAAGTGGAAACTATGAATAACAAGGTTTACTGAATAAAATATGCTTTATTTATAACATAATATATAAAGGCTTAGAATAATATTCTTAGCCGATCATTACAGTAAAGATACAAAGCTTACAGAAAGAAAATCTTACAATCTTATAGAAAATCCTTCCAAATATTTTACATAGGGAGCATCTAAAGCTGTAGTAGATTCGCTTATAAACTAAAACTTAACACACCATATTTATAGTGGATGTCGGACATAAAACCCCGGACTTCAAAACATTATTTTACAAAATCTTTCCAACTGTCTGGTTTTGAAAAACCATGGGCTAAAATCTGTTGGCTACTTTTGCAAAACCAAGGACGCAAAAGCTGTCGGCTACATCTTCATCAATCAATTTCTTCCTTTATGGTTTTTATCCATTCGCATGACCAAAATCTTTGAGGGTTGTCGCTTTTGAATAATCTTTTCTCCACATAATGGAATGCCTGGGGAGAATAACAGAATTCCCCATTTTCAATCATGTTGATTTTCTTGAGCAAAAATCTTCTTGCTAAGTCAGGAGTGGTCCTACATCGATTGAGATCATGACAGAGGTCATCTTATCTGGTTTGCCATAACTTCTGAAGGGCTTTTTTAAAGCATTCTCCATCTATCCTTTAACGACAATCAATCCTAAACCTCTTCAAGAATGGATATTTTATTCAGTGAATGATCTGAAAATCTTTTCAGCGTTTGAAATCATACCTTTTTCGTAACAAACCTTTCTCATTTTGATAAAATTCCATATTGAGTGTGTTTAACTAGAGTCAGACCGTACTCAAGATCAGTTAAATCGTCATTATAGTATCATCAATCTTACTGCATGGATTTTCCCAAAATTATCTTTTACACCTTCTTTAATCCATCCAGGTAATCTTTCGATTTTTTGGAAAATCGGGAGAAGTCATGTATATGGTAGCTATACTACCAAAATCATACAAGTCTCGTATTTCTACAGGATTTGCTCCTTGTAGAAAATGAATCCTTGGGTATATGCCAAATTTATCGACAATCATGTCTTTAGTATCGGTTAGACCGACTAATCTTTCCATGGTTTCTCCATGTAATCGAATAATTTCTATATCATGAGACATTGGTATTTTTTCGAAAATAGTTTCAGACTTCGATGTCTGTGGTCTTAGAGAAATCTTTGTTGGTGCTTTGGCTTTTCTAGAAGAAGCATCATTTTTCGAATCTTCATGAAGACTGATGTTTGAAAAATCGAGTTCTTCATCTTTGAAATAGGATGTTAAAACCATTTCCAAAGATGTATAATTTTTAACAAGTTTTTCCAAATCAACAACGAAGCTTTTAACATCAACTTTAATTTTTTCAGTAGAGGTCTCGATATCGACAAGTTGATCCAAGCAATTTGTTAAAAGAATAATTTGGTCAAAAATCTTTGATATTTCAGAGAGGCTATCTGTGACGCCCCACCTTTGTGGTCCGTTTGACAACTCAACCCGCTGACAGGCTGCGATGTCGGGTGAACCCACACCATTCATGTGAAAATTCCAAGCAGTAGTCTCCTTTGTACTGGGAGCTCTACCAAATACAACTCGTCCCAATCATTACTAAGAATTTGTCCCAATATTTTACAAAGACCACACTAGGTCCATATACAATTAAATGAGTAAAATGGCCACTTGGGCCCAAACACATCAAAATACATCAACTATAAAATAATAGTCTGCAGTTATTACAATACTCTTAACCAAAACATATATCAAAATTTAAAGTTTTAATACATGTTATACAAAATGAAAATGGCAAAGCCACAATCCGGTTTGCAAACGCGGGTCTCTAAAGGAAGGCCATCCTCCCAGACACTCTCAGACTCAAATAGAACCTCGACAGGTGCTAATGCCCGCAGTGATAATTCTCATGAGGGGTTACTCCCCACCTAAGTGCGCATGTCATGGAAACCAATCACACTCAAGAAAATACATTATCCTACTTAAATGTCTACATGCCCAATCCTATGTCTCGAGTCCTCGTCGACTCCCTCACACAAGCCTAAGCCAAATGCGAGTAAAATTACAGTTTTCAAAACAAAAGCTTTTTGTTCTCGAAAACTTACTACCGAGTTTCGATAAATATATTAGACAACCCTCCGAGGTGAATATGTTGGATAACCCTCCGAAACACCACTGCCCCTTCGACGTGGAATTGCTGACAATCTCCCAACACAATTCTCCTAAAAATCTTCCAGCCAAAATTCCTTTCACAAACATTTTTCCTTTTATTTTCATGTCATGCACTCACCCTAATATTCTATACGCCCAAAGGCATATAACGATTACGCCAATTCTAACAACTCACGCTATATATAAACATGTATATACTAACATAATAACTCACATAAATCATGTTATTCAATTTGCAAACTACTAAACACCAAAATTAGCTCACATGGTCTAATCTTGACTAAATTGGCATTCATTATGAATCACCCAAAACACAATAAAAATCACACAACAACCAATCACGTGAATGTACCAAAACCCCGGCCGACACTATTCATTACTAATACTCAGGATCTTCTCACTTAAGCAAAGATTTTGAGACCGAAAACACGGCTAATTCAAGCCTCGGAATATCCCTAATCATTCACATGGCTCTTAGCCAAAGAATAACACAAGTAGGAGAAGACCCTACCTCTCGAGTCAGCTTAACCCACAAAACGCAGGCTCACGCATAGCCCCCGGCCGCTGGTATCAACTTCGCTTTTCTTGCTCCGTCGAGAACCGACAAATTAACGCTGGAAAATCTGTAGAGAAGTCACACTTTCTCTCTTCTAGAATCAAATCCCACCTCATCAGTATCGCCATGCTTTCAATTATAAGGAAGATCATTATTCATTGCCTTACACTCATTTAACTTTCCAATAATTTATCCATGCCCCTTTAAGTTTCGATTTCCGACACTCGCTTAATCTAAGTCATTCATTTCCATCATCCTTTGACTAATCATGCTACATGTGTCACATGAGTACATGAAATAGGTGACTTTTGTCACATCACAAGCCGTTTAATGACACTGACAATCAAGGCTCAAAACGTGAAATTCCTCGACCGCCTCGACTCGATGAAATTCGAATGCGGTAATTAGATTTCCTCGCTGACGATTCCAACTAGAAATCCTTCATCAATCCGAGATCTAGAAAAATTTCGGGTTTTGATCAAAATTACCGTTTTACCCTTTTTCAGAAAATTCGAATTTTTCCGGGTTTTACACTATCAATCACCTTATCAATCTTTAGCCTTTTGCTTTCTTGA
Organism: Tetrastigma voinierianum; assembly: GCA_016808115.1. Lineage (NCBI taxonomy): Eukaryota > Viridiplantae > Streptophyta > Magnoliopsida > Vitales > Vitaceae > Tetrastigma > Tetrastigma voinierianum. The sequence continues at coordinate 236,063 of JAEQBH010000523.1, forward strand.
TCCATCTCTTGTTAAGAAATCTGCAATAATATTTTTGTTAGAACGAATTATTTCAATATAAAAAATATACTCAGAGCAATAAGTTTGCCACCTAATCAATCTTTATATCCGTGTTTAATTTCAGAAATTATTTCTAATGAGCTTTAACCTAGGTATTATCGCCTAATTTGCAAATATTTTAGGTAACAAAAAATATGAAAACTTCTTTAATCTTTTTAACAACTGCTAGAAATTCTTTTTCATTAATATGATATTTTTCTTCTGTATGAGTAAATGTACCTGAAGTATAACGACATAATTCTTCACAACTATCAGATGTTCTTTTCAGAACTGCTGCCCAAGTACTTTCAAAAGAATCAGTTTCAAGGATTAAGTCATCATTGTCTAAAGGAAGCTTTAGTTTTGGCAAACTAACACACTGAGATTTTATAAATCTTATATGCTCCTCATGTCCTTTAGTAAACTCAAATCTTTGTTTTTCACTAGTTAATTTTCTTAACGGTTTTCTAAGTTCAGCAATATTCTTTATAAATCCTTCTGCATAATTAAGTATTCCTAAGAATCTTTGTAATTGTTTTCGATCTGCTAGTTTTTCTAGAAAATCTTTAATTTTTTCAAGAATATGATTATGAAGTTCTATTCCTTCAGAGTCTATTATGAGTCCTAAAAATTCAATTTTTGATTCTCCTATGATTGACTTCTTCAAAAGTCCAATTCCATGAGTAATACATAAATCTACAAAGGTATTTAAATGTTCAAGATGTTGTTTTTCATTATCTGAAGATATTAACATATCATCAACATAGACATGAATAAAATCATATCCTTTAAATATATTATCCATTTTTCGCTGAAAGATTTGAGGCATTTTAACTAAAGTGGTAAAACATTCCATTCATAATGCCTCGTGGGGTACCAAGTGTTTAAAGGTTTAGATTCTTCATCCATCTTAATCTGATAAAATCCTGATTTACAATCAAACTTTGAGTGTAATTTCTTACCTCTAGTTTTATGAATTAAAGTTTCCTTATGGGGTAAAAAATAACCATCAAAAATTGTATTATCATTTAGTTGTTTATAATTAACAACCATTCTTGCTTTATTTCGATTGATATCGTTTCTATTTCGTACCATAAAAGATGGATTGCTATGAGGGCTTTTAGAGGGTCTAATCAATTTGAGATTTTCTAATTCATTTAGTTGTTGATGAAATTCTTTTACATCTAGTTCATTATGTCTCATGGGTTTTACCCTAATAATTTTATTTGGATCTTTTAATTTAAGAGTAGCATAAATATTATTGTTGTCCCATAATTGTAAAGGATTGTCAGAAGGGATCTGGAGTTTTTCTAGACTCAGGAGCTTAAATCAAGTGTATAGGGTAGTTGAGTGTCAAGTTTTAATAAAGGGCGACGGCGATCAAAATCTTTTTTGGGAAGAAAATTTACAGGGAAATCACCATGCGAAGGCGCTGATAGAAAAGGAATAATAGGGGATTTTCGAAAGCAAAGGCCTGCTTAATCGAGGGGCAACTAATGATTGCATGGAGTTTTGAATCGAAGATAATGGGAAACATTGTTTTGGATAATAATCTTAAAGAGTTGAAGAAAATTATTACCTAAGAGTATATCGTATCCAGTAGCATAGAAATAAAGTGAGGGCAGTTTAACAATGTATTTGTCAATAATAATCTTTGGGTACTTTATTCATGTTTGAAGGATAATATCTTTATTTGAAAGATCTTTTCCTTGAATAGGAGGAAGATTTTCATGATATTTGAGAGGAAAGCAATTAGGTTTGGACAGGCACACGTCAGAGCAAAAATCAATATAAGCAGTAAAAGGTTCTGCTTTGTAATCAGAGTAGGTTAAACCTACTAGTATATATATAAAGAATGAACTGGTCATTTTTGAATGATAATTTCATTGTTATTGATGGTAATTATTAAATTTTCAGAGGTAAGCTGGGGTTAAGGCTTCATAATTTTCTAAAAAAGCTACAATTTTATGATAATATTTTATTGTATCATTTTTTCCTTTGTCTTCAACCAATTAGAGGTAATTTTATTTCTTGATTTGCTAATCTTATTAAGACAGTACAAAATTTAGTTACTTTAAATTCTTCTCCATTAAAGTTTATGTATTTCACAGTTTCTGTTAATTCTTTGAGTTCCAACATAAAAGTTAGGCTCTTAGAAATATAACTTGATGCTGCACCATATCGATCAAAATATCAATATTTTTCCAATTAAGGCCATCAAAATAATCGCCTTTAATTTTATAGTTAGTTATCTTTTTATTTTGTTCAAGACTTTTAAACGTAACTCTTTTGCTAAGATGAATCGTATTGTCTGTAAGAGACAATCACTTGCAATCTGACGTAACTATTGAATCCAGTGCTATCAACTGTTGATTTGTGCACTATCACTTGGTTATCAACTCATGATACGTGTACATCTTATGTATACTAACCTAGCTGCGTCTCTATCCATCATTAACCTTGGTTTTACCCAACAAGCCAATGAGTCTAGTTAAGGTTGACCCACCAATCAGGAAAACTCATTTCCATGGATAGAACATGCTCAAAGGAGGAAGGCTTCGGGTTTACCCACAACCTCAATCTCCAAAAGGAACTCGCTCACACTATATTAGTGAAAGACGTTAGCCTTAATATTAATAATGGAGGGTTTTCTTTAGTTAATCCATCTTTCAGTTAGTACACACAATCATCCTCATGAAATTATAAAGGATAGTTACTCTTAACTATATGGCATGATTATGATTATTCTAAGATCAATTCCATGAGCCATAATGGAATTGACTAGGTCAAACCTAGGGACATACATGATTATTACAACCCTTTAAAATAAATCAAATTTACAATCTTCAAGGTCTTCTTTCTTGGTTCCTTCTCCACACTTCTTTCTCCCTTTGCATCTTCACCAACTTATCCTAATCCTGTGTAATCTAATTACATACATTTAATGGGAATAACCTCAAGTTACATTTGAGGGGGATTTAGATGAGAAGAGAAGTACATAAAGAACTTAGAGAGAGGCAGGGACACGAAAGCCCTATTTATCCAAAAGAAATCATAATCAAATGCAGTATGCTCAATCACCATTAGGCAAAGTCCATAATCATCCATTATGCTAACATACACCCTTAAACATGCATTCTCTAACGCAATCCATCGAAGGTTGAACGTAATGGTACCCTATGATTTCAAAAGCACATTAAAGGTTTTTCAACACTTGAAATAAAATTGATCCAATTTGTTTGTTCAACATTTGAACAATGACCTCAATTCAACACTTGGACTAAAATTGTCCTACATCCTTTTTCATTCAACACTTGAACAAATAACCCCTTTATTCAACACTTGAACAAATATGATTCAACATCTTGAATCATGAACCCCCCGATTCAACTTCTTGAATCATAAACCCTATTTAACTCCCCAATTGGTTCAACACCTTGAACCATTATTCTGATTCAACACTTGAACCGTAATTTTCCAAAATGACATTTTTGTCCAAAATTCTCTCTTAGGTAATTTCAACATGGTTTCCGAAATCCATGATTCCATAAATTTTAAAGTTGAACGGTTTAGTTTTAATTCGCACATTTCTATTTCAAACACATAAGAGTAGCTTGTTCGAAACTTGTGTAAAACCATACAAGAAAGGAATTGAATAAGGCACCAGCTGACACGTCGTGACGTCGGAACGTCGCGACGTTGTGAGGGTTCAAAACCCACTGTCGCCTTCACGTCGCGACGTCACCACGTCGCGACATTGGGAGTGTTACACTCAAACTTCATGTTAAGTCACTTAAGGTCACATCACGTCACATCACTTCACGTCGCGTATGTTAGCTACTATCCTCCTTTCAAAGAGTGTTTTATCTAACATAATGGGTATCTCTACAACTCATGAGACTTGAAATGCTCTATTTCAATAATGTATGCATTAAACTGAATGATAGTTCGGTTGGTCCGACCTTAGGTTTGTTCCCTAATGATCATCAATTGAAAGCTCCCTTGGGAAAGCTGTCACCAGAGGTTTAATCGGGCTGCCAACCCATAATCCCATGGATTAATCAAGATATATGTAAATCTGACTTGAACACCCACAGCTATGCATCTAAACTCATTTCAGAGTTTTACAAATCTTAAAACTCTAACTCTAGATAACCTAGAAATGGTCATTACCACAATATCTCCTCATTACAAATAATTATTGGCATGTGTGTGAATAGAATCGAAGAATACAAATTAGGTAATTTCACTAAAGTTTGCTTACTATAAACCCTAAAACCTAGCTAGTTCTTTAATATTATGATAATTTTCTCCAATGTGTTTTACTAATATGTATAGTCATTTCGTACATCCAAAGGAGTATATATGGCGTTCAGAGGGCTTCATGACTGATCCATTGGATCCATCTGTCTTGTTATTGCAAGACAGACACAGGTCCCACTTTGTTGACACTGAGCAGGTTTGTATTTTATTATTCATGAATTAACATTCCAGTTTTACTCTCTAATCTATATATATTCAATTATAAACATGGTTATTTCTTTAATTATAGTTATGTAGTTCACTCTACAGATGAGAGCCTTCTCACCAAAGGGAGGATGGATCCACTCATTCGTCCATACGTGATCCGCGTAGGATTCTACGGTATATACCGCTTAGGCCACATCATCATAGATTGGTCGCTTATTACTTGTCTCGTCGAGAGATGGCAGCCCGAGACACACACATTCCATGTCCCAGTCGAACAGATGACGATCACGTTACAGGATGTTACTATCATCCTCGTCTTCGTGAATGACTGACCCGCCACATAAAGGACATGTATGCTCGACAGAAGAGAAAGCAGCGCTTAAGAGTCGCCTTCTGAGTCACCCCACCCGCTGATGCCTTAGAGTGACTGACTATCTCCATCCTGGGTGGTTGTGTCGCTAAATTATCGCACCCTGTGACCTCGATGCCGATGAGTCAATTCGAGCTGGCACGTGGGTTCATATTAGCGCTGATGGGATCCTTCTTGCTTCTATTAAAGAAGCGGTCCATGTTCAATTGGGTAAGCTTCTCACACTACTTCCCGGATTCGGCTACGCATATCGACTTATGGGCTGGGTGATAAAGACGGCATTGTACATATCGAGTTATGTCGCGCGCTGACCTAGATAGATATATCAGATATTAATCGATACTGTATGTATATTTATTTTTCTATTATTTCATACACTTTCAAATAATGAATTAGGATTGCTTAATTTCGCTTTATTTTATATTCAACTATGGTCTTAGAAAGGCTTCACGTAATGACCCATTCAAGGACCGTGACTATATCTCAAGACCACCCATTGCCGCATGCCTTACATGATGACGATGTCAATGGCGTCGTAGCTGAGGGTCTGGACGATGGATTACCAGTTGAGCATGGCGTTCAGCCCGAGCCACAGGCAGAGGTAGAGCCAGAGCCAGCTCTTCCGTTGGGGTGTAGGTGGAGAGTACCTTTGACATGGGTGCTTAACCCATCCGGTGTCCTCATCCTATATCGAGATCAGCTAGACACACAAACTTCCGATCAGGTAATTATATGTAAAAGTATATGGTTCCTATAGTAATTTCAATCATGTTGACATAAAAGTCTTGACGCACTGTTAATGTATGGTCTTATAAGTAACCAGACGTCGGTGAGAGTTGGTTGTAACCAACTTCCCGATATTTGCTTAAATTGACAGATATCTAGCGCATCGATGTCACCCCTATATGTTTCGGGATCGCTGAGTGGCATCGTCTGCATGCTGCTGGCAAAGCCAATGCGATCAGAGATACCTCCAACTTGCTCTTACGAGCATCAGCTACATAGAGTCGATGCACGTGGGCGACACCAGCGCGATTGGGCGACGTATCATGCTCCGTACATAGCACTATGGGATACACGATCGGCGAGGATCATTACTTCACCCCCTATGGTGGGTATGATGGACTTCCATGATCCATACATGCAGTGGTATCAGACATACGACGCTTTAAGACAATTACAGCTGCATAGGATGATATGAGGTTTCATACTACAGCCGGTAGTATGAATGTTATGGTAAGTTAGACTCATGTGTTTCTAAAATATTTTACCTAATTTTAATCAATAGAGTATGTAATTATAATTATTTCTTTGGTTCACGCAGATCGCCGCCATGGTTGACATAGTCGATCGGTCTCGTTTTGCTACCATTTGTGCTATGTGCGACATATACCATATTGCCCGATCGGCGTTACACCAGATCGGAGAAGAACATCGCATCGCGGGGTACGCTCAAGAGGCTTCCACATCACATGGACCATCGAGTAGACCTCCGGTGTCATCGACTCCTTCACGTATGCAGCCCATTAGAGGTAGAGGGAGAGGGAGAGGCAGAGGGGGAGTTGAGCGCCGAGGTCTTGCCGAGATGTAAGGTGTCATGGTAGACAAGGATAAATGATATACGTTATTAATTCTTGATCCGTAAAACCCTAACCTTATTGAATGTTATAATAGTAGTTTTTGAACTGATTAGAGGTCCAATGATAGAAGCGAGGGTATATTAGAATTTAGAACGCTTCGGAAGTCATTTGGGCATAAAGTGACATTTTTCAAAAAATTTCACCGGATGCCCTAATGAATAGTAATTTTTCTTATTATATCCGAATGGAGGAGTTGCAGAGGAATTTTTAAGAAATTTCAGTTCCTATGACTTTGAACTGATATTTAAAAGATAACGAGATTTAAGCTTAATAAAGGATTTTACTGACCGAAAGCTCCAAGTTTATACTCGAAATTTTCTAAATTGGGCCGAAAATACTAAAAATGTCTGGAAATAATCATAGAGTCTAACGAACCGAAACGGAGTCCGTTTGGGATAGTTTCAAAGCATCCGCTGAACTGTGAATTCGACCACAATACGCTATTGTCCGATTCGATTTTAATGATTTTAAATCGATTTCTCGTGATTTCAGAGTCTGAATCCATCAAGAATGATTTACTTAGAATATTTCATGGTCAATTTGAAGTTTAGACGACCATAGAATATTTTGACGCTTAATCTAGATGTGCAGATAAGGCGAAACTGAGTAAAATCTGACATAAGGATATTTTCGTGAGAGCCAATCAAAACCTTTCTTAACGGCAAGTTATGATTTAAATAATTGATTAGTGGATTTGTGACTCATAAGAATGGACCAATGACAAGGTGACATGTGTGTAAGTCACTGCATCAACCAATGAGATTTATGGGCTTATGTAATTGCAGTCAGGAGGATCAAAATGTAAATTCAAGAAGCCGAGTTTGCCAAAAGAGGAGAGCTCGCCATGAGAGGAAAAAGAGAGAGAAGAAAAGAGAGAAAAGAAAGGAAAGAAAGAGAAGGAAGGAAAAATCGTGTAGGCAAGGTGGAGCAAGTGCGGGACGTGGATTTTCTTTCTCCTTCAAGTTTCCAAATGAGCTCTCCAAGTGGAATCAAGGAAGATGTTTCCAAGGAAAAACAAGAAAACAAGTAAAGTTTGCCAGTGGTTGATTTATGTTTTTCACGCCTACGCTCACTCGAATGGATGCAGATTAGTGGTATTTAAGGTCAATCACATGATTTTGATATAAGTTGAGAAAGAAATGGATTAGGTTAGGGCTCAAAACAAAGTGAGTGATGGCGAGTCTGATAGTGCATTTTGTATGACATGTTGAAATTGGTTATATCAGTGAAATCGAGGTATAAGGCATTAGATTTGGCGACATTTAGAATGGAAGAAAGTGGAAGAACAAAATTGAATATGGTGATGCAGGAGCTTCTATAAAACACACTGAATACTGGGAATTCAAATTCTAATTATTTGAAGAATGGATTAGAGGTCAAGACGTATTGAATATGAAAAACCTTTTGGACCTCATTTGGGCCTTGGCAAAAACGTGGTCACTCTGACAACCCCTACGTGGAGCCGCGCTATTAATTTTAGAAAGTTTGCTTTATTTATTTCTACTACATTTGCTTTATTTATTTTAGAAAGTTTGCTTTATTTATTTTAGGAAGATTTGCTTTGTTTATTTTAGAAAGTTTGCTTTATTTATTTTAGAGTTGCTTTTGTAATTTAGAAAGTTTCTTTTCCTAGTTAAAGTGAGAAGCCGCTTTTGATTTAGAGCATGAGCTATATATACCCCATAATGTAGTCTTGACAACAGTTCAAGTTTAATAATATTTTCAGATTTCTTTAAGAGTTCTCTCCTTGTTCTCTTATCTCGGTGGATTCCTCGTGATCAGCTCGCGCTCATACCTCAAGGATTCCTCGTGGCGGTCTTGTCCCCGCTTTATCAATCAACCCGTCCATAGCTTGATCGTGGCGCCTTCACTTCATCATCCATCTCTGGTGTGGACGTTTCATTAAACCGTAAGTAACCACTCTTTGCAAACTCTCTCACTTTCCATCACCATCTCATCTTTTCTCTAAACTTTCGATAACCATATTTTCAACCTCAACCCAAAACTTTCCAAATCTTGTTCCATACTACCAAACCTTCCTAAAAATACCCCTTTCCCTTATATACCATAAATCTAATTTTCTTAACTTAGGAAAATCTCCAAAATTCAGTCCATAACCTGATTTTGGCTCCAAGAAAACTACCCTAAACCCATATTTTGATCTCTACCAAACTTCTGATCATCCATCAATGTCCCAACCTTGCATCAAAGTGGTATCGAGCTCAAGGAATGACGTGTTGATCATAAGCTTTCATGAGATTCTGTCTCGAGACAAGAGTCCTAACTGTATGGTTCAAGGTTCTCAACCCCATTGCAAAACGCATTGCTGATCTTGAATTGTGGTTCAACGTCTACAAAGCATGGCTATCAATGATGATCCTATGATGACAAAGACCTTCTGCGAGCGCGAAGGTGATGAAAGTTTTGACGAGGGAATTGTGTCGCCTAGCTAAGTTCGATTACTTGAGGCGCAAGAAGCCTAAAGACAAGCATTCAAGAGAATATGATTATGGAGGAAGGTATAAGATTCATATCGATGATGATTACCAGGAGAAACGTAATATGATGAAAGCTCCCGCATTCAACCAAAGCTTGATATTCCTAATTGGGCAGAATGCATGCCGATGACTGGATTGGCGAATACCGCCGAACGTGTCTTTTGAATATTATGATCCTCCCGAGAAGCAAAGGTGAAGTTGGTATTATCAAGATGCGCAAGAATGCTTCTTTTTGGTGGGAAAATTTAAAGAGGTGCCATGAGAGATGACAAGAAGAAGATTGGAACTTGGGAAAAGATGAAGAAAGAACTAAAAAGGAAGTATCTTCCCTTCCACTATCGCCAAGATATCTTCCTCAAAATTCAGAATTTGAAGCAGCAGAATCTGACTGTGGAGGAGTATTCGGCTGAGTTTGAAAATTTGATGATCAAAGGAGACTTGGCAAGAGGCTGAGGAGCAGTCCATAGCCCACTCATTGCCTGAGGTTCGAAATTTCTTTAAACCTGGTTCAATCATGAGCCATATAATACTCTCAAGATGATAAAGCTTGCCTTAAAAGTTGAGGCTCTAAACAAGTATGGAGGTTTTACTACAAATCGGATTAAAGAAGGATTTATCAATAATTCGACTTCAAGGGGTCCTAGTAGTGCTAAAACCACCCTTAAACCTCAAGTAAAGGCAGTGCTGTAAATGCCACGGATTTGGGCATATAGCTTCTGAATGTCCTAACCGACGAGTGGTTGCCCTAGTTGAAGAATATGAAGCTGAGGAAGAAGACGTCGAAGAGGCAATTGAATCCGACTAATAGATACAAGGATGAACTTACTATGCCCGACCACGGGACTTCCTTAGTCAACAAAGGAGTCTTAAGATAGGCAAATGCTTGGCGAGGATAATTTGGTTATACCAATGTCTTTCACACAAAGTGCACATCTAAGGACAGGTTTGTTTGGTTATTATTGATAGTGGAGCTTCAGAATTGTGGTACTTCTGGAGATGGTGCAAAGCCAATCTTGAAGATGGATCCACATCCAAACCCTATAAACTTAGCCGTTTAAGAGGTAGTGATATCATGTAAAGCATTGGTGCCTTCATCTTTATTAATTGGAAAGCACTACCAGGACGAGGTATGGTGTGATGTTGTTCCAATGGATGTTTGTCACTTGCTACTCGGGGAGGCCATGGCAATATGATAGAAAGTCATTTATGATGGTTTCAAGAACACTTACACATTCCGCAAGGATGGCCACAAAATTGTCTTAGCACCGTTGAACCGCACAATGGCTCCAGCCTCCAAACCAGCAGAGCAAAATTCTTTGTTGTCAAAATCCGAGTTGGAGAAAGAAATCGCAGTTGGTTCGGGATGTGATACCTGGTTACTATCAAGAAAGTCTTAAAGTGAGAAGGAGATCCTAAAAGAAGTAGAGCCTACCGCCAGAATTATTAATGTAAAGATCAGGATTCCATACGTGGTCATTTCTAGCGAGATATTCAACATCAAATAGACCTCGCACTGTGTCTCCGCTTTGCCCACTAAACCGGCCTATAGGATGGTCCTAAAGAACATGAAGAGCTTACAATACAAGTTGATGAGTCGCTCAACAAAGGGCTGATCTGAGAGAGTAAGAGCCCCTTAAAGTGGTTCTCACCCTCGTTAGTACCAGTAAAGAGAATGATGGATCTTGAGGATGTGTGTTTGATAGCAGACACCAACAAGATTACTATTGAATATCAATTTCCCATTCCAAGACTCATGATTATTGATCAACTTATGGAAAAGGGCCCATCTTTTCGAAGATTGATTTGAGGAGGGATACCATCAAATTCAGATTTAGGAAGGAGATGAATGGAAGATTCGCTTTTAAAACTATGGACTCTATGAGTGGATGGTGATGCCATTTGGACTATCCAATGCCCCTAGCACTTTAAGAGGTTTATGAATCAGTATCCTAAGCCATGCATTGGAAATTTTGTGGTGGTATACTTTGATGATATTTTGACGATAAAGAAAATTCACGGAGCACTTGGAGGATTTGAGGCAATTTGGCTTTATCCTAAGGAGCAACGACATTTGTCAACTTGAAGAAGTGCGACTTCTAGTGCCGATTAATCATATTTCTTGGTTATGTGGTTACTAAAGATGGAATTGAGATGGACCGAAGCAAGATAGAGGCGATTACGACTGGCCAACTCCTAGCTCGATCCATGACGTGAGAGCTTTCAGCACAATTTCTTTATGTGAGATTTATTCGTGGATTTCAAATTTCATAATGGCTCCCTGAATCGAATGCTTAAAGGGAGACAAATTCAAGTGGATAATGTTGTCGAAGAAAGCTTCGAGTTGATTAAGAAGAAAGTAACTCAAGCCCCATGTTCGTTTTACCTGATTTCAACAAAGTCTTCGGGCAGAAAGGACAGATCTCAAGTCAGATTGGTGTCAGCTCCTTAGTCAAGAAGGAAGACCCATCAGCTTTTAGTGAGAAGTTAAATGAAGCAAAAAAGGAAGTACTCCAATCTATGACAAGGAGTTTTATGCTATCTATGTGAGCTTTATTTCATCGGGAGTCAATACTGGGCTATACCATTTGTGCTTTTCTCGCATCATGAAGCACTAATCCATCAACCACCAAAGACAAGTTGAATCGAAGACATGCATGATGGTGGAATTCTTACAAGCGTACAACTTCACAATCAAGCATAAAGCTGTTCATAACTTGTCATGATGCCTTGAGTAGAGAGACACGCCCTAAGTTGACTTCCATGCAAGTCCAAGTAGTCGATTCGATGTGTTGAAAGAACTATATGAGGAGGATGTCGATTTTGGTGAAACTGAAGGTATGCTCATACTTTCAAGATTTTGTAAGGATGGACGGTTTTCTTTAAAGGAAACACTTATGCATCCCATCTTGTTCCTCGAGATTATATTTTGGATGAGTTGCATGGTGGAACACAGGAGGACACTTCAGAAGCAAAACCTTAGCTCTGTTAAGGCAAACTTCTTTTCGCCTGCTGCAGGTGGTGCCGACATCGCTAGATTTGTCAAGAAGTGTCAGGTGTACGAAGTATTAAAACTCATGGAAACAACAAGTGACTATATACACCATTGCTAATCTAAATACTGAGGAGGTAAGCTTCGATTTTGTTTCAGATTACCTAGAACACAAAGAAACAAAGATTCGATTCTCGTGGTCGCTGGATGTGTTTTCAAAGATGGCTCACTTGCACTCATGCAACAAGTCTAATGATGCTTCGCATGTCACTAATTGCATTTCAAAGAGACGGAAGGCCTACATGGTATTCCCAAGACTATGGTCGATCAGACTCAAGTTTCTTAGTCACTTTCGGGAGGAACTCGTGGAGAAAACTTTCGTACTTTACTGGTTTAGTACCTCTTATCACCCTCAAACCGATCATCCATCACTCTTCGCCCCAACCTTGCATCAAAGTGGTATCACTGATGTAGAGCCGGGATCATGATGATGATCCAGAAGCTTAGTAAGTCAAATATACTGGTGGCTTGCTGGGCCAGGTTATGGGATCTAAGCCGAGACTTTCTAAGCTAAGAAAGGTGAATTTATGCATATAAGGGAAAAGGGGTACAGAAGGTTTCGTAGTGTATAACAAGATTTGGAAAGTTTTGGGTCAGAGTACAAAATATTAAGTTATGGAAATTTTAGAGAAAATAGAGATGGTGAGGAGAGAGCCTGCACAAGAGTAGTTACTTACCTGGTTATCAAAAGATCCAATACAGACCGATGATGGAGTGAAGGCGCCCACAATCAACCATGGACGAGTCGATTGATAAGCCTGGACAAAGACTTCGCCACCAAGGAATCCACCCAGGTACGAGAAGCCATGAACTCGTCCCCAAGGGAATCCACCCAAGAGATAAGAGAACAAGAGAGAACTCTTAAAAGAGAAATCTGAAAATATTATTAAACTTGAACTGATTGTCAAAAGACTACATTATGGGGGTATATATAGCCTCATACTTTCTAAATCAAAAAAGCAACTTCTACACAAAGAAACAAAGATTCGATTCTGGTGGTCGCTGATTAAAATGTGTTTCAAAGACGGCTCACTTCAGACCATGCAACAAGTCTACACGATGCTTCAGATGTTGTCGACTGGTACTTCCAAAGAGATTGTGCGTCTACATGGTATTCCCAAGACTATGGTTTCGTGATCGAGACTCTAAGTTTCTTAGTCACTTTCGAGAACTTCAGGAGAAAACTAGTGGACTTCTTTAACGCTTAACACTTTTATCACCTCAAACTGATGGTCAAACCGGTTACTAATAGGCTCGGGAAATTCTCATATGAGCTATAAGAACGTGAAACAATGGGATTTGATTCTGCCCCAAATTGAGTTTGCCTACAATAGGTCCATGCATAGAACTGTTGGGAAAAGTCCATTTGAGGTAGTCTATGGACTACAACCGATTGGACCCATGGAATTAGCACCCCATCCGACTATTCAACAATTTAGTGGAGATGCTGAAGTTAGAGCCAAAGAGATCAAGAAGTTGCAGTGAAGAAGTTCGCTTGAAGATCGAGAAGAAGAATGCCAACATGTGGAACAAGCAAATGACGCCAAGTATGCCGAGTTTTGAGGTCAAGAATTGGCCTGGGTACACTCAAGGATAGGTTTCACCGGGAAATTTTTGGAAAGCTCTGCCAAGGGTAGATGGGCCCTTTCAAGATTATAGAGAAAATCGAGGAGAATGCCTACAAGTTGCGCTTACGACGAATATGAAATTTCTCCAATGTTCAATGTTAAGGACTTATGGTTTATCACTTGAAGACTCGAGGGCAAGTCTTTTCCCAAAGCTATGGGGGATTGATGCAGGAGCCTCTATAAACACACCGAACATTGGGAATTCAGCCCTAATTATTGAAGAATTTGATTGGGGAGATCAAGACGCATTGAATACATGTGAAAACTCTTTGACCCCATTCCGGGCCTCGTATGCAAAAACGTGGTCGACTCGACAAACCCCTACGCTGGAGCTGCCATATTAATTTTAGAAAGTTTGCTTTATTTATTTTTACTAAGATTTGCTTTATTTATTTTAGAAAGTTTGCTTCTTTATTTATTTTAGAAGATTTGCTTTGTTTATTTTAGAAAGTTTGCTTTATTTATTTTGGGGAGCGCTTTTGTAATTTAGAAAGTTTTTTTCCTAGCTAAAGAGGTTTCTCGCTTGATGGAAAGAAGGAGGCCATGGTACTCCCATAATGTAGTCTTTGACAATCGCTTCAAGCTTAATACTTTACTTTTAAGAGTTCTTTGCTCTCTTATCTCTCATGGATTCCTCGGGAACGTAGTTCATGGCTTCTCATACTCAGCGGATTCTCAGCGGCGCTCTTGTCCGTTTATCAATCAACCCGTCCATAGTTGATTGTGGCGCCTTCACTTCATCATCCATCTCAGGTGGATCGCTTCATTAAACCTAAGAAGTAACCACCTTGTGCAACCTACTTTCCATCACCATCTCATCTTTCTCTAAACTTCTATAACCATATTTCAACTCAACCCAAAACTTTCCAAATCTTGTTCCATACTACCAAACCTTCCTTAAAATACTCCATTTCCCTTATATACCATAAATTCACCTTTCTTAACTTAGAAAATCTCCAAAATTCGTCCATAACCTATTTTGGCCCAAGAAAACTACCCCAAACCCATATTTTGACTTACCTAAACTTCTGGATCATCCATCACGGTCCCAACCTTGCATCATATGGCTTGGGCATATTTCGGCCAAAAAGGGAAATGAGAGGGGTCAAGGGTAGTGTGGTAATTTCCATGTGTTTTAGGGTGAATATTAACTCTAGAAATGCATTGGAATTGGTTAGAAAAGAAAAGATTTGAACCGAGGGCATTATAATATTTAAAGAAAATGGTATTTTGGTCATTTCAATTTCAGATTTAAGTGTGGTTAAATGATTAAAGTGAATGTGATGTGGTTGGTGAAATGAATGTGTATGGTGGATTTAAAATTGAAGTTATGGCACGTACTTGTGGTTTTTCTTAAAAATGTGAAAAGGACTACACCGACGGAAACGGGAATTTGACGAAGCAAGCGGATTGAGCTGAACTATGAAATTTATGAGTGTAAAAAAATAATGTTTTGAAATTGAGTTTTAAAAGTGACCGATTTTAATGTTAAAATGAAAAGTTTCATGTAAATGCTTATATATGTATATTAATAAGAATGTAGCAAATGTTATATGTTATTAGTATATATATATGTTTATCTTGCCTAAATATATGTATTTATATTAAATTATATATGTATGCATATGTTAAGGCATTATGGAAGTTTAAAATCGTGTAAAAAATGCATATGATATTTGCGTATATATGTGTTTCTTAAAGGATAGCAGAAAGGATTTAAATGAATTTATAAATGTATTTTGAAGAAAGGTTTTACTGATTATTACTCTAACCCTATATGACTGCATGACCGATATCACCATGTGACCTAAGTCACAGAAGGATTTAGAGGAACAGTTATAGGTTACTAACAGAGGGAGGGAAATAGATTTTTGTACAGAATATCCTTACACGCGATAAGGTGTTATGACTGAACCCTATGCAAAGCGTGAGTTTCTCCGCAGCGTAGTGCCGCACCGGATTGAGACTGCCCTCACCGTCAAGATCTCGGAAACCACTGTGTGTTTACTCCATGGGTTCCATTAGAAAGGGGAAGCTAAGGTATAAACTCGATTTTAATTGCATAAGTATCATTACTTTGATATATAATCGAAATGTCAGTTTTTAATGAAAAATGTACCACCGAGCTCCTTTAACTCACTCTTTCTATATATGTTTCAACAAACATTTTGTGGACTCCGAGACAGTGCGCCGAGAGTATCCTCCCGCACAAGTCGAGCCTTCGAAGAGACGAGACGCCCGTGGATCGCATTGTATAAATATTTTGCATATTGTATATGTTAGAATATTTTGTCATGTAAGGGCTTGTATATATGTATATATTTTGAAGGAACTACGCGCTGATCCTCAAAGGACGAGGTACGTGAGATGCCCATTAAGTCCCATTGGCCCAATCTTTTTTATAAATCAGGCATGGAATTGAAGAAGTTTTGAATGTTTTGATATTTACTTTAAGTGTAATGTCGAATGTATATGTGTATATATTGTGCTTGATTGAGTTGTGGACGAGTCTAAAACTAAGGAAAGAATTGAAAGATTGGGTGTTTTTAAATGTTTCACAGTTTTGTAATCTGGGAAAGTCCTAAAAACAGGAAACTCTGGCCGCTTTTCGAAAAAAATCTAAGTGTTGGAAAAAGCAGGATAAGAAAAAAAAATTTACCACTTCGCTCGTGATTATTTTCTAAAGATATAGCAGGATTAAAGGGTTCGCCTCCATGGATTTTATTTGATTATTTTGAAAAAAAGTTTATATCCACTGAGCACGGAGGTCCCTCAGGTCGGTGAGGTTAATCCGGTTAAACTTCAACGTGGTAGTATCGAGCCAAGGTTTTGGAAAATGTTATAAAGACGAAAATCTTATTTTCATATGATTGTTCCATGTTTGGCCTTTAAAATTGCATAAATTATTTATGTGATTTAAAAATCATATATGCATTACATGACATAGCCAAATTTTGAATTCACAGAAATGCGTCACTTGAAAGGCTCTAATCTGTTATCAGGAGCTCCTAAGGCATTAGTACCACCACCCAAGGAACACATGTTGATGAGCTCAGTGCATGTTCCTCCCACCCATATTACACTGATCTCTATGCCTTCAGAGCCACCACAAACAAGGCCGTCACCGCCTCCACATGCCAGGAGACAGAGGACCTTTTAGAGCAGATATCAACTTTTAGTCATAATTGACATGTATTAGTGTCTCTAGTTTGCAGCCTCATCAGAGAAAGGGCGAAGCAGGCACTAATTCAGATGGATTGGGGAGACCCTAAAGAAGCCATGGTTAGAGGGAAATGAGCTGTCTACTGTGATGCAAGGTAAAGCAGATGGTCACTTTTTCTGCCTTTCTCTTACGGGACAGAGCGTTAGAGTGGTGGAGGGCAGTTCAAAGGAGATGCCCAGAGGGAGTGTCCTGGGCACAGTTCAAGGAAGAGTTTACAGATAAGTTTGTTCCAGCCACACAGATGCAAGCCGAGGAGTTCTTAGGTCGGGAGTTGTGGGACATTCCTCCGTAGAAGGACAGGAGCGGAGTTTTCTCTGAGCCAGTCATATGTTCCATTTATCGTGGATGACGGTTTCTCAAGACCAAGATTTTGTTGTAGGTCTGTCCGTAGATTAGGACCACAAGAAGGCCGTGACAAATTTATTACGCATTGCGCCGTAGTAGAGGCCATAGCTTAGGTCAGAAGGAGAATAAGAAACCTGTGCTACGCCAAGTACGTAAATGGATGGGTCAACGGGGTTCAGGAGGTTTTAGCGCCTCATGAGGAGAAAGACACAGGATCTGGGTGGCAAAGAGTCTGGCCGTAAGCACAATCTAGCCGTGGTCTGAGGCCACAAACAGTAGCTCCAAGGGTCCAGCCGTAGTAGTCAGTTGTGGGAAGAACTAATATGGTGAGGACAAAATGGCTGGGCTGCTTTAAATGGCGGATGCTGACACTTTCGCTATAGAGTGCCCACAGATAGCTTCGGCAAAGGATCAGAGGGGATGCATGCAGACAGAGGCGCTTCAATGCTAGTAGAGGTCAGGCCAGTCAGAGAGGGGCTCGTGCAGAGGCCCCACTACATTTGCTTCAGACTCGGAGGACTCAGTGTGTAGAGGCCACTATCCAGAGGACAAAGATCAGACACACCTCGACACTGTGCTAGGTGTTTGGTAAATACCCAACAGAGGTATGTAGCACCAGAGGTCATGACTGGTACTATCCAAGTTTTTGATAAGATGCTTATGTCTTCGATAGATCCCGGCGCTATCACTCATGATTTCGCGAAATTTATCAGACAAGCAAGTGAATATAGAGATACACTCATAGATTGTAGTATGGTAGCTCTTCCTACAAGAGATAATTTATAGCGTATAGAGTATACATGGGTTGTAGAGTGATTATTGAGGGCCATGAGTTTAGGGGCCAATTTGGTATCATTGACATTCAGACTCACGTGATATTGACGGATCAAGTTGTCCTCGACATCACGCCACCATGGATTGCTTCAGGAAAGAAGTTAAGTTCTATAGACCGGGGGAACCAGAGATTACTTTTTCTGGGGTAAGGAAGATATTGTCCTTGAGTATGATGTCTGTGATGATGACTGGGAAGATGCTTCAAAAGTCATATCCGGGGTATCTACTTATACAATGAAGTAGAGATGATGATAGCGAGATTAGAAGACATTCGGTAGTCAAAGAATGATGTGTTTCCGTATGATCTTCCATGATTACCCTCAGACTCGAGAGATTGATTTTCGCATTGAGTTAGCCCCCGACATAACCGATTTTCGAGCGCCTGCTGTGATGGCCCCCGTGATAATCGGGAAAGAACTTAAGGTGCAAATGGAAGAAATGGTCAACAAGGGGTTCGTCAGATCGTGCACGTCTCCTTGGGGAGCACCAGTTTTGTTTGTGAAGAAGAAAGACGGAAGCATGCGATTATGTATTGATTACAGAGAGATGAATAAGGTAACAATACGTAATCAGTATCCGCTTCCGACGATTGATGATCTCTTTAATCAATTACAGGGAGATAAGGTATTCTCCAAGATTTATTTGAGGTCAGGCTATCATCACTGAAGGCTACAGGATGTTCCTGACAAGATTCAATTAAGGCACGGCATTTTGAGTTTCTAGTCATGTCATTTGACTTACGCATCGTCTCAAAGAATTTTTATGATCTCATGAACAGATTTTTAGGCCTGCTTTAGATCAATTTGTTATAGTGTTTATTGACTTATATAATCGACGACTCTGCGCTTGTAAAGACTAGCAAAATATATACAAATTTATGACATTATTAATATGACTATTATCTAATCCCTTTAAATCCGCGCTTCATGAACTTGTTAAGACTAAAGAACATATACAATTCTATGACGTTATTACCAAGGACTATTATCTAACCGCGCCATAGAACTGTTAAGACCAAAGAAGCAAATTTATGACGTTATTACCATGACTATTATTCATCCATCAGAACGCCATAGAACTTGTTGGACATTATACTATATATAAACCAAATATCTCTCTAGAGAAATTATTTTCAAAGTTTGGTTTTGGTCCGTTATTCAAGTAAGTGCAATGTGTCGACAAGTAATAAAATGGATTTAAGTCCAGATATCGATCCCACAGAGATCTCAAGAATTTTAAATCAACTACCTTGACTACTCAATTTCCATACTATTTGGACCACTAAATGATAGTAAGATCCAGCCTTAAGGTGCTGGAAAATTAAACGAATTAAAGGGAAATAACTGAAATGAACAATAAACTTGAATATAAAGAATAAAGAATAATTAATAGTTAGGAAAATGAATAGAAATTGAATCATTATCTTTTGGAGAACGCATTAAGATCAATGCTATTGTGAAGTATCAATTCCTGTTGTCAACTTGTAAATTTTGCTTGTGAATTTCATATTTCAAAATCTGGCTCATATGCTATTAGTTCAAATTGATCTTCCACACTTACATTTCTATTATCTAATTTTTCGACTATTCTTCAATACAAGGGAATTAGATAGCTACTTTAATATGACTCCTTGTCTGGTATTTTCTTTGCAATACTTCATACCATTTTATGGACTCCACACCTAGTTCTGTAACATCTGGCCGCAAGGATATACAACTTCCAAGTTACTTCCTTCCTCCAAATTAAAATGTGATCACCCCTCCTTGATTGGGGGACCTCGCCACTGATCGGGCTTCACTATTCGAATTGAGGTAGAATCCTCTCGCTTGTTTAAATTGATAACCTATTCAACTCATTCTGACAAGTGAGAAGAGGATTTATCGCAAACTCACAAAGCCCATTAGATCTCCAATAGCGTGTTAATATACCCTTCAAAGAAATATTCATAACTCCCGTGATCACACTGCTTCACTCGTAGGACCTCTCCTGGAAATCGAGCCATGAAACAACTCCTAAAACGGTATAAGAAACCGGTATTCGCATCAAAAACTCTATACCCATAACCAAAGTAACCATAAACTGAGCATTCAAGAATTTGCTTGAAATAAATAGAAAAGATACTCTCGACACAGCATTCATTTAATGGAAGTCAGGGTTTTCACCATCGAATTATGCACTCTACAAGATTCTCTGATCATAAGAATAACTGCATTTCAAATCCGGGAGTAGCCGACCCAGAAATTTGTCTCAACTTCAACATTCCAGGTAGTAATTTGAAAAGAATTGAATTCTGCATTCAGCTTTAGCTCAAAACGATAACATCCAATTCCAGGAAAAAGAAAACTAGAACCATAAATCTAATCTAATCTATCCATATTAAAAAGAAAAGAAAAGAAAAGAAAAGAAAAGAAAAATAAAGAAAATGAGCCTTCAGCCTATCCGCATTCTCTGCCCCGCAGGCCGCCAAGCCACTTTCCCGACTCGATAGTCGCGTGATTTATAGGTTTTCCGCCGCCCTAATCCCAATGTAGCCTGGGCCGTGGATTTGCAGCATCCAGCCCGGTCACCTGCTCAAGTCGCGACCTCATTCCTTTGTCGCGCACTCTGCATCCTACGTCACACCTTAGCTTTCTGTCTATACAAAATTTATCTGATCACAGTGATGTCGCGCATCATTCTGTCACGACATCAGCTTACTTTGCAGGCTTCATAAAAGGTTCCCGGCGTCGCGACGCCCTCTTTGGTCATGTGACATCAACTAAATGAAATGTACCAATCGATATTCGATGTCACGACATCGATCTCTTGTCGTGGATGCCAAAGAAGCTCATTTCTTTTCAGCCATCCGAAGGTTCCCCGATGTCGCGACATCTGTCGCCATATCACTTAGTTCTTCGGGCCTCAACTCGTTGTTCTTGGTGTCACGACAACACCCTTGTCGGACATCGAAGGCGCTTTTGTATATTTCAACCGGTCGCGTGATGTCAGCGACATCAATTCACCACGCTGACGCTTAGCTCCCGCCTCTCGCAGAAATACTAACTTGTCTTCGATGTCGCCGATATCACCCTGTCGCGACATCACGGCGCCTCCACAAGTCTCAATCGTTTGTTCCCCGATGTCGCGCTACATCGTGATCTCACGCGACTCGATTCATGACTCGTGAGCTTGAACCGGTTCTGATGTCACGATTTGATTCACGACCCCAGCCTATGCTTTTGCAGCTTTCTCAGCGAGCGCTTCCCGAAGTCGCGGACTCATTATCTTGTTATCCATGTCGCGACCGTGATCGATTTCTTCACTTCCGAATGTCGCTAATTCTCATGGATCAATCGTGACCAAAATCGCATCAATGACTCACCGTTGCTTTCATTTCGCCCGCTATTGTCTCGCATTTTTAATCGCCGCCATCGTGATTTTCCACCGTGATTTTCTTTCTCTTTCTTTTATACTTCCTGAAATACCAAATTGAGCTTTTCATATCTCTCTGGTCTCGACTATTCCTTTTGCATTAAAATCAATCGAAAAATGACTAAAAAATATGACTTTTAAGCTCATCAAAGAAAGGGAGAAGAACATGCAGAGCACTTGGGGATAATTCTGCAAACATTGCGGAACATCTGCTATATGCCAAACTCGCAAGTGTCGCTTTAAGCTCGACAGCGGTCGCCTGTATCACATAGTTTCGCAGTAGGGGTCTCAGTGATCCATGTAAGGTCGGTTATATTGAATTGGAAACCTCCTAACAGTGTTAAGGTAGATAAGAGCTTTTACCTAAGTGTATTACCGTAATTTTGTTGAGGGATTCTCGAAGATAGCCGCACCTTTGACTAGACTGACAACGAAAGAGGAACCGTTTTTCTGGTCAAAGGCTTGTCAGTAGAGTTTCGATGAACTAAAAGGGAGATTGACCTCACTCCGCATTACACTTCTATCGTAAGGTGATGGCTTTGCAATGTATTAGATGCTCTAGCAAGGCCTAGGTTGTGTGTTAATGCACGACAAGGTGATTGCATGCTTCTAGGCAATTGAAGAAGCATGAACATAATTATCCTACACACGACTCGAGCTTGCACTCGTAGTATTTGCCTCATGATATGGGAGGCATTACTTATATGGAGTGCCCTATAGATTTTTACTAGATCATAAGAGCTTATGATTCGGCTACTTAAGGAACTAAACATGAGACAGAGGAGATGGATTGAACTGATCAAGGATTATGAATGTACCATTGAATATCATCCTGGAAAGGCGAACGTGCAGCTGATGCTCACCCCGAGGGTCGCGGCATCTCTCGACTCATAGAATTGAGGACTGGGTGAGATCTGAACCGATGCACCAGAGCACTCTAGCCATTACTTCCTATGTACGTCCCGTATTGATAGACATAATTAGAGAGCTAGATTCAGATCCACCGATAGTGAAGTCGAGAGGTGAAGAAGAGTCTACAACGAGGAGATTTGTCATCGAGAGCAGGATGGTACCACGTGGTCATGGGACGTAGGTTGTGTACGTGATGTAGGTGATGTGAGTGAGAGAGATTATGGAGGAAGCCCATTCCTCCGCCTTATATGCATCCGGAAGACAAAGATGTATCGCACCTAAAGGAACACTACACTTGTGAAGGAAGAGTGGATATTGCAAGAGTTCGTCTCCGTATGTCTCACATGCCACAAGTGAGCCGAGCATCAAGCCCGGCAGACTATTACGCTCACCCCCGATCCCTTAGTGAAATGGGAGAGAATCAATATGGATTTTCTCGGTGACTTCCACGCTACGAGTGGTCACGATACGATATGGGATTGTGGACAGACTTCACGAAATCAGCTCCATTTCTACCTAATGTGAATAGTGATTCCTTGATAAGTCAGCCCAATTACATGCTAGAGATTATCGCACTACATGCACGCCGCCCCATTGCTCGTATAGAGATCCCAGTTTACCTCACGGTTTTGGCCCAAGCATGCTGCACGCCCTTGGCACTAGACTACATTTCAATACGCTTTTCATCCACGACGATGGCCAATATGAGAGGACTATACAGATTCTTGGGGAGAGGAGGCTAGTGGCATGGAGCTTAGTGGAGCTGACACTCCATCTACCCCTCACAGATGAGTTCAAAGATATTAGCTACACAGCTTATCGCCAAGATTGGTATGGCCCCTTATGAGGCTCTTTATGAACGGAAATGTCGAACTCCAGTATGTTGGGACGAGGTAGGTGAAAGGAAATTAGTAGGTCCGAAGATTGTCCAAGTGACTTGTGATAAGGTCAAGGTTATAAGGGATAGACTGAAAATTGCACAAACCGATAGTAGTGCTATGCGACAACGCCGTAGGGACCTAGAGTTCGAAGGGGTAGGGATATGGTATTTTTGAGGATTTCCCCATGGAAGTATGCACTAAGATTTTGGGAACGTGGGAAAGCTGAGTCCACTATGATATCGGACCATACAGATTGTTGAAATGATCGGGAGGTGGTATATCGATTGAGTTGCCACCGACCGGGACGTATTCACGATAAGTTTCCATGTTTCTATGTCTGGCATACAATGCACTTTCACATGTATTGACAGAGCAAATCTCAATGAAATACAAAGAGAACTCGACATACTAAGAGAGAAACTAAGGCAGATCCTCGACCGCCGAGCAAGTCTCGCAACAAGACATTCTACCGGGTGAAGGTATTACTGAGGAGTCACAAGAGAAGAAGCCACATGGGAGCATGAGGAGCAGATGAAGAGGCATTACCCCATCTCTTGATGCACGAATGTTTTAATTTCGATGATCTAAATTTTATATGAGGGTGATTGTAAAACCCCAACCTTATCAATGTTATAATAGTAGTTTTTGAACCGACAGAGAGTCCAATGATGGGTTTATGGTAGATTAGAATTTAGAACGCTTCAAACGTCATTTGGGCATAAAGTGGCATTTTTCGAAAATTTTCACCGGATGCCCTAATGAATAGTAATTTTTCTTATTATATCCGGATGGAGGAGTTACAAATGAATTTTTAAGAAATTTGGCCCAAGTGACTTGAACCGATATTTGTGAGTTAATTAGAGACGGTGAATAGTGATTTTCTGACCAAAGCTCCAGCCTACGCTAAAATTTTTCGTAAACAATAAAATAATGAAATGTCCCGTAATCAATCTGGCAGAGTTCAACGAAACTGAAACGGAGGAACGGAAATCCACGGATAGTTTCCGTGCGATCCGAACGTAATTTCGATATCAATACACTATTGTCCTGGATTCGATTTTAATGATTTTAAATCTGATTTCGGTGATTTCAAAGCCTGGAATCCACTGTGAAGGATTTACTTAGAATATTTCATGGTCAATTTGAAGTTTAGACAACCATAGAATATTTTTGACGTTTAATCGGTATAAAAGCAATATAAGGCGAAACTAAGTAAAATCTTATATAAGTGAGATATTTTCTTGTGAGAGCCAATCAAAACCTTTCTTAATGGCTAAATTATGATTTAAATAATTGATTAGTGGATTTGTGACTCATAAGAATGGACCAATGACAAGGTGAGGTGGTAAGTCGCATTCGTGATCAACCAATGAGATTTATGGGCTTAAGGCATCATGTTGTGATGATCAAATGTAAATCTAAGAAGTCGAGTTTTTGCTCAAAAGAGGAGAGCTCTGCCATGAGAGGAAAGAGAGAAGAAAAGAGAGAAAAGAAAGGAGCAGGTTAGTAAAGGAAGGAAAACGTATGGAGGCAAGGTGGAGCAAGGTGGATGTGATTTCCTTCAAGCTTTCCAAACGAGCTCCAAGCGAACTGCCGAAGATAGTTTCAATGAAAAACAAGCAAAACAAGAAGTTTCGCCATGGAAAGTTGATTTTTATGTTTTTCACGCCTAATGCCTTGATTTTCTTGAATGGATGTGAGATTAGTGGTATTAAGGTTGATGATTTTGATATGTTGAGAAAGAATGATTAGGTTAGGTTTGAAAATAAAGTAAGTGATGGTTAGGTTTGATAGTGCATTTTGTATGACATGTTGAAATTGGTTAGGGATTAGTGAAATTGAGGTATAAGGCATTAGATTGGAGTGATTAGAATGAAGAAAATGGAAGAACAAAATTGAATATGGCTTGGGCATATTTCGGCCAAAAAGGGAAATGAGAGGGGTCAAGGGTAGTGTGGTGGTACTCTATATGTTTTAGTGAATGTTAACTTAGAAATGCATTGGAATTGGTTAGAAAAGAAAAAAGATTTGAATTGAGGGCATATGTCATTTTGTAAAGAAATGGTATTTTGGTCATTTCCTTAATTTTGTATTTTATGTGGTTATTAAATGGGATTAAAGTGAATGTGATGTGGTTATGAAATGAATGTGTATGGTGGATTTAAATGAAGGTGGCTAATGTGTAGCTGTGGTTTTTCTTGAAAATGTGAAAAGGGACTATCGGATTTAAACTGGAATTTGACGGAAGCAAGCTGGGATTGAGCGGTGAACGTGAGTGTAAAAAAATAATGTTTTGAAATTGAGTTTTAAAAGTGACCGATTTTTAATGTTAAAATGAAAGTTTCATGTAAATGCTTTATATATGTATATTAATAAGAATGTAGCAAATGTTATGTTAGTAGTATATATATATGTTTATCTTGCCTAAATATATGTATTTATATTAAATTATATATGTATGCATATGTTAAGGCATTATGGAAGTTTAAAACTGTGTAAAAAAAAATGCATATGTATATTTGTGTATATATGTGTTTTAAATGATAAAGTAAAGGATTTAAATGAATTTATAAATGTATTTTGAATAAATGTTTTACTAATGGTTACCCTAACCCTATATGAGACTGGTTATGGATCGATATCACCGAGGTACCTTAAGCTGCAAGGATTTAGAGGAATAGTTATAGGTTACTAAATGAGGGAGGGAAATAGATTTTTAGTGTAATATCCTTACACGCTATGGAAGCATGACCGAACCCTATGCAAAGCGTGAGTTTCTCCGCAGCTTAATGGTTATGACTGGATTGAGACTGTCCCTCACCGTCAGTACCCGAAAACTGTTCGGTGTGTTTACCCCCTGGGTTCCATTAGAAAGAAAGTTTAAGGTATAAATTGATTTTTAATTGTATAAGTATTTATTACTTTGATATATACTGGAAATGTTGTCTTAATGAAAATGTACACTCACTGAGCTCCTTTAGCTCACTCTTTTCCGTATGTTTCAACAAACATTTTTAGGACCAGATAGTGCGCCTAGGACTCTCCCAAGGCAGTTGAGTCGAGCCTGAGGAGAACAATGCTCCAGGATCGCATTGTATAAATATTTTCTTGCATATTGTATATGTTGAATATTTTGTCAGTGTATATTTGTATATATGTATATATTTTGAAAAGGAACTACGTGGACTTTGATCCTCACGACTATGTTTAGCGGTCTGCTTAAGTCCCGCTCAAGCCCAATCTTTTATAAAATCAGTGTATGGAATTGAAGAAGTTTTGAATGTTTTGATTGAAGTAAATAAATGTATATGTGTATATATTGTGTTTGATCGAAGCCCAGAAGTCCGAAACGGGAAGTTGAGAATTGAAAGATTATAAGTGTTTTTAAATGTTTCATAGGTTTTTAAAATTTGGGAAAGTCCGAAAAACAAGAGGGAAACTCGGCCGATTTTTCAAAAAATCTGTTTGAAAAAGAAAGATAAGAAAAAAAAAATTTACTACTTCGCTTCCGCATTATTTTCTAAAGATATGTTAATGATTGTAAAGGGGTTCGCTCCATGGATTTTATTTTATTGTTTTGAGGAAAAGTTTCTATATCCATTGGAGTGCCGGGAGGTCCCCTCGGGTTCATGAGATTAATCCGGGTTGGGATCCTTCAATCCGAGTTTGCCTACTTTGTTACCCTCTCATACTTACCCCTCACCTTCCATATCACATTCCGTACCCCCACACACTTACACATCACCTTCCATACCCCCACACATTGACACATCACCTTCCATACCCCCACACACTTACACATCGCCTTCCCTACCCACACACCCTTTACCATCCCATACATTGCCTCCCATTGATATTCATCCTCGACCTTTACCCGAGCGGGGTAGACTTCCAATAGGGCGACCCGCACTGTGACAAACATCGACTACTTCTCATCCATAAGCTCCTGTTCTATCGCCTCCCGGTTCCATCGCCCTCGCCTCGTCTCTGCATACACCATAAGATCCTATTGTCCACAGTCAAGAGATTCAGAGTCGCCCTAAGAGAATCATTAAAGCGCCATCTTGTGGGACTCCATCGATACATGTTATTATTTTTTTTATATGATTTTTATTTTTATACATGTAAATCGATTTTTATGTAACATAACAAACGTTACAATAGTCTAAATTGGTCGTATAATAATTTGGATTTTTTAACAATGCATGAAATAAAAATACAAACCTAGAATTAGGGAAATCCGGTTGTTCAAAACCATTATTAATAAGAATTTAATAATGCACAAAAACACACTTTTATCTATCTAAATTCTAAATGCTGGTTTGAATACATAAAAATACAATTTTAGTATTCTCTAAAACAGCAACATTTTTTATATTCTTTTAGGATTTTCAAAAACAAAACATGTTCATCTCGGATTTTTCGGTGTCATCAATTATGGTTTTAGGGCATTAAAGTTTTAGGGTTTTAGGGTTTAAGGGTTTTTGAATTTTTGGGTTGTAGGGCATTAGGGTTTTAGAGCATTAGGGTATTCGGGTTTTAGGGTTTTAGGGCATTAGGATTTCTGTGGCATTAGGGTTATAGGTTTTTTGGGGTCTTAAGGTTTTATAATTTTTCGGTTTCAGGGTTTTAGGGGTTTAGGTAAATATTGTTTGATGTAGTAAGATAAATATAAAGATGCCACAACACTGTAGACTTGATGAATACGCAATAGCTAACAAACAAAATATATACATAAATATTCCGTATACACAAATCAAACCTGTATCGTGATTACATATAATATATTTTGGAAAAAATGGACATTTATCAGTGTATATATATTTACATGTTTTTAAAAAGAGAATGTAATTTTTTTATAATAATAATAAGGATATTTGATTTTAATAATGTCAAATTGTGAAAAATGGTCAAAGTAGAGTTTTATCATTTTATATAAAATTTCTTTTTTAAAAAGAAAATATTAATTTTACAAGATAATAATAGGAGTCCTTTATCAAAATGATTGGAGGATTTATTTCAAATAAATAAAATAGAAACAAAAATAAGATCCCTTCCAAAAAACAAAACACAAAATAGAGTAATTAACAATGGCAATACTAAAATAATCCTAAAATATTTTTATAGAAAAGATTTTATTACGAAGTTCAGTTATGGCTTGATTAAAAATAAATTAAAAAAATTGTATACTCATGCGCGATCCACAATCAATTGCCAGTTATCAACTGCTATTACAGGGTGAGTGAGTCAACAAACAAAGGCAACAAATGACATATCAAAAAACAGAGGAACCACAGGACTGAGTTTTTTAGATTCTTATAAAAAACAATTTGTTTAGAATTTGCAATTAAAATATAAATATGAGCTGATTTCAGGTTTTTTGCAATTAAAACAGTGTAAATATGACATGTGAAGGCAGTCAAATATCACTCCCAGCACTTCAGAAGCATCATTCATCTGTGCCTGTACAAATTAGCAATCGTATTACATAGCACCTACGATCCAAATCTTTAAAATATCTTAAAGAAAAATATATAAACTTAATTATTTGTACCAAATAATTGTACCTGGGTGCCTTCCATAAGGTACTTGAAAGAAGACTCAGTATTTCCAAAATCCAATATGAACAAAAAAAAGAATGAAAGAATGAAAGACAAATACCCTGTTTGATAACTGTTCTTAAAACCACTATGATCATTACAACAGAAAAAAGGTTTTCTAGCAGAGAAAGAAGAAAAAAAAGTTCGATGAGTTATGACAAAAAACAATTTATTTAGAATTTGCAATTAAAATATAAATATGAGGTGATTTCAGGTTTTTTTGTTTTTTTGTTTTTTTTTTTGTAATTTCAGAGGAAAGATTGGAAACACTTCAAAAAAAATTGGAAAACGTTGCCAAAAAGGCCCTGAATTTTTGCTTTTGCTGGTTCCAAGTTCAAAGGATTTTAAAAGGTAACCCGTACTCGAATTTGCAGTTGTAATGCATGAAAGACTTATATGTCAACTTGATCACAAGCGAGAATATAGAAACATGAAATGGGGCCAGATTTTACATAATCTACCATCAATTCTCGAAATTGATATTCAAAACTCCAAAACTTTAAACTTTCCCTTGCTTTACTCTCACTATTTGATAAATTTCTTAAATGAATTGTTTTTCAAAGGAAGTATAAGAGAGGACCCTAGATATTTATAGATTCTCCCATCAAGAATCACGCCTTTATGAACCATCACCACTTCAAATTCAAGTTTTAGAATTTCAAAAGTTCAAACGTTGTAACCACTCTTAGAATCTTCACATTCTCCCACTCGCAGAAAAAGTTAATCAAATTTTCGGGAAACGGAGAAACATGAATCAGAGATAGGTCCTCCAATAATGAGTTTTATCAACTATGTATCACAATGCACTTTGCTTCTCAAGTACTTAATGTGGTAATGAAAACTTAATGAATAAACCCTATGTTTATTCTAGGTCCAAATGAATATATTTTTCAATGAATTAAAGCGCACATGAAAATGAGAAAAAATAACTTAATGCTTAAGAATTACAAAGTGAATGTATATATACAATTAAAGAGGAAACAATCCCCATTCTCATTCACATGATCCTTTGAATTTCACTGTGCATGCCTTAGTCAAAGGATCAGAATCATCAACTCGCACTAATATGCTCAATGACCACTTTCTTTCCTTTAACATGTTCTCTAATGGCTAAGCATTTGATGTCGATGTGCTTGCTTCGACTCCCACTTTTGTTATTCTTGAATAAGAGAACATTCAATTTATTGTCACGGGGGTAAAAATCTTCAAAGGCCTAGGAAGAATCCAACCTGCTTCCGTAATGAAACTTTAAGCCATACACCTTGTGAGGTAGCTTGAAACAAGATACTAATTCTGGCCCATGGTATGCACCAAAGTCTGCTTGACACTTCTCCAAGAACAGACTCCACCGGCCATAATGAATATGTACCTCAGATAGTTGATTTTACGAATCAACACACCAAATAGTTCCAGACTTCATCAGCCAACCAGATCCAAGTCAGTCTCGTCTGTCTCTATACATAAGCATATAATTCTAGTTCCTAGAGATACTTCATGACTTTTCTTTGCAGCTTCCAGCTGGTCCACACACCGATTACTTTGATACCGCCTAACACTCTAACTGCGATATGCCATCAGGTCTTGTACAAACCTCGAGCATACATAAGGCTTCCAACCATCAAGCATATGGAATATTCTTTCATAGATTCATTTTCTAAATCATTTTCAGCATTGATTTAGACTTAACTTATCGCCTTCATAATGGGGAGCACACTTGGTGAACAATCCTTCATCCCAAATCTCTCCAAAATTTGCTGATATAGGTTTCCGTGATAATCTAAATAACACGAGATCTATCTCTATGATCTTAATGCCACTGACAGTAAGATGCTCACCCATCTTTATATCAAAGTTTTGAGAGGAATCGCTTCACTCCATGCATCATTCCTTATCATTGGCCAGTAAGTAAAATGTCATCTCACGTATAAACAAGGATGCGTTTATTCTAATCGACCTTCTCTCGGTATATACATTGATCCATGTGGTTTTCAATGAAACCAAATAAAGTAATTACTCCATGGAATTTGTAATACCATCGACAGGCTCTGTTTCAAACCGTATATGGATTTCTTAAGTCAAACCAGCGTCACCTTCCCTAGAAGAGAAACCTTCGTGTTGTTTCATGCATACCTCCTCTTCCGTATCACCGTTAAGAAATGCCGTTACATCCATTTGTTGCAACTCAAGGTCTAAGTGTGCAACTAATGCTAAAATAACACGGCAAGAGAATCTTTCTTGATACAGTGAGAAAAGGTCTCTGTGGTAATCGATTCCTTCTTTACAAATCCCTTAGCAACAGCCTCGCGATATCTTCAATATTGCCTAATGAGTCTCTTTTGGTCTTAAGACCAATTTACAGCCAATGGCCTTCACCCCTTCAGGAAATTCTACAAGGTCCCATACTTCGCTGCTTTTCATGGAATCTAACTCATCCTTCATAGCATTATTATACCACAATCTTAATCATATAACTTATGGCTTGTCAAAAGGTTTCAGGATCATTTTCGACTCCAATATAAGTTTCTTGTAAATACACTATGTAATCACTAGGAATCGCCACTCCTTCCACGGTGCAGATCGTCTTAATGTTTGGATCATCTCGCTTCCTGGAGGAGCTTGTAGGTTCAACCGTTTGTTCAAGATTATAAGGTAATTCCCGAACCTCGTTGATCCTCCGGGAAGCGTTCTCGCCTATTTGTAACTTCAATGATCAGGCTGTTCAACACTAATTGGAACTTGAGGAGTGTGATGAACTATAACCAATATCTCATGTGACGTGGAAGGTTGAGTTTATATGATCGCAACAGAATTAAATCCGACCGATCCTCTCCCATCGACTGCGTCATTTTCAAGAACCTTCGCATTCCTTGATTCCACAATCCTAGTCGAATGAGATGGACAGTAAATTCTATAACCCTTAGACGTTTCAGCATAGCCAATAAAGAAACCACTAAGTGTCCTTGGGTCTACTTTCCTCATGTGGATTATCACCTCACTGACAACCCCAAACACAAGATATGTCGCAAACTTGCTCTTAACCTTCCATATTTCAAAAGGTGTCTTTGGGATGTTTCTTAAGCTGAACACGGTTTATATATACACCATTATTCAAGTGCGCGCCGACAAAATTGAGGAAGGATTGGAGTTGCTAGTTACACCGCACCATGTCCACTCAGTGCCCGATTCGCTACACCATTTTGGTCCCGTGAGAACCAGGCATAGTGTGTTAGGCAACTATCCCATGCTCTTGAAGAAACTTTGCAAAAAAAGAACCGTGTGCTTGTCCATTCTCGTTGCAATACCTACCATAGCATTCACCACTCTATCGATCTCACTATGTGTATTTGCTTCCCGCATTGGTTCTCAACTTCACTTTAAAGATTTTAAAGGCATCCAATGCTTCATACTTCTGTTATGAAGCAAAGTATACATACATATATCGTGGAGTAATCATCAATGAAAGTGATGAAATATTTTTACCCTGTGCATATCCATATCCGACAAAGATATGTCAAGATGTATGATTTCTAATATGTTTGAACCTTATTACATGCTCTTGACCTTCTTTTTCTTCTTTTCTTTTTCTTCTTCTTTCTTCTTCTTTTTTTTCTTCTTTTCCTTCCTGTCCGTCCCTCAATGCACCACACAAGCTTCAAAAATCGCATAATCTAAAGTACTAAGTACCCCATCTTTACTAATCTCTTAATTCTATCTATGGAGATGACCTAATCTCCATGCCATAACATAGAAGAATCCTCATTAATATTACACTCTTAGTACCAATATGAACATGCAAAGTGAATTATTAGTGGCTTCATTCTCAGAACAAATTCTATATAGACCATCCGCTAAAATAATTGCTCCAATATTATTTGATTTATGAAATAAGTTAAATACTTTGTCTTGAAAAGTAAAAGAAAAACCTAATGGAACAAGTCTAGAAACATAAATCAAGTTTCGTGAGAAACTTGGTACATAAAAGGTCCTTTCCAAAACTAAAACAAAGCCATTGTCTAATGTTAACGTGCATGTCCCGATAGCTCCACGTGAGCCCATCTTGTCAGCTTCATAAGATGTCAGCTCATTTCCCATCGGTTTCCTTTAGGGTTTTTTGTGATACCCCGCAAAGAGTTTGCAATATGGATTTGTAGAACCAGAATCAATCCACCATGTGTTAATATTAACATTAACCATATTAGATTCATAACAAACAAAGGATGATATATTACCTTTCTTCTCAAGCCACTTCTTGAATTTAGGACAATCTTTCTTCATGTGTCCCTTTCTTTTACAAAAGAAACACTTATTTTCCTTCGATATCACTATATGGTATTCTACCTTCCCCTTCTCATCTGGATGAAGCGGAACCGAGATGTATCATCTTTGCCTTCTCCCAAAGTTGTAGCCAACATCGCACTTTCACCTAGTTCCATCACGAGCCTCTCTTCTTCTTGAACACACATGGTCATTAATTCATTGATTGACCATCTGTCCTTATGTGTATTATAAGAGATCTTAAAAGGTCCGTATTGATGAGGAAGAGTGTTCAGAATAAAGTGCACTAGAAAGGAATCCGACATATCTATCCCGAAGCCTCTAAGTTGAGCCACATGTCCCTCATTTGCATGATGCTCACGCACACCCCTAACGCCAGGATACGAATGGAAGAAAAATTTCACATCGGTACTTACAAAGCTGGCTCCTAAGTGACAAATCGGCTCTCCAATGGCTTTTAGCAAATCTTGACCTTATCGTATTGCTCAACGTAACCCCTAATACCAAGCATAGTTAGATTTTTGTCTTAATGAACATTACGCCGAGTCGAATGGATTTCTCCCATCGCCTCATATACGCAACTTCGCAGTGCTTTCCTTCTCTGGCCACTTATGGTGGTTCCCATTTCCTTATGGCAAAATCGATGTCCATATACCCTAAAATGAAGGAGAATCTTTCTTTCCATATTTTGTAGTCGCCACCCCTAAGTTCCGAATGTCTAGGTGCATAATGCTGTAACTAGTGTGCTGAGAACCGTGAAAAGGTCCAAAAGCTTATGTTAGGATGTGAGGCATAGACATTACTTGTATGTGTTACCAATGTAAAAACACGCACCAAACTATATCTAATTTAATAAAGATTACCTGTGGGCAAAATCTTTTATAATTAGTTATTTCTAACTTTATGATAGAAATTGTAAATTATTTAATTTTAATGGGTGAACAATAACCTATGAAACAGATAGGTACATGCATTTATATACACCAGGAAAGTCCCCAGGTAAGTGGAGGGGTCAGCAATCCGCCCCTCTTAAAAACCACTAACTCAGGCTCTTATCGCCCTTTGTCAAGACTTTCCTAGACATGTGTATAAGGTCCACACAAGTACCACTTAATGTTCCAAGGTTCAAACCACTATATAATTTGCATTTCTATCCTTAAAGATAAAACTACTAAATTATGTATCAAATTCATAATTCTCGTGGGTAGATTATGAAAATAATTTAGTATTCATCCTAATTAATTATAATAATTTTATTATATTAAGTATAATTAATTGATGTTTATGTCTCATCCTTATGTGATCTTAACTTAATAAATAATTTTATTAATTAAAGATGCCGTGGCTATTCCTTAACTAACCAAAAATATATTTTGATCACTTGACATTTATAAGGTTTTAGTTGTGCTTTCTAAATTAGCACTAAACTTAAGTTTTATGTATAATATCAAAATTTTATTTGAATAGCATGTAATAAATTTTATTATGCTATAAAATTGTATAATTAATCATACTATTACACACAATTTGATTTCATACAAGAAGAATCAAAGCATAAATAATATATTCATGCATGAGAAAAGCCTTAAAATTTGTAAATTTATTAGCATTATTCTAAATAAACATGATTTGAGCAATTAATAAATAATGCTTAAACATGTAATGAATAATTTTAAGAAAGATAAGAATTAAATATATAAACATTCTTTAACACACAAGCCAAGTTGGCTTGGGCGGAAGAGCCTCTAATTGAACATTTGCTCATAGGCGTTCGGCAAATATTAACAACATTTTTTTAAAAAAACTTCAAAAGGATTTCCATTAAAGCCCACTTTATATTACTAAAGCCTAAAATACATATGAATTCAAAATAAAAGGCCACTTATAAATGGGCCGATAAAATAAGAATCCATGCACTCCAAACAACTTTTATAAAAGTTAAGGCCTGTTTTTATTTGTTTTTTTTTTTTTAAGTCATCTTCTTCAGATGATCGAACCAATTAATAGCCGACCATCCAAATAAACATACATTTGATGTCCCATATAATCACATAATACATTAAAACAAATGGAAATGTGATTTAATGCTTCTAAAACAATGAAAAAGGTCAAATCAAGAGATCTAAAAAATCTGGAAAATTGAGATCATGTACTGCAAATTTTCATGTACTGCAAAAATTTTTTTTTTTAAGAATATAAAACTTGCAGAAAATCAAGGCAGAGGTGTAACCATGCTCGATACCAAACTAGCACTTATATGTCAACTTTGATCATGTTTATAATATGGAAACATGAAATGAAATAGGATTTACATACTCCAAACTATCGACTTCGAAACCCCAATATTCAAACCTCCAAACTTTAAACTTTTCCTCATGCATTTCCTCACTATTTGATATTCTTAAAATGAATTGTTTTTCAAAGTGAAGTAGTAAGAGGACCCTAGATATATTTATAGATTATCCCATCAAGAATCACGCCTTTATGAACCATCACCACTCAAATCTGCTTGTAATTTCAAAAGTTCAAACGTTGCACCACTTCAGAATCTCACAATGCATCCATTGATGAGAATAACTCTTGCTTGCATCAGTAAATTTGGTCTTTCATATAAAGCAATCCACTTTAAATTATATAAAATAAAGGTAATATGGTTGACCTGTTGACTCAATTACAATAAGTCAGTTTTCAAGATGAAATTGGTAAGTTATCAACATCCAAACTTATTAACAGAAACATAGTCACATTAAAGAACATTTCAGAGAAAATACCGGACACCCAATGGCAATGGCAATGCAACATGTAGACATACAGAGACATTCAATTTCATCCAGCATGGCATCAAGCTTCGTACCATTTATTTCACTTTCAAAATCAAAGGTTTCATGGGAGTTCTTACTAGTTAACAGCATATAGTGCCTAGCTAGATGAACTATCGATTATAATACTATTCTTCATCTTACTGTATCAAAACAATTACATGGAAATAAAATGCAAACAAGGCCTAGATGAACAACCTCCTTCAGCTCCAAACGTTTGTTTAACTCATTCAATTCTCTTGTCCAAGGGTACTGCAGAAGTGGTATGCTGCCACTTCATCCATCTCCTGGAATTTTCTTCACTGCAGAATGGCAATTGTGCTTTAATTTTGCGGAGTCAACTAGGAACAAATAGTTATATATCTAATAAGAAACCTTCAATAGATTAATCCAACCAACAAAAGGTTGCATTTACACACAGGCACACCCAAAATAATAAATGAATAAAAATAAAAACGTGAATATCTGTTATAGAAATTGTAGGAAAGCACAAACTACAGGACCAGAAACCATGTGCTTCTATAATATATTAAGGTCCTGAACATGGAAAGAAAGTTTATGCCATATTCAAAATAATTCTTAATAACACAGCTAGGTGAATGGTTTACCACTTATAATTTCATCCATTGGATACTCAGATGATTCCATGCTCTGCAGGCCCCTCTTGAGTCCATCAGTTTTTAATTTTACAAAACAAATGCTGCCTCCCTGAAATATGAAAACTAGTGTTACATATGCGCTCCGTACAGCTAAATCCAGCTAATACATTCAAATTTATTATACTGAAGTATAGTGATAAGGAGAAGGTTATAAATTGCAACTTATACACGTGATAGGATTAGACAAGCTTCTGTGGAAGAAAAACGAGAGGAAAGAAATACAAGTCTTGTATTAACATACTTGAGCATCAGATTCACACTGTCCTACAACAGCACATCTGCCCGATACTCATGAAGTTCTCTTGACTTAGTTCCTCATCGGTAGTCTCACAAGAAATTATTTTATTGAGAACTCATAACCAGATTAGGTACAAAGGAACCAATCAAATGTAACACTTTTAAAGAAGCAGAAATAAACTAATCCTAGCTTCAAAACAGTTTCAGATAAAATAGGCCATATATCTGCAATTCATCGATGAAGGTCCTCTTAAACGAGAACAAAGTTCTGGCTTCGTACGAAGTTGCTGGCGCATCTTCTGCATTTCATTGGATACCAAGCCCTATTGACCTGAATAAGAAATTGTGTGCCAGAGTATATGGAGTTGGTAGTGATCAACTTTCTCCAATTACATTGAAGGGTGGGGGTTGGGGAAGGAAATCCAGATACTTACTACAGGCTTATTCTTGGATATTGCGAGCACGATTAGCATATTTGAGAGTATTCAGAGCTTTCTCAGCATTGATATCAGCAGGACTGATACAAGCTGGAAAGAGGACAGCACCGATTACGTTATAAAGATGCACAGAAAAATTTTAAATTCAAATCAAAATCGGCACATGCACTATATCCTTTTATCAGACAGGATAACACTTCAAAAAATCAAAAAGAGAGAGATCAGAATGCAGACCCCATAACCAAATAGAGGGCACAAG
The DNA here is from genome assembly GCA_016808115.1 of Tetrastigma voinierianum. Taxonomy (NCBI): domain Eukaryota; kingdom Viridiplantae; phylum Streptophyta; class Magnoliopsida; order Vitales; family Vitaceae; genus Tetrastigma; species Tetrastigma voinierianum. Next base: position 273,649 of record JAEQBH010000523.1, read on the forward strand.
TTGTATAGGTGTTAGTGAAGTCAAATATGTCGGGACGCATATAATCTCATTGCCTTTTTTAACCATTAACAGTTCATTATAACAAATCAAAACAAGGAAACAAAGGGGGAAAATATAATAGCTCATGCAACTCACAAGGTAAGCAAAAAAAAGAACAGAAGAATGACAACTTATACAAGGAACGACTTTAGCCTCCCTAATAAAAAAATAAGTAATGCGAAGGACCAACAAAGATTATTTTGGATCATGTATGCTATTTCTGATAATACTGAGCATATTCCAGAATATGGATCTTTCTTTCTATCTTTATATGGGCAAACAGCAAGCTGTGCTGTGTGACATTAAATTTGTTAAGGTGCAACAACATTTCTCAACCCAACCAAATTTGCTAAGAAGGAAACCAACAACTGAGCTCATGGTCAACAAATCATCAACCCAACCAAATTTCTTATCCCATTTATTTGGAAAGACCAAACCCCCAAATTTGACACATAATTAACAGAGATTTTGACGAATCTAATTCAGAACTGAGCCTAAGCTATCAACTGCCTTAAAAAATTTAAGAAATGGATCAAGACAGAGTATGTTAATTTAACAATAAATACTGCTATTAAAAACTAAGAAGTAATATTAGAAAGTCAAGATAGTATCTCCAAGAAATGGAGTTTTCGCATCTGTTCTAATGAGAGTGTGAAGATGGCATGAGACCGACTGTTACAAACATGAAAAAGGGAATCATATCATCAGATAATGAAGATTTACTGATAAGCTAATAGGCATGAATTAGGTTCTTCCAAGAACTACATTTCACCACAATGTAGAAACCATGGGAATACTAGATTGGAGAAACAACCATGCAACATGGATGGTAAAGACTCCAATGCACAAAGAAACATACTCGTATCAGAGTCCCAGTGTGCAAACCATTCTTATAAATTTACTACCCAAAGAAAATGATGCCTCTATGAGGTCCACAAGGTGCTTTCACATTCTCTCTCTGAGCTGTCATATTCCATAAACTTCTCTTAATATTTTTCTTTCTTCCCTTTTACGATCTCCTTTCATGTACAACAGGTTCTGCAGAAGTTTGAAAAGATTGAAAAGATTATATTAAGGGTGCAGCATTGGCATCAATGGAAGATAAACTATCCTCCCCGATTTTTATCAGAAAAATGCATCGTCATCAACAAAGTTACATCCCTAAGACAGGAGATTGTTCAGGTGGCATGACATTGTGAAATGATCCTTGTTGATATCATGCATAGGAATCAGGGGAGCCCAGTGATGATTAAGGTGACATGCTTACATCACGCACGTTTCTTTATCGTCTTACCAGGTTCCTTTGTAAAGTATTGGTCATCATCTATCTGTTAAACTACCAATTTTCTTAGCACCCTCCCCACGAGAAGACAAACAAACAAATCTAAAACTTGCAAATTGGGAAACAAATATTATCCAAATCTGCAAAAAAAAAAAAAAAAAGTATTGTCTAAACCCATGGACTCTGCCGAATCATGAATGTCAGCTATGAACATATGCTAATAAAAGTCCTCAAACAGCAAAAAGAATTTCAAATAACCAGGGAAGAGGTGGGATGCAAGTAGACTGGTTATTCATGTCTGTACTCCCTGTTGCCCTGCTCAATGATCCTTGTTCAAGACAAGAAGCCATTTCTTCAAGTGTGCCGACACTAACTTGAGTTGATCCTGCCAGTGTTATAACTCCATTTGATGTTTCACAAATTTGTATCGATGGCCTCCCAGGGACAGCAATTCTCGCAGCATGTCCATTAGCTGCCTCTGGTTTGTTCACAGTTGGGGATTCCAGCAAGTCCTTCACTTCTTCTTTTAGGACCTTCACATTCAAAACCCCTTATTAGTTCCATACTATGACAATAATAGATAATGTACTAATCATTGAACTTTACAGAGAGTAGAAGAGAATTAGAAGAATCAATGTTTATTATGAACCAGAATCAGTATGAATCAAGAATTTTAATATTTGGGTTGCTACTTCGCCTGATTAAACCAAGATTTCCAGCCTCTCAAAGCCAAAACAACATAAAAACATAGACTTCAATCAAAGGCATATTTTCCTTTAATTTAACTAGATGGAAGGAATGGAACTTCCCCTACAAATAATTAACACCCTTTGCATCATCATTATCATACCATTTCACAGATAAATCCAAAAAGCAAGAAGAGTGGGGGTTAGGTCCCATAAGGACTAAGAAAACATACTCTCCTTCATCTTACTAATGCAAAGCCGAACGTATAAAGGGAGGACCAAATCATACATGAACACCACATTCATATATTCGCACACACCATTTACATAAACTTGATTTTTTGTTCTACAAGAACGACGATTGTGACCCGGGCCATTTGCACAACCTACACATCGGGGTTTTCCCCTCCTATTATGCACCGGTTGATCTCGACGCCCACTTCCCCATGCGTTGCATTGAATCAAGTGGTACAATCGTCGGACCACCATAAATAGGTCACTCATCTTCATTGAATATTTGATGGAAAAGGCTTGCCCATGTGTCATAGTAGGACTGAGTAGTGTAGTAGCCTTCCACAAACAAACGAAAATCAACATAGCGATGTTGACATGCTGCTATCATATGGCTACATGGGAACCATATATTTTGTCTTTTCCACATGTGCATTTTTTTTTTCATGTGTTGAGGCGGCGAGTTCGACTTCCTGACTTGACATGAAATAAGCCATGTACGTGGTTGTAAAGCACAATTTCCATCGAACCTGCCTTAACAACACAAGCCTGTATTTGCGCATCAACATACGGAGTGAACCGCTCAGCAGATGTCAATCTATTAGCACCTAGTTCCCTTCTTGCAACAAAGTAACCGTTGAGATCAAGAAGGTCAACCGCATTTAATGCAAGCATCGGGTAGGCTACGAGCTCCTTTTGTGACGCCGCAATACCTCGGAATGTTATTGTCATTAATTCCATATCTTCGACCGTCAGGTGAAAGAGCCCATAACTGGAGGGATACTCTAGCCATTGCAAAGGCTTCGTAATTAATTCTCCCACCAGTATCTGCTTATTAAATTTGCGTTATGTACTCATTAAAGCTGCTCTGCATACCAAATTCTTCAAAATTTTGTCTTTGAACCATGTCATGAAATTGCTTGCAAAATGACGTATGCAAACCCCGGGGTGATGTGCAGATGGCGGCAACCCAACCAAGCATGAGGATCGCCATTGCCGCTATGATACCCGATGCCTGCAAGATATACCCAAATTCCCATCCGTTGAGTCACCAGATAGATTTATACATGCCAAGAACCATCCCCAAATTATCAAAGATATCGCTTCTCGTAATCGCAAATGTCAATGGAAACAATTGATTGTCATTCACACACCCCATAGCAATCAATAACTTTCATTTATATTTCCCATATAAATGTGTACCATCAATACTCATTACGGGGACGACAATGTTCAAACCCTTCAATAGATGACTTGAATGACCAGAACACGCGTTGGAATATATCAGTGTTTGGCATATTAATTTCACGTGTTTTCCAAATAACAATACATCCAAGATTTGCTTGCTCTATGGCCAAGAACAACGCGGTGTTTCTCTATATATGATCGGAAGAAATCACCAGATAATCGCCTAATTGCTTTATGCTTTCCGGTCCAACGCTTTTGTATGATATTTGATATCTCATTTTCCATCACACTCGCCTGAATAGCAGTCGTAGACAATGTGAATTGTGCCTGAATTAATGCCTTATATGACTAGCAACCACTTCGAGTCTAGTCGGGTGATGGTCCCGGCTCAAACAAGGATTGACACAAGTATGCAGCCCGATATATTTGTTGATAACAAATAACGAAGTATCTTTCACAACCATTGCACGAAGCTTCCATAGACAGTGACATTCTTCCGCCTTCTTACATCTTAAAACGAACAATTTTTTTGAGGATGCAACAACGGCATACTCTTGGTATGCTGTAATTGAGTAAATCTTTGCAGCTTCTTACAAATCAGATTTCGAATTAAAAACTTTGCCAATAATGAATTCTCCGCTCGAATAACCGGTAGTACGTTGCACCCATGGAGTCCAACAACTTGCAACAACAATATCCAGGTTTTCTACATGTTGAAAACCCACATATTGTCCGACTAGCCACTCAACAACTGATATACGCTTCAATTTCGTTGTTTGTTAACTGTGATTCAACATTTCGCACACTATTACTAATATCCCGCATACTAGAAAATGTTAAACTTATTTCATTTATAAGACGATACTTACAAACGGAAGTGACTAATTTGTTCCCTTCGCTTGTCAATGGTTGTCTTGGGTATATCATATCAATCAATTGTTGAAACGCATTCACCAAAGATCTCAAAGGCGCAATAAAGTTTCGCCTCCCTCATATTTGACATCTGTTTTAGTCCTCACTATTTGTCCATTATAGTAACATATCACGGGAATTGTTGAAACAAACATATTTGACCTGTACAAAACGGTCCCAAATGAATTAAATAATATGAGAAGTCATTAGCTTGATATCAAACTAATCTTTTATCATAAAAGAAACAACTGTGATTTCACTTCAATCATCAAGTATTTTGTTATTCAAGAAAATAGTGGGTCAGTGTTTCTTCACGCTCGAATCTTTGTGTAACTTACTCTAGCATGATGTTGTTGTTAGAGTATGTCATAAGAACATATACCGATGGGAAAATATATGTTATTAATCACTGTGCTTGAGCCATAAATTTATAATGTGTGTTGTGTTAAACTTACAGGTAGCATTTAAGTCATCCTCAACCTTATCAAACTTAACCATTTTACACTAAGTCCCAGAAGGTCATGTTGGAGTGTATTGGAGAGGAGGTGCTCACCATGAGATCAACTGGGCTATAAAGGCTCATTCCCTTCACAATAAGTTTATATTGATATGTTTGACTGCATCGAACTAATTATATTGTTTCTTAGCGAAATTAATGTGTCCTCAGAAATCGTGATGGCTAAGCAATTTAGGGGTCTTGTTTCATGGATGTATATGGAAGGCAAATTGGATTCCTTTTTGCTTAAGTATAAGCAATTAGTTTGTGCAAAGTCGAGTTGTGAGCCTATAAATTGGGGAGGATATTCTTCCTTTGTTATAAGTTCTTAAAATTTACACTTTATCCCTTGTTTGGCTAATGATCAATTGGATGCTATAGATTGATGAAAAAATGAAAGATTCTAAGGCACAATTTCGTACAGATGGAGCAGGAACGCACTAATGTAATTTTTGTCTTGTTAAAAAAGATTTTTATTATTATTGCATCTTCCTCCCATAATTATTGTAGGGACTAAAAGAAAAGAAGTGACTGATTTACTACTTCTTTTGATATGCATAACTAAAAAATTTAGAGTAAAATGCTGTTGAGAATGTGGGACCAAGATGAAAAAAAATTAAATAAACATTCGAAAAGCTACATTCGAGTCGATTAACAAAGGGACAGAAGGAGGAGGAGGCGCTACCACCTGGAGAGCAGACGTGTGCCTCTCAGTAGACTGAGCAATCGGAGCAGAGGAGAAGAGAAGAAGGGCTGGGCGGGAGAAGAAAAAGTCCTAGCCCGATGAATTTAACTCAGCCAAATGCTGTCGCGCGATCTAATGCATTTGAATTAATAAATGCTGTTAGAACGACCACATTTACCATTAAAATTGCCGCCGTTGTGGACGCACGACAATTAACTTCTTAAATCAATGCCGCCATTGCTATCACACAATCGATGACCAATGCCGATTGCCCCGTCGACTTCGCAGGAATCAAATGTCAAGGCCTCGCTGTCTAAGATTAAGCACTACTGCACAATAGTTTATCCCATGTATTTGATTTTATCTTTTTTATTTTCAAATACCTTATTTTCATACAAAACTCTGAAAAATTTGTATTCATTTTTGTTCAAATTTTAAGTAAAATTCGGAATTACAATTATAAGGTAGATGAGATTTATTTATTATTTTTCCTTGTAAGAATCACGAAGGAGTATTTTGTTCCAAGAAATTGAAATAAGTGTTTTAAAAATCGGATTGAATAGGTAAGTTTGATCGGTGTTGATTGCTGAACTTTATGTTTTCAGTTTAATCTGATTCGACGTTAATTCGATCATCGGTTCGATCATAAATTGTAAACCAATAACTTTTTTAGATTTAATCATCAATCCGATTTTTAAAATATTAATAGAAATTTTGTATCCATTTTATCACCGGGCGATTAGTAAAATCCTGAGCTGGGGGTATTCCAACCCCGCGACCAAACACTTCTTTAAAATTCCAAAATCTTCTCAAATGAAGCGAAGATTCGCGCGTGGAATTCACGCGGCCCCAACGCCGTGAGACAACTCCCCCCGTGAAGGCAATACTTTAATTCTCTGTTTCTCCTCCGCCAATGTATACAGACAGCTACAGAGCTTTTCTCCCTCCAAAACCCTTCTAAACCCCTAGTATCTTCATCCTTCATTTCCTTCTTGGATCGATCATGTCCAAGGCATTCAATCAACTGAAGAAGCATGTCGACGTCTCAAATCCCAAGACCTGGATAGTAATCGCCGCCGGCGTCGCCGGGGTAGTCATTCTGGTCGAGACCAAGAGGCGAAAGCAGAGAGCCAGGTTGCTTGCCAGAGAAGACTTCGGCGCTTTCGTCGAGCGATTCGAGCTCCTTCCCTTCCCCCAGCCGCCACCTCCTGCCGCTCGCCTCTTGCTCTCTGGCTTCAAATTTGCCGTCGCTGATATGTTCGTTTCTGTTTTATGTGATTAAAATTCTGTTCTGATGCCTTTACATTGTTTCGGAGCGTTGATGCTCCATGTTGGCTGTTAATTTTTTTGTTGGTAGATTTGAAGTGAAGGGTTATGTGACTGGGTTTGGGAGCACGTGTTGGAAGAAAACGCATGAAGAGGCTGCGAAGACTGCAGTGACCGTGACAGTCCTGTTAAAGAACGGCGCTACTTGTGTTGGCAAGACGGTCTTGGATGAATTGTCTTTCGGGTTCGTAGTTTGAGATCAAACGGCAGTTTATAGAGATATGTCTCTTTTGCAATACATGAATGTTTCTATTTGTTAATTTCCAGGATAACTGGTCAGAACATGCATTTTGGAAGCCCAACAAATCCAATATTGCCATCACACATACCCGGAGGATCTTCTAGTGGGTCAGCCGTGGCTGTTGCTTCTCAACTTGTCGATTTTGCTATCGGTATGTATTTTCTGTTTGGCTCTTGTACATCATTATTGACGATGGAAGATTACTAAAGAAATGACCTTTCAGAGCACTGGTTGACTGTTCCTCATTTTCAAAATATCTAATATTCCACAGTTCCACTATTCTAGCTCCAACAAGTGCATAAAGGGGGATCTCTCCATTTTTTTAATAAATAATTTTCTTCCTTCAAGGAGCCATGCCAACCTAAAGGGGCTCTTTGACTATGGCCAGTAGAATCTAAGAAACACAAACAAGGAGAAGAATAATTGCACCACAAAGCCCTCATATGGTGGAATGCAGTGGGATGTGATTAACGCATTCTTAATCTACCTCGCACTAGAAGCATCTATGAGTTAACATCTACCCTCTTTCTAAGGTGTCAAGAGTTAACATCTATCCTCTTTCGCTGGCAAGCTTCTCATGCAAAAAAAAAAAAGAAAAGAAAAGAAAGGAAGAGAGAGAGAGAGGGAGGGAAACACGCCTAAATTCCAAATAACCCTTGGTACCTATATCCAAAAGAAGGAAAAAAAAGTAGAGAGACTTCACAAAGTAAGATTCATTCCTAAAGTCCATCTACAATGCCCTATCATCCTCACATTCACCTCCTTGCTCTACAATCTAGAATATAGATGCTTTATGTAATCCATTTCCCAATAATTTATATTTATGGAAGAACCAATGGCCTTCTTGCTAGTCTAGTTCCACAACTTTGCCATCCAAGCCTCTTTTGATGAGGTTGAATTAATTAGAGTTGGAAAGGAAAGGAAAGGCTCCATCAGTCCTTTATGGTTAAAAGCCAAAAGAAGGTTAAGGGGAACTGCCCCTTTGTATATATTTTCAGAATGTTTGGAAGGAAATGAATCACAAGGTATTTGATAAGGAGGAGCATTTGGATCTTTATTTACTTGGGTACACATATACATGGAAATGGATTGTTTTTATTCAATTTTGTTGAGTGATCTTGTTAAGAGAGGTTGCTTTGTGTTCACTTGTTAGAGCACACATCATAGAAAACTCCCTTACCCACCTGTAATTTTTATTAAGGCCCTTTTTTGTCCCCTTTATTTTTTTTTTTCATCGGTAAAAAATAGTATATAGATGAACAAAGAGCACAAGGCTCCCAAAGAGTACACAAGAGGAGTACAAGGGAACACCAAACCACTCTCACCTATACCCCATCCAAGACAAAAAACCTACCAAAGTATCTAAGCTATCACCACTGTACACCTTAGCCCATGCCCACAATGTAAACAAAAAAGAAAGATTTCATCCTATGAACCGATAGCCTCATTCTCGAAGACCACCCCCTGCTCCTTTTCCAACCGGGTCTGTGAATATACTGCAGAGGAGCCGCCATCCAAACTTTCCGCTTTTTTGCCGACACTAGCGCTGCTGCCAAGCGAGACATTGACGGACCGCACGGGAACACCCAATTAGTATCACTGCCAGTGAAGATTCCATAACATCTTCGCTCTAACAATGAATGCAAGTGGTCAATTGCTTCCTCCTTCTCTTCATAAGAAACACCACACAGTGGGAATCCCCTCTTTAATTGGTCCAACGTGACACTTACTCCCGTGACGCTTCCCAAGCAAAGAAACCCACCTGGGGGAACAATTGATTCCGCATTACTCTGGCAAGGGAAATCTAAAGGAGAATACACCAATCCATCAGACATATGTCTAACCTGAAAGCCACGCAGAATAGACCCTTTAATACCGCATCAATCCCTCAAAAGGTCTAATTTTCTTGTCATACGAATGGCCAAATCTTTCCACCTTCCAACTCCCAATCATTAAAAGGTCTAAGGAAGATCGTGACCACCCCTCCTCCGTAGAAAATCCCAAACATTCGGCTTACTCCTAGCCTTTCAGAGCCGCCAAGTCAACGTACGGAAGGCATAGCTCAACACCTGCCTCATCACACCAAGGATCCTCCCAAAATCCCACTCTTCTACTCATTTCCTAAGGAGGAATAGTGGTTTCTTGAGGGTGAACCATTCTTTTCTGATGTCTTTCCATAAGCCAGTACCATAAGCGCCCCTGATGTCCCTAGTGATCCAACCCCCAATTTCCTCTCCAAACTTGGTACTGATCACCAGTCTCCAGAGAGAGTCCCTCTCATTAGCGAACCGCCAACACCACTTACACAGCAATGCTTGATTCATCAAGGAAAGGCCTCTCACCCCTAAGCCCCTCTCTTTCTCTCGCGTACGCTTTCCAATCGACTCAGTGTGGTTTACGCCAGATTCCCTCCCCAAAGAAAGTCTCTCCAATCTCTCCACCCCCAACAAACAACCGCATTCTAAACAAAGAAAGCCAAGTAAATGGGGAGGCTAGACAAAGTGCTCGAATAAGGGTGTGAGCTCGCCTTGAGATATATCGTTTTCCGCGAGACACCTTTTCTAAATCTTCTTCCATAGAATCCTGCACTCAAATCCTCGTGGAGGAGCCCCCTGTGGGAGACCCAACACGTGCGGAGGGAACCAACCTGCAACCAAGTTCACCGCTAGCAACTCCACGTTGTCCAATTCCTACTCAGTGGGGATAATCACACTTTTGTTCAAAGTTGATTTTCAAGCCCGAAAGCCAACCACATTAAAGTCCATCTTAAGCACATCAACTCGCCGCACTGGCTTCACGTAAAATGATAGCAAGATATAATAAGTGGGAGATGAATTCTCCAACTCCCACCATCTCTCGTCTCAATTTGTACCTAAATAAAATTTCCATCCACCGCCGTCAAACAGAACTCAACTGCCACCGATAACAAAAAAGAGGCTGGGGCGTAAAGAGGGTCCCCCTTGTCTCAGCTCCCAGTTCTAAGAACCCGCAGGTGACCCGCGAACTATGACAGAGAACGGCTTCTCGGGAGATGCACCAATACATCCACCTAATCCATTTCGACCCAAACCCATTCTCGAGCCTGGGCCGTATAAATCCCACCCGATGTGATCAAGCCTTTTCAATGTCCAAATTGGCACAAAACCCTTCTCCTTCCTTCTTAGAGGAGTCCACAAATTTCATTAGCTATTATTAATAGCACCGCATCAAGGATTTGCCTTCCTTCTACAAACGCATTCTGAGACTGGGAGATAATCAACCTTATAACCCTTTTAATTCTGCTGCCAACACTGATAAAATTTATGGAGATCGCCCACTAAACCGATTGGTCTGCAGTCCTAAGATCCTCAACCGTACTACCTGGGCAATTTAACCAAAAACGTAGCATTAAGACTTTTAACAAACTGATCATTCCGAAAATCCCCAAGAAACCCATAACCTCATCTTTCATACAAAGTCCCAACCGAAAGACCGTAGTTATTGAAAGCCATCCCACCCGGGGCTTTATCGCCATTAAGCCCAGAGACTGCTGCTAGAACTTCTTCCTCTGTGAACATTTCTTCCAACTTAAGGCTTTGATTCACAATCAAATTAAAACATAAGTCCGGGGTAGGGTGGGCACCCAACCTGCTCGAGGCGCAGAGGAGATTTGAAAGCACCAACCAAAGCCTTCTTTAACCTCACCCTCCTTAACCGCTCACCATTGATACCGATGCGCCACGGAATTCCTCCTTCATGAGAATTGGCCATCCTATGAAAACCCCGTGTTTCGTCCCTTCTTCAACCAGATTCCTGGATTGCCCATGAGACCTCTTCCAAATCCACCCACTCCTTATAGTCCTCTCTATCCTTTTCCCTCTTCTCTGCTTCTTCCAATGACAACTCCTTTTCTTTTTCCGCATCATCCCAAAAAGATATTCTGCTTAGCGCCTCCTTTTTTTTTTTCTCCACTCTACCAAAAACCTCTTTGTTCCAAGTCTTCAAAATCTTTCAGGCCTTTAATTTTCGCTGTATCAAAACTCGTAGGAACTAGAAAAGGAAGACTTTGCCACCACCCTAAGGAGATCCTGAAGCCTTCAAACTTCAACCATATTTCAACCTAAGGAGAAGGCCCGATTAATCCCATCATCAAGCATCAACACAGTATGTACCACACCGTCTCAAGAGTGCTTTGAGAGTCACATTGCAAACCGACTTTCCTGGGCCACCGCACCAAAATCGCCCGCACGGACATCCGGGCCGGTTATTATGGCCTTCAGGCGCCTCCTCCAAGTGAAAGGACCCCCTTGCAAAGGAAGATCTCTAAGCCCCAACTCATTAAGAATTTCATTAAAGCGCCTCATAGAGGGCGAGAACCGACAATCCAAATTTCTGTCATTGGGGGAAAGAACCACATTGAAGTCTCCCCCAATGCACCAGGGCCCCTCCCACAGACCTTTCACTGAACCAAGTTCTTCCCAAAACTCCTTTGGGTAACCGCTTACCTGACCATGCACTCGTGGAAGGCCCAATCGAAACCATCATCTATTTTTAAACATGCAAGTAATCAAAACCGGCCTATTTCGCCTCCACTAACTCCAACTTTCTAGTATCCCAAAACACTAGATACCCCCGCCAGAATCTCACCTCCACCTCCATTCGCCAACATAGTTTACCCACCTCAAAAACTACGCCTCGGCCGAAGACAATTTTTGAAGCCTGCTTGCAAGCAAACCACGTCCACTCTCCGTGACCTTAATAAAATTTCTAATAACATTTCTTTATCTCGAATTGTTCGCTCCTTCTAACATTCCACGAAATGCCTTAAATTTTTCATTTCAACTCAGCAAAAAAAATTCCCCCTATCTCTTCCATCTCTAGTTTGACCCTTTCCATTATAGTTTATAGTGCATTCCAACTTCCTTAACTCCCTTACACATCTTGTCTCTGTTGGGTACCCCTTCCTTTTATCTCCCTGCTGCTGGACCTCCATTTTGCGCAGCAACTCCAAAATCTCCTCTTCAAAACCAGCCGTTGTGACCCCTAGATATTCACTAAATTTTATCGATTGTACCTATCTTCTCCCCAGAATTGTAATATCCCATGCAACTGACTTTGCCTTAGAAGGCCTCTTAGAGACCCGAGGCCCTACCGGCCAACCCCTTCCAAAGGATCCACTGGCCATCCCCTTTCCCCACTTCACCACTCGACACCACCCTCGCTGCTCCATCTCCCTAAGGCCTCACTCATGAACATCCCCAGCCCGAAGAGTCCCCAAAGTAGGGGCCGCCTGAAGACAAGAGAAATCTAGAGGAGAACTTCAACCGAGGGCACAAGCTCTAACCCGGAGCCTTTCGCAAGGATGCAGAGAGGTTCGGGTTCATTCTCCTCGGGACACTCTGATACCACTTCCACAAGCGCCAAAGAACAAGCAACTGACCTTCCCTCTTCTCCGTGATTCGTGCTAAATTCTGAAATGCTTCTCACTGACACCGCCCAACCCTACTTCCCACAAATTTCTCAAACCTCGAGATTTCAAACTGTCTTCCTTCGACATTCCAGATAGTGGTCCCCGCACATACACAAGCCGACCCATTAAGGCACACACCTCCCCGGGAGAGCACCTGCCCTCCAAATTTCTTCTTTCTTTTCGAGAAGAAATAGCTTCCTAGTGGCCTAACCTGCCACATACTACTCAACTGCCTCTTTCCCCCCTATTACCCAACTTTAGACTCTTTAGGTTTTTCTAGGGCTACCATGGCCTAGCTGGAAACAAAAGCCCATCACAACCCCCCACCTCATCACTCCCACTACGCTTTGAGGACTCCATTCCTATATTCTCCGGGCTTTTGGTTATCTCCGACTCGTCCAATAACTCTCGCACCCGCCCTCAAGACAGCCCTGATCGTTCAACTTTCCAAATCCCAAAGCTTCACGTAGGTCCTATCTTTGCGCCCATTTGAACCGCCTCGTAAAACCCTCCCACTCCTTTTATTCCCGCCTCTGCTTTCGGTGACCCCACTCTCCGATTGATTGGACTTTTACTCCTATCATGACTTGACCCGTAAGCTTCAAAATTTGCCCTAGCCGAGACACAAAAATGCCCGTTCTTCCCCTCACACAAACCTCCCTCGTAGGCCCCACCACTGCATCTCATTAAAGCTCCTGACACGGGACAGACCATCTCTGCCCCAAGCAGGCCCGGTCCCTTCTCCATTTTTGTCCCACAGCCCTGCGCCATCTGACCTGCATCATTATAGCTTTGGCAAGGCGCCCATCATTTCAACACCGCAAGGTTCTACTTCATCTTCTTCTGATTTTTTCCTCGCAAACCTTGAACTTAAGGTGAAATAATTCAAGCACTAAGGAGGGATCTCCCACCGCATTTGCAAACAGACATATCTGGGTCTTCTAAGATGTTAACTGCATTTGGCCCCGGACTACCATACAAACTTATCGCGAATCTAACCCACTTCACCTCCTTTTCACCTCCTCGTATTCTTCGCTCACGCCACGCAGCCTCCCGCCACACATCACCTAGTTTTCTCAAAATTTGTCCATAGATGAAGGAGCCCTACTTCACTGATCCAAGCCTCTCGCACAGCCTTTACTTATACACCCAAACTGACTCCACCAATCCAAATTGCAACACCCTCCTTTAAAACTTCTTCTTCCCGACTCATACACCCACTTTGCCTTCTCTGGCGAATTAAACTCCAAGATTAGAAGGTCTTCATTTAAGACAGCTAACTTCACTCCCACGTCTAGATTCCATGCCTCTAAACCGCACTTCCAACCTCTAATCCAGGGGTAAAACTCCGGATTTTCTCCATCCGATCATACCGAATCAGCAGTGGACCCTACCTCCTTCCCATAGACACAATCTCCAACATCCACCCACACCGCATTTTTCCTGCTGCTTCCTCCTTCTTCAACATCCTTTAGAGCAGGCTTTCCCCCCCATGTCACTAATTTTTTACTACGACTTACTCCCCTTACCGCATCAATCGTGAAAGTAATCCTCACTGGTATATTCTCCAAATGAGGTTTAAAGTTCATCCTCTAATTTTTTCCGCTTAGCATTGTCCACCCATTTAAGAGTTCCGCCTTCCGAAAAACCTAATGTTTTTCCTTTCCCCATCAGTAACAGAACAAAGAAGGAATCTCCCAGCATTGTTTACCTTACTCTCCAACCAGAATGATCTTCCATTCTCCTTCCAAGCAAAGGTTCGCCACAAACGGCCCCGCAACACTCTTCAACTCCCATCAAAGCTTTACCATCCCTTCATTTCCAAACCGAATCCACGATACTACACCTCTGCTCCGTTCAGTGATGAACCATTTTGCTTTTTTCCCTTTACCTTCCGTCCTAAATTCAAAGGATTTTGACTCTACTGCAAACCACTTTCCATTTCTTTCTTCCTCTCTCATCTTCCCTCAACACCACTTTCCCTCAAAGGATTTTGACATTAATAATATTTAGCTACTCCGTTATGTCATTTGTCTTCCAAGTATCCCATTGTAAAATCCTTCTGCAAATTGAAGTGGTTATACTCTTTTTATATTATAATGTATTCTTTGCTTATCATGAAAAATTTAAAAAAAGACAGCTGGAAAGGAGATGCAAAAGGGTTGATCCCACAGAACCTACCTTCCATAACATTTCATGCTATTCCAATTCCCAAAGAAAGAAATTCTATTACCAATGAAATCCCAACTGTTCTTGAAAGCTTTCCACAACCCAAAATGGTAGCCATCCCTAACATGAGAACACCACCACCTTTAGGTTTCATAGTTAATTAATTTTACACTGTTTTGAAAGAGGCTTTTATATGTGTAATCAGAGATGCATAGAGGAAAAATTGTGTGTTTTTCATTGATCAAAGGCTACATATTTATATACAAGAGAATCCTAAATCCAATAGGAAAGAATATGAAATTTCCTAATTGGTTTATGTGAAGAGATAGAAGAAAATGTTCTACTTTTCTTATTGAATGAATGAATTCACAGTATAGGTCTTTTGTCTGAAAGTGGCCGAAGAGGTACTGTTTTAGCTTTCGAATACCATCATGATCATTGTTTGTAATAACAATGCCGTCTGCATAAACAATCAAGTAGATGCATTGCCTTGCGAATGTATTTTTTTTTTTTTTTTGATCAATAAAAAACAAGTATAATAGATAAAGGGAAAGTTCCCAGGAGTACACATGTCGTGGACAAAAGGGAGCCAGCCAAACAGGAAACAAAACCAAAAAACCCTACCTACTCCCCAACCAAGTGAGGAAGTCCACAATAGAATGCGTGTTATCAGCACTATACATATTAGCCCAAGCCCAATTGGAAACAAAGTTAGCTTTGATTTTTTGGTCAGAGGTGCCCTCTTTATCGAACACCAACCTATTTCTAAATTTCGCTAGAGAGTCTCAAAACAGCACAAGGTGCATTTAACTGTGATTATTTTGCGCTTTACCAACGGCGCTCCTTGCCAAGCTAAGTGAGTGTGAAGGACCGGGAAAGGTGGAAAGACCCAACTAGTTCCTACACTGACAAGCAGGGGTTCCACAACATTTTAGCTCTTTTGCAGTGGATCGATAAGTGGTCTATGGTCTCCTCGTCCTCCTCACACATGAAACATCTATTTGCAAAAGCCATTCCACGACGTTTAAGTTGATCCAAAGTGAGCACTTTACCTCAAGTAGCTTCCCATACAAAGACTCCTATTTTTGGAGGAACAACTAGATTCCAAACCAAACGATAGGGGAAATCAAAGGCGGGGAAAGATCAAAACCTTTATACATGATCTTTACCGAGAATCATTTTTCCTTGTCATTCTTCAATAGAAGCTTGTCCACACCGGCAATGACATTTTGCTCGCGGAAGAGTTTGAAGGAACTTCAGAAGTCTCTTAATCTCCCAAATATTGAGAGGTCTTAGGAAAGGTGAGACCTCAAGATCCTACTCCCGTCCATCCCAGATGTCCGTAATCTCGCCTCTCTTTTGTTTGTGAGTCAATTGAAAGAGAGGGTAACTAGAACACAATGCCTCCTCTCCACACCAAACATCGCTCCAAAAAGTTTATCCACCTCCATCTCTAGGGAGAAAACCGCTGTTGAAAAAACTCGCCACTATTTCCTAATTTCCTTCCATAGCTGGGGTCCCATGTCCGCCTCGAGGTCACGGGTATGCCGCCCACGAGTACTTCACGAATTTATCGCAAATAACCTTCTTCAAAACGACCTCTGGTCGTTGGCAAACCGCCAACTCCATTTACGTAGCAAAGCCTTGTTCATCTCGAGAGCTTTTTATCCTTTTTTTTAATGGCCCCTTTTCTCTCATGAGCCAGGCCTCACAAAGTGACCCAACTCACCAGGAACTTTTTTCAAGGTCACTTCTCCCCAAAACCCGTTTTGAATCACTCAATCTAGCACACACCTTCAGGGGCATTTGGAAAAGAGAAAGGTGATAGATCGGGAGGCTGGACAAGGCACTGGGAATGAGCGTGACCCTTCCGCCCTTTGAAATGTATGATGATGCAAAATAGAGTGGTCTGATGTACTCTGAGTCATACAAAACTCCTGTACCACAGAGCTTAATCGGCCAAATCAAGCTCTAGGAGACTACTTTAGGCCATATAGGGAACGATGTAGCTTACATACCAAACTAGACTCCCCTTAAGCAACAAAACCAGGTGGTTGCTCTATATATACCTCCTCTGCGGTCGCCATGGAGAAAGACATTCTTGATGCCCAACTGATATAGGGGCCAAGATCTTATAACATCCATAGATAGGAGAAGATGAACGGAAGTCATCTTGCCAACAGGAGAATGTGTCATAGTAGTCGGAGGCATATATTTGAGTATACCCCTTGGCAACTAAACGAACCTTAAGACGGTCCACCCGGCCATCTGGACCAATCTTAACTGTATAAACCCCATAGCAACCAACATGAGACTTGTTGACGAGTAAGGTAACTAGGTCCCATGTGCTAGTAGAATGGAGAATAGCCATTTCCTCAACTATTGCTTGTTTCCAGCCCGGATGAGAAAAGGCCTCATGCATAGTTTTAGGAAGAGAAACATGAGACAAGGTGGAAATAAAAGCAGAATATGGTGAAGATGTGATAAGTTAGGAAATTATAAATAGGATGAGAGTTACGAGAAGAACGAGCACCTTTCCGAATGGCAATGGGAAGATCATCAAGAGATGGCAAGACCAACGTCGTGGAGGAATAAGTACATAGAGATGAGTCGCATCAGGATGCAAAGGAAGCGTATAAACTTGAAACGGTCGAGGTGGAGTAAATTGAGTACACATGAGGTATCCGAATGGATAAAGAAGGGTTAGAGATGTGACACGTAATCGGGAGTGACAGGTAGGGAACATATAGTTTCAAAAAAGGTGATATCAAGTAAGAGACAAAGTATTGATGTGTATTAGGAGAGTAGTAGTGATAACCTCGTCGAAGTCGGGAATAACCGAGGAAGACACTTCATGGCTTTTATTGAGAGCTTTTCTTGTCCAGGAGTAAGAATATGACAAAATAGACACAACCAAAGATATGAGGGGAAGGCAGAAGAGAGGTTGGTGAGGAAAAAGGATAGAATGAGGGATTTGATTTTGATCATGTAAGACAGATGATGACATACAGTTAATCAAATAACAAGTGGCTAGCTTCCCCTAAAAACGGTGAGGAACCTTATGATGGAGTAGGAGAGAGAGCTGCTAACTAATGACTCGCTTCAGGCTTGGGTTAATCCATTCTCGTTGGAGGAGCGTAAGCACAAGAGATCGACGGGTTAATCCCATGAGTGACATAAAGGAGGAGAATGGTCCAGAAAGATATTCCTTGGCATTATCGCTTTATAGGATACAAATTGACATATTAAATTGACTTTGAACTTCAACATGAAACTTCTGGAAAATAGAGAATAACTCAGTTCAAGTTTTCATTAAAAATAGCCAAGTACAACGTGAATGATCATCTATAAAAGTAACAAAGTACTGGAACCCTAAGGTAGACTTACTTCGAGAAGGACCCCAAACATCAGTGTGGACAAGCTTGAAATGAGACTTTGTCCGTTGATCGAGGCGCTTTGGGAATGGGACACGAGTATGTTTCTCAAGCTAACATGACTCACACTTAATTGAGGACAAACTAGAAAAACAAGGAACCATTTTCCGAAACTTGGAATTGTTCGGATGACCAGGACGACTATGAATAAGGAGAGGGATACCATGGAAGTGTAAACAGTGGAAGATGAAGGCGAGCTTTGATGAAAGAGGCCCTGAAACTCATGTCCTATGCCAATCGTCCTCCTCGTACTTTGGTCTTGTAATGTGATAGAGTTATTATAAAAGGTTATCAAACTCATTAGGAACATGAAGGACAAAAGTAAGGAGTAAGGAAGGAAGAGGACATGCCGAACCGATTCCTTTAGCCATGATTTGAGATCCATTAGCTAAAGTAATCATGGGTAAAGGTGATGCAATAGTAAGAGAGGAAAAAAGGATCCTTATTCTAGAGAGATGGTCAGAGGCTCTAGAATCGAGAATCTATGGACCAAGCGATGAGGAATGTGTAAGACAAGCAGAGGTATTATCAGTTTGGGCAACAGATGAAATGGATGCAAATTTGGCTTCCTGAGTGAGGTGGAGGTACTCCTTATACTTGTTGGGTGTAAGAATAACTCCCAAAGGTGTTGATGAGCTCCCTTTGGTAGCCATATAAGTGAAAACCCAACAAAACCAACTGAATCAACAAGAAAACAAGAGTACCAGGGCAAAACACAACTGTTGAAGGTGAGAGAAGCTAGTAGAGGGTGTTGGGTTGTTCGAAAAAAGCTAAGACAAATAAGAAAACTCTTGAAAGAGGGTTGCTGAAGACAAAAAGGGGCAAAACACGTAAATGGAGGCTTCAAATGGAAGAATCAGGGAGCTGGGAAGGTTTGTCTGGGAGAGACGACCCAAGTGGGAGAGGGTGGTGGTCGAACAGTTAGCCACATGTTCTCATGTGCTGGCGCGTGAGGGACAGTCGCTAGAGAAGAACACGCACGTGCTAGTGCTTGGAGGCTCGGTTGCTGGAGTTTCTTCCTCTGATGGATAGATTAGGAGCCGACGAACCTACTAGTGGGGTTCTTGTCGACAAGGGATGTCGTCGAAAAATTTTCCGGTAGGGAGGTGGTTTGACGGTGATAGTGGGTGACAGAGGGTTCTGGAGCTTCCAACGATGAAGGTGGGGTGGCCGAAGTGAGACATAGCCATTAAATGGGTTGCCGAAAGTGAAAACATGGCAAAAACCTAACCCGAACCTTCCATGACTCTAATACCATTTGTAGAGATAGACGAAGAAGTTCTACTTTTCTTATTGAACGAATGAATAATGCAACATAGGTCCTACCTATTTATATACAAAAGGAAGACACTAAAAAGAAACAATATAAAGTACGAAAGGAAAGAAAATAATACACAAGAAAGGAAAGAGTCAAACCACGTGATATTCTATAGAATATTCTATGATACTCATTAGTTTCTAACTCTACCTATTTACATGTTTCCTTTTCTTAAGTAGTTTCTAATTTACATTACTATCACAATTTGCAATGCCAAGACATCAATTAAAACTGTGGATTCAGTGATCTAGGTTGATGTGTGTAAATTTGGAATCTTGAGGCAATTATAAGTTATAACATCTTGAGGCAATTTAGTATTTGTTTGCCCTTTCTTTTTTGTATAGGCCCGTAGCCCCCTGTATATCCTGTATACTTAGAGATTGGCTATTAAGCTCCCATTTCCTGTTCTTATAAAATTGTGCTGTTTGCCTATCAAAAAAAAAAAAAAAAGAAAAAAAAAAGATAGTGTAATGTTCATATTTCCTAGTTCTACTTTTGTCTTTTGCACTTTGGTCTTGGTTGAAATTTCTATTGAAACTATGTGTGGGTCTTACACATTGAAGAATGTGTGTCCAAACCATTCAAAGTTTCATCAAGATGTTGTTGGAGATTTGGTTGCATTTTCTTCTTCCTTGCGCACAATTATCTATGATTTCTTAACTTAATCATCTCGATTACATGAACTTTTGCTGTCCTTCTCCTATCTTTGTCCAATGAAAAGGGAAACAAAATTGCTCTTGTTAACTCCTCCAGCCTTCTTACCCTGCTTCCCTCCCTTCTATGTCATTTTAACTACAGACAAGTATAATGGGAGTATACAAGAAGGGGGAGAGGCGAGCAAAGCCACATAAACAAACCACCCCACAAAAATATAGGACAAGCTCCTAGGCATAGCCATAATCTATACAAAAGCAGCCTTAACAAACGAAATGTCCCATTTGGAAAGCACCCAGCCTAAGTAAAAGGGAGCTTGATAATAGAAAGCTTTAGTCTGTGGGATGAGAAACAACATCTTCGAAGACCACTCTATTTCTTACTTTCCAAATTAGCCTAAAAGGATTAAAGGAGCTGCCCTCCAAAGCTTACTTTTTCTAACCGGAAAGTGCAGACAACCCACAAAATGCATAGCAGTTTTAATTGTAACTAGATGGAGCCACCTATCAGACATCACTACTTACTGGCTGCTGAATCTTTAGTTCTATTTCCTGTCAAAATTTAATTAGACATATAATCAACCAATTATGAACCTTAAATTAAAAGAAGTATAGATCCTATTAAAATAGGATGTAGATGAAAGCTCACATTTCTTAAACTGCAGATGGTTGCTTCTCATAAAAAAAAAAAGCCACATAAACAAACCACCCCACAAAAAAATATAGGACAAGCTCCTAGGCATAGCCATATAATCTATACAAAAGCAGCCTAACAAACGAAATGTCCGCATTTGGAAAGCACCCAGCCTAAGTAAAAAGGGAGCGGATAATAGAAAGCTTTAGTCTGTGGGATGAGAAAACAACATCTTCGAAGATCACTCTATTTCTTACTTTCCAAATTAGCCCAAAAAAGGATTAAAGGAGCTGCCCTCCACAAAGCTTTGGCTTTTTTTCTAACCGGAAAGTGCAGACAACCCACAAAATGCATAGCAGTTTTAATTGTAACTAGATGGAGCCACCTATCAGACATCACTACTTACTGGCTGCTGACCTTTAGTTCTATTTCCTTGTCAAAATTTAATTAGACATATATAATCAACCAATTATGAACCTTAAATTAAAAGAAGTATAGATCCTATTAAAATAGGATGTAGATGAAAGCTCACATTTCTTAAACTGCAGATGGTTGCTTCTCATCAAAAAAAAAAAAAAAAAAGGAAAAAATTACTGCAGATGATGATCTTTGATCAGATGAAAAACTAGGTTTTAAGATATTATTATTATCTTTAATAATTGTGGATGTCTGGGCTAACTTGCGCACACCTCAATTAATCCCACAGGGTCCTAAAGGTAAGGGTCTGGTAAAACCTCCTGTGGCCTTGAGGGGACTCGAACTGGTGACCATTGGATTAAGTTTTAAGATATTATATGTGGCACTAGGGCTAAGAAAAGCATATTAGGGGAAAAATTTTGTGGAACCCTTATGTGCCCGCTAAAGTGGGTTTTTTTTTTGCTTGGGAAACATTGTGGGGAAAGATCTTAACAATGCAACAGCTAAAGAAGAGAGGTTATCAGTTAGCAAACAAATGCCCTTTATGTAGAAGGGACGAAGATAGCTTAGAACATATTTTAATCCACTGCCCTTCAATCTGGGGTTTATGGGCTGACCTTCGCTCGGTGTTTGGAGCTTGTTGGACCTGTCCTTTTATGGTGAAGGACTTAATTTGCAGTTGGATGCGGTTTCCTGTAAGGGAAAATGTTAGAAGGTTATGGCAGGCAACCCCTCTTAGCATCCTTTGGGTCATCTGGAAAGAAAGGAACAAAATTATGCTCAAAGATATCCTTTTCTCTCAGAATAGATTGAAAGACTCTATCATTAGCTCCCTTTTGTCTTGGGCCGGGATAATTCCAAATGTGGATACAACTTTTGTTAGAACTCTCGAGTCTCGAGTGTGTATATGTCAAGTTATAGGAGCTAGCTTTCTGTGGGGCGGTTAGTATTTTTTGTTTGGCCCTTATTTGAGATGAAGGCGCATATTGTGAACCTTCATTGACCTTTTTGTGTTTTTTGGTGCCTTTTTTCCATTTATTCTCTTTGTACCAAATACAATAACGCTACACTGTTACTTGTTGGTATCAAGTTAATTATATCCTTGTAATTTTTAGTTTTCCTGTTACTGTGTCTTCTGTTTAAGAGAATTGAGACTTCAGAAGACTTTTGCTTGATTAATATATGCATAACAATACATGATTTTATTTTTGTTCTGTTTAGGGGCTGGTAAGATGTTTGTTGTTTCCCCTGTTTTTTGCCTTTTGTTTTGGCTCTTTGGAGTCTTTAGTATACATTCCTGTATACTTTGGGTTCTCCCTTTTTTCTATTAATATATATTTTATGGTTTGCCTGTCGAAAAGCAAAAAAAATACGATTTTATTTTTTCCTCTGATTGATCTGGGCTCTCATAAAATTGTAGGTATTGACACAATCGGGGGTGTGAGAATCCCTGCATCATTTTGTGGAATACTTGGATACCGACCATCTCATGGGGCTGTATCTACAATTGGAGTTATTCCAAGTTCACAAAGTTTGGACACTGTTGGTATGATGATAGCACTATAATATCTTCTCATAAATAGCCTTAAATTTTGTTTATTTAATCTCTAATGGAAAGCATTATAGACATATGAAGTCTAAGTTCCCAATCTTATGTGAATTTACCTGCTTTTCCAATGTGCTAGTTCCACATGTATTATATCTTAACTATGTGGTAAAATTGTTTGATTTTAGCTTGTGTCAACCAAAAATAGCTTCCATTTACAGAAATTGAGCAAATGCATACAAGTACAAATGCCAATTTAAGCGGGAAAAGAACATACATAAACACACCCACACACAAAATAGAAGCAAAAGACAGAACATAACAAATAAAGCCTATATTAACTTTTGTAGGAAATGTATACTTCCTGATCTCCCTGTATACTTTTTTGATCAAAATACTGCTCTTTACTAATCAAAAAAAAAAACTTTTGTATGATATGTTTGAGAATCCACTTCAGGAATGTGGCCTAGAAAGATTTTCTTGGGGGTATCTACGCATAGTGATTGTTAGGCTTTGCTTTTGTTTTCTTCTTGCTCTAGCTTCAATTATCCAGGAGGGATATTTCATTCTTTTCACGGGTGAGGCTGGCCTATGAATTCATCTACTCTACATGATTTCTGTTAGATATTGTACGCTCTTTCCTTATCATTCCATCAGACAGGAGTCCTATGAGTGGGTATATATATATATAAGTCCAATATGTAATGTAGATACTAAGATTCATTATTCTGTGAAATAATAAAATCAGAATTCTCTCATTTTCTCTTCACACGGTATCGCAGCCAAGAGAGAAAACCTAATTTCAAGTGATCGTGTTTCATTCCGATCTCCTTCTCCGTCGCCGGACTTCTTCACCGGGCCGCAGCCTCACACACATCACTGGGCGACTTTTCGGGAAGCTCTTCTTCTACCGAAAACCACAGATTTCGAGGCGCAAGAGGCCGATCTACTCACGGCGCAAGAACCCCGCCGTAAGAACTGGGCACACTGGCCACGCGGCCAGCCGCCACCACGCCACGGCAGGAGTGCTGCCTTCTTCTCCGGCGACCGGACTCCACGCACGTGGTCGTCCGGCGCCGCTGTGTTCTATCCTCCGCCATCCAACCCGAGCCCTCCTTCTCCACCTGTCCTTTTGCCTCCGCCGGTCGCCTTCAGCTTCATCTTCGGGCCGTCAGTCATCTTCACGGCTTCGCTCATCTTCGCCGTGATTCTCTACGGTTTGGGTCCCCGTTTTCTTCATCTTCAAGCTCCACAGCCGTGATTCGCCCTCTTATTAGGGCTCTCTTCAATCCAAACGTGGTTCAATCTCCAGTTCAGTGGATATGGCAACTAAAAATTCTATTTTTACTTCTGTTATCTCTGGATCTCCTACTATCACATCGTAAAATCGCTTGCGGCATGGAATTATTCTCCGTCGCCGTGGAACTCGGTTCATGACATGGTTACGAGGATCATCTTATTACACCTGAGGATGCTATACCTAATAGCCGACAAAGCAGACCTAAGAAAATGTATGCACAACTATGTAAATAGACATGGGTACTATTGATCCAAAAATTTTGCTTCATCTTCTAAGCATAAGACATGTTCTAAGTTTCGAATCAGTAAAATTCTATACACGAATGATATCTCAATTTTATAAGGTGGCTTCGCTATTGTTAATATCCGCCAACAAGACATGGATCTATCTAATTATATTGGCTGACAATTTTTAAGGAGGAGTTCTCGATATCATGCCTCTTACTAGTGACGTCGGGGCTCAAATAAACGCAGCGGATGGTAAGTTCTTTTCACGGTCCTACTCCTACTGGGCCTCCGTCCTGATCTGAGACCCTCCGGATCAGACATTCTCGCGCCCATCGCCCTGGCCCTCCCGATGATGTAAGCCTGCCGCCTTCCGTGATCTCTCTACACAAACTTTGCCATCTGATAGCCCTTTAGATTCTTCTGTGTTAGTTTCTCATACTAACCTTCGAGGAGGACGCAGTGGTACCCGAGGTCAAGGACAACGTCCTCATCGCGAATCGCTGCAATAAGCTCGCCACACCCGTGATCGTTGTTATCAATTGCATGGACGCCTCCCCGCGACCGCACACACGCGTCACTTCTGATTCGATTCCGACCGCCTGCACTCAGCCTCCCGCACATCTCAGTGTCTCCACCGACAAAGGGGAGTATGATGCCTTTCTTCGCGCATCGTCACCCAAGTCGCCGCTGCATCCGCTGCCCGCACCAGAATGCTCCGCCCCTTTTACTCACACCCTTCTGAATCATGGATTCTAGACTCGTGCTCGATCACATTTCGTAATAAAGATCTTTCTCTTCTCTTACTACTACCCCTACTTTACCCATCAAGTTACCTTAGCTAATGGTTCTGAACCGTGGCTAAAGGTATTGGTCACTCATCCTCTTCCTTCCCTACCTTTAACTTCCATCCTTATACTCCGAAAGGTCCTTTTAATCTTATTTCACAACAAATCACCAGATTTCCTAATCGTTCCATTATTTTTCACCAGACTGGCAGACCTGAGTATGGCAGTTGACGATCAAGACTCCGACGTGAGTCTGTGGCCTTCTATCACCTCACCTCGCAATCATCTCCCCAGCTTTCATGCTTCCACCGATGCTCCACCCTCATCCATTTCACCGCCTTGGCCACCTAGTCTTTCGTCCCGCAAGATATCCTCGTCGCACTACGCCACTAAGCAGAGTCCCGCCACCGGGAACACATCAGTCCCGCCCCATCGCTTGAATAATTCCGCAACATCTCCTTTCACTCGTCCACGCCGATGCCTGGGTCCTCGTTTGACCGCTGCCTACTTTATGCTTTCAAAAGATTGTCACTTTCTAACATGACTATTCTCGATGTACTTGGTTTATTTTTAATGAAAACTCGAGCTGAGTTATTTTCTATTTTCCGTAATTTACGCCGAAATTTTACCCAACAATATTTCTATTCATGTGAGCTACGAGTGATAATGTCTAAATATTTTTCATCTTTATTTACTTATGTCCCAACATGATCCTCATCGCCTTCTTGTGTCATATACCTCAACAAACGGTAGTTTAACGCAATAAAAATCATCTTATCAGACAAAGCCAGACTCTCTCACTATCATGTCTTGCTGGGGGACACCCCAAAGCTGTTATTTGATTAATCGGCGCTCCTCATCTCAGATATACTTCATTCTCATTCCCTTCATTTCCCCGAATTAACCTCTTTATTTCCTTCCTCCGTGTTTTCGGGTCAGACTTCGCTTGTCTTATATTCTCACCAGCACAAGACAAGCTTTCACACTCAAGGCCAATGGCGTACTTCCTAGCTCCCGACTCGAAGGGTTATCGCTTATTCCCGTGACTCATCGATACTTTCTCTCCGCGATCACCTTCTTCGAGGACTCCCTTCTTCTCCTCCTCCTCCGAGTCTCTTCCCCACATCAAGTCTTACTCCTTCCTCATCTCCGCCTAGGATTTGATGATCTATCTTCGTCCCTTCCAAGCGAGACATCGCACCCTCATAGCCATTGCTCCTTTCCCTTCCGTCGGTGCTCACACTCACTTCCTCTCCTTCAAATTTTCTCCTACTCCCTACCGCCTGCTGTCGATGACTGCCCATCGCTTCTGGAAGGTACTCGCTCTACTAGCAATCCTCATCCCATTTAGCAATTTTTCGAGTTACCATCGACATTCCACCTTACTCAGATTGCTTCTACTATTTCAATCGCTTTCCTAAGAACACCAATGAGGCACTTTCCCATCCGGCCGGCGATCGTGCAATGGTAGATGAAATGGCCGCTTCGCACTCCACCGACACTCGATCTCATTGCTTTGCCACTGTAAGTTTCGCTATTATTGGTCACACAGGCTAAGCTCGGGTCCCGATGGTCGCCGATCGCCTATAAGGCCCGCTTTGTTTCATAAATGATATACTGTGTTTATGGTTCCATTATATGACACCCTTCTCCCCTGCCAAGATCGCTCGTCCGTCTCGCTTCTCTCCACGTCGCTGGTGACCCCGTCGCTTTTTCGCCGATATTAAAAATGCCTTTCTTCACGCGATCTCGCCGAGGAAGTTTATATGGAGCAACCACCGGCTTCATGCTCGTGGCTGGTTTAATAGCTGGTGCTACGCCGCTTTGATGGCTTGAAACAATCTCTCGAGCATGGCTCGCCGCTTTTAGTTCTCGTTAAGAATTCGCATGTTTGAAGATGTTGCACCATTCGCTTTTTTATCATCATAACTCTTCTGGCGTTGTATTTATCTCGGTTGTTTATGTGGGATGACATCGTCATTACGCGCGATCGTGATGGTATCTCGTAAAACTAAAGCAACATCTTTCACCCACTTTCAAACTAAAGACTCGGGAAACTCAAGTACTTTATGGGAATCGAGGATACCAATCCGCCTCCGTGTAGTCCTCTCCCAACTAAATATGCTTTTACATCTGAAGAAACCCAGATGTTAGATCAGTAAACCTGGGCTGACACTCCTATGGATCCTAATGTCAAACTCACTGCACGTGGGGAGTCTTTCTAGATCCCGAGATATCGACGATTGGTGGTGGTGAACCGAATTATCTCTACCACACAAACATTTCTTTTCCGTAAGTGTTGTTAATAATCTTACAAGCCACCATGCCATAAATGATCGGGATTTATTTAATCCTACATTCTTCTCGATATAATAAAAGTACACCAGTCAAGGTGTGTCAGACGAGAATAGAGGTCACACCTGTGCTATTGCCACGCAGATGCGATCGGGCTGGCTCACCCACGTACAGATCGCCCACTTCCCGGTATCAGAGCCACCATGTAACCTAATATCTGGAAGAGTAAAGAAACATGTATGCCGATCTAGCGCCCGGCCGAGCATCGAGCTACGGCCTCGCAACATGTGAACTCATATGGCTGAGACACCTTCTCCACGAGTTGAGATTTGGAAAGGATGAACAGATGAAGCTCATCTGTGATAACCAGGCTGCTTTGCATATTGCATCCAATCCAATCTTCCATGAAAGGATCAAACATATCAAGTTTCGATCACACTTCATTAGAGAGAAAATCGCACGATGTATGGCTACTTAGTTTTGTCAATTCAAATGATCAATTAGCATCTTTATTAAATCTCTCGCAGGTCCTGGGGAATTAAATACATTTGTAACAAGCTCGTGCATATGACATATATATGCTCACTGAGGGGGAGTGCTAGATATCAGATGCCTTTTCCTTTATTGTCCTACTGTATTGTGAGTCCTATGAGTGAGTATATATATATATAAGTCCAATATGTAATGTAGATACTAGATTCATTATTCTGTGGAAATAATAAAATTAGGAATTCTCTATTTTCTCTCTTCACAATTTCCAAAAGCCTGGCTTTTGATTTGTAACTCTTAGCTTCATTTAATTAGTCTTCTGAATTTGTGGGCATGCACTTTTTTTTTAATTTGTTTCGGACTTCAGTTTGTATTTTCTTGTTCACTATTCTCTTGTTGCATCATTTTTGTAATCTTTCAGGATGGTTTGCCCGTGATCCTTCCATTTTGCACCGTGTTGGGCACATTCTACTTCAAATAAACCCAGTGCAACCGAGAAGGGTGAGGCACCTCATGATTGCCGATGATCTCTTTCAGCTTTCCAAGGTTCCAAAGCAGAAAACAGTACATGTTGTCAACAAAGTAGCTGAAAATCTATCTGGCTGTAAGTTGCTGCTTTATGATACTTAACATGGAACAATTCCTGTAGAAAACAACCAAGAGAGAATTGCAGGAAAGAATACCTTGTGTATATTTTTTCATTGAATTAACATGTGTATATATATAGGAGGGATAGTCTATATTTTTAATTCTGCTATAACTTACATGTTAGATTCCTAACCAAGCATAACTTTATATGTTAAGTTTCCAACTACATAACTCTATATGTTAACACTCCCTCAAGTTGGAGTATGATGCTAATCACGCCTAACTGTTACATAAATAAACTAACCCTATTCCTTAGCGCCTTTATGAAAATATCATCTAACCTGTTTCCTCCCGTCTTCTCATATCTCCAGGAAATCAAATGGAGTCAGATTTTCACGAACGGTTCTGCTAGCCTAATCTTAATATGTTTAATTCATTCATGGAATATAGGATTCGAGGCAATATGAAGGACAACATAGTTATCACACCAAAGCCATTGGACCACAAATCAATGCTTCCATCAAGAGTCAGCGGTTCACGACACACAGATCGCTATCGTTTCATATTTCCGATCGCACTTGAACGGGAAACAACCCTTGTTTTTACTTCCACGAGACTAGATTTCCACCAATAAAAACACAGTAATTAGATGTGGATCTCCTATCTTCCTTTGACCACCCAATCAAGATCTACAAGATTCAACCCTTATCGCGCCTACGATTACTATATAGAATACCATTCCGAGCCCTTTCAAGTAACATAGAATATTCTACAAATTGCCCAATCATCAACAAATGAAGACATGTGATTGACCTCACAACACCTGACTGAAAGGCATACAGACGAGTTAATATAACGTAGTTCCTGCCTTCTCAACTGGTTCTATCTCTCAGTTCTCAAAACAACTCGCCTTCTCTAGTAAGGTGTCCCTGGGAGCCATGGGGAACTACATGACTGCTACCAATTTTCCGCCTCGCATTAACAATCAAGCACATATTTTCTTTCTGGTGATAAGCAGATTCCATGTTTACTCCGCATAACTTCAACACCCAAGAATATCTACATCCCTAGGTCCTTTCAGATGAAACCGATCAAAGAAAGGACTTAAGGATGAGATTCTTATGTAGTCACCTCATGATAACAATATTATCCACATACACCACCAACAAATGATACTCGAAATGGAGTTCCTAAGAGAAGACTTAATGGTCATATTTACCTTCTCGTCAAATTTCAACAACCAAGTGGAATTTACCTAACCAAGCATTTTAATTTCGCTTCGTGCCCATATAACGACTTCCGAAGGCGACAAACCTTCCCAATCTCCCCCTAGGCAACAAACCCTGAAGGTCGCCTCCATATACTCTCATCCCGATCGCCATGAAGAAAGGCGTCTAATATCAAGCCGATGAAGATCCCAATTATGAGTGGCGCCTAGGGAAATAAAGCCGAACAAACGCCATCCCAAGAACAAGGAAAAGGTACCGAATAGTCCACACTAGGTCCGAAAGGCACTTTTCGCACAAGTCGTGCTTTCACCCGCACCGAATCCATCCGTATAACTTTGACCGAAAGTGACCCACGACATCTAACTGGCTTTCTTCCCGCAGCTAACGTAGCAAGTTCCAAGTACCATTCCCATTCAGAGCATCCATGTCCTCTATCATAGCACTACGCCAACCAGGGTGAGACAAGGCTTCCTAAAAAGTGTTAGACAATGAAATAGAGTCCAAAGAAGCAATAAAAGAACAAGACTGAGAAGACAACTGTTATAAAAAATGAGTGGAATTGATGAACACACTAACGCTCTACCTTTACGAAGAGCACAGGAGAGATCATCATCGAACTAGATCCATGCCTAAGCAACCGCGAGGACTAGAGACCGGTGGGTTCCGCGCTGATCACTGAAAGGATGTGGGAGGCTTTATCGAGCAGAATAGGAGGGGTCGACTTTGATCGAGTAGAATCGTGGAGGGGCCACGGGGGAGGCAATAGTATACACTAGCAGGTCATCTGCCTCCCTCGAATTAGTGTGGGCTTCCTGGGTGAAGCAGAAGGGACATTCTCAAAACTCGATATCCGTTGTAAAACCAAGCATCTACGAAGACTGTGGCAGAATCAGATACCCTTCAACCCTGAATAACCAAGAAAGATACATTTTAAAGATTTATGGTCAAGTTTAGATTACCTGAGGACGAACATTTCGAACAAAACAGGTACATCCAAATATTTGAGGCTCAATAAGGAATAAAGGTTTATTGGGGAAAAGGATGTGATACGGTGTGTCCCAATTCAAGACTGATGAAGGCATCCGGTTAATCAAAAAACAATCTATGGAAACAACATCAACCCAGAAATGCTTGGGCACATGCATCTGAAATAATAGAGCTCTGGCAGTTTCAAGGAGGTGTCTATTCTTTCTCTCAGCAAATCCATTCTGAGCAGGAGTGTCAACATAAGAAGTCTGATGAAGGATGCCATGTTGAAGCATGAGGGATTGAAATTGTTCTGAAACATATTTTTTTGCATTATCACTTCTCAGATTTTGAACATAAACATGAAATCGAAGTATGAATTCAAAGACAAAAGGCACAGAAATGAGAAAACAACTCAGAGCGGTTTTTCATTAAATATAACCAAGTGGTTCGTGAATAATCATCAACAAAAGTGACAAAGTATCGAAACCCGGTTGGGGACACAACTGGGCACGAACCCCACACATCTGAATGGACTAACTTAAAAGGAGCACTAGCTTGTTTATTGACTCTAGGACTATAACTAAGCATGATGGATGCTTTAAATTTGAGTAAGACTCACACCCAAGGATAACAAACTCAAACCGAGGGACACAATTTCTTTAATAATGGCAATAAAGATGACCTTAACCTAAGCAATGTGTCTCAAATTCAGAAATGACTCCGCAATCGCTAAATGCGCCTCGACTGTAGGATCAAAAGATGTATAAACCCTCAAACTCACGGCCTCTACCAATAACTGTCATTGTAAGATCCCGAAAGAGACAAAAATTAGGAAAGAAATCGAGATATAACACTTAAGTACTGAGTTAACTTACAACAGACATCAAATTAAAAGAGAAATTGCAAACTCAAGACTAGTCAAAGGAATGGGGATGCGGAGGGCATAATTGTGCTCGACCCAAGAACACATGAATGTGATCCATCCGGGCGAGTGATAAATAAGGTGAAGCAAATATGGATCAAAGGCAGTAGAAAGACTAGAGCACCCGTTTTCAGTGGATCTCGTGGCTCCGCAGTCACCCACCCATTCTGCAAGACGTAAGCAAGATACAAGGCATTTATTCGTTACCCGATCAAGAATGGGGCTAAAGAACTGAGAGAATGAGATTTAATGAGTCATGATACACCGAACCTGGCTAATTCCACTAACAGAACTCGAATCAATCGATCGAATTCTCAAAGAGGTAGAAGCTATATGAGCAGACTGAAATTTTTGATTTCAATTATGTCTTTTCTTACAATCGCGTATCACATGGCTAGACTTATGGCAATAATAACAAATAACACCTCCAGAACCAGGTCCTCTAGTGTTATCGCTTGGACCACTGTTTCTATTATGTTGCCTCTCTGACTCAATGGTCTGTCTAATAAGAGCACTGCTTGTCTGGGCAGATACAAGGGTAGGTGAAGAAGAGGATGATACCTCAATGCGAAGAATCCTGCTAAAGGTCTCCTGGAGAGATGATATCTCATGACTGGACAAAATCTGGGCCTTAGCTGAATCATACTCAGAAGGAAGAGCAACAAGAAACCCCATAACTGCCATTTGTTTTTGTTGACTTTGCTGAACTTTGACATCTAGACTAAAGGGTATAAACATATTAAGCTCTTCATGTATCTTTTTGTAGGCCATAAAAAATTCTGTGAGTGACTGATCCCGTTTCTCTCATCGATAGGATGCTTTACACACATAAAATATACGAGAAACATTCCCCTTTCTAGAAAACACAAACTCCAAATAATCCATTAGCTCTTTAACAAATTCACAAAGGATTAACGAAATTCAGTGACTACTATCGATAGAATTACGGATTTGGATGAACAAACGAGCATCCTCCTCCATCCATTGCTCTTTTGAATCATCGGTTGGCGAATCCTTAGTGAGGCGACCGCCCATACGTACGCTCCTGACGTATATTTGAATTGTTTTGCTCAATTTCAAATCAAGCCGGGATCCTGGGCCGCTTTGTCTTCGTGGATTTCGACATCATCGGACCACTTCGAAGCCAGAAAGGTTTCTTCTCCTTTGAATCACTCATTATGATACCACAGAGGGCGAAGGTCAAGAGCAAAGAGCACTCTCGTGAACTCATTTTGGAAAATCAAGCGTAAACCCTAGAAAAGAAGGCCATGGACACAAAGCACTAAAACTACCGGATCCAGGAACCAAACAGGAAAATCAAGTGTACTAGAGGCCCTGTAGGCGATGGACAACCTTGGAGGAGGAGCTCGGGGTCGGAACAGTACCCCACGCGCCCACACGTGCGGCGTGTGTGGAATTGGCCAGAAAACTCGCGGCGGCGCATGAGCTTCACATGCTCAGAATCCGGCCACCGGTTGCGGCAGCCCCGGCCTGTCACGGCTAGTGAACCTCCTATGCCGGCTGAGACTCCACGCTGCTCTAAAAAGTGTTTCAAAGTCACCCCTCCGACAGCCTTAGATTGCCGAAATTTCCTCCAAAAAATTCTTAAACTTGAATCTTAGGCTTTGATACATGTTAAATGACCAACTCTCCTAAAAGCTCAAGCTCAGGTGATTTGGTTTACTACGAATACGCCAAGACCTCCCTCACATGCATATGGCCCCATACCTACGCACGTGGAGAGTCAGAGTCCATTATGGACTTTTAAATAAACATGGAGATTAAATTGCAAGGAGATGATTCAAACCCAATACCTCCTGCCAAACCAAGCTCTGATATCATGTAGAAAACAACCAAGAGAGAATTGGAGGAAAGAATTCATTTTGTATATTTTTTCATTGAATTAACATGTGTATATATACAGGAGGGATAGTCTATATTTTTTAATATGTTACAACTCTACATATTAGGATTCCTAACTAGTTATAACTCTTTATGTTAAGTTTCCTAACTAGTTACAACTCTATATGTTAACAGTTCCATTTTGGTTTGACTTATTTGATGGGTTGATTATGAACACATCATTCGCTTCTTGACAATTGGGGTATCCTAGTTATTTGAACTCATGAAAATGTGGTGGGTATCTTTGAAATTTGTTTTGTTGTTCATTGTGCAGACCAGCCTCCAAAGCATGTCAATTTTGGTCAGTATATTGCATCAAATGTACCCAGTCTAAAAGGATTCTGTGCGCAGTCAAGAAATGCGAAAAATGGAATATCTACTTTGAAAGCACTCTCTTCCATGATGATTTCTCTACAAAGGTATTTTAGAATGGTTTAGTGTTATCTCGTCCATTTTATAGTGACTCATATGAAAACATTTAACTAAAATGTAATTTAACATGTTTATTTGTGCGTGCTTGTGTTCTCTAAAATTGACACCTTTTAGATTTTTTTTTTATCAGTAAAAAACAATATATTGACAAATAAACACAAACAGGGAGTATACAAGAGAGGTCCAAGGGACCACCAAGAAAAGGGGGAAAAAGAGAATAAAGAAAACAAACCAACCCTTAAGAACCCTAAAGTTAGTTCCTAGGCATAGCCATAGAATCTATACAAAAACAGCCTAACAAAAGAGATATCCGTGTTTGGAGTACAACCAGCCCAAGTAAAGAGAGAACGGATAACAAACCCTTTTAATTTAAGGGTTGAAAAAATGGCATCTTTGAAGATAACTATATTCCTTTCTTTTCAAATGGCCCAAAACAAAATCAAGGGAGTTGCCCTCCAAAGGGATTTTGCTTTTTTCCTAACCGAGAAGTGTAACCAGTTGTGAAGTGGATCTTTTACCAGAAGAGGGCAGACCCAAGAGGCACCAAAAGCAGAAAGAAGATCAGTCCACTGTCCCCAAATTTGAGGACAGTGGATTAGAATATGCTTCAGCTGTTCTTCCTCCCTCCCGAAGAAAGGGCATTTGCTTGCTAAGTGAAAGCTTATTTTCTTCAACTGAGTAGAGGTGAGGACCTTGCCTCACCAAGCCTCCCAAGGTAAAAAGGCTAATTTTGAAGGGACAAGAGGATTCCACAACATTTTGATAGGGGCTATACAGGGAGCAGCACCTTCCAGAAAATTAAAGTAGGCTTTTACCATGAAACACCCAGAGACATTACCCATCCAGATCAGTTTGTCCTTTAACAGGGGGAAATAAATATGTTTTTTGTTAAGCCTATAAAGGCTTGGACAACATCCATCTCCTAGTCATTGAAAAGCCTCACAAACTTACGGTCCCAAGCATCTAGGTCTCCTTGACCCACCCACAAATCCGTAGTCTTAGCCCCTTTTTGTGCCAACAATACTATAAAAGAGAGGGAAGTCTTCACTTAAAAGCGAATTCCCACTCCAGATGTCTTACAAAAATCTGATTTTTCTACCGTCCCCTAACGTAAAAACACATCCTTGCTTCAGCTGGATTGCTTCTTTAGCAATAACTTTCTAAAGGCCAACTCCATAGCTTCCTCTAGGCGTAAGGGTGAACCAACCCCCTTCATCAGTGCCATACTTACCACGGATACAAGATTTCTAGATAGAGTTCTCCTCCCCTGCAAACCTCTAAACCCACTTCCCTAATAATGCCTTATTTAAAAGGTCAAGACTTCATATACCCAAGCCACCCTTAACCTTACTCTGACTAAAAATCTTCCAGTTTACGAGGTGAATTTTATTGGCTAGTGATCCAACCCCTCCACCCCCACCCCAAAGAAAATCTCTTTGAATTTTATTGGCTCTCCTTTCCAAGTGGAGTTGGCTATCACGAACTTAGTCTTTTCCACTAAGCTCTCGTGTGGCACTTTGACAACTCGCCCTTTGGATGATGCTAAGCCTACTCTTCCCGTTGCCTAAATTTAAGGCGCCGTGACTCGATGCCAAGACACAAGACTTCAGAAGAACGGAAGAAAGCTTTATTGAAGTATAATCAAGTACAACTCACTTCGGGAGGCTCTGCTCGGGTGCCTCAGCCAAATGAGGCCTCACCCATTTATATCTGGAAGGTGTGGAACCTCGTAGGTTCCTTACAATCAAGAATGTCAGAGAACTCTAGGTGTTTCCATGCACACGCCTATTTACAAAGACATTTCCTGTAAGACTTGCCACTCTCCAAAGCCTTCCTCACATATCCTATAGTCCTCTAAACATATGTAAAAAAGTGTGGGTCTCTGTGGTTCCTCAGGAAGCTTTGATAATTTCTCTACCATCGAGGTCTCTCACATGATAAAAAAGGACTCTCAGATTCTATTAATTTACAAAGGAGGAAAAATACATATATATACTCTAGTTGTTGGGGGCAAAAGAAAAACAAAGTAGCCTAACTAGAGACTAAAGAGAGAAGGAAAAGAACTTAAATGGATTAGGAGACTAACTTAACATTCCCTGCCGGAGCATATAAATCAAAAGCACCCAAATTTTGTCACATATATACTTTATACTAGGACCTCTAAAGACTTAGCGAAGATATCCGCAGTTATCATTGGGAGTCGACAAAACTAGGTCACAGATCCCGATGCAATCTTTTATCGATAGCAATCCACTACGTGCTTCGTCCTTTCATGGAAAAATCATAGATGAAATAGCACAGGCTGGCTTGATTATCACATATAAGCTTCATATGTTCATCATTCCCAAATTTTAGCTCTTGGAGGAGATGCTTGAACCATATGAGTTCACATGTTGCTAAGGGCATAGCTTGATACTCGACTTCAGTACTAGTTTTGTAGACTCCATCTTGTTTCTTACTCTTCCAAGATATTAAATTACCTTCAATAAACACACAATATCCTGATGTAGAACGTCTATCGTACTGGTGAGCCCGCTACCAATCAATTAGCCTACAACTCGGGTATGATATCTCTGCTCTCATACAACACCCCTCGACCCGGTGTTCCTTCACATAACGTAAGAATACGAATCTATAAAGATCCCAATGACCATTACAAGGCGATCAGAACTCCACTAACTACGCCACAGAAAGAAACGCCGGGCCAAGTGATAGTAAGATAGTTCGGGGCTTTACCCATAAGTCGATATCTCTCCATCTCGTAGGCGCTCCCTCGTTTCGTACCTGGCTTGACATTCGATCCACAGAGTGTCCCACAGCTTACAATTCAACATACAAGTGTCTGCCAATATATCTCTGAGAAATAACCACTCCAAAATTAGACTGAGCTACCTCAATGCCTAGAAAATACTTGAGTTTCCCCAATTCTTTTGTCTGGTGCCGAACAAGAGGTGTCATTGAAGCCGAATACCGACCACCAGAATGCATAACGTCATCCACATAAACAATCAAGAAATACATCGACTCAAGCAGGCGACGACGATAAAAACCGAATGGCCTGCTGTACTTCGAATCATGCCAAACTTGAACCACTCGAAAGCCAACTGCTAAACCAAGCTCGAGGAGACTGCTGACTATAAGGAACGATTCTAGCTTGCGATATCAAACCGTGACTCCTCGAGCAACAAAACCAAAGGGTCGCTTCCCATATATACCTTCATCTGAGATCACCATGAAGAAGACATTCTCGATATCCAACCGGGTGCGGACCACGAGCATAGCACGACATAAGAGAAGCAGTTTAACAGAGGCACCCGCCACTAGAGAAAATGTATCATAATAGTCAAAGCCATAGTGCTGAGTATACCCCTTAGCAACCAAACAGGCCTTAAGCTGATCTACCTGGCCATCAGGTCCTACATTCACTGTATAAACCTAACGACAACCAACAGGAGACTTGCCAGAAGGAAGAGTGACAAGCTCCCATGTGCCATTGGAGGAAAGAGCATTCATTTCTTCAACCATTGCTAGTTTCCAGCCCGGATGAGAGAGAGCCTCACTAGTGCTTGTAGGGATAAAGAGAGAAGACAAGGTGGAAACAAAGGCAAAGTATGGTAAAGATAAATGATGATAGCTTAGGAAATTATAAACAGGATGTGGGTTACAAGTAGAGCGAAATTTTCCAAATTTGGTACACGGAGATCATCAGCAAAGCCATAAACTCAAGGTGAGATGACGGTGGCATAGAAGATGAACCGCCAGCAGGCCTCAAGTAGGGAGGACGAGGACAATGAGTATAAACCTGAAGTGGTCGAGTCACGACATCCGTAGCGGAGTAAGTGGAAATTGAGGTGGTAAGACAAGAGGGACATGTAAGACATCCAAACATGAGGATGCTCTTCGTGAGGAGAAGAAAAAAGGAACCTTCAAAGAAAGGACAAGAGATGAAGTACCGACAGGCTCAGAGAATAACATCTATAACCCCTCTGAAGTTGAGAATAACCCAAGAAGACACACTTAGTTGTTCTGGCTGAGAGCTTGTCTTGCCCAGGAGTAAGAATATAAACAAAACAGACAACCAAAAACACGAGGAGGAAGGCAGAAGAGAGGTTGATTAGGAAAGATGATAGAATGAGGGATCTGATCATGCAAAACGGAGGATGTCATACGATTAATCAAATAACAAGCAGTTAAGATAGCATCCCCCTAAAAATGTTGAGGAACCTTATGATGGAGTAAGAGAGTGCGAGCGGTTTCAACTAAATGATGGTTCTTGCACTCAGCCACTCCATTTTGTTGAGGAGTGTAAGGCAAGAGGATCAAGTAAGAACCCATGCGGAGTAGTGAATAAACTGATGCAGAAAGATATTCCTTGGCATTATCACTTCGTAGGATACGAATGGAAGTATTAAATTGAGTTCGAATTTCAGCATGAAACTTCTAGAAAATAGAGAATAACTTAGCACGAGTTTTCATAAAAAATAGCCAAGTACATCGAGAGTAATCATCTATAAAAGTAACAAAGTACCAAAACCCTTAGGTAGACTCAACCCTAGAAGGCCCCAAATATCAGTGTGGACAAGCTCGAAAGGAGACTTTGTCCGTTGATCTAGATGCTTTAGGAATGAGACACAAGTATGTTTCCCAAGCTGACATGACTCACACTCAATTGAGGACAAACTAGAAAAACGAGGAACCATTTTTCAAGCTTCAAATGTTCTAGATGACCAAGACACTAGAATACAGAGGAGATCCATGGAAGCGTAAGCAGTGGAAGGTAAAGGTGAGCTAAGATGAAAGAGGCCTTGAGATTCAAGTCCTATGCCAATCATCTGCCCCGTACTCCGGTCCTGCAATGTGACAGAGTGATCAGAAAAGGTAATAAAATAATTAAGATCACGAGTTAACTTATTGATGGAAATCAAATTAAAAGGAGAATCTGGGAATATAGCGACAAGTAAGGGGTAATGGAATAAGAGGGCATGCCGAACCGATTCCTTTAGGCTATGGCTC
This sequence comes from Tetrastigma voinierianum, assembly GCA_016808115.1. Taxonomy (NCBI): domain Eukaryota; kingdom Viridiplantae; phylum Streptophyta; class Magnoliopsida; order Vitales; family Vitaceae; genus Tetrastigma; species Tetrastigma voinierianum. Next base: position 312,506 of record JAEQBH010000523.1, read on the forward strand.
AGATCCATTAGCTAAAGTAACTACGGGTAAAGCCGAGAAGTAAAGGTAAAGAGAAGAAAATGATCCTTATTAACGGAAGATGATCGTATTCCGTAATCAAGAATCCAAGGTCTAGAGGAATGTGAAAGGCAAGCAGAGACATTACCGGTCTTGGCAACAAACGCGATGGATGCAGATTTGGATGCTTGAGTGCAAAAGGGGTATGCAACTAATTTCTCCGATGTAATAACAAAGCAGATGTCAGCCGGTGCGGGGAGAAACGACCCTTGGTAGCCGGAATGAAAAGAGAATCTTAATTTTATTATTTTTTCATTGTAAACAAGTCTATCTCTACATTACATATCGGGACTTATATATATACACACTCATGTGACCCACAATATAAGAAGACAATAAAGGAAAAGACCGTATTAAATACTAACACTCCCCTCAAGTCGAGCATATATGTCGACGATCAAGCTTGTTATAAATGTATTTAATTCTAGACCTTCGAGAGATTTAGTAAAGATGTTCGTTAGTTGATCATTCAATCGACAAAACTAAGAAACTCATACATCCTAACGCGATATTCTCTAATGAAGTATAATAACTTCAATGTGTTTCCCCTGGTCCTTTCATGGAAGACTGGATCGATGTAATATGCAAAGCAAACTCGGGTTACTGCATGAGCTTCCATCCGTTCATCATTTCCAATCTCAACCTCCCGGGAGCATGCGTCTCACCCATACGAGTTCACATGTCGCGTTAGGCCATACCGATACTGGGCTCGCAGATCTAGCCACTACATGTCGCTTTACTCTTCCGTGATATTAGGTTACCACCAATGAAAACACAGCATTCGGCGAACGAGGACCGTGAGCCACCAATCTCGGTGACCGCGGTAAATCCAATAACTCAGGTGTGACCTCATTCGCATAAACACACCTCGCCCGTGTACTTTTTAATATATCAAGAATGCTGACAAGATCTCAATGGCTATCACATGGTGGATCGTAGGGAATCGAATTAACAACACCCTATCTGGAAGGAAATGTCTCGCCTATAATACGCAGATATCACTTTACCTACCGTCGATATCTCCCAGATCTCCCCAAAGACTCCCCCCGCCCTCAGATAAGTTTGACATTAGATCCGCGTGAATACACCCATGCATGTACCTAACATACCTGCCTCGGGGCATGCCTAAAGCATACTTCTCCGCTGGGAGAGGACTACACCGTGAACTCGATCGGAAGCTTATCTCAATTCTGCAGTACGAGTTTCCTCAAGTCTTGGGCCAGTGGGTGAAAAGATGTTGCTTTAGTTTCTGAATACCATCCTCGACATCGCCGTAATGACGATGTCGCCCACATAAACAAACTACATACAAATACACTACTCAAGAGTTATGATGATAAACCGAATGGTCCTGCATCGCCAAGCATGCCAAATTCTTGAACAACGTAACTAAACGCCAAACCATGCTCGAGAGATCGTTTGCCATATGCAGAGCTGCCGTAACCTCGCACACTAAACTGCACTCCGAAAGCAACAAAACCGCGCGATTACTCCATATAAACTTCCTACGAGATCACCATGAAGGAAAACATTTTTATCCAATCGAAAAGCCGCCAGAACACATAGCGCCCACGGGACGTAAGCGTACTACGTAATAAATCTTAGCACCGGGGAGAAGGTCACCATAATCGAACTATAAACCCGAGTATATCCTTAAGAACCAGCAAGCCTTTATGGGCGACAACCTCGACCATTAGACTAACCTTAACTGTGGTGCACCCAACGACAACCAACCCGAAGAACCCAACAAACGGTAAAAAAAACAACAATGATCCGGCAGGCGGTGCGGGGGAGAGGAGGCAGCAACTGATTCATTCACCATTCGCCGCCACCGATGGGAAAGTGCCCCTATCATGTTCTTAGAAGAGAAACCGAGGAAATAGTGAGAAACAAATGCGTAGTAGTGGAAGATAATCGATGGTAACCAAAAATCAGAATGGACGAGGATTGCTAGAAATGATTACCTTTCCGAAGAAAGACCAAGAAGTTATCGCAATGTGCGAAATGGCAGAGAATAAGGAGAGGAAGTGAGTCATTAGGGCCTCCCAGAAAAGGGAGAGGGAATAACTGGATCTAAGGATCTGGGCGATGATAAACCCGAAGTGGACGAGAAGATACATCATCAAATCTAGTGAGAGATGACAGTATGGGTAAGACTTCAAGAATGGGAAGAGACTCCTGAGGAGGAGAATAGCCGGAGTCCTCAAGGTGACATCGCCCTGAGAGAAAGTATCGATGAGTCCGAGGAATAATAAACGATAACCCTTCTAAAGCCCTGAGTAGCCTATAGTATACTTTCAGGGTCTTCAAGGAAGCTCTGCCTGTCTCCTGAGTGAGAATATGAACAAAGCAAGTACAACCAAAGACACGAGGGGGAAGGAAACAAAGAGGGTCAAGCCAGTGAAAAGAAGGGAATGAGGAATCTGAGCATGTAATACAGATGAGGGCATACGATTAATCAAATAACAAGCTGTAAGAACAGCGTCCCCCCAAAAACGAAAAGGAACATGATAGTGGAGGAGAAGAGTACGAGCTGTTTCAATAAGATGACGATTCTTACGCTCAATCCGATTATTGAGGAGTACGAACACAAGAAGATCAATATGATCCCATGTCAGGGATATAAATGAAATAAAAGGTGTAAAATATTCTGCATTATCACTACGCAGAACACACGAATAAATATCAACCTGCCAGACTTCAAAGATAAAATTTCGAAAATGTAATATAACTCACCGATTTTCATTAAAAATAACCAAGTACATCGAGAATAATCATCAATGAAAGTTCGACAAAATATCAAAGTTCTAAAGTAGACGCGCAATCCGACGCGACCCCAAACATCACAGGGACAAGTTCAAATGAGATGTTGCCCAATCTATTCAAACGCCGTGAACGAGACACCTATATGTTCTAAGTCGATTGTGACTCTACACGCAAGTGACGACAAAGTGGAAAAACGAGGGACCATCTTCCGAACTTAAAGAAGCAGGGTGGCCCGGGGACGACTATGGATAAGGAGTGGGAGTGATCGTGAAACGCAACCGCAGGAGATGATTGCGAGGTGAGGTGATAGAGGCCCTGAGACTCACGTCCGATGCCAATCGTCTTCCCCGTACTCCAGTCCTGCAAGGTCACAAATTTATCAGAAAAAATAATGGAACAGTTAAGAGTACGAGTGATTTTACTGATGGAAATAAGATTAAAGGGACACTCGAGAGTATAGTTATGTAAGGAGAGGTGGGAAGTGGAGAGGATTTAGCCAAACTAATACCTTTAGCCAATGTTTTTGAGAACCATTAGCTAAGGTAATGCAGGTAAAGTAGGGGTAGTAAGAAGAGAAGAGAAAAGATCTTATTACTGCACTGTGGATCTAAGCACCCGAGTTCAGAACTGTGGTCCAAGAGAAGATGATGAGTAAGGCAGCAGAGACACTGGCTCAAGCAACAGAGGCAACAAAAGCCGACTGTCATTGATAACAAGATATAAGATCATACCTCAATCGTCATCGGGGAATAATTGAGATGTGCAGGAGCTCGTAGTCCCGGGGCACTGAGAATCGGGGATCGAAGACTGGGCCACGTGTGCAAGCCAAAGTGGAGGCCATCCATGCAACTGACAACAACGATCACGTAGTGTGGCCAAGCTTATCGCACAGGTGCAATGAGGACATCGTCTCAACCTCTAAGCACCACGGGTCCTCCTCGGCTTGGGTGATGAGAAAAACTAATACGTAAGAATCTAAATGGTCACATATGGCAAAGTCCGTGTGGGAGTGAGATACTGGGAGGAGGCGAACAAACATACCATCAAGACGACCGATTGACCGCAAGACCGATCTCTGAGGGTCTCAAGATCCTGGACGGAGCTAAATGAGAGTAAGGACTATGAACTTGTCAACCCGCGTCATTGAGCCCCCAATGTCACTAGTAAGAGGTATCAATGTCGTGAACTCCTCCTTACAGGCAATCCGCCAATATAATTAGATAAATCCATGTTCTATTGGCGATATTGTCAGAGTGTGGCCACCTTATAAAGGCGTCGATATCATTCATGTATAGAGCTACCGATTCCAAACTTAGAACATGTCTTCAGGTTCGAAGATGAAGCAAAATTTTCGTGATCAACCGATCGCCATAATACGCTACATGTCAGGCATCTATTTTCTTCCACCTTGTCAACACTAGGTATAAGATCCTCTGCCAGAATAAGATTTATCTCATAACCCCGTCCCATGAACCTGTAGTTCCACGTAAGCCGATCAGAGGAGATACTCACTACCAATCAATTTTTCCATGTAATAAGAGGAGATCCGCATACTCAAGGAAAAATGCACTTTAGTTGCCATATCCACTTAACCTGAGATCAATCACATTTCCTCGATTGAAGAGAACCCTAATAGAGGCAAATCATGGCTCGCGGGAGCTTGAAATCACCAAGCCATGGAACTTGAAATCACAGCTGTGGAACTGGAGATGAAGAAAAAAAGGACCCAAACCAGGCGACTCACCACCCAGGGCTACGAGGCAAAAACGGGCCAAAGGTGGATAAGGAGGCTCAGGTGGACCGCCTGAGGGATGTAACGCCAGCGACCCGCCGCCGGACGACTCGTGTGTGGAGTCCACGGGAAGGAACCACGCGCCAATATCGCCGCACTCACGTCACGGCGCTGATCGGCAAGTCACGGAGAGGAAGGCCGCTGCGATCTCGGCCAGCAGGGCGTCGGGTCGCCACGGTCGCACCTCACTAGATCGCCTCGTGGGGCGCCTTGAAATCGCGGGTTTCCACGGAGAAAGAGCTTCGGAAAGTCGCTTCTGAGGCGCTGGGCGCGAAGGAGATCCTAAATAGCGAGAAGGAGATCTGAATGAAACACGATCATCGAAGTAAATTAGGTTTTCCTTCGCTCGACAATGTGAAGAGAGAAAAGAGAGAATCCCTAATTTTATTATTTCCACAGAAAAATAAATCTAGTCTCTACATTACATATCGACTTATATATATACACACTGGGGACCCACAATACAAGTAAGACAATAAAGGAAAGACTGAGACACATCTAATGCGAGCCATAGAAACCAAAAGGTAAGATATCACAACTATAAGAGATCCGAAGATGAAACAGGGGCTAGGGGGTGAACAACCCCAAACTCAGAGATGTCACTGCGTCTGAAAAATCAAGAAACCTAGAAAAGTACAACTACCGACACAAAGGCAGGAAAAGTGCAGATTCGTGTCGGGAGCGTAAAAACCAAGGAGATAGGTCGGGTAGATCGGCCGGTTACGACTCGTGGTGAAGTACGGCGATCAGAGAAGCTATTACGCCGGCCACAGAAGGATGTACCAGAATGCGTGGAGTACAAGGAAGAACCCGATGTCGGATATTTTTGCATCGCGGGAGCTTAATAAGATCCCGTGGAGTGTCCATACAGTAAGGTTAGTGTTGGAAAATCTTGCCTTAAAATTTTCGCACCGTTATGTGGTTTGGCTCTCGAGAGGCTTTATGACGACCGTAATACGACCGAGTGAGGCATAGTCGCCTGACGGGTTGTCGGAATCGACCACATGACGAAACTCCTAACCCTAATATTCCCAAACTCTTCTACTACCGATACCACGCTGGTAGTGCCAATTTTGTATTCTCATTAATTTACAAAGGAGGAAAATACATATATATATATATATATATATATATACTCCCTTTAGTGTTGTGGGCAAAAAAGAAAACAAATTTAGAGTCTAACTAGGAGACTAAAGAGATAAGGAAGAGAATCCTAAATGGATTAGGAGACTAATCCTTAACAGTCTCCAAAAGCTTCTAGATTCTTTCCTTCGGCTCATTTGAAACCATCCTTCTCAAGTGTGGCCCTCTCCACAAGTAAGGGTGTGACATGGCTCTCCTTTCCTAGTGGAGTTGACGGTCCTTTCCAAGTGGAGCTGGTGCTTCGAAGTTGAGAGAAGAGCTTTTTGGAATGAGGTAAGTTGGGGAAAGTATGGAGAGCAAGAATACGAGAGGGGGAGGGGTATTTTGTTGGGTGTGGAAGGAAATTTGGAGGTGGTGGCCTCTTGTCAACAATAGATTACTCTTTGATTTTGGAAATGGGCATAGGATGAAATTTCGAAGGGATATTTGGTTCGGCACTACTCCATTGTGTGTCTCTTTTCCTTGATTGTTTATTTGATTGATTAAAAGGAGGTGTGAGTGAGAGAGTGTTGCACTAGTCCCAAGGAGGGAGAAGGGTGGAACCCCTTATTCACCTGATCTTTAGAAATTGGGAAATGGAAGACACGGAGAGGCTTTGCTTGGTCTTTGGCAGTTTGTTATGACTAATAAGGTTAAGGACAAGATGAGATGGACGATGAAAACAATGGTGTCTTCTTAGTGAAGTCATTGTATGAGGCATTAAAATTGGGCCTTAATGTATCAATTTATTTGCACATTGTGTAGAGGTCTTGTGTGCAACCAAAAGTTAGCTTCTTCACATGGGAAGCGGCAGGGAAAGGTCTTAATGTTTGATCATCTTCAAAAAAGGGGTTTTACTCTTGCTAATAGATCTTATCTTTGTCTCAAGTGTGAGGAGTGTGTGGATCACCTCCTTCTCCTCTTTGCAAAGTTAAAATCATTGTGGGAGTTACTTTTCTCTTTGTTTGGCATCGCGTAGTAATTTCGGGTTCATTGAGGACACTTTTTTGAGTTGGGGTTTTTTGGTTGGCAAAAAGCAGAAGAAGGTTTGACAAGTGAAATCATCACCTTTGTTTTGGATGGTGTGGAAGGCTAGGAATGAGATCTCTTTTTGAGATGATGGTCCATACAAAAACTCAGAACTTTGTTTCTTTTTCTTCTTTGGTCAGAAACTAAGGTGCCAATAGAATGGTCCTTCGACTTTGGTTAAATTCATTGATTGAGTGGGAAGTGAGTGAGGTAAGGGCTGCTTTTTGTATAGCTTGGGGGTTTTTTGTGTAGTGTTGAAGGGATGAGTGATCTTCTTCCTTGTATTCTTTAGGGCATGACTTTAGCACCTCTACGGTATATACTTCCTTTTGTTTCTAAAAAAAAGGGTTTGAAAGAATACCAAAAATGCTTTAATACCTATTGTTCTTTGGCTAATCCTTTAAATGCAAGAAGGGGCATTCCTTCACAATTCTTTGAAGCCAAAGCCTGAAGGAAGCCAAAACCAATTATTCCCAAGTAGTGTCACCTCGGCCATACTCTTGAAACCCCGTTATTCTCCTCCATATCCCAATTTGATATAATGTGTGAGTACTCAGAGGGCTTCCAAAGGCCAATTGACCTTGAAACCAGCTTAGATTTCATTATTATCTTAATTCCTTCCTTTCTTTCTTTCTTTCTTTTACTTTCATGATGTGAAAATCATGTGATAATATGGTGGTATGATTGTCTAGGATTGTAAGGCTGTGTAGATTTTGTAAATCATATCTGCAATTTATATCCATATAGTGTTCTTGTTGGATTAGAAGTTTGCATTACAAATACGTTGTGTCTTGTAAGGAGACTATTAGTATTGTTTCAGTTAATCAATATATGCTTTTATTTATTTATTGGCTTGCAATTCACTTGTAGGTTGCTACTTCTTGTTTTCCTTCTTTGCTATAACATCACAAAACAAGAAAAGCCCCCAACCATATAGTCTTTCATCCTCACTCTTCTTGAAATCTTTGAAAGCAATGTTAAGCATAGATGAAAACTCCTTGATGGCTCCCAAAATAAGCATGCAAAGGAGATTTTTTTTTTTTTAGCTGTAAGGCCAACATGAAAGAGGCATCCAAGGAATAAATGTTGTATGATTATACTGTCTTACATTTCACCAAATTCACTTGGCCTTCAGGCTTTTTCAAGGTCCACCCGTATGTTTCTCTATGTTCAAAACTTCTTTACTCTTGATATATGTCCTGAATAATTATCTCCTTTGTCATATGTTCATATTTATTCCTTTGCACATACCTTAGATAGTGATGTTGCTGGCGACCGAGGTGATGATTTCACCCTGACCATCACCTATATAAATGATTTTCAGTTATGAATTCAAAACAAATCATGAGGAGTGGATTAAATCAGTGAAACCCAGGTTAGGACGTGATGTCTCTGATCGGGTTCATGCAGCAATTAACACTACCTATGAGAACATTAAAATTCTTTACAAAGTCAGGACTGAAATTCGAGCTGCCCTTCATAATCTCTTAAAGGTATTCACAAAATCTCATTTGCATAATTGTAGTATTTCTATTATTTGTTTTAGTAACGCTATGCTTTCGTGTCTTACTGTCTTTTGCTGTTGTAGTAATATTTCTATTATGTTCATGCTATGCTTTCTCTCCAAACACTTTCTTTTCTTTCTTTTTTCAAGATTCGTCTCAATCTACTGAACTACGGGCAATTTCGTTGTGTTGGAGGAGAGAAAATGCCAGGGGAGGAGCGCCGGGGGGATGTGAGCTCCATATCTACCACCATCGAGGGAGCGTGGAGTAACACCGCTTATTGTGGAGGGAGCACCGCCGCGACAAGTGCCGACACTCAAGTCCTAAGGGTCGGAAAGTGTACGTGACCCAATACACACGCCGATATGGAATTTTGCATCAGTTTCCCCACGTGCCGCCCGTGAGGGCCTCGTGGGCTTCCCTCCGATGGCTTCCTCCGCCTAGGCTCGCCTGGCCGCTAACAAGACCACCCATTCTGCGTGAGCTTCATGGACTAGTGGTCCTTTTCTATACAAGAAGCCTATTTTCTGGAAGTTTGTTGTTACCAAATCCTCTCTCATGAGGGGCGGGAAGGCCTAGTTCGCCATAGAGGCAAAGTCCTTTTAGATTTGTGTGGAAGAAGTAGGCAAGAGGCTAAAGGGGTGTATTCGGGAGAGAAGCAAAGGTTTTACTTCATGGGTCAGATTCGAAGATTATAGTTTACAATGTCTATTGACTGGAATAGAGGAGTGTGAGAGAGTGTACAGAAATGGCGGATGGTCTATTGCTTGGGAGGAAGAGGGTAAAAATGATGGAGAGTCAACAAGGCGTGCCCTTTCCTTCTTTCGCTTCTGCCATGATATCGGGCTCAAGAGTTTCAACATTGGTATTCCTGGCTGTATACTGTGGCGGCGATCGCTTTCTGGGAAACTTCATAACTGGGGTGGAATCGAAAAGGGAAAACCTAGAACCTCTACAAAGGGAGATGACCAAGGAGTCGAGGCACTCGTGAGACGAACCAAATCGCCAGGAAGTTCTGTAACATAAACTATCTCCCGAGGAGCAAAGATGCGGATTGAGGCGGAGGAGAATGAAGTGCGTGAAAGGCTATGAATCGATTGTTGCCCAGGTGGGCGACGGAGAGGTGGCTCTAACTTTCTCGATCCGAGACCGTGAGGACTTAGGAAAATTGGTGGAACCCGAGGGATCGCTTAAGGTCAGACAATCGAAGGGGCTTTTGCTTTTGAGTTCCAATACACCAAGGAGGCGTGAGAGAGGGTCTTGAAAACAGGTTAAAGGATTTTCAAAGGAAAGTACCTCCAACTAGAAAGATGGAGTCATGACATCGTCAGCAAGCAGTAAATCTTAACAACAGTAAGGTCTGTTGTGGTCGTTGCCCGGCCCATCCGTGGAGTAAAATCTATCGAAAAAGGATGGGGAAGAGTTATGGAGGTTTTATTGTGCTGATGAAAGCAATGGGTTCATGATCGAGTTATCTTCAAGGAATGCTAGTCAAAGTGAACTAAGGGTCTCACAAACCCATCGAGGTATAGTGGGAACAAAAAGTTTTGACAGTTTACAGGGGAGATCCTACCCGCATTGTCGCTAAAGGAGTTCAGTCTCCATGAAAGGAGGCAAATTTGATATCAGGGTTGAGGGAGATGTGGTCTCAAGCGCGGAAGAGAGAGAGAGGAATGGTGGTAGGGGATGCAGGAACTGGAAGGAGACGTTTCAATAAAGGAAATGAGGATGACAGATTATTCTTAAAAGTTGTTTATGGAGGAGATAAAAAGGTAAAGAAGTCTATTGAAATGGGGGTAGAAAGAAGGTTAGCCCAACTGTCTCCAAAAGATGATATGGGTCGATGCTCTCGAAACTAAATCGCGAAGGGGCTTGTTAAGGAAGCGGCTTTTATTCGGGCCCAAGAGACCGAGGTCTCTTATGAGGCCTGAAGTAGAGGCCCAAAGCATTGATTCCCCTCTTGGGTCGAATAAGGAAATAGGCCCAGAATCCACATCCTCTCCTTTAATTGAAACCACGGAGCTCTTTTCAACAACCCTTTCCCCTCATTGATGCTCTTTGGAAGATTGGGCTTCGAAGCCACAGTTTGATTGTGCAAAATCCTCAGGAAGTCGCCGCAAAGAGAAGTAGTTTTCTTCCTCAACAAAAGCCAGCCCGAAATCAGATGTAGAGATAGATTCCAGGTATGAGAGGGCTTCTCTTCCTTGGGGCCTGGATACCTCCTAATTCTCTTCTATATTCGGCCTAGGTCTTATTCGGGGACTCTTCCTGAGCCGGGCTCTATAAAGGAAGAAGTCATGAAGCCCACATCCCTCAGATTGTCGATGTGGATGAGGATTTAAATTTAAAGAGATCATGCCTAATCGTAAAAGGAGTTCGAGGTGAGCTTGCATGATCAAGCCAAAAGGAAACGGGGCTCGGGAAGAAAGTTGTCTTGCTAAATTGAATTCCAGTTTACTAAGGGACATAAGGAGATTTTATCTCTAATGAGGAAATTGTCTTCTTCTAACAGGAATCAATCGGGATATAAGGGGCATATGGCTTCTACCTGGTGCGAAAGGGAACTAAAAAAGTTGGAATGTTCAATTAACTACAAAGGGCTGAACAATGGGAGAGGTCCCAGTAGGGATAGAGGGGAATTGCTTTTGAAACTCCATTGAAAGTAAAGATTCTCTTTTGGAATGTAAAGGGTGCTAATGATCGAGATAAGAAAAAGGTGATAAAAGCTCTCATAAGGTCCCAAAAAGCGGATTTAGTGTGTCTTCAAGAGACAAAAATTAAAAGTATGAATATAGGGATTTGTTCGTAGCTTGGGAGTGGGCAAGTCTCGGATCGGGGATCGTTGATGTCAAGGAGTCGCAGAGGGAATTCCTTATGTTTTGGGATAAAAGGGCTTTGTGAGTCAAGGCTAAGTAGTCGACTATTTTCTTATCTCATGGTTCAAGAACCGTGTGCCGATTCGCTGGATGTTCACTGGGTTTATGGCCCCGTAAGGGATAGTAGTGTAGGAATCCTTTCGGGGAGGAATTGCCTGCTAGAGGCTCAGAATATTCCTTGGTGTGTGGGGCGGGATTTTAATGTGATTCGCTTCTCAGAAACGAGGGAAGGGGGAAGAATGTCATCATCTATGAGACGCTTTTCAGAAGTCTTAGAAGAATTGGAGCTTAGAGATATCCCCTTGCAGGTAGCAAAAATTGTTCAATGTCTAGAATTGACCGCTTTCTAGTATCAAATGACTGGGAAAGCCACTTCCAAGACAGTTATTCAATCCACACTCGCTCAGGCCAACCTCGATCATCATTCAATCATGCCGGATTGTGGCTTTTAGAAGCCGAGCCCCATACCTTTCGTTTTGAAAATATGTACTTAAAAAAGTAGAGTACTTACAGATATGTCGGTAGATTTCTTGGTATAGAACCCAACTTTAAGGGTTCCTTCAATATTGCTAAAAGTTAAAAGCTCTGCATGAATCCAAAGATTCGAACAAAGGATGCTGCAGAGTCGGTGTGAAAAAAGTGATGCATTGCAAGTAATCAATCACTGGATGTTAAAGAGAAGACAAATTGCTAACTCTTGTAGGAAACAGAGGAGATAACTCTGGGCTAGGAGGACTACAAATATCGGGTCTCTTCCGAGGCAAAGTCCAGAAATTGCCAAAGGAGGAGATAAATGTGGTTTTTTTTTTTTTTTTTCTGCAAAAGGGCTAATTTCACGTGAGAAGAAATTTTATTAAGAAAATTCAACCAATGGAATTTGGTTTAAAGAGGCAACCATTCGAGGGAGCGGTGGCGAGCCTATATGATCTTCTCATTCGTGGTCGGGTAACTGAGATCAAGCTAGCGGACATCGGATGATGGTTGCCAAACTAGAAGACCCTTTCTATCAGGAAGAGGTTTTTATAAAGGTTATCAGACTGAATAGTGACAAAGAACTTTGTGCCTAGATGGATTTTCCATAGCTTTCTAGCAATTCAGCTGGGATTTTGTGAAGGAGGAAATTATGGGTTTTTTCAAAGAATTTTATGAGAATAACATGTTTGTTAGAAGCCTTAACTACACTTTTCTAGTGTTGGTACCCAAAAATAAGAATGTAGTGGATATAAAGGACTTTAGGCCAATTAGTCTGGTGGGGGGCTTGTACAAAATTTTGGCAAAGGTTCTCAAACAAATAAAAGGTTGTGGGCTGCCCGTCCCAAAATGTGTTTGTGGAGGGATGATGCACTGATGCAAAACTTTAATTGCAAATGAGGTTGTTGATTCTTTGGTAAGAAGAAAGGAGAAAGGGCTTCTTTGCAAATTAGATATAGAAAAAGCTTATGACCATTTGAATTGGGATTTCTTGCTTCAAGTCATGGAAAAAATAGGCTTTGGCAGTAAATGGTTAATCTGGATAAGGTGTATTTCTACATCTTTCTCAGTCTTGATGAATGGTACTCCATCTGGTTTTTTCTGAAGCTCTAGGGGTTTGAGACAGGGGGATCCTCTATCCTCATACCTTTTTGTGATCGGGATGGAGGCTTTGAGCTATATCATTGTTAGAGCAAATGAAGGGCTTTCTGGTTGTAGAATTGCGGGCGTAGGATGGTTATCTCTCATTTGTTATATGCGGATGATACCATTCTCTTTTGTGGGGCAAATCAAGATCAAATGATGTACTTAAGTTGGCTATTGATGTGGTTTGAAGCTATCTCAGGGTTAAGGATCAACTTGAATAAAAGTGAGATTATTTTAGTGGGGAGGATTACAAATGTAAATGTGTTAGCTCTAGAACTAGGTTGTAAGGTAGGGGCCCTTCCATCCTCCTATTTGGGACTCCCCTTGGGCGCCCCTCAGAAAGAGGCTAACTTTGTGGAAGAGATTGTATATCTCCAAAGGTGGAAGGTTTACCCTCATTCGAAGCACCTTATCATGCTTACCAGTATACTTCATGTCCCTTTTTCGTCTCCTTATACGGTTTAGACTAAGGTTAGTACAGATTCGGAGAGACTTTCTGTGGGGCGAAGGTAATATGGATAAAAAGCCTCACCTTGTTAAGTGGTCCATGGTTTTTGCAAACAAAAGGAATGGAGGTTTGGGGGTTAGAGACCTTTCTATTCTCAATAGGCCCTTTTGTGTAAGTGGATTTGGCGCCGCAAATGGAAAAAAAATATACATGGAGGAATGTCATATGCTAGAGTTTGAGGAGGAGCGAGGAGGTGGGTCTCTTATTGTGCTTTAGGGTGCTTAGGATGTGGAAGGAGATTAGAAAGGAATGGGATATAGTCTTTCCCCATGCCGTTTTCTCTCTAGGGAATGGTAGAAGGCTGCGATTCTGGAAGGACGTTTGGTGTGGAGAGGAGGCTCTTTGTGATTCCTTCCCCTCTTTGTATGCTTTGGCTGTCAACAAGGAGGCATCGGTGGCTGATCTTTGGGACTCTTCTAGGGAGGAAGGAGGATGGATCCCTCGCTTTTTTTAGATCTTTCAATGATTGGGAATTTGATGAGATCCTCTGTCTTCTCAATACCATTCATGGAAAGCAAATTATTGAGAGTCAAGAGGACTTGATGTTTTTCAAGGTGACAAAAAATGGGAATTTTTCGGTGAAGCTTCTCTTCAAGGCTCTGGATCGATTTGAAAATATTGTGTTCCCTTATAAGTTCATTTGGAATTCTTGGGTTCCCACGAAAGTGGGTTTTTTTTGGCTTGGGAAGCCTCTTGGGGAAAACTTTTAACCCTTGATCATTTAAAGAAAGGAAGGGCCTTAGCAAACAGATGTTTTCTCTGTAGGAAAGATGAGGAGACGGTTGATCATTTGTTAGTCCATTGCCAACAAACCAGAGTGATTTGGGAACTCCTCTTAGCTATTGTCGGTGTAAAATGGGTATTCCCATTGTCCGTTAGAGAGACCATCCTCTCTTGGGGGAGGCTCTTTTGTGGGGAAGAAGCGTAAAAAAGCTTAGATGGCAGCCCCTCTCAGCATTTTTTGGACCATTTGGCGTGAAAGGAACTACATATCTTTTGAAAACAAAGACTTCTCAGCTCGAAGGATGAAAACCTCCTCTATTTGTAATCTCCGGTCTTGGTCAAATGTGTACATTGTTGAAAGGCCTAGATCCTTGGTTGAGTTTTAAACTTGGCTGGGATGTAGTTGAGGGTTGGTGGGTTTTTGTACTGCCTTTATTTTTTCTTTTTTTTCCTTTGTCCCTTGGTTGGACCCTCTTGTATACCTTGGGTGCTCTTTAGATGAATATATATGCTTTTAATCATCAAAAAAAATAATAATATAGAACTACTAGTGGTTCATAAAAAAATTGTGACATAAATGTTACAAATAGGAACTGTTAGCTCATTGTAGATGATGCATAATTCTCATCTGATGCTTCATTTCTGTCCTTAGAAAGCTGCGGGTGTATAATATGCTATAGCTTTAAAAGGAGGTGACAATAGTGTATATACCTTGTTTAGTCAACTTGATAAAACATTGCTGGTTGTTTAGATTTTGTAGATTGGTTGAGCCTAAAAGAGTGGGGTCTTTTTGTTTCTTTCCTTTGTTGCTAGTGGGCATTTTGTATACTTTGTATGTAGATTTTTAAGCCCCCTTTTGGGCTCTACTGTTTCTTAGACTTGAAGTATGTTAGATAATTTTTTGATAGAAAACATTTTTTTTGAGAACTTGTTTTGAAGATAGGGTGTTTTCTAAAACTATATCTCAATTATTTTTATTTGTTTTATGGTGATTGTTTTAAAAAAATAATTGTACAAATATGCAGAATGATTGAAAATAAAGCTTTATAAGTACATATATTTTTAAATTCTATATTTGTAAACACAAAAAAAATGGATCAAGAACATTCTAAATCTTGTTTGGCAATGTTTTCAAAAGCAATTCTTAAAGAATAATTCTGCTAAAAAAAAAAATTAAAGAATAATTATGTAGAGCATTTTGAAAAACGGTTCTATGATATTATCTAAAACAAAAGTCTGTTTGTGGACTTGGAATGTTCTCAATATTTTCAATATTTTTTGAAAATAACTTTACTAATAATTCTTCTTATTTAAATAATTATTTTTTAAAACAGTTTACAGAAAACAAGTGAAAATAAAACACCATCTTTCAGAGCAATATTTTAAATCTTTTTTGGGAACAATTGATAACCAAACATGTTTTCAGGTTCTCTAAGTTTCCAAACAGATTTTTGTACCAAAGAAAATTGTTTTTCTGTTTCTTCTTTATTAAAAAAACCATTCTCATATACTATTTTCTGATAAATTGTTTTGAAAATGTTCCCAAACAGATCCTATGCTTTTGGTGCCAGTGGTAGTTCAGCATCATTACTGAATAATCACTTTAAATTTTTATAAGAGTTTTAATGGAGAAGGCAGCAGAGATCATTCCTTGTTCTGGCTCTGGCTACATCATGATCAGAAGCTTATATTTAGCTTTATCCTTGTTGAGATATGACAAGATTTCGATTCAATGTTTTGTTCTCTCTGGGCTTTTTTTAATAGCTTTTGTCAAACTCAAAAGTTATGGGCCTGTTTGGTTTCAGTTTCTGAAAACTGTTTTTTTGTTCTGAAAAACAAGTAGAACAAGGAAAACACAGAGACATGTTTGGTTTCCCCCCTTTTTTTGTTATGTAAAACACGGAGAACACTGAATTTAGAGAACAAGAATAGTTTTCATTGAACACCAAAATGGTGTTCTGTGTTTTCAAAAATAGGAACCAAACAGGCCCTGTATCTTTTATAAAAAACAAACTTTTTGAACAGGGTACTGGGCCACAGATAAAATGTATATGTTGGTGCTTTTATACCACACTTGGAGCTTTCAACACTCTTGTATTTAGAAACATCCCCCTTTTATTCTTGAAGCTGAGCAGGAATTCTCTGCCCATCTATACCTTTCCATCATTTCCCTTTTTGTTTTACTGGTAGAAAGTATCTTCTTATTTCTTGTTCTTTTCTTTAATACTCACTCCTATCTTTTTCTTTTGTATAATCTCACTTGGTTAAATAAAAAGTTCAAAGTAGTTCTTTCAATTATTTTATGGAAATTGCATGCAATACATAAGCGTAGAAGACTCAGCAAATTTTACTCAGGATAAAGAAGTATTGAGTTTTCCTGAAAAAATAGGATATTTGAAATAAATATATTATATTTTTAAACAGAGAAATAAATTTATTTCTGGATTGATCAAAATGAGCAAAGCCATGAAACCTAATAGAATTGCCATTTAGTCTTCTGTATGTTTTAGTAACTAAATAGAAAAAGAGAACGCCCTTTGGCACCTTAGAGAAAGGTGATATTTCACATTAGACCTGTTTAGTTCATGTGGTGTGAAGACTAATATCTCATATGATGGAATCCTGGTGAGAATGGTCGAGCAAAGACAAATACACAAAAAATCAGTTTGTTTTTATGTAGGAAAGGTCAACCATGGAAGCTGTGTAATGAGAGAAGAAAAGAATATTTTTCTTTATTGAATGAGTGAGTTAATTACATGGTATAGAGACACCTATATATATACAAATAATGGAACAAAAAGGAAACAAAATAAAGTGCAAAAGGAAGGAAGATAATGTACAAAAAAAGGTAGGGGATTAACCAAAGAATATTTAGGGAATAGTCTTTGATTCTCAACACTCCCCCTCAAGCTGGAGCATATAGGTCATATGCACCAAGCTTGTTACATATGTACTTAATTGGAGAGGGTTCGTCAAAGAGGGTCCACCATAGAGGGTCCATCAGAGAGGGTCCAACGAAGAGGGTTCGACGGAGAGGGTCCGTTAGAGAAGATTTGTCGGAGAAGATCTGTTGGAGAAGATCCAACGGAGAAGATCCGATGGAAAAGATCTAGCGAAGAAGGTCCATCGGAGAAGGTCCGTCAAAGAAGATCCGGCGGAGAAGATGGCTCACTCTAGAGCCAACCATGGCTCTGATACCATGTGAAATAAGAGAAGAAAATATATTTTTCTTTATTTAATGAGTGAGTTAATTACATAGTATAGAGATACCTATATATATACAAAATAATTGAACAAAAAGGAAACAAAATAAAGTGTAAAAGAAAGGAGGATAATGTACAAAAAAGGTAGGGGATTAACCAAAGAATATCTAGGGAATATTCTTTGATTTGCAACAGAAGCCAGTTTCGTGTTAGGTGATAGACGAAAAGGTTTGGAAAGAAGATGCAGTTTATTAATGTTGAGAAAGCATATGATAGGATATTCCATGATATATGGTTTGCTAAGGATACAGTTTTAGCACACTGCACACATAAGTGAAGTAGGAGCTAACTAACTCCAAGTAGGATTTCTTGAGAGGTACTTTAGATACAAGATATTAGGGTGAGTAAGACTAAGACAAGTTTTGTGAGAAGCTAATTCTAAATGATGAGAGGATATTGAGGTCTATCTAAAATTGATGTTGATCAGCCTTAAGAAAAGGGTGATTGAAGAGGACATTGCCCATCTGTCATTTGCAGCTGAAAGCAGGATTGGATGAAGTGGAGAAATTCCTGTTGAGTGTTGTGCAAATGCAATAGAAAAGAGAGATTTTGTAAAGCAGATGTATTTTGACTTGATGACGTATTCTATTAAATGTTGATAAGCTAAGAAAAAGAATGTTCGGAATACAAGATGGGTTGTTAGGATGAACTTGTGGTACTGTAAGAAAAAATAGAATAAGATGCAAATGCATTTTTGAGGACAATATGAGGAAAGTTGTTCCTATAGAGTTAGGTGAAGAATTGCTATAAATAGTGACTTGATAGAATTTGTAGCTGTCTAAAAGAAAAAATGAAAGCTGAAAGTAATATGGACTAATGCATTGACACCCACCAGCCACCCCAACACACAAAAAGCATTAAAAGAAAAAGATTTAATCGTGCATATGACTCTACTAGAGTGAAGTAGGGAAATAGGATACATAGTCTAGTGAGCAATGAATACCCACCTCTTTGATGACTGTAATAAGTTGGGGTAATGGTTTGTTGTGGTGTGTTGATTGAATAGTGCATATGACCCTAACAGGGGCAAATGGGGAAATAGGATGCATAATCTGGTGAGCAATGCATACCCCACCTCCTCTTTGGTGACCATAATTTTTTTTTTTTTTTTGATAAGTTCTTTGCTGACCCTAATAAGCTGGGGCAATGGTTTGTTGAGGTGTGTTGATTGAAGATGAATGGAAAAATTCTTTTGCTAATAGACATTCTCATGATCTTTTCCCTCTTCCTATTTTTGGGTTCTCTTGATGATCTGTGTTTTCAGTTCCATAAATAAGATGGCTATGTCCTGAGTGCATATGCTTTCGTATCCACATCCAAATAATGTCGTTTAGTGATCTAGAAGACTGCTTTTTGTCCTTTAGACTGATCTGGTGCTACCTAGTCCTCTTCAGAAGTGTATAATCTCTCTGAAATAATTTTTGCTGCATCAATAGTTCATTGATCTCTTATCTGGTTGTCCTTGAACTACAAAAATTTATTGGCATATCTTATGGTTCCATTCTATTATCTTTTGTTAATGCTAAAATACTAGTCATGTCCAAGAGTTGTCAGAAGTTGTAAAAATGTGTTGAAAAAGTGTCATGTCCTATAGAGTGTTTGGCATGGACAAGGTTTCTCCTTTGAATTGTATTTGCTATATAATAGAAAGATGAATGTGAACTAAAACTACAAAGAGTTTGAATTGACAGCATTTGTTTCAAAAATCCATAACCCTCTGTTTCACTTATTGAAATTCCTGGGTTAGTACATGCTGTTGATGATCATTTAAGTGCTTCTGTTGATTCCTAAATTTTTTTGCCATATTCTTATTCTTATATTGTTCGCTTTCTTGATTTTTTTAGTCCCTTATTCTACAATATTTATTGGTAAACTCTATGGACCAGTATCTTCAATCTCTTTTTACCCCCTGTCTCAGGATGATGGGATATTAGTTATTCCTACAGTTGTAGATCCTCCATTAAAGCTTAACTCAAAGAAAGCAGTGTTTTCTGAGTTCCATGATGGAGCGTTCACACTATTAAGCATAGCAAGCATGTCTGGATGTTGTCAGGTGACTTATTCTTGTCTCACGAGCTCTCTTTATATACTAGTTTCATTAGCATTGTTTGACTTGTTCATGTTTTATTGCCAGGTTACTGTTCCAATTGGAAAGCATGAAGATCTTCCCATCTCTGTTTCATTTATTGCATTCCATGGTGCTGATAAATTTCTTCTTGACACTGTGTTGGAAATGTACCCATCTCTTCAAGACCAAGCCAGTATTGCATCCAATTCATTGCCATTGCCAGATAGCAACGGTGACATGGATGCTTCTGAACTTTTGAAAGAAAAGGTGTGTTATTCGCTATCCTTCTATTGGTTAGTTTGAGGCAGAATTGCCCTTTTTTTCCTTTTTTTTAAACTAAGGAAAAAAATAAATAAATCAAAAGAGTGCCAAAAAGATTGCACCAAAGTACACAAGACATATCAAACGCTCACCAAAAAACATTCCGAAAGGGAAAGAATAATCAACTATTTATTTAATGAAAAGTGAGATGCATCATAAGCTCCTTAAGTGAAGCAGTTATTATGCTCCATTGTTACAAGCTCTCTTGAATTGGTGATGAATCATGTTGCAGGGAAATGCTGCATTTAAGGGGAGACAATGGAATAAGGCTGTAAATTACTACACTGAAGCTATCAAGTTGAATGAGAGCAATGCAACATACTATTGCAACCGGGCAGCTGCTTCCTTAGAATTAGGATGGTGTGATATGATATTTGACTTTTTAGCTGATGATCTTCATTTTGTTATTTAATTTTTGAGGCTGACTTTAAATTTGATCTCAATTCATGCAGCTTTCAAGAAGCTGTAGAGGATTGTAGTAAGGCAATATTGCTTGATAAAAAGGTGAGAAGATAAGCTTATGAAGTTGATGGCATAATGAAAAACATTAATTACACCATATGTGCATCTTCTAATTCTTTTATCTGGTTGTAGGTCTTTGTGCTATGCTTGAAAGTTCTGGCTTTTGAAATTATCTTCTTTAATGAGATGTCAAATGTCAACCATCACAAACTATATGCTTGCATTTGTTTTCATCATCTCATAAGCCTTTGAGACCTAGCTCATGTGATGAGTGTTTTGCAGGGAGGGAAAAGTGAACACATTGATAAAGAGTTATCCTCTATGTACTACATCCTAACCCACTCTTAAAGAACATACATAAAAGTTTGTTTGATTACTTGGTCCTCTTTTGCAATTTTTTTAAAAGCTCTCTGCTCTCCATTTCTTTCCTTCTAAGTTATCAATAAACACATGGGGCAACTCTCCAAGCTTTCATCCTCTACTTCCTAACACAAGCATTCCAACTTAAAAGGACCTCTCTCACAATAGAGTATGTCACCCATTTCATCTTAAAAAATAGATAAGATGTCATAATGTGATGATTTTTCAAAGAATGAGAATATGATCAACTATTTCTTCATTGCCTTTGCACAAATAGCATAAAAAACTCACACATACCATAACCCAAGGATTTCAAACCAAGCTTGTGACAAATGCCCCCAAATTTTCAATGAAAAAGGACAAATAGACTTAATAGAGAACGTGCGACATCTTACATGTTGCTAAGCCATCTTATCTTCTATACCATCAAAATTAACTATGTCTGTAGTTTCCTAAAAAGGACTTACACCTCATCTAGTTTCCAATGATGGATCTCTCTTGTGAACCTAGGGTTTCACTTATTCTACTCTCGTGCATCTCTAGAGGAAGCTATTGAGAGTAGCATGAAGAAAACCTCACCTTATGGTTCATCATAACTACTTGCCAATTGGAGCTTTGTGGAGAATGAATAGACTTTTAATATCTAGACCCCACATCTCTTCTTAAATTAAGATCCAATTAACCAAGTGTGGCTTGCTCTTAAAGGCCTAAGGAAATTCCTTTAATTTTTTTTAACCTCAGACTCACTTTTCTTAGAATAATAAAGGATATGAAGTGAATTGGCATGTCAAGAAGCAGACACTGAATTAGAATCAATCTGTCTCCATTTGATAAGTATGCCTTCTCAATAGAGCAAGTCATTTTTGAAGCTATTCTTAAATCATACAAAAATTGAGTTGTTGAAAGGAGCTCCCAGCAGAAGGCTAAGATGTCTTGGAGGATTATGATCCTAGAATGCAAAACTTAGCGAGCTTGCCCACATTTACAACCTCCCTAACAAGAATTAATCCACTTTTCTCTAAGTTGATGTTGATGCCTAAGATTGCCCACATTTTTTTCTTTTTTTTCTTCTTAAAAGAAAAAAAGGGATGAGAGTTGATCACATCCTTATCCGCTACAGAACTATAAGATTATTTGGTATCTTCTATTTTTTATCTTTGGATTGTCTTTGCTCTCTTCAGTGAGAGAGTTGCTCTTAGTTGGCATAGGCCTTTTGTGGGTAGGAAAAGAAGAAGGGTTTGATGGGTTGCTCCTTTATATTTATTTTGGATGGTTTGGAAGGACATACATAATAGGACGTTTGATAACAAAGAGCTTTCTGTTTAAGGATTTTAGTATATTTTTCTTTGTAATCTTTCGGTGTGGTTTGATTTATTTATAGTTTTTGGCTCTCCTTCTATTGTAAATGTTGTGGTTGGTTAAGGACTTTTTAAGGAGTGATTCTTTTTCTTTCTTTATAGATGATATATTTCTTGCACAAATTGATTCTGTAAAACTGTCTTCACTATTTTTGAACTAGCAAGAGATAAGAATGAACCCCCTTTTCCATATTGATTAACTCCCATCACTCTATTGCTTTAGAAAACCATGATCCCCCATGTTTGACTTCTAGCATCTTCAACACTCCAAACTCAAAAGCTTACCTAACCCCAAACTCTTCAATATCTGAGTAGACAATTGTTCAACCTTTGTTTCTTGAAGGCACACAAGGGCCACACTTAGAAACTTGATTAGAGATTTAATAACATTTTGCTTATCCCTCTTATTTATTCCCTGACATTCCAAGAAAGAATGTTGAGCTTCATCAACAAACTTGCATAACTCTCACTCTATTTTGATAGGTAAACAAGAAAGTTTCATTCTAAAAAGGGGAGCCAAAAAGGCCATCCCAAGCGTGTATAGGGGGTATACAAAGGGGCCCCAGCCTATACAAAAAAAAGCAAAAGAAAACAAAAACTTACCAGCCCCAAAGCTGAGAAACTAGATAATACAAAGAAGAAGTCTATCAAAAGAAGAGTCCAGATGAGGAAACGAGCTAGCCTAGGACCCAAAGGAATGTGAAAAGGAGAGCTTCAGCCTATCAGGAGAGAAAATAGCATCTTCGAATACTATTCTATTTCTTTCCTTCCAAATTGCCCCGAAAAGACAGGATAGGTGCAGCCATCCACTATTTTCTATTCTTTTTCCGTATGGGGAACATTTTCCAGCCCAGAATCAGCTCTTTAATTAAGAAAGGACACGTCCAGCCAACTCCTAGTATAGCGAGGAGAGCAGCCCACAACCCCCAAACCATAGGGCCGTGGATTAAAAGGTGCTTCAAAGTTTCTTCAGCCTCTCCACAGAGGGGACACTCACTAGCAAGGGAGTAACCCCTTTTCTTAAGCTTTTCCATTCTCAACACCTTACCCCATCATGCCTCACATGCAAAGAAACCCACAAAACACAAGGATTCCAAAACATTTTACAAGACACTGAAATCTGTCCCCTACCCTCCAGTTTAGCAAAACTAGATTTGACTAACTAAATTCCATCCTTTGTGACCTTCCACACCAATACAATATTTCTTCAAAGGTATGACTTTTCAATTGTGAACTGTACCAATGAAATTCTGTACCATTTTCATTTCCCAGTCATTGAAAGGAATTTCAAACTGAGGAGTCCGCCCTCCCTCCACCCCTGAAACCTTCAACACTTCTGCCACCTTTGCTCCCCTTTGAGCCAGCCAAGGCATAAAGGGTAGGATAAGTTGTGCACAGGGGATCCTCCCCACACCAAATATCCTCCCAGAATTTTAACCTACTCCCTTCTCCTATCTTAAAACAGCAGTTCTGTGATAGGCGACCAGTCCTTTTACTTATTCCAGGAGGAAGGCGACATAAGCAATGGGATCCAATATGTGTTTTTTGTATGTAATCTTTCTGTTTTGGGGTAGAGGGGGCCTTTGAGGGAGAGTTAGTTATTTAGGTTTGGGTGTGGAGTAGAGGAGGGTGTTGTATTTTTTTGAGCTGAGCCTTGCTTTGGGAGAGACTAGCCTCTCGAAAGCTAGAATTTCAGTATCCAGTAAAGCCGTTTTTTCCTACCTCAATTGAGTTTCCCGTCCCAAATTGCCAAGTTCATATCATTCTATTTCAGCTGTATGGCTTCTTTGCTTATCTCTTTCCACGGACCCACCCCATTACTCTCTTTCGGAGTCTGGGTAAACACCTCCTGTCAGCAGTCCCATATTTCAGTTTGATGATGTTCTTCCACGGGGAGTCTCTCTACAGAAAACCTCTCTAGTTCCACTAGCCCAAGATAGCCCTAATAAGACTAGAAGGCTTCAAATTCCCAGACCTTCCTTTTCTTTGCTTAGACAGACAGTTCCCTAATTAACAATATGGAACTTCCTCTCTAAAGTGCCCTCTCCCTGAAGGAAATCCCTTTGGATTTTTTGTGTTAGAGGAAGAATTGATGGAGCACAATGCAACTCTCTCCTAAAATCTAGATTCAACACCTGGCTTTTTTAATTTACTGAACTAAAGGTGTTTCCTCTTATTCTTTGTTCCATTCTCTACGTAGAAAGCCAGAATTTCACACCCAAACCCATCAACCAGCATTGCAATGAGCCTAGGAGGCCCAAAGCTTGGTTTCATGGAGGGAGCAAGACGAGGGCTTTCTCTATAATGGGGGTTTAATGATGAAGGGCATGTGCATAGCGAGGGTTTAGTTGTTGGCTTCCCAGAGATTCACCCCAGAGATGCCAACAGTGTGGACCAACAAGTGTGCTACAAAAGGTGGCTTCAAGGAATGGAACCCCAATAAGGACTTGATAGGAGATGAGAGCTTCTCCAAATCAATCTTTTGAGAAATTTGTCTCCTTTGGCAAGTTTTTTGGATTGCCCATGGAAGGGTACAAGAAGGAAATTGTATCCCTACTGAGAAAGTGGAAACCATAAAGGGTAATAGAGTAGCAAACTTGAGTATGAATAGCAGACCTTCCTTTATGTCCTGCTGTAGTTGGGAGCTTTGAAAATTTTAAAATGCTCATTTAATTACAAGAAATCAAGCATGACAAAAAGGAGTTGGAAGATTGTGGAGGATGTGGTTTGTGAGCGATCACTTGGCTCTCCCCAGAAACAGGAACAACAGAGAAGAGGCGAGGGGCTGGAATTTGCACTTGATCTCAAGGTAAGGGTTTTAGAGATGTGGATTTGTTTTGTAATTCTTAAGGGGGCAGAAGTTTGTCGTTTCTTGAATTGGACAAGGGAAAGTTGAACTGGCAATAGTGGATTGATGAAGTCTGAATGTAGCGAAGGATTTGATAAGATTGCAATGCATGCAGAGTTGGTTTGCAAGTACGTAAGGTCATTGATGGTTGTTTGGGATCTTTATGTCTTTCTAGGCCTTCGTGGTGATGCTTTTGTATTGGGTTGTGATTTTCTTTTTCTCATTTCCTTTTGCTTGCCTTCTAGTTGTACACTCTGTGTACTTTGTGGGCCTTTTCTAAGAGCTATTGATATATTTTCTTACTTTACCTTTTATATATATATATATATATATATATATATATATATATATATATATATATATATATATCTTTTAAGAATGAACTATGTTCCATTGTAGTGATTTTAGAGGGGTTTCTAGCCTTGTAAATTTTCAACAGCCAAATTTCTGTGCTTGGTATTCTGCATGAAGCCAGGTTTTCTTAGTCATGGAAGATAAATACAATAATCGTAAGTCATAAGTGGTAAGTTATATCGAACCCATCTATAGTATAACTTGGGCTTTGTGCATAGGTAAATGGTTGAAACTGGAGTTTCTTTTTTAATCTAGATAGTCATAAGAAAAAGGCATAATTTGAAATATGCATATTTGAAGCTGCAATGCAAATCCAATATTGAAATTAAATCAAATTTCCAAATTTCTCTCTTCCTATAGTTTACTCTTCTTTGGCCTCTTTGAGTGTTAAACACATGTTCATTAGATAATCCATGTTATTGATAATGTTCTATTTCCGTCTGCAGAATGTGAAAGCATACCTGAGACGTGGAACTGCTAGAGAATCACTTCTTTGTTACAAGGAGGCTGCTGAAGGTGAGAATGCTATATGTATCACTTACTAGATACACTGTTCTAATTTTGCTCACATCCAGATAGAAGTTCTATTTCTTTTACTGCAAGCATAGTCTGGAGCTTAATAAAAGTTGAATGCTTATTTCACCACCACACATTTCTAGGTTTTTTTAAGGGTTTTAAAAAATTGTTGAGTTTTTCCCCCTACAAAGAAAACAAGCTATTTATTACTTTAGAAGCAAGAAAAGGGTTCAATGAAAGGCATATATTCTTTATGCAAAGCCAAAGGATGTATATATACTGGTTTTGTCAACTATTCATTCTAGGGATCTGCTTCATTGTGTGTTTTTTGGACTTTGTGGAGAGAAAGGATCTACATTTGTGTGTTTTGTCAACTATTTATTCTGGAGAGCTCCTTCTTGTGGGGTTTTTTGGATTCTGGAGTGATCTAAGGAATTTTTGAAAATGTAGAGCAATCAATTCAAGTATTGAAGTGCCCTTTATTAAAAGTTTTTTGTTTCGGGTTAGGATGTGCATAGTAGAGTGAACAATGCCTTTAATCAGACTTGTAGATTGGGTAGGATCTAACTGAGGGAGAGCTCACCTTTTTTTTTTTTTTTTTTTAAATTTTCCATATATTAAGCTATGCCTTTTGTTTTTCATTTGTACAACCTACGTACCTTGCCTTCCAAATGGTGGATCTTATTGTTGCTTACTTTTTTGGGGAAAAAAGAAAAGAATAAAGGATTATGGACTGTTAAATCTATACTAGAGAAATCATGGGAGCGTTCTGTAGTTCTTTTTGGCCTTCTGTGAAACATCTGTGGTTGGCTGGACTAGAAAAACAGTCATTACTAACATATAAGTAAAGAATTATAATTTTTAAATTGTTCTATGAAATTAGTAGTTCACACTAATTCTGTTGAACTTAAAAGAATTGTTGGCTATCAGATAAAATATGAAGACTTCTCAATATTAATGAAACATTGCAAATGAGAGATAATGAAATGAAAATTTGGTGATTATTTGAAATGAAAATTTGGGATGAATGTCAAGTTGGCAATAATGTTTCCACACAGTAAACATGGTTTAAGGGGGCGTATGTATACGGGTTGGAGAGGAACATTTGGAATTGGACTGCTGAAATCAATTCTAATGAGGCATTTGGCAGAGTACTCATCAGTTTGGGCTTAGGAGAAGAACATGCAGTTGGCTGCATAACAGAAACAAATTTTTAGCAGTCCAAGATTTAGATATATATTTGTGATGACCATGTTGTCAGTTATGTGTATCATTCATTCTGTGCTTTGGATATCAGCACAAATTTCATAAATGAATTATCAAATCATCCTTTTTTGCCTTTAGATTCTGGAATTGAATTTAAGTTACTATGATTATTTGTGAAGATCTACGACATGAATATGGAACATGTTGAAACATCCATTTATTTAGAAATAATAGTATTCTCAGGAACTTGTGCTTTAGTTGTGAAAAAAAATGGAGGTTATCATTCAGTTAATAGCCAGGTCCATTTCTGTCACAGCTTTTTGTAATTATCCATTCCATTTCATCTATCCTCATGTTGGATATAGTCTGACAGTATGAAGTGAATAATGCAAGAAATAGTGTGGGAAGGCTACACACACATGCAGAGGCACACAGTATTTTTATTGTTTTCTTCTTTTCTGAACCAACATTGTCTTTTTTATATTTGCAGATTTCAAGCATGCTCTTGTTCTTGAGCCACAGAATAAGGTTGCCAGTCTTGCTGAAAAAAGATTAAGAAAATTGATGAGTTGATGATAATTTTCTGGGTTCTTTCTCTTCCTCTACAACTTTTGGGAGTGACACAGATGAGGATTCAATATAAGGTTGCATCACTTTATTTCTTATCACTTTATTTCTTTTTAGCCTTCTGGAGAAGATCCACAAAAGAAAATGAAATTGAAGAAAAAAACTGTAGCTTGGTAAAAGATATACTCAAGGGCCGCTCCATTTTTGTGTATAGTTTTGGAGCATAATTACTCTTATTTGGAACTATAGTTGAGGAACACTAAAATAAGTGAATTTCAGCAGCTTGCATACATTCGTTTCATTGCATTGCAAATGAAAAAAGGTTTTTGCTTTGTTCTTTTGGGATGTTTGGTTTATTTGGTGCCTTTCTGAACAGAAGGAATCTTGAACTAGAATCTGCCGCCAGTAAGTGAGGATAGGATAGAGAGCACTTCTTGTGGAATTGAACTTGTGGTTTTGAGTTACCAAAGATGTTACTTGAATCTAATTTTGTGTTTGGTGTTTGCAAAATCCTTGACCAAGAATTCCGGTCTTTAGCTGTACAATGTTTGATGGAGTAGCAATTAAACTGTGTTATATGAGAGATTAAACACTGTTTGTAAAACCATTTGAAATAAAATCTGAACTGTGACTTTGATTTCTCACCTTTGGGCTTTGCTTTCATTTGTAGCATACACCTTGTTGAAATGAAGTCCCATTAATTAAAATATTATATTATATTATCTACACCAGTTTTATCAGTATTAGGAAATTAGGAATGAGAGATCACTGGTATTAGTTTTATAGACTTGCAAAAGAAGGGATTGAAACTCATGAAAGATTGATTCCTGGCATTACTTGAAATTTTGCAGTTGTTGTGAATGAGGTTGTGAATGACTACCATTAATGTTCATTTATGAACTTTAATACTTTTATTCACTCTTCTTAAAATTACGTTCTGCATATCATTCTCATACCTTGCATAAGTAAACATATCAAGTAAGAAAGTTTCTATTGTTTCATTGTCTAGTTCTCTCGGTACTTCATGGTAGAAAAAGGATAGATAGAAAAAGCAATTGGAGATGCTTCAAAGAATGAAAACTATCATCAAAATGGCCTTTCATGTCAAATCATCGAAATTATATAAGATTCATATATAATAAAAGCTAAAATAAAAGTCACAATAACCAAAAAAAATATCATGAAGCTCAAAGATTAAAAATTAAATTCATGTCCTAATCCAAAAGACCCACCCGGGTCTAAGGACGGTCCTAAACCAAACAAACACTTCATCAACTAAGTTTAGATTCATAACACAAAATTGTTTTTGTTTCCTAACAAGGCAAAGCCGCACAAAAAATGTATAGGTCATAACCATATTTGAATACCTTGTTAACTAAGACCGACCCTCTATTTCTACTCAAGTCTTCTTCATCATCAACTCCGCTTCATTCTCCTTTTTCCACCTCCAAAATCCAACTTAGTATGAGGAAGAATGTGATTTTCCGATGACAATATCAAATTATTTGTGTGTTGTTACTTCTTCTACAGCCAAGCCAAGTCTAGTCTATTCTTGATCGAACTTAATTTTCTTTGGAACAGGTCGGCTGCTACCCACCTGCAAACACAAAAGATTAACAGGACCATGTATAAACACTCCTTATACCAGTAATTTTCAAGTCACAAAAATCAGTGTAATATATTTGACAAAGAGGGGATCTGGAATTCAAGAATGCCAAACATCATTGTTATGTCATCTGATTGGGTTTTACACTGAGAATGGATGAATGGAATCATATGAAAGAGCTGTCAAATACGATAGATAGCGAACAGAGTGACTAGAGATAGGAACTTATTGAGCATCATCATAAAAATAAATTATATTGGTATCAAATGTAAACATCAAACAACAAAACATTGACCGGAACAATGATGCAAGAAATTTACTGGATCAATAGTCAAAGTTACGCAGAACTATTAGTCGATTTACTGGATCAATCGACCAAGCATGCAAGTTTCTTCTTTATATTTGATTTATTAACAAGTTTAGTCATTTTTAAATTAATTTGTAATTACAAACTATTTTTAGTTTTATTTTTACTAGAGTTCAATTAATTGAGTTTGCAATGTTTTTAACAAAATCAAAACTGAAAAATAATTATTTTTAAAAATAATTAATCCAAATAAGCTTTTTTAAATTTTGTTTTTAAAAATAATTGCCAAACACATCTATTTTAAAAGTCAAAAAAAAAAATATTTCTTTTTTTTTTTTTGACTTCAGTCAAAAACAGTTGTTTGTTCTTAAACTTAAAAACAGTTTTTAAAAACATGATTCAGAAAATATGGCCAAATAAGGCCTCAGTTTCTCATCTTCTGTTTTTCCCCTGAAATTGCTTCTTTGTTTGTTAATAAAACTATTTGCAATATAAGTCCAAAAAAACAAGCATTGAATAGCTTCTTACCATTTCTGGACACTCGTAATCAATACCAGCAGCCTCTATCCTCTTACGACGCTTCTGATCTCGTTTCCTGATTCCTTCCACCAATTTTATCTGCTGTTCCAAGGTTCTTTCCTGCATAACAATTGAAGAACAAGTAAAATCAGTGGTTCAAAAGACTTTTTTGTTTTGTAATCTAACCATTTGAAAGATTATCCATAAGCGGCTATCTTAAATAATGTATTTCATGTTACCTTGTTTTGCCGTTTTCGTTCAATTTGAACCCTGTCCAATGGCTTGTATAGACGATTCACACCTTTCCATCTAAAAGAAGATAACAAATTAGCATTCCATTCGTGACAGCTAGCAGTTTTGCAGTAACCACTAATTCACAAAATATCCATGCGTCAAGTGAGCATTATCAATCTGTTTTGAGTTAGCATATATGATTTCCTAAGAAATAGGATAACTAATTTAGACCTCAATAGAGCTTCAGAAAGTTTTCCACTGAAATAATTCAGTTCAGTTCAATGACTAGATGTCGAAATTAAAAGAAATATTAAAAAAAAAAAAAAAAAAAAACTGGTAGAAAGGTCAAAATCTGATGCCAGCAAACCACCCTCCCCTTCAATGGCAACAATATATATATATTATACACACACACTTCAGAGTTACTAAGTGAGATCGATCACCAGGAGCACCAAAAGGATTTTTTTTTTTCCATTTTTTGATAGGCAAATAAGCAGAATCCTAAGGCATTTGTGAAAAGGCAACACGACAAAAGGGATTATTCATCAAACCTTTTATTTGGGTACTCCTTAACAAAATTAGGCAGATAAAAGAAAAAATAAACATTTGAATGGAACTTGAAAGAAGTATTATGGATTTGTCTCCTGATTTTGAAGGAAAATTCAGTAATGACAAGGCACGTGGACTGAAGAAATTACCATATGGTTTCAAGCAGTCTTCTCATGCATGATTTGAGAGATCTGTCAAGACTTCTCAAATAGGGCTATCACTAAAGCTAAGGAGATCATACTATGTTCATCAAACAATCATTAAAAAAAAGGGAGATTGCACCAATTGTTTGTGGAAAATATAATTGCCACTAGAGATGAGGTAGGAGAGATCCACAATCTTAAGAGAAAGTTAGCAAAAGAATTTAAATCAAAGATTTTGGAAATCTAATATATTTTCTTGGCAAGATCGAACGGAGGAATTCATGTTACTCGAAGGAAGTATATCCTCAATTTGCTGAAAGAAACTAGGATGCTACAATGCAAACTAGTAGGTAAACAAACCAAATCATCAATTAGGCGCCACTAATACTAGTTGAACAAAGGGAGATATCAAAGATTCATTGTTAGACTAATTTATTTGTCCCACATGAGACCAAATATGGAATAGATGTCACACGATTATGCACTCCCCATTAGAATGTCACATGCTTGCAATGTAATCTAGAGGTACTGAAGTCAAATCTAGAAGAAATCTTTTTTTGTTTAAAGAAGGAAAAAAAAAAAGATGCACTTATAAAGTGAATAAAAATGTAAGAGTAATGAGAAATCATCCCTGTGGTATACACACTTGATCAAAAGACCTAATGAAACCTCCACTTTACAAGGAGGTCTATACAAAAGGAACCAAAAAGGCCCATACAAACGTAACATCTCCTAAAGCTCATGTAGGAACCTCACCGTGTAGGACTAAACCTAGGGTGTAAATATCAAAATCCAATTAAGTTAAATTACACTCAATGGAAAGGGTTTCAAATGTCAGTGTAGAAATATCAAAATTTAAGACCTAAGCACCAACCCACCAAAGGTAGAATTATCATCAACTCCCCAAACAACCCCTACCTCCACTAGCTGTTCCCCTCACACAAACACTTCGAAATTTCTCCATCAGCAGCTTTTCCACCAGCTATAGTCACATCTGACTGCTCGCTCTTGCCTAGAACAGACGCATCCACTCCCGTAAACGACCAAGTCTGCTCCCATCCCACTCCTGAGCCTACTCGTGAGCCTCACGCCACATCACTCTTAACCTTGGTCTCACCCTGCTCACTACTACTACTTACTCTCCACCACCACCAAAAAACAAGGTAGTTCCCACCAAAACTTTTTCATTCAAGTCAACCAAGATCCTAACCCACTGTAAATTGGACAAGCAAGCTATGTCTTCAGACAGCCACTGCAATGAGAACGGTCTCCAATCTTGTTAAACACTTAAGACTCCACAAAGCAAAGGGAGTCCCAACAGCCTCACATGCATCCTCGATTATGCCCCTCCCCCTTGAACAAACAACCTACCTCAAGGGTCCACCTAACTAGATGTAATAATTTCTCCTTCAACCTTCTTGTTCCTCATACAGCACCCTCTGGACCTCACATTTATAGTCAGGCTTAAACAACAATAACACTCCCCCAAAAGCAGAAATCTCCATTCCCCCTTTCAAAAACAGAAGGTTAGACAAAAAAAGTTCCAAAGACTAAATATATATTTCAAGTTCTATTTTTTTCAAGAGCACATTTAAAATAAATAAATAACTCTAATCCAACTTTTTAGAGTATAATTTGCTGGTAAAGTAGTAGATTTCCTTTACACCATTAAAACAATCAAACCATGGTACCAGCATGAGAAGTTGAATTGGAAAATGGAAGTGCAAAAGAGGTCAATATCCTACTTCAGACTTGGGCGACAGTCCCTACCATTACAATGAAACCTCAGAAGAAGCAAGCGTTCTTTACCCTTTCTTATTCACCTTTAACCAGAAGGAGGGAGAAAGACAGACAGAAAATTTTCTTTTAACTCTATTAACATATCAATACATACTTTGATGACTGTACTTTCCCATTTCTATTTCTTCTTCTTCTTTAGTAAAACTGTTCTATTTTCTTTCAATCAGTTTATACATTAAGAGATCTGCCCATTGTACTGTTAATGAATATAGTCACTTGTAATTTAGATATTTAACTTATTCTTCTTTTAAGATATCATTCCACTTGTCTAGTTAACTACCTCAAATACTAGGCACAAAAATTCTAAGTGAAAATATTTAGAAGAGAATGTCCAAAAGATTATTCAGAGTTGAAAGAAAGACAGATAATAAAATAGTTATAACCCCAATTTTTATCTCATTGATTTCAGGGGAAAAACTCTATAGTAAGTTGAATAATAGTTACTTACAGTTTTGGATGAACATGCTCTGGGGGAATAACATGAACTTGCAAGATGTGTTCAAACAACAGGTAGCTATGCATACATTCAGCTACAATTTTTGCCACCTGTTGTCCACAAACTCTGAAGTTAAAGAAAATAAATAAATTATTTAAAATTTCCAAAATTAAATTATAGATGAAATAAGCACAACCTCAGGAGATTCAAATTCAATGAAGCCAAAATGCTTAGACTTTCCTGTCTGAAACATAAGACCAAACAATAGGTAAGAAACTGAAAATGCAAAAATAATAATAATAACTTATCAAAAAATAAAATAATAATAATAATAATAAAATGGAAGTAAAAATAAAAAATATGGTACATCAGCATTCCATTCTATTCAATAAAATCTTTACAAGGTTTTGATTTTGATTGAAAACTAACTATTCACTAATATCAATTTTAGATACAAACAATGGATACGATTTGCTAGGAAATTTCTGAAGAAGATCTGGATGACGACTTCTTTATGTTTGTTTTAAACAATTTGGAGGTCTTTAAGGGTGTTTTTCCCTCGGCCCAAAGGATGAAGAATTCTTTGGTGTTCACTCTTTAGTCTTGGGCAAAAACTGATACGTTTGTTCAGGCTTTGAATATTATTGATTTTTGGATTTTTTGGTCACTGTATGGGGGTTGGGGTTTGGCTTCTTTCCCCTTTCTTTTGGCTTGCTTTTTTTGGAGCCTTGTATACTTCTTGTATACCTTTGGGTTCTTCCCTTCTTTCTAATATACTCATTTTTTATGGCTTTACTTATCAAAAAAAAAAAAGATACAAACAATGGATGAGAAATTTTTCCAAAATACAAAGAATGATCAAAAGTGAAAGCAAGAGCTGCAAAACAACTATACCAAACAAGAATGCATAAGAAAAATCATTGTTGAACATATAAAAATATGCAATAATGTATAACTTAAGGGGGTAAAAAATCCACTAAAAAAAAAAACCATTAGCTTGGTTTCACATTTATTTGAAAGAGGGGGATCAAAGGAGCAATTCAAGTTGTTAGTCAGATCTAGGATTTGATGGTCACCGTGCAAAGGGGCTTAAGCCTCGAGCACCTTGCAAAGGGGCTTAAGCCTTGAGCACCTTGCAAAGAGGCTTAAGCCTCAAGCACCTCACAAGGAGGCTTAACCCTCAAGCACCTTGGATAGAGGCTTTAGCTAAGAGCACTTGCATAAAGGCTTAAGCCTCAAGGCTCTTCTTAACACCTCACCTTAACACGACCATTAAGGCTTAAGCCTCAAAAGCCTTTTTAAATACTGACCATTTCCACCCCAAACATCATAGATGCCAACCTACTCCTTTTCCATACTTACGCTTGACAATTTGCTTCCACAAAAGACATCCACATCAGAGACATACCTACAACACCACTTACAAATGGGACTCAAATCAGGAGAAAAAGACCTTTTTTCTATGCAAAAGAAAAAAAATGACCTCCAATTCCTAGTCCCCCTTTTCTCTTGTCTATGCAAACAATCAACCGACTAATTAAATGAAGCTTTTTCTCTAAAGCCCCACCTCCCTAGAAAGTCTCTTTGAATCTTATCTAACTTCAACTCCCAACCTTTTTTTTTTTTATCAGTAAAAAGCAATATATAGATAAAAAAAAGAGCACAAGGCTCCCAAGGAGTACACTAGAGGTATACAAAAAGGGAAAACCCCAAAAAACCAACTACTCATCTATACCTGACTTAAGTCAAAAAATCCACCAAAGAATCTAAATTATCAATGCACTATTCAACAGCCCACGACCACAAGGTACACACAAAGTAGATTTCAGCTGTGAAACGAGAGAGTCTTGTTCCTCAAAAACCTTGTTCCTTTCCTTCCATAACGTCCAAAATAAACAAAGCTCTCAACCTTTCAATGGATGATAAACACAAACATTTACAAAATTGGCTACAAAGTACTTCTAATCAAAGTAAGTCTCCCCCTTTTGAAATATAGTCTTTTCCACAATGACAGTTTTCTGAAATTCTTCCATAACTCCGTCCCCCGAACCTTGACAAGTAGCTGGGGTCTTAAGATCTCTCTAACAAATGGCTCAAGACCTCCATAGCCAAAACAAACAAACAAAGGGGCAGAAGATCCCTTTTGTCTTAATTACCTCAAACTCCAAAAGAAATAAGAAACAGCTCCAGTAACCAACACCAAAAACCTTATTCTAGAAATGCACCATCGATCCATCTAATCCATATGTGGCCAAAGCCCAATTTTCCAAAGCTGCAATCAGAAAAGCTCAATTAACATTTGATCCTATGCTTTTCCTATGTCCAACTTGCAAATGACCACTAGAGTTTGCCTTCAAATTTGAATCAATTGCTTGATTTGCTACAAGGGACACACGTAAACTTTGTATTCCCTCTCCAAAGACATTTCGAAACTTAGAAACCACTTTTTCGACCATGTTCTTTAATCTATTTGTCAATACATTAGCCAAAAATTCATAAAGATCCCCCACTAAACATATTAGTCTAAAATCTTTCAAACTTGAAGCCAAAAAAGGAGCATTTAAACTTCTTTCAAACTTGCTACAGACTTTTGGGAAGTAACTCAAACGAGGTGGATAACAATGACTAGAGTTGAGTCCAATTTTGAAAGGTGTTACCTTTGTGCATCCTTAAGTGACTTATACCTTTGTGTACAATTTTACTTGTATAGTGGAGGTGTTTAGTCTTATTTTGATTAGGATTTTGTATTTTGTGGGGAGAACCTCTCATCTTTCTTCTGTACTTTTTTCATAATTAATACACACACATACATACATACATATATATGGAGACAAAGAGTGAGATATTGATGAAAGGAGCTATACGACAAGGTGCATTGATTCTGTACAAGATACAAGTCAAAATATAATTCCATTTCATCATTGATAGTTGTCTTTCTTAATAATGTGGCAACCCAACACTACTATAAACCAGGGATTCCCCATTGATAGTTGATAGGGAGAAAAAAGACAAACATGGTAAATCTAGGAAAAGAAGTGAAAAGAAAACAAATTGAGATTGCACAAGCGTTACATGCATGTTTAAAAATGTCAAAAGTGTATGCCCAAGAAGTGTTACATGCATCTTAAAGGGTGTAAAAAGTGGGTGGATTTTTTTTTTTTTTAAGTTCAAGAGCATAAAAAGTACATTGAGTTTGACATGGTGACCAACACAGACCAGGTAATCATTGAGATGGCCCATGCTACTCAGTTGATAATTTTAGAAAATAAAATGGGTCAGGATATAGAAAGTCAGACACCAGGTCATATTCCTTTTTCTGCCCCCCAAAGTAACATGATATACAATGTTATGTTACCCACTATGTGTGTATACATACATACATACATACATACATACATATATATATATATATATACATACATACATATATATATATATATATACATATATATATATATATATATATATATATATATATAAAGTCTAACCTTCTTATTCCTTGCAATTCTTAATCTTTTGACAACACCAAATTGCTTGAAGAAACCTGAGAAAAGTTAAACAATTGCAAAAATAAAGCCAGC
Source organism: Tetrastigma voinierianum (assembly GCA_016808115.1). NCBI lineage: Eukaryota > Viridiplantae > Streptophyta > Magnoliopsida > Vitales > Vitaceae > Tetrastigma > Tetrastigma voinierianum. The sequence goes on from JAEQBH010000523.1 coordinate 348,999, forward strand.
CATTCACTTTAAGAATCACTAATTCTTTCATAATAAAAATTATCAGCAAAAGAAAAAGTGAACCCACCTTCCATTTCATTCTCATAGAATCCATGTGGTATCCGACCAATATACAGTACCGTACCAGTACTTTTTTGTGGTTCCTGCTCAGGAAGTTCACGCCCAGGACCACCTTCTAATGGCTGATGAATCAGAATTTAAGAGTTCAGATGGAGATGATTAATATAAAAAAATACCTAACAAGTATCAAAGTAAAGTAACAAAATACCAAGAAATCAGCAGCCTCTTTTTTATCCTGAGGAACCGATAATTTAGAAGATCCCTTCTTTGATTTCTTTATCATGGTTTTCTTTGCTTTGGTGACCATCTCACTATAACAAGGAAAGGATGAAAAGCATATTAATTTCCTGTATACACATAATTGATTCCTCCATTAAGAACCAAATTAGACACTTTATATATTATATATTTATTATTATATTTATTATTGCATATGCAGAACCAAATTAGACACAAGCAACCTAAAGAAAAATAGAAAGAAATAGACCTCCTTAGAAACCCCACTTTGTACCCTAAACTGATCAAGAGTAGGATCTGTAACTATCAGTTCAAATTAAAATTAATTATTAATTTCAAATATTAGAAAACAAATTTACACTTTTTTTAAAGGACAGTTAATCATTTATCTTTCATTTATAATGAATGATTCAATATGATTTCAGGTCAATCTCTTCGTAACTGGTATAAAGGCGTTTATTTGTATGGCATTACTTTTCGAAAGAATATCCAGACATAGCAACCTCACCTAGTACAGACTGCAAAATTCTTTTGCTTGCTTGGTTTCCAGACCATGAATTTTTCACTTTTTCTGGTAGAACTAAAAAAAATGAACAACGAAATAGTACTACAAAGAACAAAGACAAATCTCCTAAAATATCAAAAAGTATGTCTGTAGCTTACAAAACACAAGTTATAACTACTTCCAAGGGGAACATACAGCTTTAGGTGTAATATATGTTAAGGTTTGAGTTCACATATCTCAAAAATGACAACCAAACCTATATCTAAATTAATACAGGAATTCAATGGCATTTACCAAAAACAGAGAATGAAAAGAGAACAGTTCAAAGTCTGCACTTGTAGGGGGAAAGCAAGAGAATCCAACCGAGAGCAGTGAAACTTGTTTTGTTGTTCTTGATAGAAAATTTTTCATTTCGGATCATAAGAAAAAATTGAAATATTATTGCAAAACACAATTTTTACAAGGAACCGACAGAAAACATACCTTAAAACCCTAGGATTTTGAGATTTTCGTTGCCTGTGGAGTCCGGACTCCTTGCCTGAAATTTGTTAATAATCGCAGCGTCCAAAGGAGTTCTTGCCGGAATAGTTGCTCAAATGAGACTTCAAGTGGAAGACCTTAAGAATCTTTAACCACTGCGCAGAGGTTGATGGCGGGTCTTGACCTGGCTAGGTATTAGGGTTTCCTCCTCTTCCAAGATGCTGCTGGGTATAGCGTTTGCTAGATTAAAAAAGTGCATATATAAAATATTTGGTTAAAAAACAAATAGAAAGGAGGGGGAAGAGATAAGCACCTGAGCATTTTTTTTTAATTTAAAAGTGGGTTTTTTTTTTAAATTTATTTTTATGTTTCTATTTTCCTTGAAACATCATTTCCTTTTTAATGTACTAGGTTAATACAAAATTTTAATAAAATTAATGGATATGAGTTATTTAAAAAAATGAAAATCAAATTTATAAAATATTATTTCAAATGTTAATATTTATTTATTTCATTAGATTATTAATTATTATAAATAAATATATTTATTTATTAAATATTAATTTATTTTTACTTATTAAAAAATTAAAAAATTTAGTGTTGTAAAAAAATTAAAACAAAAATTGGAGGGGTGTATGTGAGATTCAAAGGTTAGGGTAGGGTGAGACTGGGAGGGGATGGTGTAGAGCTAGTAAAATGGATTAAATTTGATAGGTTAGTTCCTTATAGCTCGATTTTTTTTAGGATTGTGTTTTAAAATTTAAGGTTAATAAAAAATCGGGATCAAATTGGTCCGACTTGTTTTGACATGTGTCTATGTGAGACCGTGGGTTTGGCTGGGATTGACCCGATTAATCCGAAATTTTTTATTTAATTTTTTTGAAGTACCCAACTTAGTAATTTATATTTTTAAGGATTCTTTGTAAAATTCGATATTTTGGCTCTTAACATAGAGTCAAATATCTATTTTTGTAGCATATGGGTTTATAAATTTATTATTATTATAATATATGATTAATATATTAAACTTTGTTGTGTTGACTAATTTATTTTCAAACTTTTAAATGTATATTTTTAATATAATTTATATGATAATTTAATATTTAAAAAATATTGTATGGAAAATTACATAATGCATTCGAATTAAATAAATTACATTTAATATTAAATATATATTTTTATTTATCTCATTAATCATATTTTAAATATTTATAATTTCATTTGTTTGTATTATTTTATCCTTTAAATTTTATTCAATCATGTATGTTTTTTTTAAATGAAGTTGTACTAGTTTATAAATTTAATTTAATTTAATTTAATAACTAAATTAACGGTATATTTAAATAATTTTATTACTTTTTTTTTAATAAAATTATTAATTAAACTAATGTTAATAACAAAATATTGTTATTTTTAAAATAATTAACATAAATTATACACTTATTTATTTCCTAATATAATTATATCTTATAACAAGATGGATTTTCAAAACAATAGGATATTTCATTATTATACTATTAAAATGCATTTTTGGAAAAAAATATATTTTTATTCCTTAGGTTGTTATCATTCTAAAAATTTAATTAATAGATGATTATCAACATTTACATATTTCCAATGTGGAGTTACATGTTATTATTTGATAGAATAAGGATGATGATGAACATTAGAGGCATATGAGATTTTATTTGATACTTTTAAATTGTTTTTTGAGATATGTAAGTTGTTACTTTATAGTTTTTTTTAATATTTAGTAAATTAGTTTGCTACTTTTGTTATAATAGTGGTATGCCATTATTTATTTATTTAAGTTCTTTTACTATTACTATATTATTTAGACTCGATTATTTTATATATTAATTATTATTATATATTTAGATATTATTTATTTGTATTTGAAGAATGATATAATTTATGAAATAATTTTTTAGCATATCTTAAGGTTTTGACACACAACTAGAGGTGGCAATTTTGGCTCGGCCTAGTGGGCTAGCCCAGTCCACCTAGAATTAGGGCTAGGCTAGGTCATTAAATTATTGACTCGAAAAAAATTGGGCCAAATTTGGCTTGGTCGCCAAAGTTTTGCCTTTGTAAGACAATTTGCCCTAGCCCTCTCAATTTTTAGGGCGGGTTTGGTAGTTGAAATTTATGCTAGAAAAAATTGGGCCAATTTTGGCACGTTCGCCTGAATTGTCACCTCTACACACAATTCGTATTGACTTAACTAATCGAAAGTTAGCTCGAATATAAATTAGTCAGATTAGCTCAACCCATTTTGGGTCGCACCTTGAATGGGCTAGCATGAATAGGTCCTAATAGCCCGCTTACCAATTATTGGGTGGTGCAGGGGCTAGGTCCAAAGGTAAGGGTGTTTATATGGGAGTGGGTCCCATTTAACTGCCACATGTCCACTTTAATGATCACCTTAATGATTCAATTATAGTAGGGGTTAAAAGTAGGTTATGAGAGTAAACTATAAGGACCTATTTGGACAAAACAAAGTTCAAGGTGTAAGTGAGATATTTGATAAAACACGAGAGGGTTTTTTGCACATTTCCCCAAAACTCGAACCTTTGATAATTTTTTTTGCCAACAAGACTTAGCTAAAATAGTTAAAAGCTTAGACTGTCACAGGAAGAAGATAAGTCCAAGGTTAAATTCTCAGTAGAAAGAAACTTTTGAGGAACATAACATAATATAATAGTGTAATGCAAAGTGAATAAACTTAAAAAAAATTGATTTTTTTTCAATTATAATTATTTAAAAAATAATAATTCTTATAGTTTTTATTTAAAATTTAAGAAAATAAAATTTCAAACAAAAATGACTAATCCCACTATTTTGCGTCATGAGCGAATGATAATCTAAGAGCTAAGAGACTGTCACCTGCTTGATAGGGCGTTCTCATATGACCATATCATATACCTCAATATGATATAAATAAATATGGAAGATCCTCAAAAAAAAAAAAACAAAAACAAAAAACAAATTGGAATTGTCAAATATATTTGTCATGGGCGACAATTCGACTTAAACCAAATAGCCATTTCTCGTAGGCCAGCGACAATTGAAGCTTAAGCAAAATCTTGTTGTCAATATGATGACGATTGGAAATGGAAAATTTGGACTTGACTTTGCAATAGTGGTGTTATTATCGTTTTTAACATTGAATCCCTTTTTAAATATTTACTATTTAATAAATTATATGAACTAATGGATTCGAATATATTTGTTATATTATCATAGTAAATAATTTGTAAATCAGCACAAAAGTTTTTTATTTGAAAATAACTTAAATATATGTTAAAATTTTCACAACAAACACATCCAAGGTAGCCTGAAATTCCATGGAATATTCAATTGACTTTTGCATTAAACTCAATTATAACCTCCATGCATAAACCAAATCATATAAATATATAAAAAAATTGTATACAAATATCAATATATAAAAATATCAACATATATCAATGAGTCCCACAAGATGGTATTTTTATATTTCTCTTAGGACGTTGCCTAAAATACCGCATTTAGTTAATCTATAGAATTACCAGTGTCTCAAGCGAGTTGATGGGCGTGCAATCTGAAACAATTTAAAGGAGCTGATGGAGGCAGGGAGGCGATGGATGAAGTGCTGATGTATCGCGTGGAGCAAGAGGATTCTTTTTCTTGGTTGGGAAGTGCGCGCGACTTTGTCTGAGTTAATGATGGTGTCACCGATGGAAGGCAATGTAAGGAATGATAAAGGGTGGGATGGTAAGATAATATCTACTACTATGGAGGCTGGCTCTGGCGTCACCAGATATGGTAAAGATGTGTAAGTGTCTGGGGGTGTGGAAGGTGATGTGTAAGTCTATGGGGGTATAAAAATCTCGGGTGATGGGTAAGTATGGGGGGTATCGAAGTAGGCAATGTCAGCTCAGGTGTACCACTGCCCTCACCATCTCGACCATGACCTCGCCCACCATCTCGACCACAACCTCGTCGATCAACTCTCCCTCTCCCTCTACCTCGAATGGGCTGCATACGTACTAGAGTGGATGACACCGGATGGTCCATGTGATGTAGATGCCTCTGATGCTCTTCTCCAATCTGGTGTAACATTGATCTAGCAATATGATGTAAGTCGTACACCAAATCGGTGGTAGCAAAGTGCGAGCGACTAGCTATTTCAGCCATGGCAGAAATCTAAATGAACAAACCAAAGAATTATAAATATAAAATCTATTGATTCAAATTTGGAAAACACTTTAGAAACACAGGACTCTAACTTACCAAAACCTGAGTAGTACCGACTGTAGCATGGAACTTTATATCATCCTTATGGAGTGGTGCTGGTGTCATACAACATCGTGTAATATGACGATACCACTACATATATGGATCATGGAAGTTCATCATACCACCCGATAGTGAATGATGATCCCGCTTCACCGTATCCTATGGTTGCAATGTATGGAGCATGATACGTCACCACCTTCTGAACGTCCACATATCCACTTACGTATTGTCGCCATAAGAGCAAGACGGAGGTATTCCTCGGTGGCCCAAACTGCATAAGACTCGCCGACGATGCCACCTCGGGTCAGCCTTTAAACATATAAAGCTTGACGTAGTCCGCCAAATTTCTTGATCAATCAAGATATCTCAGTTTGTCAACAACTTCACGATGGTTGCTAAAATTCAAGATGGTACTGACGTCAAAAACTTTTATGTGAATATGAGTGAAATTACTATAGAACCATATACTTTTACATATATCATTACCTGGTCAAGAGTTTGTGCATCCAACTGATCTCGATATAGGATGGTACATCTGGTTACGACTTCGCCAAAGGTACTTCCACCTACACCCCACGGAAAAGTCGTTCGCCGTGGGCTCAACCGCAGTTCAATCGTAATCCACCAGAGCCTGTGCAGGTCTCCATCGATTTACATTAGCATCGCTATCGCGTGGCGCACAGGACCGTGGTGCCGGATAGGTCGTCGCCCACGCATCTCTTTCCCAAGACCATAACAACAAATAAACGTAAAGTAAGCAAATCCCACGATGTCAGGTATATGAATGGCATGTAATAAAAAAATATTATACACCGTACTAATGTAATACAACCGCCAATACCACATCTACGATCCGTCGCCTCTGTTATAACGCGATATGTATGTGCTAGCATCGCACTACCCTAACTATGTCAAAGATGTCAAACGCGAGTAAATGAGAAAGCACTAAATGAACATGCACCCTTCACCGCAAACAAGATCCATCAACACTCAAGATAAAACCACGCGCACTGGGCCTAAAGTTTAATTTTTATTCAGATTGCCAAGATATAAACAGTCACATAACCACCTGATAGAGATAGCTGACCTCAGAGCATCGGGCCAAGCGGTGACACCGACGCCCCGCACAACTCGCCACATCGAACACATGTCAGCGTGCTGGATCACGTCCGTCAATAAGGAGGCCAAGGATGATAGCAACATCTTGTAACATGATTGTCATCTTCGACGAGCACACAAACATGTGTTCGGCCACATCAACGAGACAGCGATAAGCGCCAATCGATCGCGACGCGGGCTCGCCAGATATTCCATGTAACTAAGATGGATCACGACGACGAATGCGCGATATCCATCCCCACACATTTAGGCTCTTATCCGTTGTCGAGGTAGAGTACTTCCTCAAACTACAAAGCACAAAGAAACAAAATTTATAATTGATTATATATAAATTGCATGTTACAACTGAAATATTAATTGATAAGCACAAATATACTGCTTCCTCAGAGCCTACTATGGGGCGAGTATGTGTTTGTATTAAAATACCAACATGTATGGATCCAAAGACCTACATCACAGAAGCCTCTAATGCTGATATCTGAAAACCCGGATGTCTGTAAGGCAAAGATATATATTAATAAAACACATCGAGAAATAGTATCAACATAGTTTAATGTTACCAATTAAAATACACACACATACGATTGATGTCTCATTTGCACTAAATAAGGTACAATATTTCATATCTAAGAAATACACATTCCTCGTGTATAAGTGTTATACAAAGCAACTATAATCCCCCAGTAACACTCCCTCAAAAAAAAAAAAAGAAAAGTGAGTTACTTCACATCTATCACCTAACTTGATTTATATTCTTACAAGACCGCCGATCAGGACCCTAAGTGTTCGCACAACCCATGTGATAGTAGTTTTCCTCCTAACATCCATTTCTATTATAATCCCTGATTTAGACGCCCAACGCCATGTGTTTCATTGACTGTGAAGTATAACTGTGAAACACTACCATAAAGAGGCTTAACATTCTTCATTGCCAATATCGATGAAATGCTTTCTGCTTCATGTATCATAAAGTACGATCAAGGTAGTGTAGTAGCCTTGCACAAATAACCGAAAATCAACTCATCGATGCTGACATGCTGCTATGATATGGCTACATGGAAATCCATAGATCAGTGTGTGATGCCCCAAACTCAGGGGTTCGTTGACAACCCATCAACTCATAGAATACATGTAGCCATTGAGTGTCTCAATGCCACAAAATAAGTGTCTCTTTATCCGAGACATAAACATAAGTAAAAATGGCCACATTGGGCCCATACATCCATACTCACCAAAATATAGCCAACTATATTACAATAGTTTCAAGGGTTAACTACACTCTTATACAAACATGTATCAATCAAAATGTTTCATACATGTTTTACAAAAATATATAATCAAAGTAATATGTCGGCTTTCTTTTAAAAATGCCTTTATATTTCTCGTCTAACACCTCAGACCTGGTGGATCCTACGACTGGTGAGGCCCAAAAGAGTTTGAATCTCTCCTCACTGGGTTACTCCCCACCTAAATGCTCATGCAATGGCAAACACACACATTCAAGTGAATTCATGATTCCTACTCGAATGTCTACATATTATGGATGAGAATGTGACTCACCCTTTCCCACTTCTCGAGCCCTCATTGACTCCCTCAAGCATGCTTAAGCCAAGTGTGAGAAAACACTATTTTCAAAACAAAAGGTTTTTGTTCCCCGAAAAACATAAATAATTAATTTTCATAAATTTACTGACAACTCAAGACTGTTGGATAACTGAAATACTGGTCATCTCTCCGATATGAAACCGCTGGACAATCCTCCAAGGCAATTATTCTGATAATCTTCCCATGAAATCACTTGACAACCATGTTTTTTCATGTCATGCACTCATACCTAGTGTTCTAGGTTGCCCTAAGCATATGAAATGCACATGCCATTTCACAATAATTCATGTTAATACATCAAGCATGCATATATTAATGAAATTCACACAAAGCAACATGTTATTCATTCATAGAAATAACATCTAAAATTAGCTCACATGGGCTAATAAACAAACCAACAGTCCATCTTGGAACAGCCTAAAGAATCACACAAATAGCACATAACAACACACAAGGTCGCATGAATACCAACCCACGCCCCTGACCGTCATGGACGACTGTGTGATTTCACCTTCAATCCCAATCTTGAACCGACACAGACCATTCAAAGCCTTAGAACATCCTTTATCCAATAAAATGGTTTCAGCCAAGAAAACAAGAGGAGAAAAGCCCTACTTAAGTTTGTCAAAATCCTCTACAATAATCGGTACCCACGAGCAGTTCCCTGTAGTGTGGATCAACTTCGCCTCTCACTACTGAACACCTCGACGAACCGATCGCCAAAAAATCTAGAGAGAAGGTATAGCCTAACTCTGTAATCTCTTCCTTTCTCCTCTTTTCTCTCTTCTTTTCCCTCCCAACAGGTCAATAAGGTCAGTCAAGAGAACTTCTATCCTTCTGCCACTGTCTCACTTGTTGGCCTGGATTTGACCTTGGCCCACTTCTATCCACTACCATGAATTTCCATCCACTCTCGCGTGCCATGTGTCTCTATGGCCCACACTTAAGTCGACTGCTTTAATCTACTTTCACTTTGACATCAGCAATAACTATGAGCTACTCATCATATGCCAAGTGTCTGCACTACTCTAAGTGCCTCAAACGCAGAAATCTCACAACTTTAATCTCAATCCAAATCCCACGTGGTAGCTAAAATGTCGCGAGACGATCTCCAACTGCGGAAGTCCATTTCACATCCCAGATCTGGTAATTCACTTTGATCAATGACCCATATTACCTTTCTTAAAAATTAGAATTTTTCGGGGGTTTTACATTCCTCCCACTTAAAAGGAATTTCACTCCTCAAATTCCACACAATCACGTGAAATCACACGTGATATGTAATGCACTATGTCATGCACGTAAACTAGTTATTTAATTATTAAACGACTATACTGCTGCACCTTCCATCCCTTAAATGCTATGGATGCCAGTGGCTCGCATCGTGTCCCCTCGCGCTCCCATGTCGCTTCCTTCACCCACGGTGGTTGTTTACAAGACATCCACCACTCCCACTGGGCCTCACACACATAACCCGATCCCGACCATCCGATGATTTAATAACTCCGGGCCTCCTCGGTCCCATGTGTCAACTATAATCTCTACCCAATCCACTACATGAGCCGGATCTGAGGTACCTTCAAGCATGAGACGGAATACCCCATGGATACTGACATGTCAGCGATAGTGTCAACTAAGATAGCCATAGCAGTTTCACCTTCAGCATCTCGAAGGCCCAATGAACCTCGCGACAACTTCTCCCGCCATAAAATTCGACCACCTCCCAGTAATACCTCACATAATGGATCTCTAACCCAACTTTAGGGTCGATGTCACGGTCAACAGATTTTCCTCACGGGCCGCTACGAGAAGACATTTATCAGATCAAACTCACCTTTCTGAGGTGTCTCTACGAGATCAGACCGCACTTAGAGCTTTCCACCCTCTGCCTAGCAAATAGCATCACACGGCTCTCATACAAAGGGCTCTCATATGTCACCATACTTCCGCTGATAACCTGCTTTGGTGAGACGACTCCACTAAGGGCAAGTGCTCTTCCCACTACCCTTATGGATCCAGGATTATGCCCGCAGCATGTCCTCTAAAATCTGTACGGTCCTCTTCGACTCACCATCTATCTCGCAGGATGAAACACAAGTCATAGTCACTAAACGCTCCATGTCCCGGAACCTTCCAAAATACGTCAGAAATCTCTGGGTCCCTATCCAACAATGGAGGCTGGTACCCACGTAGCTCTGGACGATCTCTATGTATGACCCGCTGGTAATTCCTTCATGAAGGTCATTCACACTAGGAATGTGCCGACTTCATGAGTCTGGCCCACTACCACCCAAACCGCATCATGCCTCAGATGCCCGGCAAGTGGTCATGCAGTCCATCGTGGACGTGCTCCCACTTCCACTCGGCCACCTCCAATGGCCTGAGGCCTCACTGGCTTTATGCTCACTTTACCGTCGACACGTGAGACACCGTCAACAAAGCCTCAACGCTGCCTCTTCATCCCACTCTACCAAGATTGGGCGATGAGATCATGGTACATCTTTCGTGCCACCGGGATGTACAATCGAATGCGGAACCCCCGAGGACTTCCTCTCGATCCGCTAACTAGTGGGAACCATTACTCCATCCTCATAATCGGGCGACTACCATCTCGGTGCATGGTCCAAATTCGTCACCGTACCACTTTACCCTGGCCCCGATGGACACTATCTCACGTCTCATTCTTAAGACTCACTACTCGCTTCAATGAATACAACCCACTAAACTCCCTAACGTACTGAGCCGCTTCATACTATGTACCAACCTGGTCCCATAATCTCGAGCATCCGCCACCCCGAAGCCATACTCAGCTGCTATATTCACATCTCCGACTAACAGATCAGCCACCACATCGCTTCTACCAGATGGTAATGCAGCAGTCATAACTTTCTAGGAATCATCCAGACCGCGTTGCCTCATATCGAGGTCCCGCTGCTGCAAAGATATACTGGGACTCAGGGTATGAGCATCTCAATTGCTCGCCATGCTGGGGTCATGGCGCCCAAATCTTTAAGGCGAAGACTACTCACGCTAACCCATGTCGTGTGTGGTAATTCGCCTCATGATTCCTTCAACTCGAGGGAACCATAAGCTACCACTCTCCTAGACCTGCATCAAAACACATCCTACCAAATTTTCATGATACAACAATAATCAAATTCCTGTCTCTCTTCAGACTATCGACAGAAGTTGAAGTTAGCTCCTCTTCAACTCTTGAATGCCTTCTGCGACAAAAATATTCCACACTTAACTGGGACTTCCTCCTCGTTTAATTTTATCATGAGCTTTAGTCGTGGAGAAGTCCCCATGTGAAACCTCCCAATACCCTAATCCCAAGAAACTACATATTCAAAGATCTACTCGGCTCCTTCCCACCATCACGCCGACCTTCTTCGTGGTCCACTGATACGCCCGATGTCGACACCAAGTGTCCTAAAACCCCACCTCAAGAAGCTGCAACGCACTCATCGAGCTTCGGGCGCGATAAATCGATGGCCCTAATAGCTACATAACAACCCACAAATGATCCTCATGCTCCCTCTAAGCTGGGAGTAGATCAAAATGTCATCCATGAAGACTATGACAAACTGATCTAGATAGGGTTAGAACACCCTATGCATGAGATCTATGAATGCTGCTAGCGCATTCGTCAATCCAAAGGGCATCACCGTAAACTCAAAGTGCCCAAACCGCATCCCGAACGCTGTCTTAGGGGTATCGCCTCCTAACCTCGGCCACGGAAAAACTGCGGCGGTTTATCTTGAGTAGACTGCCTTCAATGGACCAACAAGTCATCAACTCCTCTGAATGGGCACCTGGCCTTTACCCGTGAACCCGTCAACTACGATAGTCAATGCACAAATAAGGGTCTTGTCCTTCTAAATGTAACTGAGCGCCTCATGGTGAAGTACTGGTCCAATGAACTTTGTCCAAGTAACTCTTGTATCTGGATCTTGAGTTCTTGCAACTCAACTCGTGCCATCCTATGCAGTCAAGCAAGACGGGTGACATGCCGTGGTAAAATCGGTCACGGGTTCATATCCTCCGTAGGTAACTGTAACTCGTCCGGGAAAATGTCCTTCATGATACCGCATGCCACTACCCGAGGCGCATTCAAGTTTGATCCCACCTTACTCGGTAAGGCTAGTTAGCCAACCCACCAACCGGCCGCGCATTTGGAACGGACACCCGCCTAAAGCAAAAATCGCTTATCCCCCCAGAACATAACACTGTACCGCTTCGCGTAGCGAGCAACTCTCCTACAATCGATGATCACTCTATATGCCATCAACCAATCCATCCGGCGATGATTTCAACTCACATGTCTATGACCAAACTACCGTGGAGCGTAATCGTGAGATCTCTAGCTCAAGAACTCGACATATCAAATGAGTATGCTCACTCTGATCCCTGGGTGGACCCCACATACACGTCTCTAAGGTCTCAACCTGCCTTAACTCACACCGATAACACAAAATGAATGCGACATCAAAAATCAACAACACTTCGCTCCATAGTGAGAAGAAAAACGCATCCGTATGACCGGCCGTCAGGTCACCGTGATGCACGCGACACACCCCATCCTCACGCCCTACCAGGCTCTCGCCTCGCTCGCCATAATCCCGGCCCCTGACCGCTCGTAACCGAGGCACCAAGCCACCACACTACCCTCCGGACTTATACTAAGGTGCTGATAATAAATCAGATCCGCCCGCCCCACAACCGATCGGGACTCGCATTGCCCCGAAACCCTAGGGATCCTCACCAGGCAATCCTTCCTCATATGTCATTACTACTGGTAATGGAAGCACACGGCTACTCGTCGGCGCCATTCGTCTCCCCTCGCCCGTAATCGCGCTGAACCTACGGAATCGGCCTGGCGCTTCCGGAACCCGGAAGAAGATCTAATTTCCTTCTTCTTGCCATTGACACCGCATCCCGAAAGTGCTCGCATCCTCTATCTCCTATGGTCAATCAACCATGAGTCCAGGTCCCGTAGAGGAGTCCTACAATCCCGCTCGAATGGACAATCTCAAATTATTCTCACCTTTCGACTCGTCAGATTCAGAGTCACATAATCGTCAGCAAAGTGAGCTAACTCTGTGAACCTGGCCACATACTCTATCATGGTCATGGCTCCTTGCCCCATCTCTAGGAACTCCTGGGCTTTCGCATACCTAGCAATGGCCGTGAAATACTGGGTCTACGAGGAACCATGGAATCGCCAAGTTGTCGCTTCTCTCTAAGTCTCTAGAGGTCTTCACCTAGTCCCACCATGACTGAGACTCGCCCTAGCCGAACACCACAGCCTGATTTTGGGGCCGTATCGTAGATGACATCCACGGCCTCCAACACCTTCTCTCTCTCAATATGCTTTAAACCAATGGTTTTCCACCACCTGACCTCCCATGAATATCAAGGATGATGTGCCCGAACCTTTGTGAGGTTACTCGTGACTCCCGATCAGCTAGCCGCACCAGTTTTCAGCACCGCAGCCTACAATCCCTACGCCCTCGCAGCTGGGCCTGGCTGTCAAATACAAGAGGTGTCGGGCTAGCACCTCGTGGACGACCTTCAGCCCGCCCTCGACTAGTCATCTACACATGTCAAATGGCAAGTTGAGTTTTAATGAAGTATCTCTAAGGGTGTAAATACAGCCCCGAGACACTATTCATGCACCAAAAAAAAAAAAATATATATATATATATTTCATGCACCACGTCAAGGCATTTATAGGTAATGCAAGATAAACATTCTATATATTAAGTCATACATAATTATTTTTTTTTTCATTTTGTACTTTTTTTCAAACAAAGGATCAGAACCGTGGTCCATGAACAGTGCTCAGATATGACCAAACAAGGTAATCGTAGTGTGGTCGGCACGCGACGCGGTGCATCGCAAGACGCCGCCATGTCGCCGCCGCTGTTGGCGCTTTGGAGCCAGCCGCTGCAGCGACGCCACCAGTCGCGACATGTACCACAACCTACTCACACACACTACACCCTCACATGCCCTGTGCCTGGTCGCGACACCAAATTTAGGTCATGACCCCAAGCAAGCCAGACTATTGTTATGACATCATACCGCGACACCACTGGAAGTCCTACCCATAACGACACCACCTCGGGTCGCAACCCCTAAAGGCCAACCCATGTCGCAACACCAATTTCTCCAAATAGTGTCGCGACATCAAAAAGGTGTCGTGACTCGTACCTCTCCGTCAGCGACATCAAAGACTACGTCGTGACGCACTACCCACACACGGGCCTTCTGTTGCGACGCCAAATGTCATATTGCGACACTCACCAGAAACGTCGCAACATAAAAATCATGTCGCAACCCAGAACCAGCCTGTCCCAGCTTAGCCATGTCGCGACACAAAATTGATGTCACGACCTGGGGCCAAGGAAACCCTTATGGCTACGCAGCCCATGCCGGGTCGGGCCATACGTCGCACGCCACGCACTATAGCCGCCCACGTGCGCACATTTAACGCTGTCCCATCAGGACACCACCCACCGTGTCACTTACCTGTATCGAAACGGGCGTGAACCCTTCCATTTTCGGGTCCTCAGACCTATCGCTTTTCTCTTTGTTCAATCACAAAATCACATAAATTTTTTTTTTTTCATTTTTACCAAGGCTACTAGAACCTAGAAAACTCACCAAATCAAAGAGCTTAATTAAAACCCTTTTTCTTCTGCAAAAACTAGAATAATGTTCCAGAATTCCACAAAACACAACCTGTTTATATTCAAAAATTGGAACTACCGTCCAGAAATTATTATTATTATTATTATTATTATTTTCACTTATTTATGGACTATTTTGCTCAGAATTCCTCGAACCCCTAAGGTTATATTTTCTCAACCCTAGTGTTCAACATTTTCCTATATGCTATTTACCAAGCATACAATCACACAACACATACAACACAGAATCACGCAACAATCATCAGAATGCACAATGAATGCACGATCTAGCCCGTGCCTATCTAGTCCTAGGTAATCATATACCTAACTTCCTAATACTAAGCTATAACTCTAGTATCTGACATCTAGCTCTAGGTATTTATAACCTAGCTCATACTGCTCTCGCGACGCCCAAACCTGTAAAATCGCACCAACCAACTCGCTTAATACATGTAGCCATCGAGTGTCTCAATGCCACAAAATGAGTGTCTCTCTACCTGAGACATAAACATGAGTAAAAATAGCCACATCGGGCCCATACATCCATACTCACCAAAATATAGCCAACTATATTACAATAGTTTCAAGGGTTAACTACACTCTTATACAAACATGCATCAATCATAATGTTTCATACATGTTTTACAAAAATATATAATCAAAGCCATATGTCGGCTTTCTTCTCAAAAACGGCCTCTAGTGAGCCGTCTTCGAATACTCCCTGATATCTCATTAGTGATTCAACAAAATGAAAGAACACTCAGTTGAATTTTCCTACTTTGGTTACTCCCCACCTAAATGCTCATACAATGGCAAACACACACATTCAAATGAATTCATGATTCCTACTCGAATGTCTTACGTTATGGATGAGAATGACTCACCCTCTTTCCCACTCTATCGAGCCCTCATCGACTCCCTCACATGCCTAAGCTATGTGAGAAAACACTATTTTCAAAACAAAAAGTTTTTGTTCATGAAAACATAATACCAATTCTTCCGATAAAATTTATCGACAACCCTCCGAGGTGAATTGTTGATAATCCTTCCAAAACAAGCCATGGTCATCTCCGATATGAACCAGTTGGACAACTCTCCAAGGCAATTCTTCTCGTAAATCTTCCCATGAAATTCATTTGACAAACTGTTTTTCTATGTCACGACTCATACCTATCAATGTTCTAGGGTCGGGCCTTGCATATGAAATGCAATATGCCATTTTACAATAATTCATGTTAATACATCAAGCTTGCATATATTAATGAAATTCACACAAAGCAACATGTTATTCATTCATAGCAATAACACCCAAAATTAGCTCACATCGGCTATCAATAAACCGACATCCATCTCTCGAATCGCCCAAAGAATCACAAATAGCACACAACAACACACAAGGTCATGAACAAATTAAACCTACGCTCCTGAACTGACGACTCTAGGGATTTCACAACTCAATCCCAATCTTTGGAACTGAATACACGACCATTCAGGCCTCAAAACATCTCTATCCATTAAAATGGCTCTTAGCCAAGGAATAAAAACAAGTAGGAGAAAACCTCTACCTTTCGGAGTTTGTTGAAACTCCACAATACTGGTACCCACACATGATTCTTGTAGTGTGGATCAACTTTGCCTCTTGTCTCACCGGAATTTGATGAACCGATCGCCGGAAAATCTAGAGAGAAGGTATAACCTCTCTTTTTAAACTCTCTTCCTTTCTCCTTCTCTCTTTCTTTTCCCTCCTAAACCGGTCAATAAGGTCAAGTCAAGAGAACTTATCCTCTCGTGCCACTTGTCCAATTCTAAGTGGTTCTTTGGATTTCACCCTATCAACTTATCCATCTACCATGGATTTCATCCACCTCACAAGTGCCATGGCTCCTATGCACCCACACTTGAGTAGATCGTTTCGACTCATCTTACACTTGGACATGGGAGGTCAATCGTGAGCCACTCATCATATGCTATGGTCCGCACTACTCCTGCGTCAAAAAACGTGAAATTCGGGGAGACCATAATTTAACGAATTACGTGGTAGCTAGATTTCACGAGATGATTTCAACCCGCGGCTTCATCTCATCATCCGAGAGATCTAGAAAATTCCGATTTGACCAAAATTACCAGATGACCCTTTCTAGAAAAATTAGAATTTCTGTGGTTTTACATATTCTTTCCACATGTGCATTTTTTGTCATGTAAGTTGAGGCGATGCGTTCGACCACTCCTTGACTTGACATGAAATCGGCCCTGTATGTGATCGTAGAGAACAATTTTCATCGAACCAACCTTAACAACACGACCCTAAATATAAGCATCAACATATGGAGGAACTCGCCATCGATGCCAATCTGTTAAAGATCTCGTTCTCTTCGCAACAAAGTAACTGGCATACAAGAAGGTCAACCGTATCAATGCAAAGTGAATGGTAAGCTACAAGCTCCTTTAACACCGCAATACCTTGACATGTTGGTCACATTATCCCATATCTTCAATTTCCATCATGTGAAAGTGCTCGCAACAGGTGCGATTGCTCTAACCATTGTTGTGCTTCGTAATTACCTCCCATTTGTAATATATGCTTTATTGAATTTATGCTCGCATTTGCTAAAGTCGCTTCGATACCAAATTTTTCAAGAGTTTA
Source organism: Tetrastigma voinierianum (assembly GCA_016808115.1). Lineage (NCBI taxonomy): Eukaryota > Viridiplantae > Streptophyta > Magnoliopsida > Vitales > Vitaceae > Tetrastigma > Tetrastigma voinierianum. The sequence goes on from JAEQBH010000523.1 coordinate 366,625, forward strand.
TCTTCGAATCGAAATATAAATGTTTGGTGGCGATGACGGATTTAATCTCCGCGGATAAAGTGTATGGTGCAAATTTCTAATCTCAAGATAGGGATCGGTCATTGCTGCCATAATACCTGGACGTTTGTCAGCTATAACACAAATCCCCGTCCGTTGAGTTACTCTGTTTCTAATACATGCCAAGAACCATCCCTAACTATCAATATTCTCGCTTTCTATAATAGCAAATGCCAATGGAAATAACTGATTATTTTCTGTCACACCCCATAGTAACCAATAATGTGCTTTTATACTTCCCATACAAATGTGTACCATCAATACTCATTACGGGAAGACAATGTTCGAACCCTTCAATAGATGGCTTAAATGACCAAAACACGCTTTGGAATATCTCAGTGTTTGGCATATTAATTTCACATATTTTCCTAATTAATACACATCTAGATTTGAGCTGCCTATGGCCAGAACAAACGTGTTCTCCGTATATGACTTGAGAAAGCTCACCAAATAACTTATCTAAGTGTCTTTGATGCTTCCATCAAACGCCTTTGTATGATATTCATATCCCCATTCATCACACTCGCTTGAATAATAATGTGAGTCAATATGAATCAGGCCTTAATTATCGCCTTTATACGAAAGCAAAGAACCAAGTTTAAGTCCAATTGATGATGGTCCCCTGCCTGCCATTGACAAGATGTAAATTCTTTATATTTGTTGATAACAAATAAGCAAGTATCTTTCACAACTATGGCACGAAGCTTCCATAGACATTGACATTCTTTAGCCTTCTTACATCTTAAAACGAGGAATTTGTTTGAGGATGCAACAACGACAAACTCTTGGTGTGTTTTTAATTTAGTGAAATCTTGTAAAATTTCTCTACAAATCAAATACAAATTTCCACCAATAATCCCAGAGTATGTTGCACCCATGGTCCAACCACTTGAAATAGCATCATCAAGCTTCGTGATGCTCAAATTGAATGGTAGTAAGTGATAATGAACAGATGACTCATCTCGGTTCTCAACATCTCAGTTATTCGATATTTATCACATGATGCCGTGATGGGCAGAGATATATCCTTGCTCATTCTCCAAAACTTTGCTGAAAAATCTAGAAAAGAGGATACATGTCCATCGTAAATAACATCCGTCTCCATTAGATTCATCATCAACATCTTCATCATATTCATCATTAGCTTCTTCATAAGCGCAGTCTTCATCATCTCCATATACTCCTATATCCGGTACTAGACCGCTACTAGGCCCACAACCATAGTCAAATTCTGCAACATTATAATCGTCGCGAACCAATAAATCTATAGGCCACCCACAGATTGATTCACTCAGGTCGACTCAATAACTTCAATATACAATTCAATTTCACGCAGTCATTGGGCAACTATGTTCCACATTCGATACACACTACCGTCATCCCGATACTGAAAGGGTTGGAACTATTTCCACTTTTAGAGGATACTTACAATGAGACTAATGAATATTGTTTATCAATGGTTGTTATGGAGTATATCATATCAATCAATTGTTCAAACTTGCATTCAACTAGTATATCCAAAGGCACAATAACAACTTTTCTCCCATATTTGACATCCTGCTTTCCAGTCCTCAATATATTTCATTGTAATAACATATCATGAATAGCTGAAATGGCACATAATCGAATTCACAAAATGGTCCCAATTGAATTAAAATAATATGAGAGGTCATTATCCTTACCATTTAAATCATATCATGGATGCTATATTCAATCACCTTGTTTAACCAATGAATCATTTCACAACGTGTTGCTACCACCAACATTATCACATCAACTTTATCATTAAGAAAACAATCACCTTCTAAATAATAAAAATATGACATTTCAAATTGTCCTCAATTTCAAATTTAGAGTAAATACAATTAACTCTAATTCATTGTATAAACTCTCTCCTTTAAAAAAGAAAACAAAAGAAAGCAAAATATTACTAGATTAGATGAATGTTAGAGTAAGAGTCTCACATCTTGATTGTTATTCATATAGCTTAAAATATTCTTTTAGGAAATTTTAGGTTTTACCATTCATCAGACTAATAATTTTGAATATAGTTAATACTTTATCACCTTCTTCAAGCTTATGTTGTAATCTATCAGATTGTATTATGCTGCACGAATTCACTTTACTAGGACTATTTGGCAAGGAATAGAAATTTTAATCTGATATGAATTCGTTATTAACCTATGAATCTTAAGCTCCAATTTCTCTTAGGCTTTCTCCTCTAATCACCCAAGAGAACAATCAAAGTTCTCTACTTGCGTTTATGAAGAATAATAACAATTTCTCTCTTAACTGTCACCATAATAGATCAACATGAAAACTTAAGCTTAACCATCCGGATTGTGGAATGCTCTAACAACATCGGGCACTGTTTATTTTTTCGACTTTGACACGACCATCAATCTTAATTGATCTCTATCATTCATTAGTATTAGTGGCTTCAAGATATTGTCCTATTCGCTATTCTTTTCCATGAATCCGTAAACATTACAACCGAGGGAAAATAATAATGCACTTTTTTCTTTCGCTATTTACAAAAACACATGCTGCAGAAGAGATATAGTTTTAGATATCCTCTAACATTTTCCCAAGTCATTTACATTAAACTTTAGATCACATAATTCATGTCAAGCCCTAAATTAGCAAGACTTGGACTTCCTAATATAATTGGTCCATGGAAAGAACATAGAGTCATTCAAAAGAACTTGAAGAAGAAGTCTGGTACCCCTGCAGTTCAAGGCTCTTGTCGTGAAAAGAAGAAAGTTGTATATGGTGCAAAATGACCACATGATACAACCTTCAATCTTATAACTGACAAGTTTTGATAATGATATTTTCTCAGATAGCTGAAAATTCCTCATCACCTATCTCACTTCTTAGGTAGTCTTATTTACGAGGGAGAATTATTGTAAACTACTTCTAATGCATTCTCTAGTACCTTAGGCTCTAAGTTTGTTAGGTGTTATAGTCTGCTCTTTGTTTCTTTTCAGTTTCTTCTCTTGTATATATCTTAGATACTTTGAGGCTCACCCGTTTATCAACATATTATTCAATTTACTTATAAAAAATGAAAATCTAATCATATACTAAATGTAACTTTTTTCTCCAATATAATCCTCTTTGTACAAACTATAATGAATATGTTTTGGGCATCATTTGATTTTAATAAGGGATAATAAACAAAAACAAGGTAAATAAGAAAATTGATACAAAGTTGTGAAATTCTTCATCTTACATATTACATTGAGAATCATAAAGATCACCCATTATGACAATTAATTTAATCAATCCCAATATGAGTAAACCTTATTTATAGGATCAATTCACTTTCTGATTGATTTCAAAACCATGATAATAACTTGAAAACCATATAATATAATGTTACAAAAATTAAATAACCTATGAAAGATACAAGACTAAGTTTATATGTTGTTTGATGTGTCCTAAAATGAGTCACAAGTGATCCATCTCTTAATTTTGTACACTAGCTAGTTAGCAAGCTAGATCCAAAGGGATAAAATGTTCAATTGAATGTGAGATAAACCTCCCCATAAATTGTCCCCACCTTTAAAAATGAACTCTGCTACTGCTCATTATTTATTACTGCATCTAATCCGAGTTTTCATTTTTAGTTTTTATAACCTGTTAGAACTCAAGAGGTTAAAGATTCTTAATAAGATTAATTAAATACAGTCCAAAAGGAAAATAAAAAACATCAATACCAAGTTAATAATGGGCACCAGCTAATCCAAGAACATAAAAACAGTGTGAATGGTCAGTGTAAAGAAGTCAAGCATGTAATAACATAATCTTGAACACAAAACTTTGTAATCAAACTAGCACGGCCTTAACTCTCTAAAATTTGGCTTTAGAATAAATAAGACATGATGATACACACATAGTTCTACTATTAAAAAAAAAAAAAGCTGCATCATTAATCGGGGAACTTGCTTGCAGAATTTATGAATTGCTAGATATACATTTGATCTTTGTAGATTAAATGAACAAGGACTACAAAAGATGCAATTGTTTCTCAACAAAATTCAATGACCAACTATAATGGGAATTTAACAATTTCCATCAGGCAAAGGAAAAGTAAAAAGATGGTGTGAAATCCTTTTTCAGAATCAATTCAATGTAAAAGCATGAGTCGGATTCTACAAACTGTCTGGGCTATAAATCAAAGTTGGAACTATTTTTCAAATGTGGTATCTTTTTTTTTTTTTTTTTTTTGATGAATAAACAAGGTAGAATATATTAAGCATGAAAAGAATACAACCAAAGACTCCCTAAAGTACACTGGAGGTATACCGCAAGGGAGCGGCCAGAAAAGAAAAGGCAGCTAAAAAAGGCCACCAGCCCAAAAAATCATTTACACCCCATCTAAGTTTAAAAAAAAAAATTCAGTAAAGACCTGTTCCTATCCCTACTGTACACATTGGACCACAACCATAAATGACAACATAAATTAGAAATCACAAGATGAAACTCCAAATTCCACCACAAAAAAAATCAAAAACAAAAAACACCAAACCACAAACCACAAACAAACAACTAATTCAACATAAAACTCTATAATCACATTGGTTTTTAACAAGTAAAAACACCATCACAATAACAAAAACTTTAATTAAATCAATCCGGTGACGCTAAAATCAAGAAAATGATCGTGATTGAGAGCTTACAAAGTGGCGAATCTTGATCCAACAAATTGACCCGCGACGAAGGAGATCAGGGAAACCCTAATGGGTGAAACCTAAGAGAGGAGAAAACCCCTTGTCAATGGCGTTGTCTTCAAACAGTCGAGAGGAGAAAACAAGGGAAAACAAACCCTAATAATTGCATAAATGGGACAAATGGCAGTGGAAGAATATTAATATGGAATTACCAAGCATGACAACATATTTGGTTTAAGTCGAATTTCTACTATCATGGACAACGGCATTTGACAATTCCAATTGTCGTTGTCCATGACAGCGACATTACGCACTATTTTTGGCCATTAGTTTGCTTTCCAAACTAATTTTATAATTTTTTTTTCAATTAAATTATTTCGGTCTAAAACTCTATATGGAAGCTGTTTCAACTGTTTCTCACCACCCAATGCACTTCAAAAGGCTATCTTGCAAAAACGGTTTTCATATGGTTTAGAAAGAGCCAGGGTTTTCTTCATTAAAAAAAAAAGTATGCGTGCTATTTTGAGAGAGAGAGAGAGGTACGTTTTCCATTTCTTGTTACTTGTTATGGGAAAATTTTATTGGATCTTGTTTGTTTGCTGACAAATCTAAGGAAATGGTAAGTAAAAAAAATTCATCTGAGCTTCAATTGGGAAAATTGAGGTTTTTTTTGGAAGTTTAGACTGTGTTAGCCATAATAAGTATAGGTTTTCTGTCCGTGGATCTATATTCACAATGGCATTTGGGTGGAACAAAGGGCTTTAGAGAGAGAGAGAGTACTTTTGATTTTTTTATGTATAAGAGAAAAAGAAAAATAATTCCTCTTTCAAGTTCTAAAAATAATAAATTTGTCCTTGGAGCTAGGTGTTTAGTGTTAGGAGAAGCATTTTGTTTGGTTGATGAGAAATTTGAGATATTAGATGATAAGAAAATTTCAAAATTTCTATTTGTAGGTTGGTTGAGAAGGGAGGTTGACTCTTATCAGGAGTACCTTGTCTAGCATGCCTATCTATTACATGAATTTATTATGCATGCCCATCAATTGTTTGGGAGGGTGTTTTGACAAAAAGCTCAAATCTGTCGTGGTAAATAGTGTGTTATGACAAATTGAATGGTGGTTTGGGAGTTAGATGCCTCTATGAGCTTAATAGAGCACTCTTATGTTAGTGGTTGTGGTAGTTTTTCTAACGAGAGAGATTCCCTTTAGAGAAAATTTATCAGCAGAAATTGGCCGACACAAGGGGCTAAAATGCGACAGAGAGGTTAAGGTCGGGCTGAAGGAGATTAGAAAGAAGTGGGGATCGTTTCCTAATGTCAAATATCTTGGGGATGGTATGAGGGTGTGTTTTACAGATAAGTGGAAGGGAGTGAGGCTTTATGTGATTCTTTTCCCTCCTTATTCGTATTGGTAGCTAATAAAGAGGTTTTGGTCATAGGCGTTTGGAATTCCTCGAGGGAGGAGAGTGGATGGATTCCTTGTTTCTCCAGACCGTTTAATGATTGGGAGTTGTTAGAGGTAGAAAGATTTTTCACTTGCTCAAAGATAAGAAGGTTTTTCCTAGCAATGAAGACAATTTTTTTCCTAGCAATGAAGATAATTTACTTCTAAAAGAGAAAAGGATGGGTGCTTTTCTGTCAAGCTTCTCTACAAGGCTTTGGATTGGTGTAGTGTTGTGTTGTTACTGGTTCATTCCATTTGGAATTCTTGTATTCCCTCTAAGGTGAGTTTTTTGCTTCTTGGAAGCCTCGGGGAAGCTTATGTCAGATCACTCAAAGAAAGTGGGAGATATCAGTGTTCCTTTTGTAAAGAAAAAGGAAGAAACTATGATATCTTGATTCATTGCTCAAAGGCTAGGTTGTTGTGGGGCCTTTTTTTTAGCCCTAGTTGGCATCAAATAGGTCTTCTCCTTGTCTGTTAAAGATACCCTCCTCAGTTGGCATGGATTATTTGTGGGCAAAAGGCGAAAGAGGGCTTGGATGGCAGCTCCCTTTGTCATTTTTTGGTCTATATGGCATGAAAGGAACATAATTGTGTTTGACAATGAAGAAATGTCGGTTCATAGAATGAAGTATTCTTTTTTTATTTTGTAATTTGTGGTCCTATACCAAGTTGTATACAACTAATACACCAAACTCTTTGCTTGATTTTTTGATGTGGATGGGTTGTAAATGAGGGGTAGTGGGTAGTTTTTTTTTCGTTTCTTTTCCTTTCATCTCTTCTTGTATTCCCCTTTTGGCTTCTTTTATATACCCCCTGTATACTCTTGGTTGCCTCTTTGGGTGCTTTTTTGTGTTTAATATATTATGTGTTTTTATCTATCAATAAAAAAAGACCTAGACAATATAACCCATCCTTTTCATGCCTCAAACCAATCATCCTCTTTATCTTAAGGTCCTGGAAATTTGAAGATGAAATTAGGGAAAATTTAAAGCTTTAGTAAATTTGCTTAAAAAGGAAAACTAAATGGAAAATCAAGAACATAAAGGCTATGGGATAATAATAAAGACTCAATGAGTTGAGTGGTATGTGTATCACAAGAACTAGAGTTGGAAAGTACTTGTCTAATTGAAGCATGAAGTTGGAATGATTGTGTTGTACCATCAATATATTGATGAACTCATGAACATAATTTGATTCACCAGAATTTGTAGACCAATCAGGTTCAAGTAACTAGTACCAATAGAGGTTCATACTTCCTATCACCATGTTCACCTATATGGCTACCTCTATGAAAACCACCATGAATATTATTGTTCACCATTGCTACTGCAAGAGCCACATGGAGAATTATATGACTTCTACTACCAAACATTAGAGAAGAAGACTAAGGAGGAGTCATAGTAGAGCTTCACATTAAAGAAGACTTTAGTAGCTGAAAATAGTCATTAGTGGTAGTGGTAGGGGTCTTGTTAGCAAGAATCCAACTCACACTCCAAACTAGATAGCAGAGAAGCAATTGTGAACTCCCAATGGCACGTTTTTACTTTAAGTCAATGATAGAAGGTCTACGTTCCGGTAAGTTGATCCAATAAACTTTGGAAAGTGCTATAGTATTTAGAGAATGAACTTCTAGATAGCTTAATAATAAGCTCAAGAAATGTTGTTGTTAATTGAGCAAATAATTCCCCCATATTTTTTAAAGGCATGCTTAAGGCGAGCCTTCACTCAAGACACAACCACTCCCTTGTTACAACGTCTCACTTTCCTAGAGATGTGCCTTATTTCAGAGGTGTACCATGTAAACTTTAATTTCCTTTCTAAACACTTTTATTCTTGAAATTTCTAATTATATATTGAAATTTATATAATTTCATTACTTTTTTATTGGATATCTCTTTTAACTATTAGGAATCTTAAATTTTTTATTAATTTGATTAAGTTTTGAATCATATATTATAAAATCGATGTGCATCTAAGGTTTCATTTCACTTCACTCAAGTGTGCGCCTTGTGTTGCACCTTGCGTCTAAGCTACAAACGACTTTTGCACCTAGGTACACCTTGTGCCTTTTGAAACTATGAATTCCCCTAGCGAGTTTGAAATATGTTCAAAAGAATCACAAAATCTAGTTGTAGTAGTAATTTAGGGTAACACATGATGCCACCATCATCCCATAATTATAAAGTCCTCATGCAGGTTCCCATGACTTTGCATCTAAGTAGGCATCATCTCTAAAGAATTTCACTTTCCTCTTTCCACCATTAAAAAGAAAAAACAAAAAGAAATCTGAAAAATCAATGGACCTAAGCAAGGAAATTAACTCCATTGAGTTTTTCTTTATGCCATTGATTTAAGTATTGAATCATCCTTGAAGAGATGTGATTTATCATTAGACATGAATAATGTCAAAATGTTTGGGATAATAAGTAGTGTACAACAACCTTAAAATAACTTGTGAACCCCACTTTGAATGACTAACAATAAGGATCATACAAAAACTATGAACTATTTACATAAATTCAGAACACACATGTTAATATTCTTAAGATCTAACAGAATAACAGAATCTTTGGCCCTAAATGACGAAAAAGCAAAATCCTCTAATCCAACCATACCATGTACCACAAAAAGAAAAAAAAAGAAGCAAAAAACCATAAAAAGATAAAATAGTCCTGTGATGTTAGCTTGATATCAGCATGCTGTTTCTTTTTTCCTTCAAAAAATTGGGGGAAAATAGTGAGATTTCAGTCCAATGCTAAGTTGAAACCATATAGTTATGGTTATGGGTTTAGAAGTAGGAAAAAGAGAAGAAAAAAAATACATCAAAGGGGTTCGGTTTGTCTTCTTTAGTTTTCCTTTTTATCTTAAATGATCAAACAAATTACATTGGTAGATGTAGAATTCTTTTCTTGCATTTGGCCTTTTGTTATTTTGAAGAAATTATTTATCAATCAAAAGTAAAATGTGGTTGCATAAAATCTTAAATGATCAAAATTTCCTTCTTCTTCTTCTTCTTCTTTTCCTTTTTATCATAACATTTTTAGATTGACTACTAGAATTTTGAGATAAGCTTGTTTAGTTTAGTGCACTATTATGATTAGTAAACTAGTTCATGATATTCAAATCTTGTGATATGTTTCCTAACAAAAATTTCTCATAAGTACTCTATTCAAATTCATCCCATCTTTAAGAAAACAATAAGCATGCAACCTCTAGTTAATCAAAGTTTTGATAGCATCAGGTTCTTTGGGTGTTATATGCAACCCATATCATCAAGGAAATATACTTGCATGCTAATCTTACATCAAAATTCTAAAGGAGCTCATATGTAGAGAGGAAAGCACTCAAACCATGTTTGGATCCTGTTAATATGTTTAGTAGTTTCATTAAAAACCATTTCTATACAAACTAACAAAAAAATTTTAGTAAGTCATTTTAAGTTAGAAAATATTTAAATCTAAGGGTAAATAAAGCTTGTTAAATTTAAGGGTAAAGCTTGTTATATTCGTGAACCTTTACAATCATTTTCTTAGTAGCTAAAGATAATATAAATTAATAGTACCTAACCAAAGAGATAGAGTTGCCTTTAGTTTATGTTTTCTTTTTATTTTTTATTAGAGAATGATAATGGTTCTCTTACTCTAGTTAGTTTCTTTAATTGCCTCCTAGTTTGTAAATCTTTCTCTTGGTTAAGGGATATAGGTCAAGTATACCTTGAGTTACTTTTTTTAGCACCTTTTTTTATAATTATTTTATACATTTCTTTGTGTATAAAAAATAGCATCCAAAAAAAGCATACATGGTATGTGTAAAGGTACCTTACAAAGCAATAGGATACACAAAAAATAACTCATTCGCCTCACTTAAACTTAACCAATTGATAACTCTCCAACCTTTCTTCTTATTATTTCTAACAAAGATATATGTTAACTTATAAGGACATTTCTTATTGAAGAGTGCATCACCTAATTTATTCGATTAGAACATAATTAGTTGCCATAATATAACTTCTTTCAAGTAGTGTAGAAGGATGACCAATACTTTGTACTTTGCACAAATCCTATCTATTCACTATCCTTTAATCCTTATGATTTACTTAAATGTTAATGTCCCTCCTATATAGCTTCTCAGGTATAAAAATCAAGTCTTGATGTAAGCCAAGAATTCTAAACAATACTAGAAGGGAACCACTCTGTTCTAACATTAGAAAAAAAAGGAGAGGTTTAACTAAGAATTTGTCACACTTCAAGTTTGGCCAAATTTTTTGTCTTTTATATTCATTCAAATTGTTTGCGCTAGATCTCTCTTAGAAAAGGCCTTCACCCCATCTAGCTACTAGTTATGATTCTATCTAACGAACCTAAGGTTTCAACAAAGTCTACCTCTTCTTACTCCCATATACCTTTACTATGCATATACCTTTGGTGGTGGCTATTAAATCTAATATAGGGAAAGCCTATCCTAAGCGTTAGCTAACTCACCACCTATACTCCTAGAATTTCACTCTCTTCTTTTTTCTTTCCCTAAATCGAAATCTTCTATTAAAGGCCTTCCATCCGCATCTCATTACCTTTCACCCTAATAAATATCAAACTAAGACTTCAGTAATGGCAGAAATATGGATTCAGATAAGTGCTCTACCAATAACTTTCTTTACAAGCAATTCAATAGTCCAAGTACATGCAATGAGATTACAGGGAAGACATTCCCCTACCCAGGCTCACAGCCGAATATTCGCTTCAGAAAATGGTAACCAGCTTTCCCCAAAAGGGACAACTACACTAAATAAAGACAAAAAGCATAAAAGAGATCATTTCCTAAACAACCCTTAGTTAGTTACCAACATCCTTGACTTTGGTCTTCTGGTGTAAACCTTCAAAGCTGGGCCTCCAACTGTGCTCTTAGCATTGCCTCCTCCATTTTTAGCAGCCTTGTCCTCAAGGCTGAAAGTAGAGAATTTGGTGCAAAAGTCAGTTTCCCCCATCCAAGTGGCTTCCTTCATACCCCATTTAACTTTACAAATTTAAACCCCGTTAGCCTCTCGCTTAGCCCCACCTTGTCAACAAAATCTTTTCTACACACATCCTTTTCTTTCTATCCCAATGTCTGATTGAAATTCTGTCATCAGGAAAGTGCCTAAAAACCTTTCAAGTAGAGATAAGAAAGATTTATGTACCTTCAAGTTACCTAACTCCAAATGATACAAGGCACTGTGGGACCCTACTCGATCTCATTTTACAGGACTCACAAATGAAAAGATGAAATGGGTTGACTTCAGTTTAAAAATTCATACCCGAGGGAGTGAACGATTTTTCTTGAGTCACTATACTTACTTTTGTTTTTATTTTATAAAGGGGAAACCAAGCAAGAACAAAAAACCCAGGACTCGGGAAGTATGGAAAACTACCACAAAAACTGGGGACTCGGTCCAGATCAATACCTATCTTGAAGGTACTCCATATGAGGAGACCCCCAGCCTCGAAACTCCGGTCTCTACTAGTGAATTGCAGGTCAGAGAGCAGGTCAAGATCAACAATCCCCAGTTACATAGATGACTCGACCGTCAATCAACCCTAATTCGTAGCTATCATAAACACTCAACCAATCAAAACAATGGGTGCGCACTGCGGGTCCCCAGCCAAGTCATAAGAGGTCACTAACCAGCTCAAATGCAATCACTAATTATTAAAATCCAAACAATCATAGCACGATATGAATTATAAATAATTAACACCAAGCATGTACCGAGGTCATGAAGCCATACAAGAATGTGAATAGGAAAATAATACATCATATCATGCCTAAACCAACATCTGGATCCCATACCAAAAAGTGGAAGCAGTCAAATGAGGTAAGTGGTTTGTTTACAAGACATATTCCTTTAAAATCAATAAACCAAACCATACACTTACCAATCCCATTGCTCATCACCTCACTTGTTCAAACCGAAATGAACTCAGACCTAGCAGCCTACGTGTTCCTCGGAGCAAATAGATAATCTGATAATAGATCAGTTGAGACATATAAATGGGGGTTGCCCATGAGTCGCCTTGCACAACCGCTGAACCGGTTCTCAACAAGTCCCAAACAATTGAGAAAAATTTGAACTTTGTCGAAAATTCTCACATAGTATGAATCCAACAAAACAACGATGCATGATTCCGAGCCCGAATGAGTGAGAACCAATTGAAACATCTAATAAAGTGTTCTAAATGGGCCGCAACCAAGCCAATTCTATTTATTAAACGAAGACCACGACTCACTAATTTAAAAGCAATGCAGTCACCTAGATCCCTAGAACAAACTAAAATTCAGCTACCTAAATCCCGTGAACTTAGCTACAAATTCAACTACATAAAGCCTCCACATACAACCACTGTTCCTAGAAAGTCATGCCATTCACAAAACGTCCCAACACAAATTTATGGGAATGAACCCAAGTAACCATTCACATGCAATGCCAAAGGCTCAAACCAACCCCAAGGAGACAAGAGACCACCTTGCAATCACACACCTACATTCAACTAATAATCAGGAACCTGCTCATCCAACTCAATACACAACCCAGCCATTGCTTTCAAAACTTAACCCAATGAACCTACTGTTTGGTTTCAATCGTTCAGCCGTCATATAAGTTTTCAAAAATTTTCAAGACCTTTCTCATAGAGTCAGGAATCCAAAAAAACAAATGGAGTGCAATTCTGACTCCGAATGAGTGAGAATCGACAAAAACAAAGCAAAGTACCAAAACGGCTATTTCGGAAAACTGAACATAATGAACCGGCTGGTTTGGTTTTCCAACCGGTCCATCTGGTTGAGAGAAGTTCTCAAAATTTTTCAGAAGCTTCCTTACAGAGTCAGTAATCCAACAAAATAAATGGAGTGCAATTCGATTCAACATTCAAGATCCGACACAAACAAAGCAAAGTACCCAAACCGCCGTTCTGCAAGAAATAAACCCAATGAAATGGATGGTTCTGGCTTCCCAACCGGGCCCGCACGCTGAGAAAAGATCTCAAACTACAAACCTTCCTCATAGAGTCAGGAATCTAACAAAACAAACGGAGTGCAATTTCAACTTTGAATGACCAAAAACCGACACAAACAATGCAAAGTACCCAAACTGTTGTTCCGGTAAATAGAACCCAATGAACCGGCTGGTTCGGTTTCCCAACCGATCCAAACGGTTGAGAAAATATCTCAAACTTGTCAGAACCTTCCTCACATAGTCAGGAATCCAAAAAAACAAACGGAGTGCAATTCCGACTCCGAATGATTAAGATCCGACACAAACAAAGCAAAGTACCAAAGAAAAGCATAAAAGAAACTGGAGAAGAATATAACTTTCGTACATGTAGGATTCACGGCTATCCCCCTGTTTTTTCTTCTTTATTTTCTGCTTCCAGTGAAACCGAGTCTTCTCTTAGTGCTCTTCCTTTCTTCTTCCATTCTAGCCTTTATATTTGAAACCCTACCTCAGCCTTTGAACCCACCTTGTTCCTACCACTTTCAACTCGAATCGCCTCCTCAAGATGGGATACACACTTCATTAACGCCCAGATCTTAGGCCACGGAACCTTTCAATTTTTTTAGTTTTCACTCACTAAGAATCCATATGGATTCATGGTGGGCCGTAAGGAACCTAACCCAAGGCCTAAAATGGACCCACAATATTTCCCAAGGTCAATCTGGAGCTTATGGGCCTGAACTATATAGGATTTGGGTTCCAAAATCACAAAAATCAGCGCTCCACACAAGTTGGCTCGACTAACCAGTTGATTTGGATGCCAACCAGTTGAGCCGGTTGAGAAAAATTATGAAATTTTGATAAAACGTTCCCTAAAGAATAAGGAGACTAACAAAAAAAATGGTACACAATTCCAAGTTTGGATGAGGGAGATATGATCAAAACAAGGAGGAGTGCTAGCCAAAATCACCTAAAAAACAGTGTTGTATATGTACTGCACTGATGAACCAGTCAAACCGATTTGTCAAATGGTTGAAAAAAATTATGAATTTTTAATAAAAACCTCCTTAGCGAATAAGGAATCCAACAAAACAAACGGCACCTGATTCCGAGTTCGGACAAGGGAGATACGATCGAAACAAGCTCTAGTGTCTCGACTGACATACTTTAACAAATCCCGATCGAGCTAAAACCCATAGGGGCCCCCACTGCTCCTATGGTACTCCATGCTAATAAAAACCGCCACGATGACACTTTGAAATGAACTACATAATGCGACTCACGGACCACATGCCCACTTGAGGCTCGAAACCGACTAGGTGTTAAATGGCCCAACAAAGGGGCTATACGAATGATGATGAGCGCGACATCCATGCGATAAAAATGTTGCTGAGGACGTACCGAGGCTTCAAGGTCAGGCTCCTCTTTGTTGAGTGAATGAACGAAAGTGAATCAGAAAGGGCGCAACGATGCAAGAGTGAAATGAACTTGCTTAAGAAGACAAATGACCAACAATTTTTTCCCCCCTTACCCAACATCAAAGGCTACCGTATCGTAGTCGCCCTACCAAGGACTTAGGAGAAACCCGTGCACGATGCCCGGGAAGATGAGTGATCCGAGAATGCTCTTAAAAGATAATGAACCGAGCAAGCACTGTGAGAAGGGTCCAAGCAAGCACCTAAAAGGGCTCAGGCAGATCTAAAAGGTAGAACTGCGTGCCGTCGGAAGTAGAATTCGGGCAAGTGCCGGTGCAGAATTTCGGCAGTACTAGAAAGCGTAGAATCCGCAAGCGCCGAAATCCGGTGAGTGCCAGAAAAGGGCAGAATCCGAGCAAGTGCCGCAGGCGGGCATAACTGGGCGAAAAGCTGAAAAGGAAATACAAAGCAGTATTTGAAAGGTGAATCCAACTGCTAGCATCGGAGAAGGGTCTAGATGATATCGTGAAAGGGTAGAATTCGGCGAGTATTCGCAAATGTGAACCGAGTGGCATTAGAAAGGGTAGAATCCAGGCAAGTGCTGGAATGGTGGAATCCGAGCGAGTGCCGGAAATGTGGGATCCAAGCGAGTATCGGAGAAGGGCCCAGGTGAGTACCGGGAGAAGGATTGGAGAAGGGGTAGAATCTGGGCGAGTACCGGAGAACCACCAAACTAAAAGGGGATAGGGGATGCCAAAACTAAGGCTCTAGACGCCTAAACTGAATGGGGATGCCCTAAAACAAAACCTAGAGCAAAATGGGGAGACTCGGGATGCAACCATTGAGATACTGACCTTGATGACAAAAAGGGTATGCCCTAGTGTGACGTTAGAAAGTGCCAATAAAATGACAAGCGAGAAAATCACAAACACCACTAACAAGATGGAAAGAATGAGGTACGCCCCTGTAGGACAATTCTACAAATGTGACCAAATGTGGAAAGGAAAGGGCTATGCCCTCTGCCTAGGCCAATGCCATGTCAAAATCCCATAACTGCACATTTGGTCAAAGTCGGAGAGCTGAAAACATCACAATCATTCATTCATGAAAAATCATCCATTTTATTCCACAACAATATCCACAAAACTGATATAGGGCATGCCCCAGTGTGCACATCTGATATGCAAGTGCCTCGATGAAAAGACTTTGAAATAAACCTAATTGTCTAAACAAGTGAACAAGACAACATATGGGGTGTACGCTAGCGTGCACTCCTACTGAGTTGAAGAATATGCGTGAATCTGACCCCATGCTAGCCCTTAGAAGCACTCTGCTGTATAAAGAAACCTGGATGCAAGTGGAGCATACTCAAACTTTGATGCCAAAATATCTCTACGCGAAATGGGCTGCCAGTGTACATGCGTAAGAGACAAAGACAACATGAAAGGATGGGGGTATGCCCTAGTGTAAATGTGTCAAAGCATCAAGCTAATGGGCTATCAAACGATCCCAATTCTCTCGTGATTATCCGGTAGACCATCACGGACTGATGCAAGAAAATCAATGCAGGTTAAATATGCGACCTCGATACTCCCCAAGAATAGAGACATGTCAACATCCCGTACTCACCAGGTATAAAACCTGGCCCATATAAAATGCTTCAAGTAAACATGAGATCTCACGGTCTCGTGCCCTACACTGGAATCAATGGGAATAAAAGAAAGACGAATGATATGATGGGAAACAAAGGCCCAAATACCCACAAATATCGCTAAAACCTCGTGACGCCAATGTCAAATATCAGTCAACATGAGTTAGCGGGTGTCACGCCCGAGGTTTTAGAGACTGGACTGACTCTTTACTCGCTATTCGACTGCGCTGCCCAAGTCTTATAACTATATCAACATACATACAGTCCCAGTCCCGCCATACATACAAAACTATAGTACATTTACATTTACCAACTAGCTGCCAGAACCCACAGGATGAACCCACTAGTGTGTCAGCGCAGAATGCCAAGATCACCTGCCTCCTCTTCTCACCTACAAGTGATTAAAATCAAACATTTCTTACGCCAGTGAAACACATATGTATTATGCATATACACATTTATAGTACACATATAACAATAACAAATATCAGACCTTCACATTCATATGAACTTATACACCATTATGCTGAATGTACTGGGTCTTATTCGATCTCCCATATGATCATACTTGTACTAATAGCAACTTATGCTTGTTTAGATCTCCCGTAGGAGTTATGAGTTTATTCTTGTCCTGTAATCTCGTAGGTATTACGACAACGATACACACTGCTTACTCTTATTCATCAGTTAAGGTTGTTAATATAGAACGCGGGGAACATCAGACCAGGTAATAATAGTTCAGGACAACATGCTAATATACCTCGAAGATATCAGACAAGATCAAGTTGCCGTGAGCACAAAGCAGAGTGTCAAGCACAGATTAGAACAAGCCCCGCCATTTTAATGTGGTGGTCATAGCACTAGCAGAGTGCCCAAGAACTTACCTAACGCACTCGCCCATGCAATGTATGTCTGAGCACAGCAGAGTGCCGGCTAATCGATCACATGCCCCGCCACGAATAACTCCATTACAAACACTAAACCTTAGCTAAAGAATCCAAGGATTCATACCAAAGTTCACCCAACTATACAAAACCATGGAAATATGAAGGATTCCATATCTAATGGATATTAATTAGGGATTTTCAACCCAACTTCCCATAAATCTAGAGTTAGGATGTATTCCTAACAAAACCCTAGAAAGGGAACAAAACTATTATCCAAAGAAAACCCTAGCAATCCATACCTAAGTAGTTTTTATACAAAATCATACTAGAATCATACAAAAACTTTAGAATTCCATACCTTTGCTTGACTCCTCTTTCTTCCTCTTCTTCTTCTTCCTCTTTCTCCTAACCCGTATGCTCTCTTGTTTGGAGACCAAAAAAAATGAGTTATTTTTGTCTTCCTCCCCTTTTTATAGTTAAACTTTCTTTTATTTGCCTTTTAGTCCTCCATCATTCTATTATTTGCATTAATATTTATGTTATTTCCACTTTAGCCTCTAATCTTATCAACTCATGACTTTTATGCCCCTTTTTGACAAAATTACATATCTTGTCCTTATGTTCGTAAATTCTCCTGCCCTCACCTATGTTTCGCATTTAAATTACGAAAAATTCAATTTATGCCTACAAACTACCCTAAACACGTTGAAAACGACTAGGGTATATTTCGGGGTGTTACACAAGGTGACTCAACCAACATCCGAATGAACAATGTTAAAAGACAAGTGAAGTGCACCAAAGGACACATCGCTAATAGCTGAGAGAATGACGATCAACAAAGGTAAAAGAAGACGCGAAGGATAAGACAAACGATGAATGGTTAAAGCAAAAATGGAGAAACAAGCTGATACAACCGCAATGCGACTATGACGAACAACCTTCATCCCAGAACAAGTCAAGCAAGTCACTATAAATGGGAGTGGTGATGCAAGTAATGATCCAGTGACCTAGTGCGGCTAATCTAAACCTCATTCCCAATGTGTTACCCGTGATCCATGGAGAAAGATCGCACAATGCTCACCCACCCCAGAGAATACAAATCTCTCGAACCCAAATGACCTTTGATGATCCCAAGTATATTAACGAATACCAAACAAACACAAATTTATTTTTTTATTTTTTATTTGTGTCAAACCACCAATGCAGGCCGAATGCCATGCTAACACAATCCAACAAAAAGAACCTCAAACCTTTAATCCCAAATGGTCCCCTTGACTTAAGAATCCCGGATCAAAACCTATAGGCGGAACTAAAGGTGTGACAAACCTGACTGGTAGCTCTGGGATGACAGCACGTCATCATCACACAAAAGGAGAAAAAAGTAAAACGAATAGAGATGATTGAAACTAGACTCAAAGGCAGACGGTGTGAAGATGCAAAATGGAGAAGAAAAGAAACAAGCAATGATGCGAGAGTACAAAACCAAGAATGACACAATGCTCATAATGCTCACAGATCCAATTAATAAATAAAGCGCATTGTGGCAGCTCAACTCAAAGCCAAAAGTATGCAAGGTCGAATGAAAGAATAGGCTATAATAAACCACGTAAGGCCCAAAGCGGCAGCAATGGGGATATATCACTGCACTGGTGTGCAACTAAAATATGGCTACTCGAAATGAAGGCCACCCATCCTGTTACCATGATCTCACGCGTAGAACTTCTTCAGCTGATCCACATTGACTTGCTCGTGAACCGATTTCCATCCAGACCGTCAACCGTGCAGCTCCCTCCTCAAGTCGATCTCTGGCGACAAGGTGCCCGCTCCAATCTCTGGGCCTAAACTTGCCCTAGGTCGCTTGATCAATCCCCTGAGGACTTTCAAGACTAGGTCACCTCTTTGGAATTTCCTAGGCTTAACCCTCTTTCCGAATGCACGGGTCATTTTCCTCTGATAAGCTTGAACATGGTCTGTTGCTCTCAATCTCCTCTCATTAAGAAGGCTAAGTCATCATAACCCGGATCGAGCTCACTACCCCATATCGATGCTCTAATGCTACCTCATGATCCCATCTACTTTAACAGTGGCACCGCCTCCATGCCATATACCAAAAAGGAGGGTGTAGCCCCAAGAGAGGTATCGAAAAGATGTACGATAAGCCCACAATGCAAAAGGGGAGCTTCTCCAGACCAATCCCTGTATGCCTCACCATCTTCTTCAAAATCCTCTCGATATTCTTATTCGTATCTTCAATCGCCTCATTAAATTATGGCCTATATGTAGATGATCTATGATGCTGAATGCCATACTCTTGAACCAATATGTCCACCTCGCCCCTGAAATGCACCCCTCTATCAAAAATCAACTCATGAGGGACCCCATATCGGCAGATAATGTGTGATCTTATGAACTGCCACCTCCCTGGTCGTCAATTTCCATGCAAGAAGAAGCCCACCAATTTAGTGAAATAATCAATAGCAACCAAGATGTACTCATGCCCACCTAAGACCCGGGTGAGATCTTTCCAATAAATATCAACATAACACCCTATACCAAAACGACCAAGGATGTGAGTGCATGCACTCTCAAAAAGGTGGCACGTGTATCATCAAGTCCCCGCGCATCCGACACCTAGACATCTCAAGACAACCCGGCAAATAACTGCTCCATAGTCAACCGAAAAGTAACTACCTCATGATCTTACGCGGGGCCAGCACGTGGCCTCCATGCGGGCTACAGACTGGAGCATTTAATCTCAACCCACACCTCGCGTATGTCCGTAAATACACATTAGCCTCGGTGATCTCCTACAAAGGGCATCCCCACAAATAACAAATCTGGTGGCCAACTGTCTCAATGCTCTCATATCCTTGGTTATGGCTATCTCAAGGTAAGTGCCACATGACAAAAACTAATAAATATCATGATACCATGGCAGACCATCCTTGCTACTCATTATCTCTAATCAAACAATGCAGCGATACGGGACTCGGTCTCACTAGTAGGTCGCATAATCACTCCCCTTCAAGTAGAATTCCCGTAAACTACGGTTGGGCGGTGGTTAACGACGTTGTAAATCATTCTTGCCCTAAGTGATGGTATATATCTCAACTCACAACTGCAACCAAAGAGTTCATAAACACGGTAGGCTTCATCTTCCATCTCGAGTCCTCCGCATACCCCTGGCTCCATCAGATAACTAAGTTGGAATCCCCATAGATCTCCAATTGTCTAATGACAAGATCCAGTGTGGTCTCCAAACCTGTAATGCATGCCTCGTACTCAACAATGTTATTCGTCAACTGATGATGATCAGAAAATACTAAATGAACTGATCTGGGAATGTGATCACCCTATGGTGATATCAATAAGATACCAATACTGGGTCCCGATCGAGCGGGCGCACACTATCAAAGTACAATTGCCATCCTTGTATCGCCGTCATTGAAACAAATTGCCTACCGAGAAATCATCGCCACCGTCTGCGGCAAAGAAGCCAGATGATCTGTAACAATGCTTCCCTTTGCTGATTTATGTGTGACATATTGAATATCGAACTCTGTTAACAATACCAACCATCTCATGAGTCTACCAGTCAGAATAGGTCGGTCAATATCTCAATGGATCTAATCGAGAGACTAAAAGTATGGAATACTCTGTCACATAGTGCCTAAGTCTTCTGGTGGCCCAAACCAAAGCTAAATAGAGGCACTCAATCATAATGTATTTGCACTCGTATTCCAACATCCACTTACTTAGATAATAAATGGCTCGCTCCTCTTTCCTGAATCATCAAGCTGAAATAACATGCATCCCAAAGCTATATCTGAAACCGAAAAATATGTATGCCAGGGCTCTCGACGTGGAGGCATTAAACCGGGGAGAAAGTAACACTCCCACCTTCTCTCAAAAGCACGTCAGCAATCATCATTCCAAACTGTGGCCGTTCCTTCTCAAAAGACGAAAGATAGGCTCGCATATGTTTGTCAATCTAGCAATGAAACGACTGATATACTGTAGTCTGCCTAAAAGCCTGATCTCTTTCGTCCCTGCGGCATGTCATATGGCCTTGATCTTTTCTCGATCAACCTCTACACCGCACTCACTAACAATGTGACTCCGAAGAATTTCCCGTAAGTTACCCTCCAAAGGTACCTCCTCTGGGATTCAATCTCAATCTGAACCGTCTGATCCTCTCAAAGAATCTCTATAAGGCTGCTAAGTGATCTGCCCTGGCTTGGGACTTCACTATCATGTCATCCACGTATATCTTAACATCTCTATGCATCATGTCATGGAATAGAGTAGTAGCGGCCCTTTGGTAGGTGGCCCCTGCATTTTTCAACCCAAATGGCATGACCGATAGCGTTAGGGTACCCCACTGATGAAAGAAGTCTTCTCCATAGTATCCTCTGTGAGCCATTAAAACTGACATACTTAAAAAACCCATCCATGAAGGACAACATAGGGTGCCCCGCAAAGGTTGTCAGTCAACTAACTGCAGATCGGGCGGTGGGAGGGGAAAATCATCCTTAAATACCTTTATTCAAATTCGAAGTCAACACAAACTCTAACCTCAAAGTATCCTTTTGGGAATGTGGACAACATTAGCTAACCACTCAAGATACTCCAACTATCGATACACGGGGCTTCTCAACACCGAGTTTCTTCTAAATCTCCTCCTAACTCGCAAACTCCATCGAGGTGTAGTCTCCTCACTTCGCCTAACTGGGCCAGCCTAGCATGTGGTAGAAACGGGTAGGTGATTTGAATTCATAGTTGTCAACAAGGCTTGGCATGTCCTCATACGACCATGCAAATACGTCCAAGTATGACTTGAGTAGGTCAATCAATCTACTTCTCTCATCAGGAGACAGGGAAGAGCCAATCCCAATCTCCTTGGGCTGATCTGGTACACCAAAATCTATCAACCCTGTGTTACCAGAAACGGGTGTACTTTCCCCGCCCTCCTCAGACAAAATTAGACTCGACTAACCACCCAATACGTCTCGTGGTCTCCCATATCATTAGCATACATGTGCTGTGGGAGCTGGTGGTGCAATCAAAGGAAAATGCTGTGACACAGGTAAATACTCGAAAATACTCATGTCATTATTATCATCAGAAAAGTCATCAAAGCGGGTGACAAACCCGAACATAGTGTCAAAAGAAAGAGGTGGGTCCACAGAGTTAGACGCTCCCTCAACAAAAACAGTATCATGAGTAATATTAGCAACAACAAGTCCATCACCACCAAACTCAAGCATAGAAATTCCAAACACATCAAAAGCGGATCGGGGCCCGGGTAGGGAAGCATCCGCACGCGCCTGCCGACCATGTCCACGCGGGTAAAGGCAAGCGTTATAAAGTGTCACAAAGATCATAATCAATCATAGAAACCCAAACATGTCAAAAGGCACGAGGCTCCATGTGGCTGCATCCAATACTTCCGCTGCCGCTGTTGATCATGTCCATTTCGTCCATGTAAGTATTAGGAAGAGTCACTCCATCAGTATCATCCCCCAAATCCATATGTAGATCATAGTTAGGGACCTCCTCAGGAAAGCACATGGAAAACACACTAGCTTGATCAGGCGATGGGGGTCCAACTATCACGGCCTCGGGTGGCTCAGTGGTCTTAGAATTCAAACACATCTGTCCTAGGGCTTGCTGAATGCCCCGAATCTCAACCATCCCCAAAACATGGTCAACTCCTTCTGTGTGGGGTGCATGCTTTGATCCTTTAGTAAAATAGTCAGCCAATTGAAAAGTGTACGGGCTTAAGGATAATCTAATGGGACCCTGTGATAAGCGAAGCTTCACTTATCTCAAGAAGACGCCATGTGTCGTGCATCGCCCCGCTGGAGTGTAACCTAATCCATATGGTTTGTCATGATCAATTGTGAAAGAAAACTCACGCGGCCCTTGCTGGTGGTGACCAAAGTGTTGATGTGCTCTAAACCAAGCATATAGGACATGCCTTTCATCATATTGAGTACCAAAGTGTTGATGTGCTGCTCAAAAGACATAGGTACCATGTCTCTATCGTCATCCTCTAAACCAAAAACCTGGACCTCGTAAAAAGCAAACTCGGTCAAGTGCAAGTTGTCTTCACTGTGACTGATTTGTAACACTCGCTCAGAAGAGGTAACAACATCTTTGTCAGACTGTATCGTGATAATGCGCCCCTCGTGTATGAACTTCACCTTCTGATGAAGTGAAGATGGTATATCACCCACCTCTTGAATCCAAGGGAGGCCCAAAAGTAGGTTAAAGAATGATCAATCTCGTAACTCCGGAAAAACATGTATCATCTGACCGGCCCTATCCTCGAAGCATGTGTAGTGAGAAGGCCCATAATCGCTCCTTCCGCCGAGTCCCGCTGCTTCCGACTGTCTGCGGTGGATGGCCCAAATCGAATGGCGAAATCCAAAGCAATGGCAAGAACTTGATTGAACAAATAAATTGTGGTGGAGCCAAGTCCGTGCCAGACGCACGACACCCTACGACCTGAACAAGCAACATCGATGAAAAAAGGACAAACATGGTCTAATCCCTCAGATGGTAAATCATCGTCAGAAAACACTATGCAAATAACCCTATCCGTTGTTAGAAAGTGGATCAGTCCCCTTGGGGTGGTAGCAGTATCAACTCTAATATGACTGAGAGCTTTGATCAATGGGTCTCTATGTGTGCTGGATGAGGCCAATAAGCTCCAAATGGAAATGCGGGCCTAAGTGGTGCGCAGCTGGCGCAAAATCTCATCATCCTCCCTTTGAATCTCATCTCTAGCATCGGTGCCAGCAAAAGGTCTATCAATAGGTGGGGACTGAGCTACCCTCCCACTCCTCGTAACAATCTGAACATCTCTATGTACTGGCCCATACTCCTCCGAGAACATAATGAAGGGTATCATGGACGGAACATGTTGCAAGTATACTGGCGATACCGCTGTCTGGGCTTGGGAACATCATCCGAATCAACTCGCTGCCGCGAGGGAGCTGGCCCAAGGTCACCCAAGGTGTCCCAAATCAACCAAACTCTTATCAATCAAGTCTTGAATAGCATGCCTCAATGCTGCACAACTATCTGTATCATGACCCGCTCCGATGAGCATAGGCATAGCTAAGATCCGTTTCCGACCAAAGGGTAGGTCACGAGTGGTGGTCCGTGCAAGTGGAATCAAACCCCTTCAACCAATCTCGAAATGCTCCTGGCCTGGCATCTAGAGTTGTGTAAATCGCTTGGTCGCCTTGGTGGAGGCGTGTTCTATACCGTTGATGCACGCACATGTGGCCTTCCTCGAGGTGCCCAGGTAGCATATACCGGTCGGTGGTGGCGAATGTAGATAAGAAATTAGCTCTGGCCATTGAAAGGAGAGCTGCATTTGTACTAATCTCAAGTGTATCATTTGGTAAGGAGGTTCAAAACCGCCTCCTCGAAAAGGAGGGGTGACACGGGGACCGTGTCTGTCATGCCAATGGCACTAAATATCCGATGGTCTCGTCCCAACCTTAGCTTCTTTCCCTTGAGTCCGGGCGGGAAGAGCTCGCACATAATCCTCTTAGACAGCCCTCCTCAATGCCATAGAAGCGCCCAACCAATGATCCAAAAGTCCGTCCCGTGTTTCCATGAGATGCCTAGCAAAGCGGGGCTAAAGACTGCGCATAATCATGCTGATCTGATCGTGCTTTGAGGGTCTATCTATAATCTGTGCAATCTTCTCCCTCCAGCGGGGATGAATGAAGTGACTAACTCATCTGGCCTCTGCTTGAGGGCCTTCAACTCTCTCCGGGATACGTCCACTATAGTATTAAAAGAATAATGTCTGATAAATTCCTGTCCCAAAGCAACCCATGTCCTATGCCTCGAAGGGTCCAATGAGGCAAACCAACGCTGATGGCACCACTCAGTGACAGAGGGAAAAGCATGATCATCTGTGCCTCATCTAATCTGTGTCCATGCATAATAGCGCTGTCTGTATAACTATAAGTGAATACGGAGGCACCCTATCCCTGTGTACCTCTCAATGTTCGGCATGCGGAACTCAACTGGCAAGGTTGCCACTAGAAGGTCATCATATCTGTCCCAACCTATAACTCCATCAAAAACATGCAGAGACCTAATCCCCTACTCAATCCTATCAATACGGGCCAGGGTGTCATCAATAATTTGTGCAGGGGCCACTACGGAATGTGGTGTGGTCTCAGTACAAATGCTCCAGCCCGTGGGGCTGATTGAATAGGTGGTGGTGGTAGAGGTGGAACTGTATAGTCCTACCGCATAAAGGTCCGCCAGACGATGGTGGTAGGCGCGGTGGAGGCGCAGAGTCATGCGGGGTGCTCCCTAAAATCGACAATGGTTGGGTCCGATGCTCATCAATCCTCTGTCCTAATCCCAATATAGTGACACCCCGGGCTTTACTTCAGATTTGCAATCTTAACTAACCGGTCAACAGTGGGTATACCGAGGGTCCATATTCTATGATCTCGATGTCTCGTCTAAATCGACCGTGGTGATTCAACCCCTCAACTATCCCAGCTTCTAATTCTAGTCCAAGCTCGAGAATCTAGGTTGGTCTCAATCAACAATCCTATATAAGGAAAGGGGTAATTTAGTCCTTATGACTATCAATCCGGAAATCAATCTGGTAATGCAATCCCACAATGAAATCCTCTAAGGGAATGAGCTGACCTGTGACATCAACATCTAATCTGATATGTGGCTCCACATGCAGGAGCGAGATTCTGACATGGTAATACCTTAGGGGTAAGGTGGCCCAGAAGCCAATAAAGAGAAAACGCAAGTCCTAAAAGGCTAGATGACCGTACCTACAAAGATACGCAACCTAAGATTCTAACCAACAATCAATCAACAATCAAAGTGACACACTGGCCATGCAGGAATCAGTGAAATCTAGCTCGGGGCTATACAGGTCTTAATTGCTCGGACATCCGTCATCTCCATAGTGTTCCTAAACATCGATATAGCCCTTATGCTAGACCATATTCCAAACCCCTAGCTTTGTCGAAGACAAACAATTGGGAATGACTCCTAAAAAACATAAGCAATCCATGAAGAATGGCCGACCAAGACTAGTGATTCGAAACTAAAGGGATACACATGTGCCCCAAAAACACAAACGGCAAGCAGTCATGCAAGGGAAGGAGTAGTCATGCAGCAAACAATCATGCACAAAGAGCAAGCCTACCATAAAATCTACACACATTCTGATCCTCTAAGCCTAATCCCAATGTCAAAGCTAGATACCAATCAATAATGAGAAAGCATGCTATAATCCAACAGGTGAACACACAAGCATCAACAAATCACAAATGAAAGCCAAATACTAATCAAGTGTGTGATCATCAGTCATCTATGTAGCTCAAGAGCCTACTGATCAGAGAACCATGTGCTCCAATATACCCAACTCAAGTTCAAGCTTGATCCTCTTATGAAACCAGAGAATCTGGGTTTGATCCCCAATGGAGTCGCCAATTTGTGGACCCTACCCGATCCACGGGCCGGCGTGACTCGCTTTAAATGAAAAAAGAAAATGTGGGCTGATTTGAGTTTTGTAGTACCATCCCCAGGATGAACGATTTTTCGAGTTGCCACTACTTTGTTTTTATTTTATAAAGGGGAAACCATAAGAACAAAAAAAACCCCTATGACTCAAGATGGGAAAAGCAATTTATAAAACTAGACTTAGGTCCGGGATAAGGTTACCTATCAGAAGGTACCTCATACAGGTAGCATCCTCTGTGCCCCGAACTCTGCCTCTACTAGTGAATCAGGGTATGTGAGACTATAATGGGTCAAAGATCAAACAGCCTCCTAGGCCATAGATGACTTGAATCACATCAACTTACTTATATCTAACATAAATTGACTCTCTAAACTTAACTAGAAAACAATGGGTGTAGACTGTGGTCCCTAGCCAAGCGCTGCATAAGAGGTCAGTCAACAAGCTCAAATGCACCACAAATGTCAAAATCCAAACACCATGTACGCATATGAATACAAATACCAAACGCCCTGCCACGTGACTGAGGTCCCTTTGAACAGAGCAAAGAGGGAATAGGTAGGAAAAAATAATACATCATACATCATGCCTTTAAACCAAATATCGGATCCCATACTAAAAGTGAAGCAGTCGAAATGAGGTAAGTGGTCATTTGTTTTAAAGACTCATTCCTTTAAAATCCTACAAACTGTAAAACCATACTTTTACCAATCCCACATTGCCCACTGGCACCCACTTTGTTCAAACCGAAAAATGAACTCCACTCTAAAGGCGGCTCATGCGTTCCTTGGTGCAAATAGAAGCACCATAATAGATCTCGAGCTTGAGACATGCTAAAATAGGGGGCTGCCCATGAGCCGTCTTGCACAACCGCTGAACCCGAAGTTCCTCAACAAGTCCAAACAATAGTGGATTCTGAAACTTTGTCAGAGGCACCCCATATAGTGCGGGAACTTGACAAAACAAATGGTGCATGATTCCGAGCCCAAATGAGTGAGAACCAACTCAAATTAATTTATTAGGGGCGGTTCTAAAAATCAGCTACAACCAAGCCACCCCATTTTATTAAAATGAAGACCATGGGACTCACTAATTTACATGCAATGCAGCCACCTAGATCCCTAGAACCAAACTGAAATTCATCTACCTAAATCCTGTGAACCTAGCTACAAATTCAACTACATAAAGCCTCCACATATAGCCATCTGCTCCTAGAAAGTCACATATTCTACAAAACGTCCCAACACAAATTTCTGGGAATGAACCCAAGTAACCATTCGCAGATGCAATGCCAAAGGTCAAACCAACCCTAAGGAGACAAGAGACCACCTTGCAATCACACACCTACAATCAACTAATAATCAGAAACCTGCTCATCCAACTATATACACAACTTAAGCTGTTGTTTCGGAAAACTTAACCCAATGAACCGACTGGTCCGGTTTCCTAACCAATCCAGCCAATTGAGAGAAGTTTTCAAAAATTTTCATAACCTTCCTCACAGGGTCAGAAATCCAACAAAACAAACAGAGTACAATTCTGACTCCGAATGAGTGAGAATCGACACAAACAAAGCAAAGTACCAAAACTGCTATTTCGGAAAACTAAACATAATGAACAGGTTGATTTGGTTTCCCAACCGAATCATCCGATTGATAGAAGTTCTCAAAATTTTTCAAAACCTTCCTTACAGAGTCAGGAATCCAAAAAAACAAATGGAGTGCAATTCCGACTCCGAATGACCAAGAACAGACACAAACAAAGCAAAGTACCCAAACGGCTGTTTCGGAAAACAGAACCCAATGAACCGGCTGGTTTGGTTTCCCAACCAGTCCATCCAGTTGAAAACTTGTCAAAAAATTGCTCATAGATTCAAAAATCCAACAAAACAAATGGATTGAAATTCCAACTCCGAATGACCAAGATCCGACACAAACAAAGCAAAGTACCCAAATTGTTGTTCCGGAAAACAAAACCCAAGAACTGGCTGGTTCAGTTTCCCAACCAATTCAAATGATTGAGAAAAGAACTAAAAACTTGTTGTAATCTTCCTCATAGAGTTAGAAATCCAAAAAAACAAACAGAGTGAAATTCTGACTCCGAATGACTAAGAACCGACACAAACAAAGCAAAGTACCCAAACTGCTGTTCTAGTAAACATAACTCAAGGAACCGGATGGTTCGGTTTCCCAACCGGTCTAGACGGTTGAGAAAAGATCTCAAAACTTGTCAAAAGCTTCCTCATAGAGTCAGGAATCCAAAAAAATAAATAGAGTGCAATTCTGACTTTGAATGACCAAGAACCGACACAAATAATGCAAAGTACCCAAATTGTTGTTCCAACAAACATAACCCAATGAACCGGCTGGTTCAGTTTCCCAACCGGTTCAGCCGGTTAAGAAAAGATCTCAAACTTGTCAGAACCTTCCTCACAGAGTAAGGAATCCAAAAAAATGAACGGAGTGCAATTCGACTCCGAATGACTAACACAAACAAAGCAAAGTACCCTAACACATGTCTATAAACAAAAAAGGCAAAGAAAAGCATAAAAGAAACGGGAGAAGCATATAACTTTTGTTCCTGTAGGATTCATGGATATCCCCCTTTTTTTTTTTCTTTCTTTTGTACTTCCAACGAAACCGAGTCTCCTCTCAATCAATGCTGCTTCCGCCAAGAATCTTGGAACCGAGTATCACCCCTCCCCCCCAAAAAAAAAAAAAAAAAAAAAATGTTAGGAAAAAAGCTCTTTCCTTTTCTTCTTCCCCATTCTAGCCTTTATATCCGAAACCCCACCCTTAGCTCTCTCGACCCACCTTTGTTCCTACCATTTTCAACTCGAATCAGCCCTTCAAGATGAGATACACACCCCATTAACGTTCCTTGCATTCACGAGGCGCCTTAACCTTTTCAGCGGGTTTTTAGTTTGCTTCACCACTAAGAATCCATATGATCTCAGGCCGTGAAGAAACTCCAACTCCAAGGCCTAAATGGACTCCACAATATTTCCTGCTGCTGATCTCTCGAGCTTACGGGCCTGAACCATATAGGATTTGGGCTCTAAAATCACAAAAACACTTCCACAAGTTGGGTCTCGACTAATCGTTGAATCGATAACCGCTTGAGCCTGCTAGAGGAAAATTATGAAATTTTGATAGAATTTTCCCTGAAGAATAAGGAGACCAAAAAAAAAATGGTGCACAATTCCGAGTTTAGATGAGGGAGATATGATCAAAATGGCGAGAGTGCTCGCTAAAAACCACCCACAAAAAACAGTGCTTTGTATACTTATCGCCTGATGAACTAGTCAAACCGATGAAACAAACGATTGATAAAAATTATGAAATTTTCAACAAGAAATCCTCGCTTAATAAGGAATCCAACAAAACAAACACACACCCGAGTTCTGGACAAGGGAGGATATATAGAAACAAGCCTGCGTCTGAATTTGACATACCACTAAACTCGATTGAGCTAAACCTCGGGGGGCCCCACTTGCTTCCGTATGGAACGATGCCGCCAATAAAAATAACCAATGATGACACCGATGAACTACATACGCACTCAATGGACCACACAAATGCCCTTCACTTGAGGCCCAAAAACCGACTAAGGTTAAATGGGCCCCAACGGTGCCAGCAAGGAGAACGTATGGGTGAGTGTGACATCCATAGGATAAATGCAGTGCGTTGAGGGACAAAATCGTGTGGTCATAGCATTATTCCCACCTTGCCCACCTTGTAAGGCCCAAAATATCTAGCCGACAGCTTTTGATTTGTTCTCCCTCGATCATCAAATGTTGCCTATAAGGTCAGAACTTAACCAACACCACATTCCGCCTTAAATTGCATCTCTCTTCTATGTTTATCCGTCGTAGTCATCCCATGTTGGGCACTAACTAAACATGATATTTAGCTCTGCTGGGCAGTCCGCCCGTGCTCCAAAGCCCTCAAGATAGCTAGTCCTTCTAACGCCAAGAATTCACGCTGAGGGGGAGCCTCACCATATACTCGAAAGGGAGTCGCACCTGCAATATTTCAAAACTAGTTGTAACAACAAAATTTCATCAAGACAACCACTTACCTTAATTAATTTGGTTGCTTTGAACAAACACTCAAATAAGTTTCAAGGCAACGATTCAGCACCTCGGCTCGTCCATCGGAGCCGTGGCAGGATAGGAGCTGCTACCATTTTCAAACTTGTACCCATAGCAGCCGAAAGATCTCTCCTTCCAAAAATTGCTCATGCAGTAGTGATCAATATTCGCCATAGGAAAGGTGACAGGTAATCCGATAATTTCTCTAACAAAAACCTCCGCTACTATTCGTGCCGTGAAAGGGTGCCGAAGGCTCAGTAAATGGGCATATTTGGATAAGTAGTCTACCACTCCTAAGATGTAGTCAATCCCATTAGATCGTTGCAACCCTGAGATAAAATCCATATTGAGATCTTCCCAAATTTGTTTGGGAATTGGTAGAGGTTGTAGAAGTCCAATAGGGCTCAAGGAGTCATATTTGTTACGTTGAGCCAAAAGTTTGGTCACCCAGTTTTGTTGAGCTAGGGTAGTAATTGGTTGTTGAAGTAGATGCTTTAGGCTATGCTGGTATGTTCTCACTTGGAATTTCTTTCCCACCAAGTATGGGCACCAATGCTGGATTTCCATTGCTAGGGCCATCAGTTCTTTTTCATAGGTCGACTTTCCCCACCATCTCTCGACCAAGGACTTGCTGAAGAAAGCTATCGGTTTATTTTCTTGCATCAGGACAACTCCTACACTGGTACCAGAAGCATCACATTCTATGACAAACGGTTGAGTAAAATCTGGCATGGTTAACATCGGGGCCGAGGTCATGGTAGATTGCAGGTGTTGAAAAGCTGCTTGAGCATTACTGTTCTAACGAAACTCATTCCCCTAATCCTTCTTCAGTAAGGCCTTTAAGGGTTGAGCCATTTTTCTAGTCTATGATAAAACGAAGGTAGTAAGCAGTGAAGCCTAGAAAGCCTCTCACTGCTTTGAGAGATTCCATGGGGTAGGCTAGTTCAGCACACTGGACACCTTGTCGGGATCCATCTCTACCCCTTTACTAGATACTACATGTCCAAAATATTCCAAAGCAAGGCAGCCTAGGGAGCATTTCTTTTGATTAACCTTAAATTGGTGAACTTGTAGTCAAAGATGGCATGGAGGTGCTACAAATGAAGAGTCCAAGTCATACTGTAAATCAATATATCTTAAAAAAAAAAACAAGGACAAACCTCCTCAAATGTGGTTGGAACATATCATTCATAGTGTCTTGAAAGGTGGCTGGTGCATTGGTGAGGCCAAACGACATTACCAGAAATTCATAATGTCTAGAGTGTGTACAAAATGCAATTTTGTGTATGTTGTCAACTGTCACTCTGGTTTGGTGGTACCTTGAACGTAAATCCAATTTTTTGAAATATCGCGCATCGCCCAACTCATCCAACATGTCCTGGATTACCGAAATCGGGTATTTGTCGAGAATCGTCACCTTATTTAACTGGCAATAGTCGACTCAGAAACGCCAACCGCCATCTTTTTTGCATACTAATAATACAGGGTTGGAAAAAGGACTATGACACGGCTGATTGATGCCTGCCATAAGCATTTCTTGAACCAATCTTTCCATTTAATTTTTTTGGTTGAAGCTGTATCTATATGGCCTAACACTTATTGGTAGAGCACCTGGTAGCAATGGTATCCTATGATCTTATGTTCGAGTAGGAGGAAGCGTTGAAGGTTCTGTGAATACTAGATAGTACTGCTAAATAAGACCATCAAGCTCCGCTTGTTGTGCCTCACTACGATCTGTCCTGGTTTTTAAGATGGAAGAAATTAATTTCGTTGAACAGAGTACGACACAAAATTCGACATCCTTCAATTTTTGTAATGATCGAGCCGAAACAAAAGATCTTACTAGTGTTCGATCACCTTGCAGAATCACCCATTCGCCATCTTTTCTGAATTTCATACTGGGTTCAACCCAATTAGAGAGGACCTCCCCCTAATGTTGCCAACCAGGAAATTCCCAAAATAAGATCCACAATACCTAGTGGAAAGACATAACATTCTATCGGAATCTGTGTGGGACCCAATTGAACCTTGACATCACGGTAAACTCCCCTTGAATCTGAGTAAGAACCATCCCTAAGCCGAACCTCGAACTTGCCAGAAGAGTGACATGCAACCCCAATCTGTAGATTGCCGTCTGGTTAATAAAAAGTGGCTAGCACCACTATCGATCATGACCACCACTTCGAGTTTTGAGATGTGACCACAAAGCTTCATCATACAAGGACCGGTAATACCTCCCAAAGCAAACATGGACAGTTCCAAAAGGGTGAGTTGGGTGTTTGCTTGCGGTGGAGGGTCACCGTCATCTTTCGCATCCAGATCGGCCTCGAAATCCTCATCCTCACCCGCTATCAACACGCGAAGAAGCTTGTTCTGACATACATGCAACGAATGAAATGGCTACTTGCAACGAAAGCACAAACCCCGACTTCTGAGATCTTGAAACTCTCGATCGCTGAGGCGTTGGGTGCCCCTTGGTCAAGCAGCGGAGCTAGGTTATGGGAAGAGACGTTTAAGGGTTGAGTGTTGTTTGGGGAGGGATCAAATTCCCTCAAGGGCCGAGGAGATGGAGACCCACCGGTGGTATTGGGGTTTGAAACCCATTGTGGGCCGGATAGGGCCGAGGCCCAGTGAGTGGTTAGCTTGGGTCCGTGAAGGGGCCCACTAGTTCCTAGGTCCCCATCCACTTTGGTTGCGTTGGGTTCTACAAGTTGGTGCATGCCGAACCCCACCTACCTGTGTTGATCCCTACGGCCGCTGTAGACAACTGGATCACCCCTCTCCACCCTCAATTGATGTTCAACCTCTCAAGCCAAATCCTTGGTTTGAAAAACATCTATCGCATCTTTCTAGAAGATCTGGACTCAAATGTCTTCACGTAATCCATTGAGAAAAAGCCCTAAGGAAAGCTCACCTGTCACTTTTTTTTTTTCTTTCCCTAAATCTAAATCTAAATCTTCTATTAAAGGCCTTCCATCCGCATCTCATTACCTTTCACCCTAATAAATATCAAACTAATACTTCAGTAATGGTAAAAATATGGATTCAGACAAGTGCTTTACCAATAACTTTCTTTACAAGCAATTCAATAGTCTAAGTTAATGCAATGAGATTACAGGGAAGACATTCCCCTGCCTAGGCTCATAGCCGAATATTCACTTCAGAAATGCTAACTAACTCTCCCCAAAAGGGACCACTACACTAAATAAAGACAAAAAGCATAAAAGAGACAATTTCCTAAACAACCCTTAGTTACCAACATCCTTGACTTTGGTCTTCTGGTGTAAACCTTCAAGGCTGGGCCTCCAACCGTGCTCTCAACACACCCACCCACCTCATATCCCTCCTCTTTCCTCTAGAGTACCATCCCCCTCTTTTTCTCCTCATATTTGCCTGTTTCCAAAAGTATTCTCTCTCAATATATAGTGAATCTTCAACATAATTAAACAAGAGTCTTGTTAAGAATAGATAAACTTTCAATACCCAAGCCTCCCCCTAAAACACATACAACTCTTATTCATGCAAACTTTTAGTGAATTTCTTAGACGTGACTTTATGCCGAGTGCCATGCCTCATTGAAGGAAAATCCCTTTGGATTTGTCCAACTTTAAACTTAGCTTTCTTTGTCATGACTACCTAGCAGAATGGTTACTTGTTTTATTTTTATCATAGTTACTCTTCTATCTTTTGATGACTATCATCCTTTCAAATAGTTAGCTGTCTATGAAATCTTTCCTTTTTCACATCCCAAGCTCATGTTGATTTAAAAGGATCCTGCATTGGAATTTTAGGATAATTCTTAAGGAGGATAATTGCTCTACAACTGATTATCTTGGCTTGGTCCTTTATGTTGGAAACCTTCCCTAATGGGGATTAATTTGCCTTCCTCTAGATTGATTTCTAGACTTATGATTGCCTTAAATTGTTGAGTATCATATGAATATTCTATAGAATATCCTGTGGTTTGACTCTTTCCTTTCTTGTATATTATTCTCTTTCCTTTTGTACTTTATACTTGTTAGAAGTCCCATATCGATTGAACACAGTCCAATTGAAGTGAATATATATGAAGGAACCTTCCTCCCTCCCTCTACAAGGCCTTTAGTGGGAGATGAAAGGGGTTCTAAAATATTAACATGGTATCAGAGCTTCAGGGTTGAAGATATCTAGAAGAACAAAAGATCTCAGAGAACACAAAATCAAGATAAAAGGATTTTCATTTCAATGTGGAGTCGATTGCTTTCTTATCAAGATGTGTTGGATGATTGGCTCATTGGAATTTGATTCAAGGTGGAGATTGTCAGAATATGTCTCAAATTCCTGATTTGTATTAATTCATTTTTGTAAAGAATATTGTATAGGATAATTCCTAGTTGTTATATTATTGTAATATTAAGTTTTCTTATAGAATAAGGAAAGCTTTTAGGAATATCCCTATAAATATGCTGAGTCACGAGGGGGAAAAGTAATGAGAGAGATGGGCTTGTAAAGGCTATTCAGTGTGTGTAGAGATGTAAGGGTTTTAGGGATAGAGAGTTTTGTGAGATATTTTCTCGGTATTGTGGGCCTCCTAGGGTTTGATGATTTTATGTTTTTCCTAGTCGTCGCAATACATTGATACTCCAATCTTGTACTCTGTGTTTTCAATAATAGTGGAATGATTCTCTCTCATCCATGGATGTAGGCATAATTGGAAAAACCACGTTAAAATCATTGTGCACCTTTATGTTGATTTCTTGATTTAATATTCTCAGGCATAAAATCTTTCGAGATATATAACAAATGGTATCAATGTCGGCCAAGTGTCTGGATCACGGTGGAGAAGGCTCCACACTTATTCCGTGTGAGGGTGAATGTTGGAAGTCCCATATCGGCTGGACACGATCCAATTGAAGTGAATATATATGGAGAAATTGTCCTCCCTCCCTATACAAGGCCTTTAGTGGGAGATGAAAGGGATTCTAAAATATTAACAATACTGTTTCCTTTTAATGTGTTCTTTTTATATATAAATAGGTAGGACTTATATTGTATTATTCACTCATTGAATAAGAAAAGTTGAATATTTTCTTCTATTTCTTCACATGGTATCAAAGCCATGGTAGGTTCAGGTTAAGGTCTGTCGTGTTTTCAATTCCGACAACCCATCTAGTGGTTGTGCCTCACTCCAACCTCCCCACCTTCATCTCGAGAAGCTTCGAAACCCTCTGTCGCCGTCAGACCACCTCCTTGCTGAAATTTTTTTCCAGAAACCTCATCTTCGGCCGACGACCATACCATTGGAGTCACCGAGGTCAAATCTTCCCTTCGGAGGCAAAATCTCTAACAATATACTAGCCACGTGCCATCACGCGCAAAATTCCTTCATGGAGCTACCGTCCACACGCTGATGCGTGAGAACGCCTAGGGGCACATGGGGAACATTCCGGTGACACGCTTCCACTAACTAGATCGCCAGTTGTCGACAAGCCCATTTGTCCCCTTGGTTTCTTCATTTGAGGCCTGCATTTGTTCCTTTTTCCCTTTTTTGTCTCCGATAGGCCTAGAAACCCTAGGTTTCTACAAACTCCGAGGCCCACCTCCTTCTACAGTTACTACCCTATACTTTTCTCGAGGCTCGGCGCCGTCTACAAGCTTCTCTCACCTTCAACAGTTGTGTTTTGCCCTGGTACTCTTGTTATCTTGCTAATTTAGTTGATTTTGTTGGTTTTTTCACTTTTATGGCTGCCAAAGGAAGCTCATCCACACCTCTTAGATATATTCTTACGCCCAATGAGTATAAAGAGTACTTCCACCTCACTTAGGGAGCTAAATCTGCATCCATTTCATTTGTTGCCCAAACCGGTTATGTCTCTGCTTGCCTTTCACACTCATCTAGACCTTGGATTCTTGATTCTGGAGCCTCTGATCATCTTTCTAGTAATAAGAACATTTTTTCTTCTCTTTCCTTTACTTCTCCTTTAAGCATGGCTACTTTGGTAATGGATCTCAAACCATGGCTAAAGGAATCGATTCGGCATGCCCACTTCCTTCCTTACCTCTTACTTTTGTTCTTTATGTTCTCGATTCCCCTTTTAATATGATTTTCATGAGTAACTCATAACTTAATTGTTTGATTACCTTTTCTGATAACTTTGTCACATTGCAGGACTGGAGTACGAGGAGGACGATTGGCATAGGACATGAGTCTTAGGGCCTCTTTCATCTCAGCTCGCCTTCATCTTTCATTGCTTGCACTTTCATGAATACTCATCTCCTTATTCATAGTTGTCTTGGTCATCCAAACATTTCCAAGCTTTGGAAAATGGTTCCTCATTTTTCTAGTTTGTCCTCAATTTAGTGTAAGTCATGTCAGCTACTGGTTTTGGTCTCCTCCTTCATTGTAACTTCATTCGAGAGAAGATCGCATCAGGATACATGACTATTAGTTTTGTCAATTTGAGTGACCAACTAGCAAATATTTTCACCAAGTCTCTTAGAGGTACTAGGATTAAGTATATTTGTAAGAAGCTTGGTGCATATGACCTATATGCTCTAGTTTGAGGGTGAGTGTTGAGTATCATAAGAATATTCTATAGAATATCATGTGGTTTGACTCTTTCCTTTCTTGTATATTATTATCTTTCCTTTTGTACTTTGTATAGTTTCCTTTTAGTGTCTTCCTTTTGTATATAAATAGGTAGGACCTATCCTATGTTATTCACTCATTCAATAAGAAAAGTTAAACCTTTTCTTCTATCTCTTCACATAAACCACACGAATGTCTAACTCAAGTACTTGACAGGCTCCTTTTATCATTACAAAGAAAATGAGTGTATTAACAAATAATAGGTGGCTTCATTTTCTTCCACTAAATGAGAACCATGCAATAAAGCCCCGTTCATTGCCTTATTTTGGGTATAAAAGAATGTCTCCATGGCCATAATCAAGATATATGAGGGTACACATGTAACACCCCGAAATATACTCTAGCAGTTTTCGGACTTGTTTAGGGTATATTATAAGCTAAATATGAATTTTCAAAAATAAAATTTGAGACCCGAAATGAAAATTAGAGACAAGGGTAAAGTGGTAATTTACCACTTGAGAACATAAAAGGCATAAAAGCATAAGATTATATGTAATTGTGGAATTTGAGCAAGATTAGGGGTCAAATGAGAAATGGGCATAAGTTGAATTTCAAAAAGGGAAGAATCTAAGGACCAAGATGCAATTATAAAAACTTAAAGCAAAAAAATGGGTTTTTGATGGCCAAACATGGCTCAACAAACATGGATTTCTCTCTAGCACTCAAAAATTGGTCTCATGTGGGGAAAGGAGTAAACCGTGGAAGAGAGGAAAAGAGAGAAGAAGAGCAGAGGAAGAAGATGAAGAGCCAAAGGTATGGAATTTTGATTTTGTATGAAACTAATCTTGATTGTGGATTCTATGAGATTATGTATGAATTTCCACATGCTTGTTGGTTAGTAGTTTGTCCCCAAACATGGGGTTTTGCTAGGGTTTCATCTTAACCCAAAGATTTTGGGAAAGTAAGGAGGGTAGAATCCTTACATTGCACAAGATGGTTACAGGAACTTTCCTTTAGGTTGATTCATAGTTAATTGAGAGTCTTTCTGAGTTAGGCTTAGAATAAACCCTAACTAAACATCAAGTTTGGTTTGTGTAAGGGTCCTAAACCTATATTATTAGAATGATTTTTGGAGGAATTCATGCAAGAATTTTGAAGAAAGATATGAAATTGAAAGAAGAATTAAGTAGAAAAGAGATCATAAGATGAATTTGAAGTGGTCTTGAAGTGTTTATGAAGTATAGAGTTGATTTGGGTAGCAAAATATGGAAAAAAATGGAAGAAAAATACACATTCTGGGCAAAATTTTGAAGGTGTACTGGCATGAACAAAGAGGTACCGGTACACCCCACTCGCTCGCTTCCCACTTCGAATTAGCCAGATTTTGGCCATAACTCGCTTACTTTCTTATCCGACGGAGGATTCAAGTGGCTACGTAAAATAGAATTCAAGGAGAACCAAACTTAAAGGATAGGCATCACAAATTCTGATCCTATGGCCTAAAAATTCACTCAAAGTGGGGCCATGTGCAAGCCAAATTCTGGTTCCGACTTTGAACATAGAGTAGTCCGGGTTGTTTAGGACGTAACTTGAGTTTCGGTGCTCCGAATTAGGTGATTCCAGTTGGAATAGAACCCTTAGCACCTTAGCTTTAAAAGAGTACAAAGAGATAGTGCCAAATATGAAGTTAAGATCCCGGAAAAATTAGTAATACAAACTGTTCTAGTGTAATCCGGTAAACTCACTAGTTTGACACAGAAATGCCATAACTTTAGTTTGGATGATCCGATTGATTGATTCCACTTCCTAAGTAAAGTAGATTCATAGAGAGGAATAAGAATATATGAATGAGGTGTGATTCCACATACATCATACTTCACAAGAATATGAAGTGTCATATGTAATAGGCATGAAACATGAATGTGATATGGAAAATGGAAACGAACTGAAACATGAATATGACCAAGAAAGGCACAAGTCATGAACATAATGTAGTTAAGTTATATATGATTACTATCACATATAACCGTGAGACATAACAAATGATAGGAATATATGAATGAGTATATGAATGAGTGTATGAATGAGTATATGAACGAGTATATACGGGAAATGAGTACATGAATGAGTGTACGGAATGAATATATGAATAAGTATACATGAATGAGTATATGAAATAAGTATATAGGATTGAGTATATCTTTGAAAAGATAATAATGAAGTGAAATTGAATCGAAATGTGATTGTGACTTGCTATGAATGCTATTTTCTAGAATTATATATAAGTATATATATATAATGATTTGAATCATTGTTATTCGAAATGTTTGTCATACATATGCATGTGGCGCGCAGTATTTGAACTATAAGTGAAATTATCGTGATAAAAGTAAACAGCATTCAAATGTATTATTTGAATGACCAACATGACGGGATTCACCAACCGCACTGGCCATGAAGGTAACCGTAATCGCACGCAAATCACATTGCTAATGGTCGATAAATGCATGTGATTCAACAACCGACCGCATGAATGTCAATTCTATACCAAAGCGATCATACTGCTATCACGAATCACATTTATCGACGACAAATTGCATAAGATTCAACAATCAACTGTCAGAATGTCGAATTTTATAGCCATATGTGAGACGGTGATATTAAATATGAGATCACATTGCTACTGAATGACAAATAGACAGGATTCAACAACTGAATCTGTCATGAATGTCAATTCTATAGTCAAAGTGGATCATACTGTTAATGCGAATCACATTGTTAACACGACAAAATGCATACAGGATTCAACAATCGAATCTGGCCGTGGAATGTCGAATTCTATAGCCATATGTGAAAAGACTCAAGTGATATTGAATGTGAGATCACATTGCTACCGACGACAATAGACAGATTCAACAACCGACCATTATGAATGTCAATTCTATAGTCAAAGTGAATCATATCGGCAATGCGAAATCACATTATATCAATGACAAACAAACAGATTCAACAATCGAATCTCGTCAGAATGTCGACTCTATAGCCATATGTGACGGCGATATTGAATGTGAGATCACATTGCTAACGACGACAAATAGACAGATTCAACAACCTAACTGGTCATAAATGTCAATTTTATAGTCAGCGGATCATATCGCTAAATGCGAAATCACATTGCTAATTAATGACAAAAATGCATGCACTAACAACCACTGGCCGTGAATGTCGAATTCTATAGCCATATGTGAAATCACAAATCAAAAAGCGAAACAACGGTATTGAAAAGTGTATTTGTATAAGTATCTTTTACATTACACATATATTGTATAAAGGCATTATTTTGGTAAATGTATTTTATTAAATGTGAATGTTATGGGTCTTTTGAATTTGTAAGTGGTTACGGATCGTCTAAAAAGAAGTGTTTTCGCATCAAAAGTTTAAAATGGAATAACACAAACAACATGTTTTGAAAGATAATTGAAAATGAGTAAAGCGGGCTCCGGCAGATCACTTGGTGAGATTGAAGTCGAGGATTTGGGTGTGATTCACTTTTGAAAATGAAAACTTAATAAAACCAAACAAATGTTTTGAGAGATAATTGGATAATACGGGAGTAAGCCCAGGGCTCCGGCTGGATCCTGGCAGGATTGATCGGAGTTCCTATGACTGCTATTCCCCTTATTCCCATTCCTACAATTGAGAGGGTTTTGTGTGATATATTTTAGTAAGAAAATTTAATGAAACGATAACTAAAAGGATTAAGCGGGCGTCCCAGTCATGAAATGTAATTACTGGGATAGAGCCAGTAGTGATGTGGAGTCCTAATATGTATTGGTATTAGTTTGATTTGACCACTGTATGAATTTGATATGATTTGATATGTTAGATTTGTCATTGTGTATGTATAAGTTGTCTTGATTATGATTTGATATGTCCTTACATGTAGAAGATATGAATTAGAAAAACTTATACAAAAGACATGACAAATGGAGATAGTGATATGGAATGCGAAAGGATTAAAATCTACATGTATAATATATTAACAAGGTTGGAAGTCACACATAAGAATAGGCTTTGTTATATGCATAAGTAAAGGTAAATGTAAAGATAGTGACAGCGATTAGTGTTATTGGTCGATTCTTGTTTGCAGTCAGCAGACAGGGTAGCTTAGCGGGTGTTGATAGTGTGGAGTGCGAAGAGGAGATAAAGAGGACGGGACATTCCACACCGGCTGATGCAGACTATCTCGAGAGATAGGTGCTCACCAGCACTGTTCCGCAATCTCTGATGTTTGTATTAGATATGTATATGTATATGTATTTGTTCCCAAATGCAGTGGATACATTGGATATTGTGTATAAATTTTAATGGATACCACTCGGGTGGTAGTTCATTTGTAAATATAAATGATTGTTGAGATTTATTACAAAAATTGTTTATACCCACCGGGAATGGGCAGTTCAGGAAAGGCTGAAGACTAAATAGAAATAGGAGTCCCGGTATATGGGTTTCACACCCAAAGCGGGGTCCAGGAATTCCCCGATCGGATGCGGACCAGGGAGTGGGCGTGACAACACCGATCCTATAATCTTAAGCCTTTATAACTTTGGAAAACGCTCATCTTGGGCCCATTAACTAGTATAGAGAAACAAATTGTAATGATGCACCATTTAATCTATCTTATCATCTCAAGACTAAATCTTATTTTCGCAGAACTGCCTACAAAAAGCCCTTATTGGCATAGACATAGGCTTTCTCAATATCCAACTCACATATGATCTAACTAGTTGTTAACCTTGAGAATTTTTATGACTATGTTTGACAATTAAACCATTAAAACACATTTCACGTTTTCATCTCTGGCAATCTACATCAACAATCTATATTTAATATTGTTGACTATTATAATCCATGTGTAATAATGAATCTAAGTGCGATAGTTGAACCTCTAAGAATATTTAGACAAACTCTTGGATGGTTATATATAAAAAACATAGAGATTTCACCCACTATCTTCTTGTAATTATCTTTTTTATCTTCTTGTAATTATCTTTTTTTTTTCTTCTTATTGTCATCAATTGTGGTTGTATATGGGAACAAGATAAATGCGATTCCAAAAAAGTATTTTAATTAATCTTACACCTATTTTTGTACCTTAAACAAACAAATATAAGTGTACTTTTCACCTTTGGAAAGTGACTTCCCAGCTTTTTATGTATTTCAAAATAAATTATGTTTCTCAAAAGCGGTCTTATTAGTTGTTTTTCCATCTTGTTGTGGCTTGTTTTTCACCTTTCTAAAGGGTGGTTTTACAGCATTTTATGCGTCGGCTTTATGCCTTTACACAATTAATCTTACACCTATTTTTGTACATTAAAGCAAACAGATTTAAGTGTATTTTTCACCTTTGGAAAGTGACTACCCGCCTTTTTATGTATTTCAAAATCAATCATGTTTCTCAAAAGCG
Source organism: Tetrastigma voinierianum (assembly GCA_016808115.1). NCBI lineage: Eukaryota > Viridiplantae > Streptophyta > Magnoliopsida > Vitales > Vitaceae > Tetrastigma > Tetrastigma voinierianum. The sequence continues at coordinate 409,373 of JAEQBH010000523.1, forward strand.
GTCTTATTAGCTGTTTTTCCATCTTGTTGTGGGTTGGTTTTGCGTCTTTCTATAGGGTGGTTTTACACCATTTTATGCACCGATTTTATGCCTTTACACAATTAATCTTACACCTATTTTTGTACATTAAAGCAAACAAATTTAAGTGTATTCTTCACCTTTGGAAAGTAACTTCCCTCCTTTTTATGTATTTCAAAATCAATCTTGTTTCTCAAAAGCGGTCTTATTAGTTGTTTTTCTATATTGTTGTGGGTTGGTTTTGTTCCTTTCTATAGGGTGGTTTTACACATTTTATGCGCTGGCTTTATGCCTTCACACAATTAATCTTACACCTATTTTTGTACATTAAAGTAAACATATTTAAGTGTATTTTTCACTGGACTTCCCGCCTTTTTATGTATTTCAAAATCAACCCTGTTTCTCAAAAGCGGTTTTATTAGCTGTTTTTCCATCTTGTTGTGGGCTGGTTTTGCGCCTTTCTATAGGGTGGTTTTACACCCTTTTATGTGCTGGCTTTATGCCTTTTTTGCGGGCTGGTTTTGCGCCTTTCTATAGGGTGGTTTTACACCCTTTTATGTGCTGGCTTTATGCCTTTTTTGCGGGCTGGTTTTGCTTGCTTCTGTGGGCTGGTTTTGTGTCTTTTTGTGGGCAGTTTTTGCATCTCTTTATGGGTTGTATTAGAAACTATCATCCAAATTCATCTATAAATAGAGAGTTATAGAGGTGTGGAGCAGTGTAAGGGAACAAACTCTCCATGAGAATGAGTTTCGGAGCAAGGGGGTATGTTTCTACAATTTTCTTACATTTGTTTTTATCTTGGTTATAGGTTTTTGTTCTATTTCTTCACACTTTCAAGCATTGGTTTGCTTTGGATATTGCTTAGCAATATCTCAACATACTGATATTTCAGGCATGGTATTTGGGTGTGTTTGCCAAGTAATGAGGTCTAGTTCATTCCTAGGACATGTTACGTAGTTGTACAAATCTCTTAGAACTTTGATTAGGTCTATGCCGATCAGAGTTTTGTGTCATCCCACCAAATTTTATGTAGATATCAATTTTAAATTCCCGAAATCTAATCCTTATTTTCTCTTTTGATCCTTTTTTGTTGCCAACTTGCTATTGCTATTCCACAATGACTACCACTTCCAGTTATTGTTTTGGAATTTTACTTTTTGCTTCCTTACCATTCCACTGCTTCCCTGACCACCATTATTGTTATTGGAAAGCACTCGTCATCTATGACATGCTACTATTCTTTCTTTTGAGTTTACGAAAAGAGAATTAGAATAGTGGTGAGAAAGATAAATATGGTTATTTTTGTTTGTCAGCTTGTGCACGAGGAGCTCATGTTTAATGGTTGTGGTCTCATTAAAATAATGGGTGGCAAAGGTTTGCAATGATTGCATACCAATGCTAGGACTGATCCCTTTAATTTTTCCTTATTGGGAGAGGACTTGTTTCATGAATATCAGCTTTTTGTTTGGCTAGGAACATGATAGATCATTTCCCATCAAGATCTACATACCTGGCCTGAACTTTTTTTTTTACCGGTAATTTTTTATTTTTTTTCGTATGTTGTCCCATTGGGATTTGAACTTGGAACCTTCCGATCTTTACTACTTGAGCTTGCCCTCAAGGGCAGGCCTTATCCAAACTTATTTTCCATCCATCCTTATCTCTTAATTTGGTATTTCCTTGTGCATTTCCATGCTAGGATAATAGAATATGTGGTGGTTGCTTTAAGAGTTTCTTGATCCTCTCTTTTACTTTCTTTGGGACTCTTAATTTTGTCTTAGGAATCCATATAAGAACTCTTTATTTACTTTTGTCTTGATGGTTTGATTTCTTTCTCTTTTTCTACCTCTATATTTTTTTCCTTACTACTGGCCATATTATTCAAATGCCGTCGGTTCTAGGAGTTATTGTCTTCTATAACACTCACCATATAAAGATTGATCATTCTAATAACTTCAACCTAAGGCTTCGCATTCCCCTTTTCCCTTCTTTTTGTGGGTTTTCCTTCTATCTTGAGCATTTTGTAATTAGATGCTTTTTATCAGGTGAAGTGTTTGTATACTAATTCTGTTATTCTTGCTAGCATGATTAGCCTAGCACTAAAATGGTTGAGACCCTTTTCTCTTTATTATTCTCACCCTGTATTCCCTTGTTGCCGCTTTCATTTATCAAGCTGAGCAAGTATATTGTGTTGTTTCTTACATAGTAAGTACCCAAAGAGGAATATATGTTTGGCTCTTTTGAACATTTGATTTTTTAATAGATATTGAATTCATGCTTTTCGGGAAAAAAAAAATTGAAGTTCATTTCTTTCTGTATTGAGAGTTTATTAGCTAAAGTGATTTTCTTGCTTCTAGGCAATAACATCATAGCGTTAATTCCTGATGACAACTAAAATCATTTTTCTCTCCATTTATTGATATGCACAGTGATTTTGGAGGCATTGTAGCCCTAAATGCTTCATCCAGATCATTGGAACTCTTTGATCTTATCGTTACCAATCATGACCTGGTCAGATCAAGGGCACAATGGTGCACCCTACCTTGGATGGTCCTTCAAATATTTGCATACAAGGATGGGACTCATCCCATCCGTCCTGATTAGGTTATTGGGTGTGAATGGTAAATATTGTTTCCATTTAGAATCAAGGTTAGAAGATTAGGAGCCTAACCCAAACCCACCATGTTTACATCCATACATCTATGGCACTTCCCTGTATCATCTGTGTTGGGTATATAGCATTCACATTGATTTCCTTGAGAGTTTGCCTTTCGTTCCCCTTATTTTGAGTGAGAGAGGTTGGACTCTTAACTTTGTATTCAGTATCGATCCATACAAAATTTACTTATCTAATTTTTCTTGACGGTTTTTTTTCCTGCTTCTTTGTTTTTCATTACTGTTGGTTATCTTATGCACATGGTTACTGTCCTGGTTGATATTGTTTTTCTTTGATACTTTAACCACAAAGAGCGTTATTTCTAATAACTTCTATAATTTGATTCCTAGCTTTTCACAGAGCCCTCATTGCCATATCATTATGGCTTTGTCATCCATCTAGTGTATTTTGCTGCTTTTTGCATCTCTTGATTCTTGTGAATTACAGGTGATGTTCATCCAGTTCCTAACTAAATATTTCGTTTAGGAATGGAAAAAGATGTGGAGAAAATAAATGCCTGCTGCTTCTGTTTGACGTGTACAAAAAATGAGGGAACATTTGGAGGAAATCTCCATACGGGCCTCGATGAACTTTTGGCTGGAGTTGGGATGCTTTCATATGAGCAGCATTTCTCAGGTGTCTTGATCATAGATTAGGCATAAAGCAAATTAATGCTTTCAATATTGTCATTTCTCAGTGTTATCTAACTGGATTTATGGTCATGAGCTGGATAATGATGAAAGTCTTACTACCTTTGTTAACACTTTTTTTGTCCACCTTTTAGATGAGATTTGGTGTGCTAGAAGCTGGACCCCAATCGCATCGATGTATGGGCAGCATCTCCTGAGGAGACACTCCCAGAATGGCCTGAGCCAATGCATGTTTTTGCAGGGCCAGAGCTTGAAGTAAATAACTATGCTGCTGTCCCCATTACTGCAACTGGTGGGCCTTTCCGTGCCATAACAATTTTTCAGACAAGCTTCAATTTCGTTCTGCGCCCTATTCTTTGTCATACCTGACTGTTTCCTTGCATTACTTTGAACAGTACCCAAGTGAAGCTTCATCTTGGTACCAAAGGAAGTTTCGAGGAGATATGTCAATCCTAACTGATCATGTCTCCAAGAAAATGAAGGAGCTGAATCTCATCCGTTGTCAAAAGGTTCCAAAAAACCCAGGCGCTGATTGGCATGAGAACAAGAATGGAAAGGTACTCACTCTTCTCTTCTAATCTTGTCAATCAAAAGAATTTTCTTTTGATTTGAATGTCTACTAGTGAACTATCGTCTCGTTATTGCTTGCTCTTAAAAATTTACCCTCTTTAGATTTCTGCAGGTTCTTCTGTCCTCAGGTTATTGGGTAGGGCATTTTCCTACCTCTATTACAAATCCTCAACCAATGGGTAAGGTTGGAATGTGTTTTCACCCAGATCAGGACAGGATTCTTTCAGTTCTTGGATGTGCTCGATACTCAAGTAAGTCTCATCTCCTGGTTGTTTCTTTTTCATCTGTTTGTTTGCACCAGGAAGGAATAGTTTAGCATGCTCAGATATGAAGGTATAAATCTTAATTATCTAGAGTTAGACCCTGTGTAAACCAGGGGCAGATCTATGTGTTACAATGGTGTGTTAACTGACACAGAAAAAAAAAAAAAAAAAAAACCGTTATAAGTCTTTTTTTTTTTTTTGGTCCTGTGAAAAAAATTATTAACTATAATAGGATGTGATTTTGAATTTTTATGACCCGTCAAATGACAAATGTGATAACTTATGAATTATGCAATTTTTTTTCTTGTATACTATTAGTCTATTATAATGTTGTCACCCCAAATATAAAATCTTGGATCCACCCTAGTGTAAACTATAACCATCAAGTTATTTCTAAAAGAGTTTCTTACCACTATGTAGGGGTAGCAAAGTTTGATATATGTTCACACACCTCACTCGAATCAAGCACATTTGAGTTAAATTTGTATCAACTTGCAAAACTCCATTTAATAAATAGGTGTTTTTGGCTTAATCTACATCACAAGAGTTTGATTAGAATTAACATGATTATAATCTTAACATATTTAATCCATATATGACTCATTTAAAATTTGATTTTGAATAAATAGGACGATTTATTCATAAACATGTCATGTTGGAAGATGATTCATATTGACTCAAATAAGACCTTACTCAACTTAATTATTGAATAAATACATAATTAAATTGGAACATAAACATGCCACTGTTTACTTTCTGTTCTGGGAAGTTAATGATTCTACATCCTTGGATATTTATGATTTTCCTTTTTTTTTTTTTTAATTCTTTTGTGTAGGGGATGGATGGAAAAGAGAAAAAGGGTGAAACAATGGTGTGCAGTTTGTGAGTTCCAATGTTGGGGGCGAACCAAATGAAGGCAGAAGAGATGTAGCTGTCTAAAAAGGGTATCATATGTGAACATTATGGGCAATTTTTCCAGTTATTTGGGGTTTGTACTGGAATTGCAGATTATGAATGTGATGATGCTTTTTTTAACCGAATCGGGCTGGAGCTGGGCGCTGCGGTCGGACCGCTACTGTGGGATGGGTCGAGGATGCCGGATCACAAGTCAAGTGATCGCCGCAAAGGATGGTTGGCGACGGATTTGAAGATATCACTCCTCTGCCAAAAAAAAAGAAAGAAGGGGGGTCGGCGAGGGCTTCGCCCGTGGCCGCTCTGATGCCTAAGTCAGTTACTTTCTGAGAGAAAAAAGAGACTGCTTAGAGGGCGAAAATTTTGCATATGTCTGTGTATAAGTGTGCGTACCTTTCACCGATAGGATGGCCTTGTATTTATAGTAGATGTTCAACCAGTTGGATGATGATTAGGATTTGTTCCCATTAGATGGGATATTTCTTATTATTGTCGATATCGGATTTGGTGATGGATATAGAAAGAACAATTTATTTGGGATAATCTTCCTTCTTTATTGGGGGATCTGATTTGATGCTGATCTATTATTGTCTTTCTTTCCTTATTGGTGAGGTTTGGTTGGATTTGTGGAATTAGGGATTATTCTATTTTCTGTACCTATAGGAGACTTCCCATAATCGGTCTTTGGGCCAATCTGGTTGGGCCTTCATTCTGGGCTAGCACCAGAGGCTTGAATGTTGGCGCGAAATGCCTGAATGCTCCAATGGGCATGTCTCTCCTTTGGGGTTTAGCGGATGGGCCTCAATGTTTCGTTGGGCTGGCCTCTTTCTTGGGCTGTGAGTGGGCTATGTGCCTTATTTTAGAACCTATCGGGAATGCATTGAGCACAGGAATAATGTGATGTTAGAATTTCGACAACGTAAATATAACCGTCGAGTAGCGAGATGAACATTTAACACGGTTTGCAGGAAAAAACCAGAAAAGTCAGAACCTGTTTGCGAAGTTCAAGTCTTGTGTTGGACCGCAATCTCCTTAAGACAATTATTGCCCTCACCGGTGGTGCTTAGAGTCTTTGTGAATTTGTCTCCCGGGATGAAATGATCTCCCAGCTGATCGAGAAAGCACTTCGTTTGTTGGTGTCGAGCTAGAGACTATTTGGGAACTCTGTCTCTCTCGTACGAGAAATGAAATGGATGTATGTATGTAAATGTTGTATGTCGAAATGAGGAGAAGGTGTGAATTAACATATGAGGCCTCGCTCATGGCTTTGTTAGTTGAGTCGTGAAGCTTGGAAGAATTAAGTATACACGTTCGGCGAATGATCGCGAAGCTTGAAAGAGTCGTGTTTGTTCGGCGGACGGTCGTGGCTTGGAAGGGTAGGTGCGTTCATGGCGACGAACCGCGTCGTCTTGGAGAAGACGCATCAGATCCAGTAACCTCATAAAAAAGTCTTGTTCTATCCGATGTAGGACCTGGCTTTTCCACAAGCTTAAACCTTTGATTCTTAGTTTTCAGAGGTGATGTTTGAAGCGATTTCTAGTGCATCGCTTAATGATTTTAATATTTCGATATATAATATTCATCTTCTCATGGAGGATAACACATTCCCATGTGGACCCACCAAAAAAGCTTTATGGGACCCAATGTAATTTTAGCTCAAGGATAGCTAAATTATTGTGCTCAAACCCATTTTTCCAACATAATGGGTATAAAAGAATATTGGAATTTCTCTGAGAAATCCAAATATGAGCCTTGATGAAAATTTTGTCATTTTTATCTACTGATTGGTTTAGATGAGACATGCAAGCAAAACGATCACGTATTCGGTCAGTTGCCTCTGGACAGCAATTGCATCAGGTGGTGTGCCAAAAACAAAGTTTGAGAATTTGTGATCAAGGTATAAAAAAAAAAGAAGAAACCGAAAGGAAAGTAATGTCAGCTACAACAACAAAAAACTGATCAACAGAATCTGGGGAGAGTTTTACTCCAACAACTAGCCAGAAAAATCAGAGGGGTGTAATGAAAGAAACGGGGAACGAGGATGAAGAAATGGGGAACAAGGATGAAGAAATTGGGAATGAGAATGAAGAGTTTCAATTGGATGGTATGGTAGAGTTTTTTTTTTTTTTCTTTTCTCTCAACTTTTTTCTCCGCTAGCCTATTTTCCTTAAACAGGAAAGGTAAATTTTTTGCCATTATTGGTATGAAATTACTCCTGTACACCTCTTTCTGTCATTTCCTTTTTCAATAAAGTGGTTATTCCATACAGATCTACAAATTTGGGTTTTCATTTGGTTTTTTTTTTTTTTTTTGTGATTTAATCGTCGTTCTGTTATAGCGTGTGGTTTTGTTGTTTCGATACGACGTTTTGTTTTCATCATCTTCTTGCAGCGTTTATTTGTGTGTGGACAATTCAGACAGGTAAAACATATCAAATGGTCGTCAGTATGCTACAAAACTAGAGTCATAGGTATTCTAATCATAATAGTAATATCAAATGTGTAGTATAAATTATTAAATGTATAAGCTTTGAACCAATTCATCATAATATTAACCTTTTGTTTCTTTATTCCATTAAAATTTTCAAAGATCCAACAATAAGCCATGAAAAATGAAAAAAACAAAATAGCCTGAAATATGAAAAAGCAAATTGCTTTTAGCAAAAAAAAAAAAAAAAAAAACTACCTAAGTTCAATAACTAAAGGATAACTATTATATACAAAGGAAAGTTTATACAAAATGGTCATAATATGAACTAAAAGGTAAAAGATAATCATAAGCTATTAAGCATATAAAAGGAGGTTGAATTAGAAAGTTCATACAAGATATACGTAACTTAGACAACAAACAATTACTTATAAAATAAATCCAAAGAAAATAGTCGATGAGATAAAGTTAAAACAAAAATTTGCAATTCAATGTATTTAAACATGTATTCATTATCCAAGATTTCGCTAAGCATACTACAAAATAAGGTAGAACATGATGAAATATATAATTATTTCTTAAAGTTTGGTAAGTGACTTTTGATGAAACTAAAGGTAAAATCCTTATTTAAAAAATTCTAGTACACAAGAAAAATATAAAAAATAATTATAAACTCACAAGCTATGTCTGATTTGCCAAAATACAAAAAAACTTGATGGTAGAAAATAGGCAAATTTTGGATACTAGATAAAATTAATTTACTCAACAAGCTTGGAGAAGACTTTTTCAATCAATTATCCGAAACATCATCCAAAGTCTCAAAAGTATTTTAGGACAAGTTATAAGGTTAGAAAAATATATCAGAGGTAAAAAAATAGATCAACAACTGAGTGATTTTTTAAAATAAATAATGTAAGCATTATTACCCAAATTATTTTCCATAGACTTGACTCATTTCCTTAACCCTCTAATAATCATAGAAAGAAGCACATGAGGGTGGGAATAGTCTTATTAAACTTAGATTTATGAGATTAATCCATATCCCAAAAATCAATAAAATTTTGAAAAATCATTAGTTTGAAAAAAATGTTAGGACGATATTGAGTATTTTGTATTTTTTTTTTTTATTTTTATACCTATTCACTATGCATTATATCATAGTATTTTATTTCTTACAAATTTATCCCCACTAAGACTCGAAAATGAAACCTCTCTCCTCCCTATGCTCATTTGAGATTTTAATTAATCATTTGAGTTAAGTCTTATTGGCAATCATTAGTAGTATTCTGTGTTATTGGTAATTTCATATCAATTTAATTTTATATTTTAAATAGTAACTTACTTTTATTGAAGATTAGAGGTCGTTATTCTTCCAACAGGTAAGTTTAAAAGATTCGTCTTAGGGTAGTGTAAGGTTTTTTGAGGCATTAAATAGAAAAAATATGTGAATTTTTGAGAAATATTAATTATATTTGATTTTCTTATATATTTTTTTACTATGAAACCAAACACGAGAAAATCATTTTATTTAGTATTTTTTTTCTTTTCTTGGTACTTTTCGAGTTCCAAACTTAGCGTTAAGCAGTCACAACTTTTCTATCAAAGTAAGACTATATAGGTTCACTTGTTCCCTTGACAGTTTCCCATAATCAAAATAGAAAATGTCGTACGAATTGAAATATTACAGGAATTAAATCCTGAAGAAAAATGATATATTTCCCTAGCAATGAATGAAATAACATGGTGTTGAAAATTTGACAGGCTTAAATGGAACTTGGAAATAGAGTGCTAGAATTGTTGAAGTAAATATTGAATTTCACTATGAAAATAATATTGTGTTGGAAAAGTGACAGAAACTTAGCTAAAACTAGGAAATAGAATGCTGAAATTGATGAAAGCCGATTGAAAAACTAAGATTTGTTGAAATAGATTGACATTGAGTCGATTGATTTATTGATTGATTAATTGGTTGATTCATTGATTTCATGTTTGCTTTTTTATAGACGTCTTAACTTGCTGCCCAAGTCTCCATTTCTCCACTCTCTCCACTACTTGAAGTTATTCTCATATCTTTCATTAAGGAAACTTGTTCCTCAAGAATTCATCCACGTCTCCATTAAGGAGGTTCGTTCCTCAAATAAATTTAACGTCTGCAAATAATTGTCCCACCTCTCTATCACTTCTGATAAAGTTTTGTTTGACTTCCAAAAAATTTAAAATTTTCATAAATACCACTAGACTTTTCCATGGGTTTGTTCAAATGGATGTAGGCCTATTTTTATTTAAACTTTTATTCATAGGCTTGGGTTTGGACCTAACTCATTACTAGATCAAGCTAAATTTCAATTTTGGTGCAAACACTCTTTAATGGGGCTAAAAAGTTTCGACTAGAGCAATAAGGTGTTGCTACATTGGAAAACATAAATCAAATTGTAATTACTAGAGAAGTACAAGAGTGTTTGTTTTTTGAGTTCAGCTATAAAAATCTCGTTCTTATTATATGAAAACGAGTTTTATACCGTTAAATGGTGATTTTATCTCTTGAGATCTATGTTTACTCAAACAAAATTTTAATTTACATATATCTTAAAAGATAAAATCATCATATAATGATGTAAAACTTGTTACCGTATGAAGCAGCTTTATAGTTGAGCACTATTTTTTTCTTAAAAGTAATTTAATTACCGTTTGTTTGTTTTTTTCTAACTTTTTTATAAAATTTTAAATTTTTCTTATAAATAGAAAAAAAACCCATAGTTTACAATCTGGACAAAATATTTTAAAACCGCACATAATATTTCAAAATATTTTAGAAACATGAAATATTTAATTTTAGGTTCATCAATCTATTATTTTTAAAATTATTAATTTAATATATTCTATTTTAGTTATATAAAATAAATGTAATAAATTATTTATCATAATATTTTTATCATTTTAATTTTTTGTAATTATGTTTGTACACTATACATATATTATACAATTATTTTTCATTTTATCATAATAATAAAGTTATATAATCATTACACAAATAATTATTGACTTCAATTATTTTTTAATATGTTTATGATAGTGATTTTAATCATATAAAAAACAAATAACTTAATATTTAATAGAAATACAATATTTAAAAAATAAACAACTCAATATTTAATACTATTAAACATTATTAAGGGTTCAACTAAATAAAAGTTATATTCGACATCCCATCATGACTACCTCAAGTGGTAGAGCGCTCATTGTTTCAAACATACATAGGGCATAGGAAGGGAGGTTCTAGGTTCGAGTCTTAGTGGGGACATTTTACTACCTTGAAATTATAGTATATTAAAAAAAATTTATATTCAACATTAAGTAAAAAAAAAAAACAAATGCCCATAAATCTAATAATTAATTTTTGCAAAACTTTTTTACTTAAGTTCCACTTGAAATCCAGAAAGTACTAGGGAAAGAATAAAAATACTAAAAAAAAATAATTTTCTCATACTTTGTTTCACAGTGGAAAATATCAAAGAAAACTAAACATAATCCAAATTTATCAAAATTTTACATATTTTTAAACTTCTAAGTCCTTATTTAATAGAGATAAATAAATAAAATGAGTTTGATTAACATATAAGTTTAAACCAATTTTTAAATTTTCCTCAAAATTTTCTTTATTTCCATTTTTCCTCTCTATTTTCCTCTTTATTTTCTTTCGTTAGTAGTTTCCGGGTTCCAAAAACTGAAAAGTACTAAGGAAAGAAAAAAAAACAATAAGAAAAAAGATTTTCTCATGTTTTGTTTCACCATGGAAAATACAAAATAAAATAAAATATAATCAAAATTCCTTAAAATTTTTATATATTTTTAATTTTAAATTTCTTAATCCTTAGATAAATCGAGAGAAACAAATAAATGAGTTTGAATAAACATATATAATTAATTTCTTAAATTTAAACCTATTTTTTATTTACTCCAAATTGTTTTTCCTTCCACTTTTTCTCTATATTTTCTTTTATTAACAAGGTTCCATTTGGAATCCATAAATTATTAAGAAAAGAAAAAAATACTAAGAAAAATGATTTTCTCATGTTTGGTTTTATGTGAAAAATATAAAATAAAATAAAATATAATCAAAACTCCTCAAAATTTTACATATTTTAAAATTTATTCGTTCTTATATAATAGAAAGAAACAAATGAGTTAGAATAAATATATACAATTAATTTATTAAATCTAAACCTATTTTTTTATTTGTCTCTAATTTTATTTTTATTTTTTTCTCTATTTTTTTTTCTTAGTACTTTTCGAGTAGCAAATATCGAGGTTAAATTTTATACCACCTGACTTTCAATCCTAGCCCTGCCATTGTCCATAGTTAGTGTAGGTTTTCCATGTAAACAATCTCATGCCTTATTGCTTATTCTTTCCACTCAAAGGGATTCTTGGAAATCAAAATAATGATACATCTCTTTATAGGTACTAAACACTGATATTCAGAACAACTCAATATAGGAGCAATACCAGTTAAATCACTCCAATTTTCTTACCCAAAAAACAACATTAGGGTATTCTGATCAATAATCCAAACATGACTTCTTCCCAAAGGGAGCTTAGCCTTTCAAATCTGAATCACAAATCACAATGACTAATTGATCAAACAAATTCATTTAGATTGCAATCATAACTGAAGAAAAATGAATTCCAAAAAAATTCCCAAATTCCATTGAAGTTTAGACATAAATGAAGCCTGATTTACATGAATTTTAGCTCGAAATTTCAGTTCAGATCATTGCTCTAATCCTAAAAGGAAATTAAATCTAGAAACAACTAAAGACAAATAAAAAAGAAATAAAAATAAAATATATACAATGAGACTTCAGCTTTCCCAAAAAGCACAAAAACTTGATGAAATCCTCTGGAAGCTGCGCACTATTCCGTAGGAGCTTCTATTTATAGGCTCTGGTCTTGGACCTTAAAAACGAGGCAAGAATCAAGGACTTCGAAGAATACAATGCCTGCAGTGGGCGATGTCGTGGTGATGTCGAGCGTTGAAAATCTTAGGCAATTCTCGATTTACCAGATAAGTCAGTATGCGTGATGATGTCGTGACGTGAGATTCAATGTTGTAGATTAATTCCGATGTCGCGACATTGCCTTTCATATGTTACGACATTGAGTTGATGTTGTGACATTGAATTGATGTCATGACACTGCTCTATAGTGTTTCAACTTGGTTGCTCAGGTATGATGTTGCGACATTGTTGTAGTTCTCTGTTCTGATGTCACGACATTTAATTGATGTTGCGACACTGAGTCGATGTCGCGACATAGCTTACTGATGCCTTTGCTCTTACATTTTTACCCTGATGTCGCGACATTGCTTGTAGTTCACTTGTTGATGGTCGGTTAAGTTCGTTGTGACCACTCTAGGCTGATGTCGCGACATTGCTAGTCTAATGTCGCGACATTGAATCTTGTTGTTCTAAAGCCCTCTGTTAATGTCGTAGCTTATGTCATGACATTTGTTCGATGTCATGACATTGGACTTGTCTCACAACCCAGGTTGCTTTAATCTAATATCGCGACATCACTAATCCGATGTCGTGACATTAGTTGCTCCATTTTTTTTTTAAGCCTTGGTTGATGTCGCGACATTGCTTTGATGTCGCAACAGCGTTTAGCTGATGTCTTCACTAGTTGAGTCTTATTCTGATGTCGCCACGATGTCATGGCGATGTCGCGACATTTAAACAATTCAATTCTTCCCATTGTAGGCAATGTCGTAGCCATGTCAAGGCGATGTCGCGATATTGGATGGCTACTATAGTTTGACTGTTGGGGCTGCTTATGATGTCGTGACATTGGCATATCTTTACCTTCCCTTCTTTAGCTGATGTCGCAGTTATGTCACAACATTGCAATAGCGTCAAGACCTTCTCCTCATAATGTCGTGACACTAGAAATCTGATGTCGCGACATTGGTCCTTTCTCTAGGCAATGCTGATTCTGCTCCATTTTGTGTTGAATTCTACTTATTTTCCTTAAGTTCCTACAAAACATAAATCTGGATGAAAACTCCATAATTTTGCATTAAACTGAACTTTTAAGCCTTAAATATACTTGAAAAATTGACTTAAAAATAGATGAGTTTTAGACTCATCAAAGTGTAGGAAAAGTTTACATCACTACAAAATAAGTATATCACAACTAGGTTGACACCTACTTATTTGTTAATCATTTGTACTTTTCAACCACCAAATAAGTAAAAAAAAAAAATACAATATACATTTAATGAAATTTTTTATTCGTCATTTCCAGGTGGTGATGGGGAACTATCATGCATCCATTCATATCTTGATAATTTTAAATTATCATATCGGTTTCAAAGGTGGCTTTATAGAATAGAATCATGTAATCTTTTTATTATACAGAGCAATCTTTCAAACATACTTTGCCTCCAGTGCCCGGGTGACAAGTGCAGCGCCTTTGGCTTACCACTCTTCCTCCTGCACTAAAAGCAACTTTCGATGCAATTGTACTTACAGGCACGATTAATACATCACGTGTAATAATAGATAAAATTTAGTATTTTATTTGTTGAATTTTCCACCATATTAAAATATCAAAATTTTCATTATCTTCAAAGGGGATGGTTTCTACACTAAGGTATCTATCTATATCATTTGGAGAACTAATTGTTATCTTTCTTCTAATTTTTAATATTTCTAAAGCACCTTTATAAAAATGTGAGGATGATGTAGATGTAGATAAAGATTTAATAGAATTAAAACTATTACCATATTTTTCTTTATAATTATTATATAAATATAATAATGATGAATTGACTTCATTTTTAATTTCTTCAATTTTAATTTGATCATCAAAGTAAATAACTTGCAACTATTCATCCAAAGCTTTAAATTTTAATCTAGGGTTTACAATTAAACTAATAAAATAAAGTAATTGTATTTTTTCCCAATATTTTAAAAAATTTTCAATCATTGCTAAAATTGTATCATTAAACATTTTAAAATATCAATATCTTTGAAGTACAATGTAAATATTAGTTATTTACATAATAACCATATGTGAAGTTGGATAGTACACACCACAAAAAATATTTATTGAAATATCAAAAAGATCTCGGAAAAGTCCTCGATATGCCAATCATAATAATTTAGTATATCAAGATCTACATCACAATTATTACTAACTAATTGCATTTCATATAATTGTACTACTTTTATATATTTTGTAATATTTTGTAAAAGTTTATAAGTAGAATTTCATTTAATTGACATGTCTAAATTAATATTTTTTATTTTCATATTTGATATTTTGCAACACTAAAAAAATAACTCATGTTTTTCTTGGGAACTATCAATACTATATGCAATGTTTCTAATTTTTTGTAATGTACTATCAACTTGTTTTAATCCATTTTTTACAATCAGATTTAAAATATATGCATAACAACGTACATGAAATAATTTACTATGATCATCTTTTATTTGCCAAAATCTTTTTAATCTATGCACTGCTACATCATTATTAGAAGCATTGTCTAATGTTATTATAAATATTTTATCAAATACCTAAGTCCATGATTTCATCATTTATTAAAGTTGCTATATTTTTACCATTATGTGAAGTGTTTATTGTTTTAAATGAAACTATTCTTTTATTTAATTTCCATTCATTATCAATATAATGAGTAGCAATACATAAAAAACCAACGTGGGTTAAGAATGTCCAAATATTAGATGTTAAACAATTTTTTTCTTCAAAATTTGCAAAATAATTTTTTAAAATTTATTTTTGTGTATGAAAATTACCATGTCTTCTTTTCGCGAGTATTTACGCTCTGCGCACTCTGTATTGAGGTTAATAATTCATTGAATTGTTCCTAAAAAATCATGAGTTTCCATCATATTAAAAGGTTGTTTAGCCTTTTTATATAATCAACAATTTATTCTCGACAATCAGTTTCACCATAAAAAAATGTTGTTAAGTTTTTACTTTCATCTCTACCTAATTGCATGTAATTTCTAATATCAACATTATTTTTAGTTTTACAATGTTCATAATGTCTTTTTAGATGACTTGATCCACCATTAAGAAGTTTGTCACAAATTTTACATTTTGCTTTAATTTCTTTTTTATTATTTTCTAAATTTATTTCTATTCTATCAAAAAAATTCCATACATTCAAAGTAAATTTTTTGTTTGATGATTCACATAAGTGAAGAAGATGCGTATCAGTATTTAAATTATTATAAAATATTAACTAAAAACAAAAAATAAAAATGCAATAAATAGAAATAAAAATATAATAAAAAAGTAAAGATGAAGAATGTTACTAAATTGGATAATCGAAGTAGAAGCCACCAATATTTGAGTAATTGAGTTGCATCACCAATAGAGTGAAAAAATTATATCATAAATAATATGGGAGCAAATATAAAGATTTTTTGAGATGGAGATTGGAGAGTGTGTGGAAAAAAAAAAAGAAATGTTAAATATTTATAGTGGAATTTTGAATTCCAAACAGTAAAAAAAATTTTAAAGATTGTGAAGTAAGAAGAAAAGGGGAGGGAGAGGTGAATGGAAATAATAATTTTTTTTGAAATTGGGTAGGTATGAGGTTGGTAGAGTTGGTGGTGTAATTGATTGAGCCAGGGGTCTCGGGTTAGAGAAGAGAGAGGCATGTGGGGATGGAGTGTTGACATTTGGGTAATTAGTTTATTTTTTATTTTTAATAACTAACAATTTTTAATTATAATTATAATGTAGTAACTTGTTTTTATAAGAACTCGAACCCTTAACCCATGATTATTTAAAGGTTGAACGCACTTTTTTATTTTTATTTTATATATTATATATAAATTATAATTTTCATAGATGTAACAACTTTGCTATACATGAATTAGTTGATTTAGAATATTTATTTTATATTTAATATATAAATTATTAATAAAATATTATCTAAAATTTGAAGTCATGATTTAGTAGTCAGTAATCAGTATATAATTTTGACTATTTAAAATTTCATATTTGGCTATTTGAGGGATATCACAAATTTGTTTTTTATATTTTTTAATAGACTCACCAAGCTTGCCCATCAAGCGCGAGTCAAAGGCACGTCAGCTTGTCGATGACCCCGCCCATCAAGCGCCCTTAAAGCTCGGTAGTTAGGAAGCCAGCGGGAGCTATGTTTGTATAAAACGAGCTTTGGCAGATCGACCCGTTGACGATCAACAAGCCTCTTGGCAGGGGCGGGCATCAGGTTGCATTTGCTGCCGATCGATGCGTTGGAGATGCTTTAATTTAGGTTATACTTTCCTTCTTATTGATGCAATAAAAGAATAGGTAAAAGAATTTAATAAAATTCTTAAAATAACATGGGAGGCCAAAAAAATATATCCGTTGATGACAGGGAAGCTTATATTTATTGGTTTCAATAAGACTCCTTACTGTCATTGTTTTTATTCACTATTATTTAAAGATAATCAAGTTATTTATGATTGGACCAAACTAAAAAAAAATAACCCTCATATGCCAAACTATATAAGATCTTCTTTAAGATGAAATGATTTCATATAATTAAATATGATTGTATATGTGATAACATCTTATACTATAAATATCAATGAACCTGATTATTACAATAGCTTGAGATGCCATTTTTTAAGTTCTATAATCTTTTTCTTTGTTTAAAATCCCTCTCACTAAATGGAATCAAAGGATTACTATAACTGTTATTTTCAAAGGTTACGAACTTATAATTTATAATATGATGATGGAGTCAATTCAATTATTATAATTATAAGTTCATTCATCTTGAAAATAAATCAATCCAAAAACTAAAAAGTTTTTTTTTTTTAATCAACCCAAAAACTAAAAAAGCTGGAAAGGCCAAAATAAGGTGTACATGGAAAAATATGAAAATTGTTTTGGTTAGATGAGTGATGTTAAAATAGAGATTCCATTATTATTATTATTATTATTATTATTATTATTATTATTTGTTTGATAAACATGTTCTCACCAAATTATATATATATTTATTTATTTATTTACATGTAAACCTGTGATTAGAAGTTTGAACTTTGAAATCAAATAGAAAAATTTAATACCGGTGTAGAAAAGAAGGGCATAACGGTGATTTGAGAGGATGTCACTTCATGACAAGGACTCAGCTTTTCTTTTTTTTTTAAATCAAAACTAAAATTTCATTAATTTAGAAGGATAATAACTTTACATCCGAATAGATAAATCAAACTGCTAAAATAATTAGAGAATGACACAATATCAAAATTAATAGTAAGAAGAAACGGTTCAAGACTTACATAAGAGATAATCATAATATACCTAGAATATCTAAGATTTCAGATCTAATTAAGCATACAAACGAAAAGGGATTTGATATGACTTACCGACGACAAAAGCGATTAAGTTTGAATCACCCTACAAATAGCAAATGAATAAGTAGCAACTTGTGCGCATCTGTGATAATTGACAATAACGTAAAGAAAAAGAAAGTGAAAATTAGATATGACTTAACAAACTTACCAAGAGGGGGGTGAATTGGTTTTCTCAACAACTTTTTATAAATCAATAAGAATTTTTCAATTTAATTAAATAACAATAAATAAAGAGATAATGATAGAAAGTGCAAACTCGAATTTATAGTGATTAGCGCGCACCTACGTTCGCTTTTATGGCCTTGTCGATGGGGTTCCACTAGTGTTAAGTTATAACTCGAGTTTCTTCCTTTTAGACTTGGGATTTGGCTCCAATTGGCACTTCACAAATCTTTCAAGTTATACGCATTTTAAGCCTTCTTTAATGCTCAATGAGACTCTCTCTCTTTAGCTTTCAAGATTAATCAAATACAACTCAAGCTTATGATAAATATTAGAGTGCACTATAGAATATACAAGTGAAATGAATGCACAAATAATCTATATTGAGAATTGATTAACAAGAGAAATGGTAGTTGAGAGAATAAATGCAATAAGTCTCTTGATATTAAATGATCCTCAACACTCTATTTATAGAGTGGGAACTTGGCAGCAAAATAAACCGCTAATCGGTTGACCGTTTCATTAAATGCAATAGCCGTTGTGTATTTAATGCATTGTAGGTTACCGTTTTTTAGTCATTGGACTTTGTCAATTGCTAAATTGATTGACTGTTTACTCAATCGGTCGATTGTTTGCTCTTTTGGATCTTAAAAATGAAAAACAAACATTTGTGAACCCAAACGGTCGACATTACACTCTCAACCAACTAGTTGACTATCGATTGACCACTTGGACCAATCAATCAACCGATTGACCAACTGGATGATCTGGAAAGCTCAACTAGTTGCTTGTCATGAAAAGTTGTTTTGGGTCTGTTTCAACTATTTTTCGCTCAAAAATCAATTTAACTTTAAATAACTCTTTTAAGCATAGTTTAAACTCCAAATAACTAAGATTTCATGATTAAACATATGTTTAAAATATTTAATCAATTTAAAGTCAAATCGAGAAAAAATCACAAAGTATGCAAAGAATGTTGAAAAGGTCCTATAAATGGTGACTTTAAGTTATTTTCATTCCAAATCAATTTTAAACCTTAGAAAATACTTTTGAATACATTTTAAATTTTAAATGCCTAAGGTTTGATGCTCATACTTGAGTTTCAAAAAGATATTCAATTTAAACACAAAAACTGTGTTATGAAGAATATGGATGTAAAAGATGATATACCTTAAAGTGCACCAATGCATTCATCTTACATAGATTCATAATCTTACAAAATCTTCATTTTATGCTTGAACTCGGAGTCTTTAGTTTAAATTTGAAATCTTGTTTATTTGATTTGAGTGAACGTTATTTCCAAGTGCTTAATTAAATATATCATTTTCATCTTAAGCTAGAGATATCTTTATTTGATGCTTTATTAATTTAAACCTATCACTTAACTCAATGTTAATATTAATAATCGATAACGCCTTGTTGTTATCGACAAAGCCTCGATTAAAGGAGTGCGCTTTAATTTAACATAAGAAAATCAAATAAAAACTCAAATCATAGTGAAAAAAACCATTTTATTGAATGAGAAAATCCAAATCTGAGTTGCCAAAACAATGAAAAAGTGATATCAGTATAAATGAAATCATAAAGAAATGAAAGATGATTATAGCAGAGAATCAAGCAATAAAAGATTATCATAAAGAAACAATTATTTTCTTAAAATTTCAATGTTTCTTTCAAAGTCAAATTTACAATAATTAAATTTAAAATTTTATTACTAGTATCAATTTAAACTTAGAACGGTATGCATTGCAATATAATAATTTAAATTTAAATATATTATTTTTATTCAGAGATAAGAGACGTCTTCTTATTTACCCATTTTTAAAACTCTTTTTTATTTAAAAAAAATAAGAATAACAAGAAAAATATTAAATTCAAATAATAAAAATAGTTTTCAAAAGAATATTTGCTATATTTTAAAATAGTTTTTAGAAACACAATGATATGCTTTGTAATTTAAAATAAAATAAAATAATTACAAATATATTGATGGCAATGAAATAAGATGTAATTTAAATAAGGGGCGTTTGTACTATTAATAAACCTCTTACATAATTATGGTAGTGGTGGTAAAAAATTAGGCTAAACCAGGTGAAATTTGTGGAATTAAAGAAAGTGAAGTAGGAATTTGGATAAAAAAAATTAAATTATTGATTAGAAAGTACCAAATTTGGTAGGCAGTATGGCCGGCTCGGTATGGCCGGCACGGCAGATTTGTCGAAATTTTTGCCAGCTAAGAGGTATTTGGCGGCACGCCCGATTTTTAGGGGCGGGTTGAGTACTAGAGCTGACAGAAAATCCCGACAGGTTTGGCCAGGCCGGTTGGCCTGGCCTTTGTTAGTGACATTGGCCGTTAAAACTCCCAATTATGACAAAGGCTCAGGATGATCCCACAAAAAGCAAGTCTGCACTCGATCGCACCTGATTACACCCCCGATCCTAAGACGCTCCCTCCGCCAATTCCGCGGCCTCCAAAAATTTAAAAAAAATTTCGTTTGGACAAAACTACCCCTCAATCCCTTCCCTTTTCTTTTCTCTTTTACTCGCCATCGTCTCTTTTTAATTTCTTTTGGTTTCTCATAATTAAATAAAATCGCTGAAAAAATCGGCCGCCGGGAAGTTCACGCCGTCACCGTCGCCGTTAATTTTTTTTGCATTGAAGATGGGATCTAGATTCTAGCGTCTTTCTGTGAGATTCTTCATTCTCTTTACTCTTCTCTGTCTCTCAAATTTTCAATAACTTCGTATGTCTATTTTACAGTATTATTCTATTTGTGGAGGGAGAATCAATTTTCCTCAGAATTCGGGAATCTGAGTTGGTTTTTATTTTTTGAATTTCAAATTTATGGAAATTATCCGACCGTTAGGGGTAATTCTATTATGGTTCTTTCTTTGAATGGAACTTAAATTATTATTTCCTTTTTTAAGAAAAATCGGTTCTTTTGATAGGTTTTTTTGCTGATTTTTTCTACCGTTTTAGAGGGAAGAATTGGAGTGAGAACCAGTAAGCGCAATTTTTTTCTTTTTCTTTTCGGTGTTGTTTGGATGCCTCGAAATTTGAGGACAGTAACAAAAAGAAACTCGAGGACTGAAACTCAGTTGAGTTGATTTTGTTTTGTTTTGTCTTTTATTTTATTTTTCTGCCAAAATACTGTGAAGTGTGAGCTTGTGATTTTCCTTTTTAATTTTCGCTGCACTTCCACCGGTTTAGTTTCTCAGCAACAGTGGATCTCTTCTGTGCTGCAGTTCATTCTTGGAGATCGGAATGAGATCAGTTGGGACAACTTCTCGGAGATGAGTTGGGTTTCCAATTTTTTCTTGATTTCTTGAATGCTTGTAGGATTGAGATCTTAGAAATCACAGAAGATCGAATTGGGTGTGTGGGTGTCGTCAGATTAGGGAAAAGTATGTAATGATACGAGTCTATTGGTGTCAGATTTCAGCCTTTTTGAATAAGAAAATCAAGGACCCCGGAGACAGAGGGCAGAGGTTTTCAGGGTTTAAAGAACCTCTGACACTGTTGCTTCCTAGAAGCTTTGTTAGTTAACTTTTCATGTTTTAATGATTTCTGCAACAAGGAGAGGAAATTGATATCTGTACTGCGATTTCTTCTCACTTGCCTCTTCTTTTATAAATAATTTTCTTTCATTTTAATTGTCTGTTTATTAATTATTAATTTCAGTAAGTATCATTGTTATTTCTCCCTCAAAATAACGCATTAAAACCCTTTTACCTGTGTTTCAGATTGCAGTCAGGTCTATCTAATCCCATTCAAGAACCAGGCGTGGATGCAGTTTCTTGAATATTTCATCTTTGTATGTTTTCTTGTTTTGGATTCATTTTCATATATTTTTTCAGATTTGTTTATTTTTTGACTTCCCTTATGGAGTTGGATTTGCCTTCAAAATCTGTGATCTTCATCAAAATAAGTTTCTGTGAGTAGAATAATATCTAATGCTCTTTTCCTTTTATGAGAAAATATAGGAAAGGTAAAAAGGGAAACGATGCATTGAATTTCAAAGATTCATTCCTTTTATTTTTCCTTAGTTTTCATAAATAAACTGTGCAAGGTTTGACTGTATCTCCTTCCTTGCTTAAGGTTATATCTAATTTCAGCATAGCATTCCCTAAAGTTTTATTTAGCTTTCCTTTGCCATTGATTTTAGGGCATCTTGCTTTATTATTATTATTATTGTTAACATATAGAGTCCTAACTAGTTAGGAAACTTAACATATAGAGTTGTAACTAGTTAGGAATCCTAACATGTAGAGTTGTAACAGATTAGGAAATATAGACCATCCCTCCTATATATACTTTCCTCCAATTCGTTGTTTCTACAATTATTATTTTGGTTAAGGATAAGAATGGTTTTCTCATGGGGTGTATTTGGTAGGTGGTAATAGAAATAGAAATAGGACAAGAAATGGAGAGAATCAGAATACCATGTAGAAAGAAGAATCAAAATGTGAGAACAGAATTTGGTTTCCATAACAATGAATTATTTATTTCTATTCTTATTCTCGAAAATTATTCAAACATATTAGTGAATAGTAGAAGGAGAAAGATATGATTTCCCATTCCCATTCTTAATTCTAGCATTCCAAACATGTATTTAGTTCATCTATTCCTCATTTTTTAAAATATTATTCATATTGTTAAAATATGTTTTTTCTTCTCTCTATATGCATCTGATCTGGGATCTCAGTAGGACTTTGTAGGGTTTATGTAATTGTTTTTAAAGCTGAAAATTTGTTTGAGTTTCTTTTTTTTGTTTATAGGGTTCGAGACCAATGTCATAAGAGCTGAAATAAAATATATCTTTTATGAACTACGATTTCTTTGTTAGTTGAAGATGACGAGATGAGAAGCTATTCTTCTTTAGATCTTACGCGCGGCGGTGAAAGCGACAATGTCACAATCCCTCGGCCGGCAAGCTGAAAAATAAGTTTATTAGGAGAATCCATTGGAATCGGATTGACGATGGCAAGGCCGAGAGCGACAATAGAAGCCCAAAGGCTTGTTCTCGGCTTCAGGCTGCCGAAGAGAAGTTAGAGTCAGGTTCAGTTCGGGACCTCTAGTCCTTAGGGGTGCCAATCATTCCGTGACTTGTCACTTGAGTGGTCAGTGCAGACGAGGAATTGGTCTTGTTTGAGTGATCAAAGCAGATCTCCCTGTAGAAATAATAGTAACCAATCTCATTCATCTCGGTAAGACATTATTAAGTACATTTATAATTTTATTTTCTAGATCAAATGTCACCCATTAATCCAATTTGAAATGATTCATATGGTTTCCATATTTTTATCGGTTAAGATTTGCTTAGTGGAAATTTAATCCTTCATTAGTTTGTGTTTTGTTCTAGTCATATCGTACACCTATACGAAGGCAATCGAGAACAATTTGAAAGCGAGAAGCCCAGTAGGAATGCTCGTGGATTGGAAGTTCCTAATTCGGTAGTTCTTGAACACAGCAACTGATTTCTCTGAGTGCTCGTCTTTTTGTTCTAGTAGTGTCTCTAGTAAAGTTTTGGACCGGTACATTGATGGGAGAACATGACGGAGATGAGTAGACAAACCAGTTATTCTCGAAGAACCATCCTGGAAAGCGGAAATGGTAGTGGGGCGCCCGACACGAGTTGATATCACACCCAGCTGCGCAGCGCGGTATTAAAGGGAATCCAAGGTCATGTACATTTAGAGAAACAGGAGGGACTCCCCTTTACTTTTCATCTAGGGATTGGGCAGAGAATGGGTCTGGACATAAGTCTCCACGGAAACTTGCAAAGGACGTCGTTGAGAGGCTCTCCCAGAGCCATGTTTTGCACAAAATAAGGTCAACGGATTATGATCCCGATATTCCAATTTCTATTGAAGATATCTATGGTGGTTCCTTGAATAGATGCCCTGGTCCAAATTCAGATAGTGTTGGGCAAAAAATTTATCCATTGGATGGACCTTTTGAAGCAATTGATGGAAGTAATGGGAAGAATTTCTCGAGGTTTTTCTGACAGCAATTTTCCCATAGAAATTGCACGAGGTTTGAACTTCTCTTTGCTTGAAACTAAAGATGACATGGATCATTAGGTTGTAGAGGCTTCCTAAGGAAGGCGAGAGAGGGTTGCGTGGTTTACAAAAGGCTTGAGCAGGGACTATGCTTTCTCAGATGGGTAGGGTTTGGATTTGCATATAATGATTCAGACAA
The DNA here is from genome assembly GCA_016808115.1 of Tetrastigma voinierianum. Lineage (NCBI taxonomy): Eukaryota > Viridiplantae > Streptophyta > Magnoliopsida > Vitales > Vitaceae > Tetrastigma > Tetrastigma voinierianum. Next base: position 433,642 of record JAEQBH010000523.1, read on the forward strand.
TTAGGGACCTAGTGGGGGAAAGGATGAACTTGGCGCCCGGGAGTTCCAGTGTTACCACGACATCGGGTGAGATAGGGCTGCTACGAAGAACTCAAAGTGGCTAAAGGCGAGAGCTGGATCTGAGGACACGAAGACTTGAAGAGAGAGGAGTTGCGATCTTGCTTTGGAGAAGAGGTGGAATGGAAGGTCAAGTGATTGGACATTCCAAGCAGAAATATATCGGTCAGAAGAAAGAAGCTTAGTGAGCGGGTAAGAGGGCTTGCGGAGCGGAATGTTTCATGAGTGCGCTCATGAGAGGGAATAGAGCGAAAATTGATAGCATATTACGAGATTACAAATGAGATTTGGCCCGCAAGGCTGAAAGGGGCTTGATGGAGAATCAAAGTATCTGAAAAATCTTTGCGAGACTCTGAGAGAATGTAGACGGCGAAGAGAAGGCAGAGATTTGCTTTACAAAGATTATGAAGAAGGGATGAGAATGACAAGGAGTTACAAATCCATTACAAGGTTCACTGCAGACATGCTTGATTAAGAGAAGACAATTGATGGGGTTGAGAGAAGGGACCTTAATTTAGGAAGAATGATTTACCAAGTGCGGAAGGTACAAAGTAGACGAGATAAGTTGGTGCTAGAATTGAGGCTTTAAGAAGAGAGTTGGAATCTTATAGGCGTGAAATTGATACTCTTCGCCGTGAGAATATTAGCCTATTGAGCCGTCTAAAAGGCAACGGGAAAGAGGGTGCTTATTTTACTTTCAAGCTAGATCAGGAACTTCTGGCCCAGATTTTACCTTGCAAAATGAGGCTTTCCTTACTCAATGGAAACCGAGCTGTGTTCAAAGTTAGTGGATTTTATCAAGGGGAAAGCACGGCAACTTGTAGAAGCTAAGCAGGGAATAGAATTTATCAGTAACGGCTTAGATGGACAATTCATTGTCGAGTCTGGCATGAAAATCCAGGGTTTCAAGCGTGGAATGGAAAATTTAACTAGGAGTTTGCAGGCAATGTCTGCTTTGCTGCATGAGAAGTCCAATCCTGCTTTCAAGCTCAATCCATTACATGGAGGATGTTAGATCAGATCAAGTAAATGAACAAACCATGGGAGGTAAACTCCAATGCTGGCATGTTTGTTCTCTTAAAACTGGTAACCCTGAATCTAGAGTCCTTAATTGTTTACTATGCTTACATATGTTCTTTTAAGTTGTGTTGCCTCTTTCTTCACAATGTCCAATTCAACAATCTGCTTGCAAGTTGTCTTCAATGGGAAATTGATGTTTTGTTTTATGTTTACAGGATATCACAAAATTTGAACTTAAAGCAGAAACTTTGCTAACAAATTTATTACAAGAAAAGCTATATTCTAAGGAGTCAGAATTTGAGCAACTACAAGCTGAGCTTGCAGCAGCTGTGAGAGGTAATGACATCCTCAGAGCTGAAGTTCAAAACACAGAGGATGACCTCTCCTGTGCAACACACAAATTGAAGGATCTTGAGCTTCAGGTAATCCTGTGATGCAATTATAGCCTCCAATAGTTGACTCTAATGATTAATTTCTTTGCATCTATGCATATATAAATATACAGTGCTTAGTTTTATTTTTATTTTTCTACAACTACAGAGCTTAGTTTTATGGGAGTCGTGAGAACTAGTTTGACAATCTTCAAAAGTCATTGTTTTAGTTGTTTTCTATTTTTTTTCTTAGTTTTTTATTTTGTTTGATTGGTCATCCATATTGAGTTGAAGACTGAAGTGGGTTTTTTCATAAACAGAGCGGAATTGTGCTTTTCATACCCCCACATTAATTGAGGAAAATTTTATATCTCATAACAAGAGCTAAGCTGGATTGTGCCTAAGTGACATTAACTATTGCAGACGAGGAAACTGTCTGGCACAATAAGAAAGAGAATGAGACTGATAGATGAACAGCAAGTCATAACAATTTGAACAAGAAATGGTTGCATCAGCGGGAAGTGATGTGTTACAAAATTAGAAGTTCATAAGATGAGAATTGAAATCCAATGACCACTAGTAATAAGAGCATAAAAAAGAACATGGACTGAGGGTGTGGGAGAAAGGACAATGATGGCATGATTTCTGCAAAAACCGTAGATTTTTCTGCATATTCTTTACCAGCTGAGAAGGCAGCAGTGGTAGTGTCTTCAATGGGTTCCTAAGAAATTTAAAAGAAAGAAATTATAAATATTTGGATGTCAGTCATTTCTTCAAAATATTTGTCAGTACATGGCCTAGTAGGGACTAGGAAGTGTGAGTGCCAGGATGAGTGGAAGGGGTCCTGGTTATCTATGTATATGGTGTCGATTTCCTTCAAAGTTGGTTATGGATACATCCTTAATGGAGATTTGGGTTAACTATAAGGTGCTTGATTATTTTATTTATATATGCTTTGTCTTTGATTCTTGAAATGGTCATTTTGTGTACGACTCGCATTTTCAGTCCTGAAGCAGTCAGCTGTTCCTTTATTACAGATGCTGAAGAAGGATGAGAATATAAATTGCCTTCAAACCGACTTCGAAGAATCTACAAAGCAATTGACCATCATGAAGGGAATACTCCCCAAAGTATCTGGGGATAGAGATATGCTGTGGGAGCAAGTCAAGCAATGCAGTGAGGAGAACATGCTACTAAGTGCTGAGGTTAACATACTAAAGAAGAAGATAGAGGCCCTTGAAGAAGATTTACTTTTGAAAGAAGGTCAGATTACCATTCTTAAAGAACAGCCCAGACAACAAACTTTTGGACCCTTTTGCTGGTCTTGATTCAACACTCCAGTTCCTTCTGGAGTAATTAACTGAGATTGGGGGCTTTTTCTGCTGGGTTAAGTGAATTTAACTGTTCATAGCCTTACTTTTCGTTCGTGTTTCTGGGGTTGCTTTTTCTCTTACGCTCCTCCCTTCTTGCATCATCAAAATCTTTGATGAGTAAGAAGTGGAAATATACCATGATTTTTTTTGCAATTTGTCTCTATAATCGTAGTCGGCCTTCCCTGTTTGCTGAAGGTCCAGATGAACACAGTTCTGTTATCGTGTGAATGAAATTGAGAATTGATTTCCCTATAAAGCTTTTTAGTCTTATTACTTCTGTTTCTGGGAACATGAGAAAAACTATCAATAGCACTAAACCTGAACTTGTGTCTGTTTGATGATTTTTATTTTTCATTATCAAAATTCAGCTAAAAAGTCTGCTGTTATATAATCTCTCTTGCATTGGAAACCATCCTTTCTACCTCTCCGTAACTAGATTCAGGGCTGTGATTATTTCCTAGGTACATTCTAAACCTGAACTTGTGTTTGTTTGATGATTTTTATTTTTCATTATTATATAATCTCTCTTGCATTGGAAACCATCTCTCTACCTCTCCGTAACTAGATTCAAGGCTCTGATTATTTCCTAGGTACATTCTAAACCTGAACTTGTGTCTGTTTGATGATTTTTATTTTTCATTATCAAAATTCAGTTAAAAAGTCTGCTGTTATATAATCTCTCTTGCATTGGAAACCATCCTCTCTACCTCTTCGTAACTAGATTCAGGGCTGTGATTATTTTCTAGGTACATTCTAAACCTGAACTTGTATCTGATGATTTTTATTTTTCATTATCAAAATTCAGCTAAAAAGTCTGCTGTTATATAATCTCTCTTGGATTGGAAACCATCCTCTACCTCTCCATAACTAGATTCAGGGCTGTGATTATTTCCTAGGTACATTCTAATTTTTCTAACCATGAAAACTAGCAATATTAGGAATAAGGTTCTCTTTGGAGTGACAATAATCAAACCCATACCATACATTTTCTGGGACAAAGGTCCTAAAGTAGAATGTGTGTGACACTGTTGCTAAACTCCCATCATCCCATCGACGTAGTACCTTCACCCAACCAGGTCTCCATTCATCCGATCCGAATTTCTTTAGGTACAGTGAGCAAACAATCTGGCTCATGCATGCTCCACAGGCCTCAAACATGTCTACAGCATAACGCTGGAAACCGCTGTATACACCACCTGGATTCTTCCAACCTTTAGGAGCATATAACAGCTTTGGGTTCTTTAGGTGCTTCACTATGACTAGATTCCCAGCCTTGTCACTGAACCTAACACTAATGTGATCTTTTGTTTCAGCAGATGGTGCGCATGTCGTCTCAATCTGGATTGAGTATGAGCAGTTTGCAGGTGAAGCTTGAAGGAGGACATGGGAGGCGGGTAGGATTCTGTTGGCTGTGGAAGAAGTTATGGTTGCTACAATGGTGAGGAGGATAAGTATGCTGGTTTGATTTACTGAGAGTTGTGTCATGGTTTTTTTTTGGCTGGTATGATTGTGGGATGATGAGGAAGAGATAGAAATTATGGTTTTTATAGGTAACAATGGGAGGAGGGGGGGTTGCTCCCAAGTAGGATTCTTTTCGGGTGTAAAGGTAAAAGTGGGGATTATGTTTCAATAAAGAGGGGCAATTCGATCAGAGTCGATGGGATTACTTTTCAGAAAGAGAAGATTCCCACTACTTTCAGTCAATTATAAGGATGATGTGTGCCTTTTCCTTCAAAATCAATCTAATAGAGAATAATGACAGTTGATGTAAGGACCAACTTTTCATCCGTTTGGTTATAGGTTGTGGCTTCCCACCGGTCATCTCGGTTTGCTTTTTTATTGGGCCTCGCCCTTAAGAAAAGACTTTGATAGAGTTTAGTTCAAGTCATATATGGATCTTTACATTTTTGTATTTGGCCGATATGGGATATCACAATCTACCCCCTTGGGGCTCAACGTCTTCGCTGACACATTTCCGTCCAGAGATTAGACTTTGATATCATTTGTAAAGACCTGATTTTTCACCTGATATTGTTTGCTTCCAGGCTTTGGCTTTTCACCAGTCCACCTTGGTTTTGCTTTTCTATTAGGCCTCGATAGTATTAAGTTCAAGCCCTTCAAATATGGAACTTTACTTTTCGGTCTTTGGGTATTGTGGGACATCATAATAGACGCGTTTTCAAAGCTTTGAGGGTATTTTGAGCCTAAAGCGAATAATATCTATATGATTAGATCGGGTTGTTACAACTGATAAATAATGCTACATCTGCTAATTTTAACATACATTGGTCATAATGTCATATAATTACCCTGATTTTATAAAAGATAATATAATGTCACAAAATATCTTAGAGAAGTACACCTAGGATAATCATGTTCCTAAATGTTTAAAAGGAGAACCCAAGGAGATTATCTACTATATGTATTTTTTTTTACAACTAAACATTTCAGTTACAATATAGTAAACTGTTTCTACTGAGACTCGAACTCGAGACCTCTCCCTTTCTTGTGCTCTGACTTTTTAAAACGTTAAACGCTCTATCTTATAAACTAAACATAATGAACTGCTATATTTATTTAGTACTGTACAATAATTCAGGATAACCCTTAGATGGTTACTTATACTCAAATAGGTATGTTAGAGTTTTTATTTTTCAAGTAATAAAGTAAAGATGGAAAGAAGATACAACAAAAAAAAAATAGAAATCTTAATTCTCATTAAGACCTTGAGGAATTTCACTCATTAAAAAAAATCAGTGGAGACTAATCATGGAGGATTACAATAAATTCAATAAAAAGAAATAATATTATCAATTTCAATCTATTCATAAGTCTTGATTTACATCAATTGCCGTTATTTAAGAAAATAGAATCTCTACAAGAATTCCAATAACTCATTTTTAGCTCAAAACTCTAATTATTTTATCACTTGATTAGTTATTTCCGATTTGAATCCAACATACATTAATCTTAATTTAATTATAATTAATACTAATTCTAATTTAATTCCAACTTATATTATTCCTACTTAAATTTTATTTATACCTTCTTATTTTCTTTATCGAATAGACTTTAATGACTTTCACTCATCAATTCCACATTGTTTTTGTCACGTAATAGTGAATATAATTTTTATTTAGCTGAATAGAGTTTAAAAGTATTAAGTATTAAATTATTTATTTTTGTATATTTTATTTTTATTAAGTATTGATTATTTTGTTTATAAAATTACAAGTCATCTTAAACATATTTAAAAAATTAATTTAAGTAATACTTATTTGTATAATGATGATATAAATTTATAATTATAATAAGTAAAATACTTGTATGATATATATATATATATATATATATATATATATATATATATATATATATATATATATATATATATATAATTAATTAATTAATTAGTTAATAATTTTAAAAATAATATATTAATAGTGTTTTTTGAAATATTTTATACAGATTCTAAAATATAGAATTTTGTAAATAGAAAAAGGCAAAATATCTTAGAAATTCATAAATAAGTTATGAAAAAAAAAAAAAATCAAATGTTTGAAAGCAAATTGCTCTTGAAAAAAAAAAAAAAAAAACCATCCTCTAAGACTAGGTGGTAAGGGCATATTTTTATTTCTTCACTAACCTCGCTTTGATGAGCATGGTACACAAATAAATGAGTTTGGCCCCAAAATAATACATTTTTTTTGGTAAAAAATATCAATCTAATACTTTTTTAAAAATAATGCACAAGTATTATAATGTATTCGAAATCATAATTGGTGACTATGGTTTTAAACTAATTTGGAGTATTATTTTAAAAACATAACCAGGTGATATTTTAATATAAATATATATATATATATATATATATATATATATATATATATATATATATATACCTATATATATATATATATATATATATATATATATATTTTGGGATAGCTCAAAAAAGTCTTCCATGGAATAAAATGCAATGATCAAGAAAGCTCTACCAAATATGCATTCTCACCTAATAATCCCTTAAGCACCCAAAATGGAAGAATAATTGCAAATAATGCCAGAGAGGATCAAATAAAACTATTTATGGGTCTTAAATAGGATCATAAAAATGATAGAGCATATGGGATATCCAGGTCATCTTCAAAGAGGAGGTAGGTATATCTCTCTGTCCAATTCTAAATACATAACTGGGGGGGGGGGGAGGTGATATATATCCTTCATTAGAAGTAGCCCAAAATTGGTGTCTAGATACCATCAATGTAAAGGAGCAACCTGAAGAACACGTCTTCCGAAATCATAGAAGCAGAAGCCAGATTTCAGAACTCAGGGGGCTTCGATGCAGAAGTAAATTACATTAGAAAGGCTAGAAACGCAGAAAAAAGCCATATGCTGTTATATTATTATTCTCAGTTCAGCAAAGTGATTATCCAAACAATCAAGCACTGTGCCCGACCTTGCCTGCAGGCTGCTGCTGCTGCACATAAATCTTTCTCATATTCATTCCATTATTAGCCCATATCATAACTACTTGACATTTAGGTCAATTGGTTGGCATCCCATGATGTTTGGATTGCCTTTACCACTTCACTTCCAAAATAATCCTTGACTAAGGATGTAATATGTGAGTGGAAATAACGGGGAATTTGGATTTAATGATTCTCTCTAAATGGAATGAAATCAATTCTATAGGTACTATGAAGAAATGTTGATTGAATGAGTGAGTCAATACGTTTCCTACCACTTATATACACCGTGAAAAGACATAAAGCGAAATAAAGGGAATCAACTACAAAAAGAAAGGAAAAATATTGTACAAGAAAGGAAGGGAATAAATTAAAGGATATTATAAGAATATCCTATGATTCTCAACACGCTCCCTCAAGTTGGAGTATATGGGTTATATACACCAAACTTGTTACCAATAAATCAAATTCTTTGACCTTGGAGAGACTTAGTGAAAATGCTCGGCTAGTCGGGTCACCTCGAGTTGACGAAACCAGAGCCACATCCCTGGGCAATCTTCTCTCGAACGGTCGATAGCCGACTTCAATATGTCTTCGTCATCTCATGAAAGACCGCTGAAAGTAAATGTGGTTGCTCGGGTTATCACACAAGTGTCATTTGGCTCACCCTTCCCAAATCTTACCTCCTAAAAATGCTATTTTAGCCATATAAGTTCACAAGTAAAGTAAAGCCATAGCTCGACACTAACTCAAGACTAAACTTGGCCACTACATCCTCGTTTTTACTTCTTCAGATATTGGGTTGCTCCAATAAATACACAATATCCCGAAATGGAGTGTGGCTTGTATGCAAAGGAAGCCCGCCCGCCTATTACAATATTCAACAACTGTGACCTATGTTTTGATATAACACCCTTGACTCAGTGTTCCTTTGATATAACAGAGGCTACGAATCACAACATCCTAGTGACTATCACATGATGATTGCAGGAACTGACTAACTACACTTATAGGAAAGGAAATGTTCGGTCGAGTGATGGTGAGGTAATTTAGTCTCCCTATTAGTCGTGATATCTCCTTGGATCTCGTAGAGGCTCCCCCTGTCCAGGTACAGGCTTGACATTCAGATCCATAGGAGTGTCTATAGGTTTATAGTCTAGCATACCAGTTTCCTTTAATATATCCAAGACATGCTTCCTCTGAGACATAACCACACCGAAATTAGATTGAGCTATCTCAATCCCTATAAAGTATTTGAGTTTCCCTAAGTCTTTTTGTTTGAAAGTGGCTGAAAAGATGATGTTTAAGTTTTCGAATACCATCTTGATCACTGTCTGTTATAACAATGTCATCCACATAAACAATCAGATAGATGCATTGTCCTGATGATATATGATGATAGAAGACAAAGTGGTCTAATGTACTCCAAGTCATACCGAACTCCCGTACCACATAGCTAAAGCGGCCAAATTAGGCTCGAGGGGACTACTTTCGGCCATATAAGGAACGACGTAGCCTGCATACCAAACCAGATAGATGATCAAATGCACTAGAATCGAGAATCCATAGACCAAGAGAGTGTGCAAGATAGGCAGAGGCATCACCGGTCTGGGCAATAAAAGCAATGGAGGCATATTTGGTGGCATGAGTGAGGCAAAGAAACTCCTCATATTCACCAGTCGTAAGAGTCACTCCCTAAGATGGAGACGAAGGCTGATCCTCTACATGTTCTGATCCTCGCTGATGTTCTAAGACTCGAGACATGAGCAAGGCGAGGCGAACAACGTAACCGGATAACACCTATCTCGGTGACTGATTCCATTACAAGAGGTACAATAAGGTCGTCGGGCTCACCTCGATGACCACAAAGTCTCATTGGAAACCTCAGAGGACCGAGAACAAGTCACAGTGGATGAATGGCGCAGTAACTGAGCAAACATGCCATCAAAGGTCGGGATAGTAGAACTAGCGAGGATTTGTTCTCGAATGTTGTCAAACTCTGTGCCAAGTCTAATAAGAGTAAGGATCATCAAGATTTGATCAATGTTGGACAAGTAGGTCTTGGCATCAGTGACCTTGGGCAGGACAAATAAGAGCTCATTTTTCAATGCAGACATTCGCCCAACAAAGGAAGATAATTCCATACCAGCCGCCCATCATCAACCCGAGGAGATGACACGATAAAGCGCTTGAACATCACGGTATACACCATTAGTCGTAAAGGGCTAATATGTCCTGATAATCCCAAGATCATCGAGTGTTTTGGTCTCTATAATCGCCGACGAATGTTACATAGTAAAGCCGCATGTTTTCGCGATCGAGGACGCGATCTTCTTCAACACTAGACTCCGTAGAGGTCAAATGGTCTTCAACACCATTTCCAGTAAACCATAATGTAACAAAATTGGCCCAGAACTGATAATTATCACTTCCCTTGAGTCGATTGACAATTATCATGGGAATTCCAAAGCAAAAACGAGGAAAAGCTCGAAGCTTTTTCAGTCATAGTGAGAAAAATCAACAAAATTAGCAAGAAGACCAAATACCAGGGCCAAAAAACGCAGCTGTGAAGGTGAGAAAAGCTTGTGGATGATGCTAAGGTTTGGAAAAATAGAGAACAGTTACTGTAGTAGTAGGTAGGCTACGAAATCTGTAGAAGTCTAGGGTTTCATAGCCTTTTGGAGAGCAAAGAGGGCCAAAAATCCCAAATGCAAGCCTCAAATGGAGAAACCAAGGGCTTGGGAGGGGACGACCAAGCTGGGAAAAGGCGGTGACCGGAGACTAGGCCACATGCTGTCACACGGCAGTCGCCCACAGAGGAGAAGTCACACGAGTGGAGGCGCGTGACACACCGGGGTTGTCGCCGGTTGGCCATTAGAGACTGCTGCGACGGCGAACCTAATGGTGGATCGTCACCGGAATGGGAGCAATCGCTCCGAAAAGTTCAGGAGAGTTTTCAAGATCAGAGGTCTAATGACAACTGAGGATTTTTGAGCTTCCCGCACGATGGCTGTGATGGCCAAACAAGACAAACTATTAAGCCATTGTCGGAATTGAGAACACAATAAGTCCTAATCCTCTCGAGCCTTCCATGGCTCTGATACCATGTGAATAAATATAAGAAAATGATGCTTTTCTTATTGATTGAATGAGTGAGTTGAACATTACAGGCCCTACCTACTTATATACATCAGGAAGACATAAAAAGAAAATAAATCAAGTACAAAAAGGAAGGAAAAATATTATACAGGAAAGGAAGGGAATAAATCAGAGGATATTTTAAGAATATCCTATGATTCTCAACAGGCACTATAAGGCCCTGCTAGTCTACCTAAAATTTTAACTCTATCCAAAATTCGCATTATGAAAATTTTCAATGTATTCTAATCTTTAGTTTTCATTTTCGTAAAATACGCCTTATCGAATTTGGTTGAAAATGGGGAATAAGAAAACTGCTGGTAAACCATTTTCTTGAAAATGAAGTTAATGAAAAACAATGAAAATGTGTTTAAAATGCAGGTTACTATTCATTTTTTGCCATTTGATTTTTGTCTTGATTTTTGCTATTGCTTTACACTTTTTTTTTCACTTATAATTTGCTTTACACTTTTTTGAATGCTCGTAAATTGAATAATAAATAAATCATAAACCAAGTAACATATTTATTTAATAAAAGAGAAGAATATGATCAATTGATATAACACAATTATACTCCTCATAATAATACCAACATCGCAAATGTTGCCAACAACTACAATTACAATTAATCCAACTCTCATCCAATAGCCCATCATTTTCTAGACATATACACACGCCTTGCGCAATAATCATCCCAAATCTTATCTAAGTAATGGCATCCCAAGTATGGCCATATTGTCGATTGTGCCAAGTCAATCAAGTCCGTTTATCATGAGCATCATCCAATACATGCTCATCTACGACACTAAAATTCAAATTCTCATATTCTTGAAATAAGGTGTCCAACCGAGTTTCCATACGAATGAAATTATGCAAAGTACAACAAGCTAGTGGGATGCAACGTTGCCTTCTCAATGGGTAATTCGGCATTAGCTTAAGAATGGGGAATCTTGCCTTCAATACACCGAAACAACGCTCTATCACGTTACGAACCGAAGAGTGCCTTTGATTAAACAAGCTCGACTTTAGTTCCTTGACGACTCGACCCTCCAAAATCATTTCTATGGTAGCGTTTCCCCACAATAAGGAGCCAAAACCAATATATTAGGATATCTACAAAGATCAACATAGAACTCATCTACAAATGACAATATAAAACCTCAGTATTGCTCAAAAAATAAATGAAGTCAATATAAATAATAGTAACATAATTCACATACCACCCATTGGCATCGGAAAATTTGAAGAAGGCGTAGAAATGGCATCCACTAAAATGCGAGAATCATTTGTCAGATCCCAACCGTTGCATATAAAGGTGAACAACATATCATGCAACATGCAAAACCATCATGTTTTGTGTAATAATGGACTTCCTACCACGATAAGTACCTTGTTTGCATGCAGAGCCTGCAGACACATGTATACCATCAATTGCCCCAATACAATTCTGCAAAGTCAAGAAAGATTTATTTCACATAAAGATAGGAAAATTCATTAAAATAAAGATATAAACAAGAAACATTACCTTGAAATATGGATACCACTTTGGATTACCAAAATTTCGGGGTTGAACGGTTCTTGATTCCCCAGGACCGATTACGCGATTCCCTGCTACATAAGGCTCAAGAACCTTCTTAAACCACCACGGACAGCCTGGAGTGTTGAAACCTTTCCGCGACCAACCTGTGACGAGTGTTGTGGCATACTACTAATAAAAACATCCCCACCCCCTCTTCAACACTCACTTTCTTGTCATCTACTAAAAGATTCATGGACTTCAACTTATCACACAGATTTTTGAAAACATGTACTTCCATGCGAAAGCCTTTAAACATCCGGTGTCAAGCCGATAAGAATTCAAGCTGCAGTACATCTTCCCGTCACAAGATAGTTCTAATATGACACTCTCTTTTTCCAAGCTTTTCCTGCATTCCACAAGAATCAGAGTGCAATGTAGATCCTCAAGCAATTCATCTTCATCATCCGACGAGCTAATAAACATATCTCGTAAGACATGATTACTAGACATCCCAGATAAATGAAATGAATACTTGACATGATAACCTCGAAAGAAATATTTTATAAAAGTGTGTGTGTGTGTGTAAAGAAGATCAACATGTCGTTTATAACTCAATTTCATAACCCAAAAGTAAACAGGTCTGGCTTTCACCAAACAAAATACCACATTAAACACCAACAAATAAATGAAAATCTAGAGACTATTAAGCCATGTCCTACTTCCATCACTCATCTTAACAAAGACATTTCATCATTCTGTTGCACTCAAGAAAGGCAAAAGCCTTGTTATACGCATCAATAGAAACATCTATCATCCCTTTCTAGTATCTCCATGCACATTGATAAATATGGATCAGGAACCCGCCATCTCACATTCTTGAAATGAGCTTTACTTCTCCTTTCTAAGCCTCATAGGATCTCGCCAGACACACAACATCGGAGGTCGTTGTCGATATCCGTCCGTTTCTTACGGCCGCCTTCACCTCCTGAGTATCCTCACTCGACCCTTTGAAGGAATCTCAACACTCTCACCCCTCGTCTTCTTTATCATCTTGAGTATTGCTCCTAGCCATATCAACTCCTCTACATAAAAACGCTCCAATTGTCGCCCTCACCTGAGTCTAGAGGTTTGGCTCGAGGTTTGTCAGAAGACCAACGCAAAGATTCTCGCTAAAATCTCGCCCCCAAAGAGCTCGTAGTCCTCGTGATCCTTTCCTCCTAAAAGTCCCATAATTTTTTAATGTCTACAAAAAGTCAAGCAATGGATTATTAATTTTTCTTATAGTACCAAATAATGAATATCAATACAAACATAAAATTATTCATATGTTGAATTTCCTTACCAACCTCGTCAAACTTCTTCTTCCGACGCAAAGACTGATTTTGCCTGATCCAACCGACACTCCAGATGCTCCAATACCTTGAGAACTCACGTATACTACCCGTGAACTGGTCAACTTGCTCTTCAAACAAACTAACACCATATGTCTCTCCCCCTGATTGAGCATGTAGCTCCCTATCTATTTCTCGCCACACAGATGACTTAAATGAACATTCTCCAATTTGTTTCGTTTTTTCATTGAGTATGTGAAGGAAAGCTAATGTGGCCTTACGTGGCCAATCCTTTGTGTCCCCTCTTGAATTTCCATTCGCACCCATCTAATAATTCACTCATATAACGAAGCATAACCATAATCTATGAAAATTTAACAAATATCAAGACAAAAAAGGATGAAACAAAGAGATTCTCAGCATGCAATTCACAACTCACACTATGAAACAAATGTAACAAAACTGAAGACAAATGCTTGTGGATTAGTAAGTGTGCAGTTCATCCGTTCCATGAGTAGGAAACAAAGAATTAAACAATTCAAAGTAACAAAAACGATTAAGACCAATCAGTTCACACTATGAAAACAACAGAACCGCTCAAGGCAAAGCTCATACGTATAAATAAGTCTCGCTTAGCTCATTGAAATTCTCATCAGCGCCAAGAGCTTCGAATGTTTATCCTTCAAAATTAAAGCATTATATGGATGAGGTCCCACCTAGACTGTCAATCAAGTTTTTCCATAAGGAATTGGACCCATCATTTATTTGCTTGCATAAGTAGATGGAGACTGTCTTGAAACTTTCCTGACATTTTCTTCCTTCTTTTTCTCACAATTAAATTCATCCCCTTATTTTCTTTGTTCTTCATAACTATTTTTTCATAATTTTTTCTCATTGCATGTAACATAAGCATACATGAATTCACTGAACAAAGATGTAAACATTTGCATCCCCCAAACCAAATAAATATCCAGCAGCTTAATAGTCTCAATTTTTATGATTTTTCTGGAGTTTTCCGTTAAAGGAATATCCTTAAGCATGTTTAGCAAAATACATTCTATGTTTATTCATTTGCTCTTGCGGGGTTATTCCCTTGTAACCAGCAACTTATGCTGATTTACCTATTCAAGTTAGGTAGCTTTCTTTCTGTTTGTTAATGGATTTTCCTAAAAAAAAATAAAAATTAGCCAGACTACCAATGGTTATAAAAAAAAATGATACTAATCTACCCATCTAACCCATGTAAATTATGCAATCCTCTTAACCATGACAAGAAACAGGATTAGATGTCAAGTCTCTGCCACAATTCCAAATATTGTTTGGAGGTCTCTCTCCAGTCTGTGGCTGAAAACATGTAGTGGCTGAAGGCTGATAGAGTAAAGGGAACCCATTCAACATGAAGCCTACCATAAATCTTAATCAGGGCATAGTGTCCCCACTTAAAAGACTTATTTCCTTTAGTTGGTCTTCTGAAGGGGAAGGGGGCCTGTGAATTTCCCTTGAAATGATTAAGGCAATGGTGCCTTTAGAAGGAAACAACTTTAATATCAAGACTTTTGGGTTGTCAAATGGGGAGCTAACCTTATCTCCCCCTCCTATTAAAGACTAAAGAAACTCCATTATTTCTTTTCCCCCTCCTCTTTCTTTTTCTGGTTTTTTACTCTCCTAAACAAATAACTTCCACCTAACCTAAGGCACAAGCATATACAAATAACAAATTTAAGTAAACAAGTTAGTTATAAGGTAGTGAGAAATATGCGGAGACATGATTGAAGCCGAAAATATGAAAGCAGATATTTTCCATTATCAAAATATCAGTGACATAGAACAACTTCGGTACAGCCGGGACCCGCATCCCGATCATAGAAATTATTTAGATTCAACATTAAGAAAATTCCTGACAAACATTCTGTTTCCTTCATACCATATGCCGAGAAACGAGTAAGCAACAAAAAAAAATAGCTAATAAGAGAAAAATATCACCAGAGCATCATATCCAAAGATAAAAACACATATACATGTATTCAAAATGGAGATTCCACAACACCCAAAGAAGGAAGAAACAACCTAATATGTACCTGAGAGACAGAGAAAACCCAGGATACTTTTCTCAAAAAAAAAAAAATTCAAAAAAATGAAATCAGGGGAACCGAATGTGGTCGGACAAATTTATACAGGGAAAAAAGGAAGGAAGGATGTAATTCACTCTCTCTGCCAATTACCCATGGATCCAATTACTTGATTAGGGCAAACACAAAAAAAGGAGGAGGAGGACGATGCGAAAAAGAATAGAAGAGGACAAGAAGAAACGAGGCATACCAGCGTCCGATGGCAAGGATGAGAAGAGGAGCGGCGGCGAGCTTGATCGGCGAGCTCGTAGGAGCGGCGACGAGCTTGAATCGGCGAGCGAGAAGAAAGTCGAAGTGAAGAAGAAAGGGGAATAAAAAGAAGAAAAGAAGAATCCGGTGTTTTCATTTTATCCCAATCCACCAGAATCTCCGTGAGCCATTTAATTCAAACAAGGAAACAATACAGAATCGTTTTCGATTTATATATAAATGCTGTTAGTGAATCTATTTTTGTTTTCGTAAATTTGTTCGTCTTATTCTCGTAACTAAACGCGTTTTCCTTGTTTTCGAAAAGTTTGAATAGAGAAAACAGAAAATTTTCTACCTACTAAACAGGGCCTAAATAACTCTATTGCACTGCCAAATATAACTGAAGTATATTATAGAAAAGCATATGATTCTACTAGTTGATGAACTTAGGGTGAAAGATTGGGGGCTGTGACCCCATCATAAACACCACAACTGAGCCTGGTATGAATTTCTGGTGCCAGTCTGCCAATATAAGCTTTTAGAGGCACATCGGCAATATGCCTACTTACACTTCCACGATACAGTGGAGATCTCCTTCATTTAAATTTCATGAAAAGCAATTTTGAACAGGGTGAATAATAAAATGCCCCAGATGTTCCTAGATCAGAAGATAGTGCAAAAACTTGGCCACATCCACTCATTATGATTGCGCCTTTTAATTTGTGAAACCTTAAATTTACTTCTGGTTAAAAAAATAATGAAGATGCCATTAACTGAAGCCTTTTTGTAAGATCATATGTTCATCCAAGTATCAACAGATAAAAAAGATAAAGATGAATAATGAATCATAGAGGAGTTTTTACATGCCTTACAAAATTGGACCAGTCAATTGTTTCTACTTTCTTATATCACACTTTACTGCACAACCCAGTGGTTAATACCCAAAAGAAGTAACAATGAAGTTATTTATTAATTTGAAGGACTTCTTATAATTTAAACAAGTGTGGAAGACAAAAAATGTGGCCATCTAAGTGAGTTCTATACAGAACAAAAGGAATCCAACAGATTTTCGTGAGTATTTTCACCAATTGGTGTGTAGATAATTAGACAATCAGAATGAATCCAATATATATATATATTGCAAAGTTGTGTCTGGCTTCCCAAGCCTGTAGATTTTCTAACATTAGAGGTCCATGCATGCATTTGGAGACTTATAACCAAATGCAGTAGCAAAAAGGTCTTTCAAACATCCACAGTGAATTTGGTTACATGTTAATTGAAACATAAAAAACTGTGAACATTTTCATGTTATTACCTGGGAAATTGGCATCTTTGTTCTAACAGAATCAATCAATGAGAAATCAATGTCAGCTACAGCAATGCCGGTTGACAGTCGATCTGAAACACCAAAATAGAAGAACTGATCATGGGGATTCTGTTTCTGTAATTATTAGTTCGCCTGCTAAGAGCCTGAAGAGCAATGCTTTAACTGTAAAATTCAACTCTTCTCCCTTAGGGAAGAAATATTTCTACAAAGATGCAAAGAAAATAACAACTCTATCGATGCAGTGATATTGAACCCGTTATATACTGGTGGGTCTTGACTAGGCATTGGAACAGAAAGTTAACTTGCTATGTTGATTTTAAATGTTTGAACCATTATAATACCATTGAAAAATGAAAACATTTGCATCCAACTAGTGCTCAAGTGTGTGCAAGTGCAAAAAGCAAACTATATATAATCCATCAAATCATGTAATTTTTTAATTTAGAGATCTCACATGTTGGCCATGAAAGAAGTGAGCTGTGACTGCAGGACTAAGGTCTTTAGTGTCACTGTCTATTCTTCCTGGGAGATTTCAGGATGAGTTTTATCTCACATGTAGGCAAGGTATCACAGTAATAAGCAGGAAATGACACATTCTGACACTGCAAAGCGAACCTTACTCTTGCAATAAGGCAATTTAAAAACAAACTTATCTGTACACGGTTTAAATTGGAGAACTTTTCTCATGAACTGGAAAATTTTAAAGGCATGTCACTGCCGAGAATGTACAATTTGAATTAACAACACGAACAAAGAAATACAGAATCTTTCTTGAACAGAAGATGCCTGAGCTGTGACAAAACTATGTTACAAATGGCTCTAGGATCAGCACCATTAACTACTTCAATGATGAAGGTAGTTCCTTTAATCCAGTGGCACCTAGGACAAAGATCATAATTGATCTAGTTTCCTGGTGACAGCTTCATGAGGGAAAACTTAAGAAGAAACTAGCAACAACCATTGGTTAGCAACATGGAGTCAGCAAGAGTGAAAGAAAGAGTTTAGCTTGAGAAACAAGTTCTTTCCTCATAAAATAGCTGCTCCCTCATTGTCCTTCTGAGTGGAAGCACACATCAAAGAGTAAACATCAGTGTATAACGGAACCAGTTCTCACCAGGTAGACGACCAATTATTGTTCCCCATGGATCAATTATTAAGGAGTCTCCATAACTTTCCCTTTTATCATTATGCTTTCAGTTTGTGCAGTGGAATATAATCAGTAGCAGATTCAACATCATTCCACAAATGAAGCAAGGTAAACGTGATAGCACACAGGATGAATGAGTCAAAACCGAAAGCAGATAGCCAAGAAGAAGGATTCCAAGAACATCAGATATATGTGAAAACCATTTCACAGAGAGAAGAAAGAATGACTCCTAGTAATGCAATAGCGACACTAACATGCACTGATCTATCGCTAACTTTAATACGAGATCTTTGAGAAGCACCTCAAAATAAAACGAACCCCACAATCAGATCCTAAACTGGAAAGGTGTTCAGCATGCACCTCTTTTTATGTGAAGATTGTTTTCTTTGATAACAGAATGCATGACCACCACTGTGGTTATTGTTAAAAAGAAAAAAAAAACATTTGCAAAGAGTTGAAAAGGAATCATTACATGGCACTGAGTCTCACTGCACGAGCACGAAGAAGAATTTCAGTGTGCTTGACCAGTAACTTTGTGAAGCTGCAGGCACCAATAGAACCTGCATATTTTGATTTCAGAATTACTGGGTAAGAAAAAGAAGCCCAGTCAGAAAGCAAAGCTAAGGGATCCTCAGCACTTGTAGCTTCAGTGTTGGAACCTTAGCAGCTGATAAAGCCCTGGGAATCTCAAATCATAGCAAACCGTTACACCCAAACGACCTATGGAGCTGTCTACCGTGACAACTTCCTTCCCTGAAAACTTTACCGATTTAGAGTGCTCACACACAAAAAAAGTCAACCAGATGATTCAACATGTCATAAGGTAACTGTTACCCGGGGAACACCAGAAAAGTACATGTCATTATAGTATGATGATTGAACAACACATCCCACCAACAAAAGATAAAGATGCGAAGAACAAAGATGATACGGACCAGGCTCCATCTTATAATGCCAGACATATGGACTTTAATCAGCAGTATTATCTCAAGTAGTGCAGAAATGACCAAACCCAAACACTTCCAAGGATAAAACTCTAGAAAAAAGATCATTTAAAAACACTTAATCATGGTATGCATACCAAACTATAAGGTAGTTCAAGTACAACAATGAGAAGTTTTGGTAAAGCTGGATAATATAATTTAGATTTGCCACTGAGAAGCAATGTACAACAAGTGGAATAAATATGTACTGTCGCTAAAGAAAACTCTACCAGCTTCTTTAGAAAATCATACAGAGGTAAGCATTTACCTCCTTCTGTAAAGCTGCTCTCCTTGTAGACCGCTCCACCAGGAACATCCACATCAAACCTTTAAATATGAAGAAACATTTGGTAATGGCATATCCATTGGGGAAACATTATAATATCAACTTTAAGCAAGTTTAGTTAATGAGAACTGTATACAAATTAAGAGGCTCTCAGAATGAAAGGAAATACCATCACATTTACCTACTAATAAATCCACATAATACATATAACTCGATCATTCTCAATTACATTGACGAGTACCAATATAATGCATGTAAATATGACATATCATGGTTCACAATGTTCTGAAACTTGACATGTATGTGTATGTCTCTAATGTGTTGGCACCCTCAGACAAAAGATTCATCTATAACTAATGTGTTAAGCGTTGAGTGAATATGCTTCCTCACTCCCATTCCCACCAGCGCCTCTGCTTCCGTTCTTGCTTTGTGCTTCTAAGCTTGAAATTGCCAACTACAGGCATTCCCTTTCTCTTTACAATGGAGGACAAGTATTAAGACTCTAAAACAAGGTTTTAATCAGTGAATGATGTATGTTTTCATGGAAAACCCCACCTCTCCACCTAAAATGAGTTTGCTTTTTATTTTCAATCATTGAACAAAGCATTTATTTGTGGAAAATCTAACGTCCCCACCTTAACGAGGATGTTACTGAAGTCCGGAATTCTGGTGACTAATTACCCTAGTATATTTAATTTTACAAGAGGAGAAAAAGGAAAATTAGAATTTCTTTCTCCTCACAAAACCATGGTTCATTCTTTTCTCAACCAATTTGTGAGTTGGGACCTCAAACCTGCTTTGTGCCTCCTGTAATAGGTTTCTGGCCCCATCACTGTGGGCCTCTTTCCTGGAATCAACTCTACAACAAGACTCGATACGATTAGCAAAACCAGCATCAGGTACATTGCCCTCATTACAATCACCAGTAGCCACCATCACCAGTATCAACATTATCCAGATTGAAACTATAATCTGTATCATCATCTTCAGCAAAACCAGTCAACACCAGTGGATCCACCATCATCCATAAATGCCTCTGTTGCCTCTATATAAAATCCCACAATCACAACTGTTACCTCCTCTAATCCTGTCCACCTATTTTTATCTCCACCTATAAAATCCCACAATCCACGATCGCGAAATTGATTTTATGTTCATTAGAAATATAGGGTAAACTTCAAAAGAAAGAAAACAATAAGTGGTCTATATTAGAGAGAGTTATCATGATAGAAGATCATATATAATTAATGTACAACTACAATGGCTGGTGTGTGATACAATCCATTTGATATATCATTCTACTGTAAGGCATGAGCTAGAGAGAGAAAGAGATCAGTAGTAGAGAAAAAAAAAAAGATAAAATGAAACTGCAACAAAATCAACAATCTTACAAATGTATTTTTCGATATTTGCTTCTAATGTTGCCAGTATCATCAATTAAAACATGTGTATTGCACAGTTGTGCATCATCTTGTCCTTTTTCCTGGAAGCCTCCAAGTGACATCCAAATTTTGGATTCTCTGCAATTTAAGAAAATCCATGGTTAAGAGAAATGAACAAGTAACTTCTGGAAAAGTCAGAAACCAGTAAACCACCAAGAAAATGAAAGAGACATTGAAAGTACAGCACTCTCCGGTAGCAAAGACCAAAAAAGTAATGCTAAAACCCATATTAGTAGACATGTAACTATGCATTCTCAAATTTCAGTTTACATTAGTCTGACCTTGCAAGAGAACGGTATCCTTGCATGATTGGTCCATCCAAAGGTTCAGCAATTGTGAGACTCTCCCCATCCTTTGCACCCACGAATGAGAAATTTTCAGGAAAGGCAATGAACTTTGCCCCTGCAGATACTGCCTTTCAAAATAAATTTAAAATTAGATATTTCCTTCCAAAGCATGGCCAAATGAATCTAAACTCGACAAATATCTACCCAAAACTCAAAACAATAAATTTTCATGCCCAACAAAACATGGGAGAATTCATAGTTATTTATTTTGCACATGTATTATGTGCAATATGAATCTGGGAAAATAAACAATGCTCTCCATATATGAATGCTAATTACTCAAAAAGTTCATAGATTTATTTGGGTCGTGTAGAAAAGTAAGTCAAAACTTTAGAAAAAGCACTAATCAGAACGGCTGTAATCAAGCCAGGGAGAGGCTGTTCAAGTGTGGCTTAAAAACGAAAGTTTCAAAGATTGGGAATGTGCTGTGCCCATTCTCTGAGACAGATTTTGTAATAGAGTTAATGAGTTCAAGCAAGCCTATCACTAAGCTGAATTGAACTGAATTAACTCAATTCTTTAAATAGGTCTTAGTTCAAAAGTCTTAAAGTGTTGGTTCCAGAGGTTAGAATGGTATTATAGCCCTACCAACCGATTATTTTCACAATACGAACATGAAATGCAATAACATCTAACAATTAAGGATTTTTCGGTTCGCCTTTTCTGTTGCTAGAAAACCGTCGGATGAAAACGAAAAAGTGGTTCAAAAAAAGGGGGGAAAAACAAAGCATGTGCGGATTTTTCTGTGAGGGAAAGTTTAATTGCTGAGAAACCATAGACAAAGAAATTAAATGACTGGCTAAATCATCAACATATGAATTTTCTAAAACGCTTTGATTCCGACAAAACGTATGAAACAAAACGAAACGCAGTAAACATTCAAGACAAATGGATGTCGTGCTATACGGTCCAAGAGTCGAGGAACCGCGGACAAATAAATAAACGATTTCCGCACTATCCGATTCGAAAATCCTCTTATTTTGTCAGCGTTTCTCACCAACCAAACACAGGCATAAAGAACAAATAACAACGAAATAATCGAAAATCAAATGGTACTTTGACAAGGCGAGAAACAGGCGAAGTCAGCGCGATATCGCTGGACGGTCATCCGAACGACGGCGCACTGTGATCGAGTCACATCGCTGAGTTCCCGGGCGACGTAACGAACGCCACCGATCGCGGAATTCGGAATGTTTCAAACGGTTGCCCCGCTTTGGATCCAACTGACTGGAGAGCTGTTTGGAGTAGAGTGACGACAAAACGACATCGCTTTGGCAGATCTGCTTGTCGCCGACTGGCCGACATCGTAATAAAATCTGCCTTTATTTCCACGCTGGTCCTTGTATTTAGCTGACTTGTTGATAAGCCCCTATGTTCTTCGGGATTTTATGCGCAGGTAGCCGCGGATTTGACACTTAATTCGAGATCTGATGTGAGCTTCGATATATTTTTTTATGGGTTTAGGTTAAGTATAATTATGTTTTGGTTAATTAACCCGTGTAACTTATTTAATAAAGATGTTATATTAGTGTCAATCTTTATAACTTAAATTTGATTTGTATTAATCTGTTTAATTATTATGTTAATTAATATTTAACTTATTGTGTTAAATATTGATTAATTAATTAAAATGTATATTATTTTAAACTATCAAATTACTAAACAAGTTATATGTGTTGTATCATGTTATTCAATTACTAATTGAGTTGTGTTTGAATTTTTTATTTTTGAACAATTTATTATTCATGTCGTATTTTGAGTTGATGAATGCAATAGAATACATGTTATTGACGCGATCCACAAAAACAAATTGCCACCCCTAGGCCCTAGTCTAGACCTTACATTTAAGCAATAATTTTTTATCAAATAAATTTTTTATTTCATTAGCAACAATTCACATTTATGAAATAATAATATTTAATTTAATTTTTATATCTTCTTAATTTTTAATATATAATTATCTCTTGTTAGTTTTTAAAATAATATTGTAAATTTCAGAAAAATAATTAATTAAAAATAAACATTTTTTTTTTGTATTTATTAGCATCAGAGTATAAAATTATTCACAATTTGTTGGTTAATCATTTATTGCACTATTATAACCCCCTTCGAGACCTAAGCCGAGCATTGGCATAGAGAGGGCCTCATGAGATGCTTTACGCCCATGAGAGGACCCTAACAGAAGCAAGACACATGCAGGATCAAATATGGGATCAGAAAGCGTATACGGATCAAAGGCAAGCAAAGAAAGCCCTGAAGCACCACGGACAAGACAATAGTGCACATCAGATATCGATTATTGGCACGAGGCAATACAAAGCCCTCAGACATCGATGGACTCATGGTGCAATGCCATGGTTCAACAAGCGCGACAACGCATGGTGGTGCATGGTGCAGGCGGCGAGCCCGTAATGCATGGTAGTGTATGGTCTGGATGAGTAATAGCTTGTGGTAGTACATGATCCGAATGAGCGATGGCCAGTGGTGCATGACAATGCATGGCATGACAAGCCGCTGAACGACGTGAAGTAAAACCAGAGTTTAACTGATAGGGAACACTTGGCTACTGTAGTATGCACCATTCTAATAGGTGGAGTTTGAAGAAAGAGGTATGAGAGCCAAGATTTGAAATGGGAGCCAAAATTCAAGTTTGAATCAGAATTCAAATTGGGAGCCAGAAATTGAAAAGAGAGCCGAACTTCGAATTCAAGGGGAATCCTTTGTATTTGTAATTGTGGTTGTAAAAGTCTTGTATTTGGCAAGTGTTCTGCACGCTTGAAGAGTTTGTAATATGTTGATATTATTATACGAAAGGTGATCGTGTCTTCAGAAAAAGAAAAAGTCTCATATGAGTTTGTTTAGTGAGATTCACGAATGTTGGTCGAGTTCTAAACTTAGCATCGCATTTTGAGAAAAACTGGACTGGTTTTTGGGGTTGTGACAACTACTATAGTGCAATATAATTAAGGTTGTTAATAATTTATATGAAAGCCAATAAAATATTGTTGTTTTTGTAATATTAATAATTAAGATGCAACAATTTTTAAAGAATAATGATAAAAAATACTATTGGAAATATTGAAAATAAAATATTAAAAATAATTCCACGAGTCCATTGTATAATTAGATACAATTTAAAAAATTTTAAATTATTTGCAAATGAGACTCGGGTTCAAGGCAAAAAAGGTATTAGCGAGTTTCTATAAGAATAAAATATTATAACGCTGTAATGTAAAGTGAATAGATATCAACAAAAAAGTTTTAAAATTATTTTAATATTTTCAACTATGACTTAAATTATTTTACAAAAATAATTAAAATTAGATTACAAATGCTATAAGGTTGTCCTCAATGTCCTTACACCTGCCGTATTTAAGTCATGCCAATAATACGCACTAATTTCATATGAGCCTAAGGACCACAGTTAGTAAAATTCTATCACCTAATGCAGTTGCAATCTTATGAGTCGAACTCGTGACCATTAGTTAAGCTATGAGATATCCCAACCATCTCACCTACATGTTCGATGGTTTTAAGGTCATATCTAAACCCTATAATGTCATCTCCATTATATACAAAAATAATTTTTGATAACCATGGTAGTTTGGCCAATTTGAGCACATCTCAACTAATTTTATGGGACCGTAGTTAATAACGAGGTAAATCCTCTAATTGGCCATAAATTGTACCAAATCGACGACTATCGAGAGCAAAACACAAAGATCTAATTAACCTGATATATCAAATAATTGCAATTCATTTTTATTTTTAATATATATAAAATAAAATAATAAAACATTTTATAACAAATATGGTTATAAAAATTATTATATTTTGAATATCTATGAAATAAAATAATAATTGATTTAATGTAATTACAAAATTATAGAAAATTATTTTTAAAATTACAAAATAGTTAATGGGATAGGAAAGCATGAGCGCAGAACCCGCCAATTCAACCCTCTTTAAGTGAAATGATTTTTTAATGGAATGAAGATGAAAATTATTTTAAATAAACAAAATTTTCTCAAAACAGACATGCCTTTTTTTTTTGTTTGATAAGCAAAATGGACATGCTATAAACATTGTTTTTAAAAAACACATTATTTTTGTAAAAATTTCCACTTGGGTTAGATTATATTTTTAAAAATAGAAAATTGTTTTTGAATTTCCAATAATAGTTTGGATGGTTTTATTAAAAGACCTTTTGAAAGCTTAATATCACAAATTTTTCCCTCTCCATCAAAGTTTGATATGATTTTGATAAAAATATCATTTATTATATCAAGTAAAATAACCTATCAAGATAATGTAAATATATAAATAAAAGTTTTTTTTGTCCAAAACAAATTATTTAAACAAAAAAAAAGAAAAAGGAAAAGTCACAAATATTGAATTATTTGATATATTTCAACCAAATGTTTCTAATAGTTTATGAAAAGGGCTTAACTTGCCAAAAATACTTAAAAGTTTCCACTTTTGATTTTCACACCTTGGGTTATTTTTGTTTTATTTTTTGTTGGGTTTTACAAGTTTTAGATGGGAATAATGCGTATGAAATAAAAAATTATGAAGCACTGTGTCAAACTATTAACCTAAGTAGTGCTTTTAATGTCGTTTGTTCAGACAATGGCGAAATTGGTTGTCGAAAATGTGCCATAACGCTTAGCAATGGCAAATGGATTTTTGGAAAGGCCGCTAATGTGGTTAGCGGCAAATGGAGCAAACGCCGGCTTACCCGCACTGCTGGCCAATGGCGACAAGCAAAGGTCAGCTCCCGTGGGTTAGCGGTGACTGATTTTTCAAAAGCCGCACGCAAATAACCCGCTTCTTTCAGGAACTTATCTGTGGTGAGTTCGGGTGATATTGAAAAGGCTGATGCGAAGTAGAGGATGATCTCGTGGGTAGTGTTTTGGATCAAAGCCTATGAATCGAAGAGGAAGCAATTGTGGATGCCATTAGAAGAAAATAAAGGTTTGAAGGCTGGTCTCAAACAAAGGAAGAAGTGATCCTCCCGCTTTAATACCATAAAACACATTAAAGAATAATAGCATGTCTTTGTATTGTCTGAGGATATATCTATACGGAAGATTGGGTTAATAGTTACCCATTTCAAAATCACCCAAGTATGGGCAGTTTTCTACAATCAAGAGATGTATACAATTTCCTACTAAAATATAGAAAAGGGAACTAAATGAATGATATTTTCCCTCTAATAATAATAATTTAAAACATGTTTCTAGTTAGAAAACCCTTCAACAACTATCAGTTCAGTATAGCCTTCAATCAATTCCAAAGACTTGCATTTCCAAAGGATTTTGTAAGTTTGTGACCATGGCTGCTCCCATCAGCATGGCCAGCATTATACTGCATGTATAACATCCGGATAACACACTTCTAAGAAGATAACCCGAAAAAAATGGCTTCATAATCATCCATGCATAGTACTCAGATATGTTCTAATATGAAAAAGAGAAGTTCATGAGAATGGAAGATATCAATTATATTGATAATGGAGAGTACCGATTACAAGCAGTGCTACAAATCCTTCAAATCTCCTTTTTTTTTTTTTCGGTTTAATGAACCAACCATGCCATACATTTCCTTCCCAATTCCATTTTTACATGCTTGGCATGCTAAATTTGGGCACAAAATAGTGGTCTATGCTTGAGGTGAAGCACTGCCTAAACATATTGCATGCTCCATGGAACTTGGCATGCAATGAGCTCAAAATTGCAAACCAAGAATCGCAACCCGAGGAACATCTTGAGAGCTTGTGTTTAGAGATTGAATCACAAATGATATTATACAGTGCAGCAGAGCTTTGAATCTAGAAGCAGTGCATATGCACGTTTGATAACTCACAATGGATATCTACACAAGATGATAGTCTTCTTAGTGTTCTTTTCTTGTTTTTTCCTCATTTTCAAGGTAAACAAAGTTTGCATTTGCAATCCCGCGGGGAACTGGACAGGTTCCAAGAGAGGGGTGGTCCCGAATCAACAAAATTTATAACCTATTCCTACCGTAGCATAGCTACCGCAAAGATACCGCTCTAGGGTCGAACACAAGGATGATTTTTCTTCGTGTAAATGACTTATAGTGAGACTCAATTTGGTGAATTTATTTTGGATTTTTGGGCCTTGGTAAAAACAGTGGAGGTTGATGGTTTACAAACTGAAAATAAGGTGAAATAAAATATAAAGAACCCCTTGAAGCCTCGGGCCACTGGGTTTGAGGTTCTAGGGCAACTGAGAGGTCCTCGAGTCCTTTTCCTCGCATTGAGGAGGATGACCTATAGTCATTTCTAGAACCTAGATTCATTTGGTTATAAAAATGTAACCCTAATAATTTTCCTTGAGATGTAGCATTTATTGGTCATTAATGTTTCCGGATAGTGAAACTTTATCTCTTGATCTACCCTACAATGACAAATAAATAGCAACTAACTGAATCTCAGTAGATCTAGCAATAAGCATCCACTGAACCCTAAAATATTGCTGGCATCACAATTAGGATACATCAAAGGATTTAAACCTACAAAGGAAAGATAGAAACATAAATGACAATAATTGCTTGCGTTAAACAAGAGGATCTCAACGTTTACCTCAAACCCTAGCCCAAGAGTCCTCTTCAAGGATGAGGGAGGTTTAGCCAACCATCCTCTGAGTTGTCATCCTCAGGGGGTGTTTGGTAGGCGAGAAAGTGAGAGAAAGGAAATGAAAATGAGAGAAAAGGAAAAGGAGCGGGACAACTGAAAGCTTTCGCGCAAAATTTATTGCATAATGTGATGATTCTGTACAAAGCCTTGACCGAGCCTTATATACAACTCAGAATAAGGGAAATTACAAAAATACATGAATTACCAACAATACATAAAGGGTAGTTTGGGAAAAAGATACAAAAAGTGGTCAAACTGGGGCACAAACAGACACGGTGAGGTGCTGTGTTGCGAAATCTTTCAACCCTACAAAATTCTCAAGTAGCGACCTAATGTTTTATGTTTTTGCTCCATTTTCCTTCCGCTTCCGACCGTAGCTCTAAGTCTCATTGATTCTTCGTGGTTTCGCCGACTCAATGATTTTGGCATAGTTAGCCTACAAAAACTACAAAATTTGCCACAAAATGCGATCAGAAGTATAGCAGGGACCTTAATGTGCCAATTGGGTTAATTAAGTTGATTAATACACAAAAAGTGCTCAAAACCTGCAATAAACAGGGCTTAAAATAGCACTACTTAGGCACTAATCACTCCCTCTAACCGACACATTACTAGTCCTCAAAGAATGAAAGAAAGAAAGAGAGAGTGCATAGCATGATCAAAATTATGTTTACAAAAAAATGGTATTCCAAAAAGAATGTGAATGAGTAATGCCTAACCCTCAGTATGAATCACCAAAAACCCTGCCCAATAACTATCTCGAGAGACCGAATGCCATACAGAATCAAGTGTCAGAAGAGTTTCCAACTCAAGAGAATCAACCTGAAACTTCCACCAAAATCTAAGTGTTTGTATAACTCGCTTTCACACAACCGCGACCGTGATCCTCCCCCAACCGCTACTACCACAACCTAGTACACTAACCGACCTAAATAGATCAGGATCCACTCTTATTCCATACTTCTTTCTGTGTTGTAGGGGTGCAATGTTGAAGCATCGACTTCACTAAAGTCCATGTAACGGGGATCCACCGATAACTCCCAACCAATTAAGGTTTAGGGCATCAAGTCATAAGGATCTTTCGACCGCTAACTCTTTAGGTTTCACCCCGGACTCCAAATGATTTCGAGACTCCAACACTTACAACTCGCTAAACCTCACCCATCCACCCATGTAGCGAGCACTAAGTCTATGGACTCCCAACCGCTGGCTTAGGCACCGTTTCAAAGACTTTCTCGCATACCCCCGGACCGTGCTTGGGTTTCAAGGTAAAGCCACTGTTTCTTTTCTTTTCTTTGTGTTTTTTTTCACTTCTTTTATTTCGAAGACTACCGCCTTCTTTTTAAGGGGATCCTTAACCTATTAAAGGTGGTCAACGAAACTAGGTCAAGTTCTTGCAAGGCTTAGGAGGCTAGGTAGTTTTTCGGGTTATTGTTGAAACCTAATGTGCACTGTGTGTGGTTAGCTAAAGGTGGAAGAAAAAGGTTGAAAACAATGAGACTTCAACTGATCATCCACTCAATCATGCATGGAACTAATCTAATATCAACAGACCGGGATGTTGTTTCGCTTTTTCAAATCGCAGCTAGGCAAACATAAAAAAGTGTGGTGATTTTGAACAGAATATAAGTTGTATGGTATGTATAAAGAGATATAACTAAATTTTCATTCTACAAACAAAACTAACAAACAAGCAAAGGGTGCAAACATCGGGCCACCGACATCACAAAATGGGCTTTGCTCACAATAGCAAATAAAACATGAATTGGTAAAGTTTTCACTTCCTTCGCTAACTCTCCCCCTAACCAAATGTCACATTGTCTGGCAATGGGCTTGGATCAAAAGCGAAGAATAATACCTCCTCGTTGGTGTGTAGCCTATGGAAGGTCATCCTCATCCTCATAGACCGAGGTGCTACTAGTGTAGTCGGGAGGAATGGTCACATCATTGTCACACGTGTCGGTTAAGAGAAGGTGGGTTATCGCGAGGGTGCTAGCTTTTGTTAGAGGATGAACTCCAACAGGTCGCACCGAGCGGAAAATCGGAGGTAGGCCTAGGTGACTCTGAATCTGCACGATGATGGCCTGATTATGTGTGAGCATGGAGCTAGTATGAGCGACGGCGACCTCTGTGCGTGTCATCCTCTCAACTAGGGCTGCATGGGCAGCCGCAAAAGATGTGGATGTGGCTGAGAAGGTGTGGACTGCATCCATAATGGCAAGAAAGTCCCGAGCGGATAATGAGATATGCTGTAGTGGTGGTGCTATGGTACTGGGTCCAGGAGAATCTGTAGGAGCTGAGGTACTATGCAAATGGTGGGCCTGAGGTACAGAGGATGCGTGTGTTGTAGGTATGGAGTCGTGATATTGGCAGCTAGAGCCGAGGATGCTGGGAACTGAGGCCCTCCAGAGGCACTATTGGAGGTATCGATCTCTATAGAAGGTGGTCAATCAAGGGTCGATCTCAACATTCCAGAGGTGGGAGGTGATAAAGCGGGCATGGAATCGCCACTTGTCGACAGTAAGGACGGCCTTGTAAATTTCTACTACGCTTTTAGTCTAGGCTCACAGAAAAACTAATATGTTATAATACTCCGGCATAATAGCCTGGGGAACGTGGAGAATGGACCACAGGTCGTTCCTACGTGGACCTTGTCTTCGAACGAGCAAGGGAGTGTCATGACGAGCTCTACAGCCGAACCAAAAGCCCTCGTGATATTCCTGGGGTGAGAGCCTCTAGAATAGCGCCGCTTTGTATGCATGCTGGAGTGTAAATAGATTGGACTACAATATATGATCGATAAGGCATACCGGGGAAGTTGCTCGAATAAGACGTGGGTCTACCGTCATGTCCCGATAATAAACGAACCATCTCCCGTGATGAGGGATGGGGCCACTGTCTGTAATCGGTCGAGTTGGCTAGGACCACCGACAGATTGAACCTAGATGCAATGTTCGTGGCTCGAAGTATCCCTACTCGGCCATCGATAGCAAAATGAATAGCAGTCGGATTGGGCTCTCGCCTGGATGTCATAGTGTGGTGGAACTTGATGACCACCCGAGGGTAGAAAACCGGTGGGTCATAAATGACCTGTGGAGTACCTTCACACTACCGCATAGAGTCTCGAGGATCCGCATCTTCAACAAAGGCCGAAGATCATAATAAACTTACCATGCGTGTCCTTAAACAGAATCGTAATTTTTACAGTGGGCGCAGCCGAAGATGCGGGTCGCCTGATGACTAAGCCTGGGACAAATCCGCAGGGAGATCTCAAAGCAGGTCCTCGATTAGGTGGTGAATGGGACTCCTAGGGCCTGAAACTGGAAGACTCCCGGGGCCGCAGGTCCGGTCCCTTGAAGGTGGGGCCTCCGTGCTGGCCTTGGATGTGGAGGAGATGGAGGAGTCAGCTAACTCTAGCATCATACTGCGGTGGGGCAAGAGCACAGGAACAGGACGAGAAGTCAGCAGCGAGCAAACAGCAAAGAGCCATGGTAGGAGTGCCTTGGCTAGCAACCGGGGCGGTGGTGGTAGGAGGCGCAACGGCGGCTGCGGTAGGATGAGGACCAGGGTTGGAGCCGTCGACAAGGGGAGGGGAAGAAGTCCGCACCCTGGGTCTATGGCTGTGTCCTCCAAGTGTCTTAGCCATGCCTGGGCTAGAGAAGGGAAGGAGATGGAGAGAATGGGAGGAGGAGTGTTTCTGTTCTAAGGAAAAGAAATGGTTCGACACCTTTGCCACTTGTCCTCCACCTTAGCCATGTGGCAAAGGTGCAGGAAACGAAAAATTGCAGGAGATGAAGATGCTGGAGAATGAAGGGGCGCGTAGGTGTGATTTCACAACCGTGCGAAATTTTGCAGGTTGCGAAAATTCGCAATCTTGGAAATTTCGTAGGTTGCGAAATTCTCGCACCTAAACAATTTTAACTCTATAACAAAAGCTCTGCCTTCTGCTACACCTGCAAAAAAGAGAACCAAAATTCAAGAGAATATGCATATGA
Organism: Tetrastigma voinierianum; assembly: GCA_016808115.1. NCBI lineage: Eukaryota > Viridiplantae > Streptophyta > Magnoliopsida > Vitales > Vitaceae > Tetrastigma > Tetrastigma voinierianum. The sequence continues at coordinate 465,426 of JAEQBH010000523.1, forward strand.
AAGACAGAAAAATTACTAAGAATAAAAATAAAGAAATTATGTAAAACCACAAATAAAACTGAAAGTAACAAACAAAATCTCAACAAAATTTTGGGTAGCCTATGAGTCTCTGCAAAGACCACACCCACACAGGGTAGCCTTTTGGATTCATGGAAGGTCAAGGAGAGGATCTCCTTGTCTAATTGTGAGCCGTATTGCATGTGGCTTTAGTCTCTCGCCTACTTCAATTCTTGAACACCCCGCCGTCTCTTGAATTAAGGTGTCCACCATCCATCGAGATAGACTCGATGGAGTTTGAGTCATAAAGACTTGGTCTCCTTTGTTTGAAGTTTTGTGGGCTATCAACCGATCATGTCACTTCTTTAATCCGTCTTGCAATCTTGAGCTGAAGAGGCATCATTCCTCGCCTCTTCTAGCCTATCGATATCAAGGAGCCTTTAAGGCCGCCTCCCATATCCAGCTCGGGGCCTTTTGATCGCTCCCACCATGCCTTATACTCATTTCCACAGGCAAGTGACACGCCTTGCCATAAACTAGGCGATAAGGGGACATGCCAAGGATGGTCTTATATGCTGTTATGTATGCCCACAAGGAATCCAGAATCCTCAGAGACCACAAATTCCTTCATTGAGCTCACCACTTCTCAAAGAATATCAAGCTGATTTCCCCGTTATGAGCCCAACTCGACCAATCGGTTCGCGGATGGTAAGGTGGCCATACTTTGTGCTATACACCATACTTAGCTAGGAGGTTCTCAAAAGGTTTGTTGCAGAAGTGTGAACCTCCATCACTAATTATGGCCTTGGGGACCCCAAATCTGGAGAAGATGTTCTCCTTTAGGAATTTCAACACCACCCTATGGTTTGTTGCTCTGTAGGGCATCGCTTCAACCCATTTCGACACATAGTCGACTCCCACCAAAATGTACACATATCCATACGATGAATGGAATGGTTCCATAAAGTCGATGCCCCAAACATCGAACAAATCAACTACCAAGATAGGGTTCAGAGGCATCATGTGACGACGAGAGATTTTCCCCAATCTTTGGCATTTTTCGCATTCCCTACATATGGTGTGGGCATCCTTGAAAAGAGAAGGCCAATAAAATCCATATTGTAGCACCTTCATGGCAGTTTTCTGGGAAACAAAATGACCTCCACATGCATTCTCATGGCAATGGCCGAGTATCCCTTGCTGTTCTCTCTCAGGCACACATCTTCTAATTATCTGATCAGCACAATATTTGTACAAGAAGCTCTTCCCAATAGTAGGAGTGAATTTTACAAAGAAAAACTTCCAGTCTTGTGCCTTCCAGTCTGCTGGTAACTCTCTTGTTGCCAAGAAATTGGCAATGTGGGCATACTATGGGGCATTCTCTACTAGGAGTAGGGACGCCTCAGGAAATTCGTCATTGATTGGAGGGTTGTGAGTTTTGTGTGCTAATGTTAGTCTCGAGAGATGATCCACAACAACATTCTCCACACCCTTTTTATCCTTAATCTGCAGGTTGAACTCTTGGAGCAGAAGAACTTATCTGATAAGCCTAGCCTTGGCATTTTGCTTGGTGAGCAGGTACTTCAAAGCCGAGTGATCCGTGAAGATGATTATGTCCGACCCAACCAAGTAAGCATGAAACTTGTCTAAAGCATAGACCACTACCAGCAGCTCTTTCTCTGTGGTGGTGTAATTCCTATATGCCTCATTCAACGTTTTTCTTGCATAGTAGACCACATAAGGTTTTCCTTCTTCTCTCTGCCCGAGAATTGCTCCAATGGCGAGGTCGCTTGCATCGCACATAACCTCGAAAGGTAACCATGTTAGCCTCACTACAGGCAAAAAGAGTCATAGGCCTTGGAGCTCTTCAAAGCTCTTTCCTAAGGCCTTTCATCCCAAACGACTTGGCATCCTTCCAATAACTTATAAAGAGGTTTGGCAATTTTGAAAATCCTTTGATGAACCTCCCAGAAAAAGCCTCAGATGTCAAGAATTGCCTCACAATCTTCACATTCGTGGGAGAAGGCGCTTGAAGAATTCAATTTTTTACCTTGTCAACTCAATTCCTTTGTTAAAATAAGAGGTTCTAAAGATAATTCCTTGGTTGACCATTGATGAGTCAAAAACTCATTAAATTTTTAGTCCATTTTTCTCATTTTTATTACAATGTAATTGCTTGTTTTTATGCAGAAATATGTACTATTTACCAAAATTTATATTTTTGTAAAATTTATAGTCAATGAAAAATTCCAAAGAAGGATAAGAAGTGAAAGGTCATCAAAGAAGGTGAGGCCGCGACAGAGAATCGAGGGTCGCACGAGAAGTCATACTTATACTAAATGAAAAGTTGTTGCGACAAAAGAGAAGTTGCTGAGACAAAAAAAGGGCTTCAAGGAAGGATTTCATGTCGCGACACCATTCTGAGGTCGCAACACCGAAGGAAGACAACTATGGTTGCAACAGATAATTGAGGTCGCGACTATGAATGGCTGATGACTAAGCTTACAAGGTCTCTACCAGGCAATTTAAGGTTGCGACAAAAATATAAGTTGGGGACTCCAATCAAGGTCGCGACCAGGTATTTATGTCGCGACTACATTTAAGCAACTGAGACAAGAGCATAGGCAAGAAGAGCAACCATTCAGTCGTGACACACTTTTGAGGTCGCGACCAGAAAAAGAAGATGAATTGATGAGAAACTGTTGTGAGTAAAAAATGAGGTTGAGACAATATTGGAAGAAAGAAGGTCGCGACATACTTTTGAGGTCACGACAAGAATTACAGTGATTAAAGAAACTACTTGGTCACGACCTAATGTCCATGTCGCGATAAAAAACAAACAGGTCAGTAATTGAAGTCGCAACTTGCATGAGGGGCGTAAAATCAGATATGATGTCACATGAAAGTGGAAGTCGAGACCGTGGATCAAAATGGCTAACAATAAAATGGTGTCGCGACATGGAACTCCGAGGTCGACATAGAATACGTAAAAAAGGGAAAGACAAGAAGGTCGCACAAAGAATTGTGGTTATACATCAACCGCAACAAGATAAAAGTGAGAAAGGTAAATCATCTGGCCAGCGACATTTTTTAGGTCGACTAATAAAAGAAGTTTAATTAGAGCAAACCGCTGAGACTAAGAAGTGAGGTTGCGAAAGGATGGGGAGAAATGATGTCACGACATGCTTTTAAGGTCGCGACATAGATTTCAAGAAGTGAAAGAATGACTAAGTCGCACCTAAACCCATGCGCAATGCTAGATAAATGTGGAACAGATAAACAATTTTAAGTCGCAAATATGTGCGGAGCCGTGGACCGTAATTTAGTGGTTGACAAAAGAAATGGTGTTGCGACATGCTTTTGAGGTCACGACACAGAATGCAGTAGAAAGCAAGACAGCCAGGTAGCGACATGGAACTGAGGTTGCGACACAAAATTTATTAAGGGGTCAGACAAACGCGGGTCGCAAATCAAAGCATTTCACCACATAAAGGCTGGTGGCCAGAAATGATGTCGCGACATATATTTCAAAGAAGAGAAGAATAAATAAGTCGCAACAAGAAATAGAAAATTGAATGAAAGTCATAATCGAAATGAGGTTGCGACCGATAGAAGAAGAATGGTCGCGACATACTTTGAGACGCGATGGGAATTATAGTGATTAAAGAAACTACTTGGTCACGACCTAATGTCCATGTCGCGATAAGAAAACAAGTAGACCAGCAAATTTGAGTCGCAACCTGCTTTAAGGCTCAAGATAATTGAATGATGTCGCAACCTGAAAGAGAAGTTGTGACCAAGAAGTAAAGAGGCTGACAAAAGAAATGATGTCGCGACATCGAATCAAGGTCACACATGTAATGCAAGTAGCGCGTGAAGAAACCAGGTCGTGACATCGAATTGAGGTCGCGACACCAATTCCTGGAAACAAGAAAAAGGGGTCGCAACCAGAGTTCTCACCGCTGACAACTAACATGGTCACAACAAAGAATTCATGTCGCGACCACTAATCAAATGCAACTGAAGAAACAAGTCACAATAGAAAACATCAAGTCGCAGCTCAACAATTGCAAGAACAAAAGTAAAGTGCGTTAAGTAATGCGCTTCCGGGAGGTCACGCATGCACTCGGATAAGACTAGACTAGATTTCATGTCGCTATTGATCGCTCTTAGGTCGCGACCTAAATCGTAGGGTCAGCCATATTTTGTGGAAATCCACCTGCGCCTTGAACGCCCACTTCGAAAGTTATAAATAGGCTGCATACGCTTTTAGTAAAGTAGCTTCCGTTTTTCTGAAACCCATTGTCTGGGATGATGAGGCAAACTCATTGTATATTTTAGAATAGACTTTTCTTTTTATGGATCTGAACTAGTAATCTGTTAGAATGTAGAAGATGGATTTAATTTTTCATTATCTTTTCCAATTATGGCCTAGAATCAATGAAGTTCAGACAATTTTTGGAATTCGTTTCTTCCAGATAATATAGTTGCGTGATGTTCTTTGATCAATACCCATTGTTGATCAGGATTTTGTATTTGAGTAGCTACGCTTCCATCGAATGGAACTGCTGTTAGTTATAGTTTTTCCTGCTTGAATTGGAAGGAATTTCCTGAAATTTGGATTTTGATTTATTTGATTGATGTTGTTTGAGAATTGAGTTGTTCCCAATGGTAGTACTGAATACCATCTCAAGGATTGTTTCTTGCTCTGATTTCTAGGAAACCCTCTGAGTGACACAGAGATAAAGATTCCTAAGAGCTCGGAACATTTAACTTGTGGGTATGTTAGACTATCATTGAAGAACTAAGGAGCTCTGAGAGTTCATTTCGATAGATTTCCTATTCACTCATAGTTGAGGTTGAAGGGAATTATTTATCAATTTAACTCATTAGAGGTTTCACCTTAATTTATTAATAGATCTTGATCCTGTGTTAGCTAAGATCTAATCAAGAAGAAGGAAAAATCTATCAGATCTAAAGGATGAGTCATTAACCATTTTGTAGAAGTTTTGCAAATGACCTGCACTTGGTATGCAAGAAATCATACCTTAAGAAAATGGGTATGAAGTATTGGAAAAGAAAAATGCCCAAATCTTATAAAGAGTGTTTTGAATACAGTAACCGACAGACCTTTGCTTGGAAGAAGAAGGGACCTCTAATTAGTGAATAATGGAGAAAGCCAAGTTGCATTAATAAGCATCTTTGACAAATCCAAATCCAAAAATCAGGATAGAAAGAATTAATGAATTAAAATGAGGAAATTGACTATTCCACAACAATTTCATTTCAGTGTTCATTTCTAGTTAGATTCAATTCATCATTTTATTTGATAGTTCAATTCAAATTTTATTTTCATTAGGATGTAGTAATATAGATTATATTGTCTTTAAATTCCAAGCCAAACTATTAAAAGGAGGTTCAAATAGTGGATCTTGAGTAGTTAGGTAGTTGATTTCAACATTCTGTCAACTGTGGGAATGATATCTGGACTTACATCCAATTTTTACTACTTGAATGACCTGTGCACTTGCAATGTCATAGACTAAACCCATTATTAATTCCATAACATAAAATCAGTTTTATTAATTTTCAAACAACTTTATTCAACTTTGACATAGATGTAGGAGAATTGTAAGGCTCTTGTATAAGTGTTAAATTGAGTGGTTTAGTCTATATTTTCACAGACTAACAAGTTTTATGGCGCCGTTGCCGGGGATTGAAAGGATTTGAATCAATCAATATTCTGACAAAAGATAGAAATGCTAATTTGGACATTTTTCTTTATTTTATAAAAGAAATGCACAAAAATAGTTTTGATAGCAGTGGCTGCATAAGCTACTGATCTTTTAGAGAGCTTAAAGGATATATGGCTCAGGGGATACCACTGCTTTCCACTATCTCAATATGTCTCCATTTCAGAGGTTAATTAATGAACAGAAGCTTAATCGATATGTTTCCTATAGATTCTTAATTAAAAGAACATTTAAGAGCTATAGTGCAAGGAGTAAAAACCATGGCAGATGAAACCATTAACATAGTTGAACAAGAAACAGAACAGTAGAAAGGCCTTAAATTCAAGATACGGAGGATTTTCGAGGCTTTATCAAGTAAGAAATACAAGAATGGGCACCACGAGGTTACAACTTGACTTGAAACCAGCCTGATCACCATGGTTCAGCGTAATTAGTTTACCGCCATCCAACTCGAAGATCCTAATGAACACCTCGCGTATTCTCACTACAGTAAACACGTTAAGCCGAATGGTGTGAGACCGTGAGGGCAAAGCTACACCTTTTCTCCTTTTCCTAAGAGAAATTATAAATACATGAAGAACATTGCCATATGGCTCATTGATAACACATGGGAAGATACTGTAAAGGATAATTGAAGTGTGATTTTTTTCCCCCATCCCTCACATCTAAAAGAAGAAGGAAATCATAGTGTGTTCCAAATAAGTGGGAGGATGAAAAGCTTGCATACTACATGGAAAAGTACAAAAGGTTGTCAAGAGATGGGTCCTATATGCATGGCATAGATCCAAGACAAAGATATTATTCAACACTGAACGATACTTTTAAGGGTAGATGAGATGCTCTCATCATGGGTATTCAAGAGAAAAAGAGGAGGCGAACTATAGTAAACCAGCCAATGGTAATGATGAAAGCCCTCTGAATTCCTTCGTGAAAGAATGGGAGGAACAAGAGTGGAGGCTGGAAAGTTAAATAAGGAGATCACAGTAAGTAAAACTAGATACAGAATGTACACTGGTGATGATAAACAGAGAAAAGGACCACATCATGCTAAAATAAATTATGTGGTAGATGATAAGAAGGGAAAATGAGGACCTGAACCTAACCCAATAAGTTTATGAGGCCAAGTGTATGAGTGAATAGCAAGCTTATCACTGCTTCACTTTTAAACTCTGCCTACACATTAGAGCCCTTGTGCACGGTGAACCGTGAACTTTCCTATATAGGAGGAGCACCAGAACAAGATAATGTATAACCCAATAAGGCATCAACCCATCATATTTTCAGAGTAAGAGCGACAGAGAAAATTAAATGAACAACGTGAAGACTCACTTAAGATGAGAGTTACAGCTATGGATGAAACAAAATGCTGTCCCAAGAATAAATCAATGAGTTAAAGCTGAACCAAAGACTATTTTTTCAATAGTTATATTAGGTCAATGGGGTGACTTGAGAAGAAACATAGTTTGGCAATGAAGCTACTCCCTGTAGTGAGGATTCACAGAACAGTTTCCTAGGGCACCTGGGAAATCCAAAGACCTGTATGCAGAGTCTAATATGAGAAAGGAAACATGTGAGCAGAGTGAAAAGAGCATGGATCAACACAGTGAGAGAAAAAGAAATTGGAAAATAGGACCCAATATACTCAGAGCAAACCATGATCAGAAATAAGTGAACTTAAACAACTCTGAGAACTGTATAAAAACAGAAGATGGGGATTCAGCATATAAGATCCAGCTCATCTCACACTTAAAGGTTGAGGAACAATTTTTCTAAATTTAGTATCAAAGAAGAGGAAGGTAGTAAATCACTAAATTCAAATTATGACAAATTTCTGAAAGATAGATTTTGATAAAAAAAATAAAGATTGTTGAGGTAAGAACGAGCGAACTACAATCCTGCGCGCTTATTCAAAAGAGTCTAATGCAAAGAGCACCCAGATGCCTTACTCATTCTGCCCAATAAAGAAGTAGAATTCATAAGCTACAGATCAGTTCAAAGATTAACTGATGCTCACAGTGTAATGCCAAGTTTGGGGAATTCATCTGAAGAATAATCAATCATTTATAGTCCATGGCACAATCAGAAGGAGTCCTGAAGACAAATAGCCAGAGAAATTACTCTCCAGACTTTTCTTGTTGCTATAGATTGAGATGGATAATTGTCTCTTCAAGTATAGGGTGACTCTTTCCAGAAGTAACTGAGCGCTGATTTAGATAAAGCAAAAGGGTGAGTCATGATTGAGAGTGGAGGAAGCAAGAGAATGAGTAACTTCATACAAAGCTTATATATAACCTGAAAAGATAAAACTAGGTATCGAGAGTAGATGATCCATCAAGTGAATCAACTTCAATAGAATTTCCATTTCCATCAAAAATGAAATGAAAGAATTTTTAGATTTGGAGTATGATTGTGAATATTATCTGGACATTCAAAACATTTAAGCAATTATTAAATGAAAAGTACAAATTCAGAAACGAAAGAAGGAAACAGAGCAAGAAACCCATATGATAGTTAAGATATTAAGAATTGTTTGAAAGATCTAAGATCTTTCCAGAACTGAAGGTAAAATAAGTGATTACAGATCAACACTCAACAAAAACAGAATAGAACAGCCTTCATAACACTCAGAATGAGGAAGAAGAATTTGTCTTCCAACAATCAAGATCCATGGGCCTGTCCTTCCATTATAATACAAAACTATCAATGATGATGTAAAATATCACTGAACAATGAAGTGAGGTTGAACCTGTGTGATAAATGAGTTAGAATAAGAATTGAAATGGCTAAATGCAGATTTATTTACAATGATAACTGTGGAGCCAATATACAACTGCATATAAAAGTGATTCACCTGATCCATAATAGAAAAAGAATGAACGATCTTCATGACCTGTAGAGATAACATGGAGGGTGTGAGATTTAATAAACAGAATGAACCAGAGACTCATTTTCCCATTCCCATTGACTGATAAGACAAAAGAAGAGATCCACACTGGTTCATGATATTCCGGGATATAAACCAATTATTGCAACTGAGAACTGGTGAGGAACCAATGTACAATTCCTTTTGCAGAATTTTTGCTTGTAGAATGCCATTTAATGGTGGTCCCATACACTTCAGAGATGCAAGATAGTCCAGGTTCTTATCATGGGATGATCATGGAGATATTCCAGATTGACCACAGTTTCTTCAATACATTTATGACGCAAGAAAATTGGGGGAACGATCTCACATGCCACACAACAACCAATAGTAAATCTGAAAATGTCATTTATATAATCATATTAGTTCTCGTATAGAATTTCAAGCAGGGCTTAGCGGAACCAAGCAAAGGCTTCCATTATAAAGACTCTTCCCCACAAATTAAACAACAAATATGAATAAGAAGTTTCGACATGGTTTGGCTTTTTATAGAAGATTTATTAGAGGACTTTAAAATTGTGCACTAGTTGTAGACCATAGTAAGGTCACCAAGTTTAATTTTGATGCAAAATCACAGACCTTTCTATTAAAGAGATCACAATCATTAATGGGGTTCCACATTCATAATAAACCAGAATTTAGTAGGTAGAATGAATATATGCTGTGGATGGCAATGGCAAAATGACAGATAGCCGATAAATGTTTAGCCAGAGATTCTGTGCAGCTAAACCTTCAACGGCTCAAGAGAACTACTTAACTACTGAAAAAGAGATGCAATTGTATTTAAATAAGTTTGAAATAGATAGATTGGAATCCTATATTACTAATCAGAGTAGACTGACTATGCAATATAATGAAATATTATTAAATAATAAGAATAAAAGCCAGATCTGATCGATGTAAGGCATTTATATGAATTTGATCTGAAATCAAAGATGTAGTATTGTAAGAAGGATATTCTGATATTGGCAGAGGAATAATTCAATTAATTAGTGAAGGGTGGTAAACATTCCATGTATGATAGTTATCGAAATACATCAATCAATTTGGTATGCCGACATAGTGAACCTTCTATTATGATAATGCCACCGTAATTCTTGTCACCAACAGAGGGAATAGAAATTGGAGGACCTGACAGTTTCACATCCTAAATGACCCACCAGTTATTCAAAGTTATGGTTTCATACATCACGAGGTGTGTGCACTTATGAACAGGGCAATTTATAAGAACAGGTGTGATCTTTATGGAGAAACACTTTATGGAGATAAAATACTACAAAATTCTCCAATCAGGTTTTTATTAGCCTACTATTTTCAAGGATTGTTTTGAATGGGTGAAACTTTGTTATCAATGCCAAAGAATGGGAAATATCAGCACAAGGCATGAAATGCCCTTGCATGGTATCCTGGTGGTGCAGTTATTTGATGTATGGGGAATAGATTTTATGGGGCCTTTTCCATCCTCATTTGGAAATCCATATATACTCTTACTTGTGGATTATGTTTCCAAATGGGTTGAGGCAGCAGCTTGTCCCAAGAATGATGCTAATACAGTTTTGGGGTTTTTACAGAGGAATATTTTGAGCAGATTTGGGACACCCAGAACTATTATTAGTGATGGAGGAAGCCATTTTGCAAACAAGGTGTTTGAGAAACTCATGAGCAGATATAAAATCAAACACATCATGAGTTTGGCTTATCATCCTAAACAACAGCAAGCCGAGATTTCCAATGTGAGGTAGCAGTACCTCTGAAAAGACTCGTGGGTTCCAAAGATAAAAGATCGGGTCTCTAAAGCTTGATGTGCATTGTGGGCATACATAACTACATATGAAACTCCCATTGGCATGTCCCCATACAGGATTGTCTTTGGAAAACCTTATCACCTCCCTCTTGAATTGGAGTACAAAGCAATGTGGGCCATCAAGAAATTGAATTTTGATTTCAATGCTGCTAAAGAGGAAAGATTGCTCCAATTGAATGAATTGGAAGAGCTGAGAAATGAAGCTTATGATAATGCCAGGATTTACAAAGACAAGACAAAGAAATGACATGATCAAAGGATTTTGAGGAGAGAATTTAAGGAAGGAGATCAGGTCCTGTTATTCAACTCTAAACTGAAGCTTTTTCTAAGCAAACTGAAATCAAAATGGAGTGGCCCTTATACAATAGTGGCAAGTACAACCTTTGAGGCAGTGACATTGAAACCACACCCGGGAGAAGAGTTTAAAGTGAATGGTCACGATCAAGCAGTGATTCGGAAGAAATATGATTAATACCTAGATCTTAGTGAAGGAAAAGAGGCTGAAACAAGAAATTCATAGCAGCAAGTCCAGTTAAGGACTCAAAACTGAGTAGCTTTGTGGGAGGCAACCCATATCACAAATTCTTTTTAAGTTTTATTAGTTAATTTATGTTTTTAAAAGTTTTTGCTAATGAGCTCTCTATTTTTAAATATTATTTATGTTGTTCTACTGCTTTGTGCTTACAGGTTAGTAAGGGCAAGAGCAGAGATAGAGTCTCTAATTTATAGCCGCCAGCAGCACATAAGTTCACATTGGGAAGTACCATACTCTTGATTTTATATTATTTGTTTCGGGGAGAAACGAATCCGTAGAAGTTTGGGGAAAATATTATTTTCCATTCAATATTGAATTTGATGCTCGATGATCTATATTGATGAACATTTGGAATGATGAGGATGAATGTGGTTCTTGCTCGAATTGGGTTCGTGCATTAATCTTGTTTGAATTAAAAGTGCTATGAAGATCCGAGTTTTCTAAGTCGCGACAGACTCCCATGTGTCGCGACTGTGTTTTGAATGGATAACATGAGTATTAGAAAATTTCAGGTCGCAACATAAGTCTTCTTGTCAAGACCAAATTTTAGGTCGCAACATTAACTTCTAGGTCTCAACAAAATATGTGAGTTTTAAAAGACTGAGAGCGCGCAATGTCGTGGATATCGGGATTTAGGTCGCAACTCAGAAAAATCAAGAAAGAGAGAAATAGGTCGCATATCAATTTATCGTCACTTACCAATTTCTAGGGTCGACAAACCTAAGTAGGTCGCTACTCAAAATTGTCTAAATAGAAATAAATAGAGGTTTTAAACATTCCAATTTGGGCGTCGCAACTTTAATGGGACAATTATTGTTAGCAATTAGTGTTGTAACTTAGCATTAATGTCACGACATTCCATAAGACAATAATGATATTGAGCCCATCCATCATAAAGACTGAAACTGAATAGCCAATTTCGCCCGTAACCTCCAATCCAAATTTGCATCTTCACCCAACTTTCCATTCTCTTCTTTCTTCGACTACCAAAACCCTAAAACCAGTGCCTAATTCCAAATTCTCACCCATGGCAGATAACCAAATCCCTGTTCCGGATCTTAACAGAATAATTGATGAGCTCATGAGTGAACATTGCTAAGGAGTGGAGGAGGTTCACCCGAACCCCGCCCCCCTCCGAGATTGTCACTTGACTTAACCAGTAGAAACCCTGAAATCCAAGAAGAAGATGAAGAGCCAATCGGGAGGAAGAAAGGGCAGCAAAAGATGCAAAATAGCGAGTCACACTAAAGAAGAAGAAACAGTGGAGCCGACAAAGACTCTCGTCGGCAGCTTTTTAAAGATTTATGTGTGGAATGACCGCTGTTGACAAGGGCTTGTCAAATAAAAGAGGTTTTGGGAAGCTGATTTCTTTTATGAGATTATAGAAAAGAGAGGTCGAGAGCTCAGGCACACGATGCCTGATTCGCCTGCAGGGAATTCTATGCAAACATGGTGGGATGAGAAGACTAGCCACGTGGTGTAGGAGTCCGTACCTTTGGGCACAAAAGAATCAATAAATGTCTAAATTAAAGGAACTCAAGCACTGCTCTAAATTTAAGAAATTGGTAGAAAAATCTTGATCATGAGAAGATTATAGGACCCGTTAATCTGCAAGGGAGTCAGTCACAAGGAAGAACCCTCACTACACTATCAACAGAGGATCCCTCATTGAGGAAGTAAAGGTCTGGTTCTACTTCCTATCCTCAGTAATCCTTCCAACTAAACATCTCGTGCGCAAGAGAACAGAGGTCATTTTATACGCCTGCTGGCTATAAAATGAATGTTGTAGGTTTAATTGAGGGGTCGATCAGAGGGTACCACCTAAGCAACAAAAGAGGACTAATCCCTCACCTAGCAACAATCAGCTGACTATGCATCTTCGTTGGGATGAGAGGATCATGGGACGAAGAAGAAACATGCCCTAAAGCATCTCCTCTGACCCTTACTGGGGTGACAAAGGGGCCCAGAAACAAAAGGCAAAAGGAGATGGTGGAAGTAGAAGTGTATGCAGCCCGCGAGGAGAATGGCAATAGTGGGAAAATGGAAACTATTCCGGCAAATTCCTCCAATACAGGCAGAGGAAGAGATGCATTTCAGAATGAGCCCACTGAGCCATTCCTACCCTGATATGACATAGAATTTCCCTGAGCAAGCAGAAAGCTCCAGAAGAGGAGAAAGGAACACTGAAATTATGGAAAAGCTAAGGACAATGAAGAGAGACATGGAAGAAAGGGAGCATAAATGGGAAAAACAAAGTGCAAAGAATTTAGGAGAGAAGAGTTCTAGAAGTCGAATTTAAGAGGAAAGAAACAATTATCGATAAACTCAAGAAAGAGGAGGAAAAGAAGAATAGAGAAGAGATGAAAAGGAGAGAGAAAGAATTTGAGAAGAGGTTAAGTTGCTTGGAAGCCTTTCTACAACAACTAGTTTAGGAAGAGATGGAAGAAGTGCTACTATTCGAGAAAAGAGAAGTCGAGATGGAGGTAACATGCTAAAGAAGATTCGCTTCAACACTGTGATATGAGCAATTCATGAGTTCAAAGTCGATGAAGGATAGAGATAAAGAATTGGGAAAGATAATGATAAGTTTATACAAGAAAACTGATATTTACGCTTGGATTGATCAACAAAATTTATCGTAAACATGTCAAGTTGTATCTTCCTGGAAGCTGGTGCCACCGTGAATAAGTGACGTGGCTGAAGCAAAGATAATTTCATCAATCTTGTGCACTTAACAAATGATCTAATCTCCACGTATAAGCAAGTAACTCCACACCAGAAAATAAAAGACCAAACATGATCTCTCCAAAATTCTCTCCCATGTTTAGCAAGCTTTGACTTAGATCTCCTGTAAACATCATATCAAAATCCGATAAGAGTAGCGGAGCGGAAATAAGACAATTACCTCTTTTCTTTCCCATTGTACTGCTTCAACATCATTAATATAAGCTCAAAAAAGTTCATTGAAAAGTGTCTTGTGAATTGTTCTGTTGATTGGATGATTTGGTTTGTTACTTTCAATAATGTTGCAAATCGTAACATACATTGTCAACCGCTTAATCGTGACTTCAGTAGTTGAATAAGTTTGATAAAATGTGAATTGTTTGGGTGGATTGATTTGAGTTAGTAAATTGGGTTGCTTGTGCCATGCTTAGTGTGTCTGAAGGGAATGGTTATTATGTTTAAGCTTTCATTGGTGAAATGACATAACAAACACTTATTAGATCCCAACAATGCTGAGAGAGAAAAGAAGAGTGGGCTTCATTGAACTGAAGTAAGAAGTTGCAGTTTTAGTTTGAATCAGGTTTAAATTAAAGAATTTGGAAAAAGTATACAATTGAAAGAACAAATAAGATGATTGAAACTATATGTATAAACAGTAAGTTAGTACAAATCTTAGAAAAACAATATACAAGGTCAAGAAAATTCTTAAAACTTTGAGAGGGATTAGGAACATCTTCTGGGATGATTCTCAAGCAAGGGTACAAGGTCCTAAAACTTGTTAGATTATTGGTCAAGGCGAAATCCTAGGTGAAAACAACTAACAAGAAGTGATAGAGGCCATCTTTGGAAGTTTGAACCTTTTCAAACCTACCCTCATTATATGCAAAGGCATACACTCTAGTTCCATGCTTTGAGCCAAAAAAGCCTAATTTCTTCAAATATCAGCAATTAGAAACCTGAAATCCCTCCCTTACAATAATCCCGCAAAGAAAGAACCCCTAAATTACTCGCCTTATCAAGAATGTTTACTGTGCAGAAGGAACAAGTTGAGGGAATATATTTTTGATTACAAGGATGGATGAGGAAAATAAATTGAAGAACTAGAGAAAAAAGAAGGAAGGTTAGGGTGAATGTTTTGTCTTGTGGTCATCTCTCTTGAACAATCAGCTCGTAGGGGTGTTTTTAACACCTAGTACCCCTAATCGCCAACTCCAAGACGTGAGCTAAGTAGCCTAAAGTTCTCTAAGAGGATAGAAAGCCTAAGAAGACAAAACATTGCACTATTCCACTTTATCACAAAGAGAAATGAAAAGAGTTCCAAAGAAAAGGAACTGAAATGATAAGTTGAAAGTGGCAACCAAAGGATTTGGCCAAATATCCAAGATTTATGTACAGCCAAGCTTTCAGGGAGTTTACATTACAAGGAAGGAAAAAGGATGGAAAGCATTTAAGGCCATTATATAGAAAGGAAGAGTGGAATCTGGGTAATTTGGTACTTAAATTCTTCCTAATTGTCCACCTAATTACCTGCCTAACATTATAGCTTCCAAAGACCTCTTTCGCATTCTCAAGGTTGAATTTACTTCACATTAGTGGAGATCAATATGAAAACAAGCCTATGGGACTTTTTGACTAGTTTTCTAAGGAGATCCCCAGAAGATAACTAATTCAACAAAAAAAGATGAAAAAGGAAAGAAGACCTACACACACCTCACGTGTAACAAGATCTATTGACCGAACTGCTTTCATGCAAAGATTCATCACTTATTTGGTAATGTAGGTTGAAACATTCTTTTTCTCAGCTGAAAACTAAAGTTTGGAAATGATGCTGCAATCTTCTTGTCAAGTCAAATGGTGGAATAAGAAAAGATTGAGCTGTAGAATAGAAAAATGTCCTTTAAAATAAAGTCAAATTGTTTGAGGACAAACTGAATCTTTTCTTTTCTTCGTTTCAGATAAAGCAGTAAACTTTAAGTTTGTGGAATTTGATGAGTCAAAACTCATTAAATTTTTAGTCCATTTTTATGATTTTATTATAAATGTAATTGCTTGTTTTTGTGCTTAAATATGTACTATTTACCAAATTTATATTTTGCGTAAATTTATAAAGAAGGGAATAAAGATAAAAATTCCAAGAAGGATAAGAAGTGAAAGTAGTTTTAATGGCAAAGTGAGGTTACAGATGCAGAGAATCCGAGGTCGCTACGAAGTCATACTATATTGAATGAAAGCTATTGTGACAAAAGAGAAGCCGCGAGGATAGAAAAAGGCTTCAAGGAAGGATTTCATGTCGCGACACCATTCGAGGTCGTGGACACCACACAACTGGGTGGTTGTAATAAAATAATTCGAGGTCTCGACTATGAATTATTAATGACTGCTTACAAGGTCCTCTACTCAAGCAATTTATAGTTTGCGTACAAAATATAAGTTGGGGACTCTAATCAAGGTCGCAACCACATTCTAAGCACTGACAAAGAGCACAAAAGAAGAGCACCATCTCACGCAACACACTTCGAGGTCGCGATGAAAAGAAGATGAATTCAGCGGGGAAACTGTGTTAGGAGCAAAAATGAGGTTGCTTATTATGAAATTTCACAAGATTAAATAGTGTGTGTAAACTATTTGGTCGCGGACTCAATGTCCACGCGCCACTTCTATGTGCTAGAACAAATGTTAAATTTAAGCTGCAACTGCACGGAGGGAAGTAAAACTAGATATGATGTCATATTACGTGCTTTATAGAAGTTCGAGCACTGTGGATCAAAATACAATATTCTATACAGTTTCAACATGGAATCAGAGGTCACATACGTAATATAGAAAAGTGGAAAGACAACAAAGTCACTATTAAAAGAATTGTATATTTACATCAATCGTAAGAACAAGAGTAAAGTGATAAAGGCAACTTCATTCAATAAGGAAGATATTTTTTAGTCACTTCACCAATAAAAGAAGCTGAATTTAGAGGAAAACCGTTGAGACTACATGAGGTTGTGAAAGATAGAGAATGATGTCACTACACAGATTTCAAGAAGGAAAGTAAAACGACTAAGTCGTTGACCTTAAACCCATGTCGCGATATCGATAATGAACAGACAAAACAATTTTAAATCAGAAACATGAAAAGGGAGTCATAATTCAAAATCGCTACGACAGCAAACATATGTCGCAATATGCTTTTGAGGCTGGCGGTATTATCGTATCGCAGGAAAGCAAGATGTACCTAGGTGGTGACATGGAACTGAGGTTGCGACATAGAATTTATTAAGGGGTCAGACAAACATGGTCGCAACAAAGATCAACATAGCTGGCAACATAAATGATGTCGTGACATGAACTTCGGAGAAGTCACTTACATATATTTCAAAGAGTGGAAGAACAAATACAGTGAAATCAAAATAAGAAAATTGAATCGAAAACCTGATGAATCTATAATTATGTCACGATCGATAGAAGAAAGAAAGAATGGTCGCATGACAATTTTCGAGGTCACGATAGAATATGATTAAAGAAATCATTTGGTCGACTCCAATGTCCACATAGCGACAAGAAAACAAAGGTATCAGCAAACACCCGAGTCGCGACCGCCAAGGCTTAAGACAACTTAATGATGTCGAAACCTGAAAGAGAAGTTGTGACCAAGAAGTAAAGAGGCTGACAATAGAAATGATGTCGCGACATCGAATCAAAGTCGTGACACAGAAATGCAGTAAAGGCAGAAAGAACTAGGTTGTGACATTGAATTGAGGTCGCGACACCAATTCCTGGAAACAAGAAAAAGGGGTCGCAACCAGAGTTCTCACCGCTGACAACTAACATGGTCGGGCTAACAAAGAATTCCATGTCGCGACCACTAATCAAATGTGCAATCAAGAAACAAGTCGCAATAGGAAAACATCAGTCGGCAACCAACAATCCCAAAGAATGCTAGAAAGAAAGTTATGCACTGGGCTTTCCTGAGGTCATACTACAGACTTGACGATTTCAGACTAGATTTCATGTCGCGACATCTGTCTTAGGTCAAGGAATTCCAAACAGAGGGTCAGCCATATATTTTAGGGAAATCCACCCCGGCAAACTGAATCAGCCCAATTTCGAAAGTTATACAAAGGCATACGCTTAGTAAAGTAGCTCGCTTTTCAAAACCCATTGTCTGGGATGACGAGGCAAACTCACTGTATATTTTAGAATAGACTTTTCTTTTTCTGGATCTGAACCAGTAATCTGTTAGAATGTAGAAGCTGGATTTAATTTTTTCATTATCTTTTCCACTATGGCCTATAACTTCAATGAAGCTCGCACAATTTTTGAATTCGCTTTCTTTCCAAAGGAATTATAGTTACAAAGTGGGATGTTCTTGATCAATACTCCATTGTTGATCGTGATTTGTAATTGAGAAGCACAACTTCCATCGAATGGAACCGTTAGTTGCGCTTTTTCCCCGCCGACCGAAGGAATTTCCTCACTTTGGATTTGATTATTTGATTTGATGTTGTTTGTAAACTGAGTCACTTCCAATGGTAGTACCGAATACCATCTCAAGGATTGTTTCCTGCTCTGATTTCCAAGAAACCCTCTGAGTGACATAGAGATGGAGATTCCCCAGGAGCTGGAACATTTAACTCAGGGGCATGTTCAGACTATCATTGTAAATAGTAACTATGAGCCTGGAGTTCATTTCGATAGATTTCCTATTCACTCATAGTTGAGGTTGAAGGGAATTATTTATCAATTTAACTCATTAGAGATTTCACCTTAATCTGTTGGATAAATCTAGATCCTTTGTTAGCTGGGATCTAATCAAGGAGAAGGAAAAATCCATCAGATCTAAAGGATGAGTCATCAACCATTTGTAGAAGTTTTGCAATGACCTGCATTTTGGTATGCAAGAAATTACAAATTTTAAGAAATGGGTATGATGTATTGAAAAAGAAAATACCCAGATCTTATAAAGAGTGTTTTCAATACTGTGTAATCGACAGATCCTTCCTTTCGAAAAGAAGGACTCATTAGTGCATAATGGAGAAATCCAAGTCGATTAATAGGCATCTTGACAAATCCAAATCCAAAACGTGATAGAAAGACTAATGAATTAAAATGCAATCGACTGCTCCACAACAATTTTTATTTCGTTCATTTATACAGAGATTCGATTTAATCAATTTATTTGATAGTTCAATTTTAAATTTTATTTTCATTAGATGAAAGTAATATAGATTATCTTGTCTTTTAAATTCCATTTTTCAAACTATTAAAAGGAGGTTCAAATATCAGGGATCTTGAGTAGCCAGTAGCTACTCTCAAATATCTCACAATCTGGCGTGGGAACACATCTGACTTACATCCACTTTTATTACTCAGATGCACTGTGTACCCTGCAATGTCATAGACTAAACCCATTATTAATTCCAGAACATAAAATCGGTTTTATTCATTTTCAAACAACTCTATTCAACTTTGATATAGATGAAGGAGAATTGTAAGGCTCCAGTGTAAGTGTTAAATTGAGTGGTTTAGTCTATATTTAATAGACTAACAACCATAAAATGGCATTTTTCTCAATTCAGCACCAAGTTCTTCTCAATACATCTACAGATGCTTTCTGGTTGATCACATTTCCTTCGAAGCTCCTCCATAAAATGTAATATCATCCATGTAGACTCCATAATGCGCTCCACTAAATCATTGGAAGATATCGAGCATGCATCGCCGAATGTGGCAGGCATTACACAAGCCGGCGGCATCCCCTCCCGTAGGCATACGCACAACAAGGTGTGAAGGTGTCTTCTGGGTCTTTATAGCCATCTCAACTGAAGTAGCCCTAATAGCCTCTCTTCCAGCAGCTAAAGAAAAGGGTGGCCTGAAATTCTTCTCGAGAAGCTTGCCTATGAAGGTGAGGGAAGTGATCATTTCTGTCACCTCATTTAACCTTCAGAATCAATACATAAATTCTCCAACCTCGTGGTAAGGTGGGTGGGCATTCTCCTCCCTTCTCATTATGCACATTATCACCTGATTTTTGATACCAATCCATCGGATCATCTAGACGATTTATTACGAAAATGGATTCAACCACTTTTGAGATCACGCTGATCACTTTGCACGAGATTCACTCCCGGTCACTCACTCAGGTGGGCAGATATATACAGCATCCGCATTATCCCGCAGTGGCGATTTTCCGCCAATACCCTACTCGTTTCCGAGGATGTCCAAGAGGTCGCGTTTCCTGCGAAGCGCACCGGCGCGGTGTGGAGCGTGATATGACAATGAACCGGCAATCGCTCATGTTCTTCTAAGTATGCATATTTTAGTTCCAAGCAGCAAGGCTTGAGATCCCTCATCGTTCCTTCCTCAATTAGCAAAGGCAGTAATTTCTTCTTTTTTCTCCATTTCCCATGCATAGCATTCAAGTCTCGACTTCCCGCAGGCTCTTCACGCCGCCTAACAACTCATTTAGCACATCCCGCATTTGCCGCCAATCATTCCTTGCTCCTCCAGCACTGTATCAATTTGCGCAACTTCAGACCTCTCCACCGGTCAGATACGCTTTTACTCAAGTAAGATGTCAGTTCCAAGGTCATGTTCCTAAAATGTAAGTTGCATAACTCCATTTCGGCAATTGATAATCGCATTAGAAGTGGCCAAGAATGGTCTTCCGAGGATGAGCAAAGTACATAATTAGTCCTCATCGCAACTGCTTCAGACAAGCACAACAAAGCTCCACGTGATAGCAGAATTTGTCCATTCAGATTAAAACACTCTCCACATCACTCTTTCGGGTATTTTTACGGATCTATCTCAAGAATGCATACGTGATGGAAGTGGGTTTTAATTCTCCCAAATCGAGTTGCTTGTACATTGAATAAGGCAATAGGTTTACACTAGCCCCAAGTCTAGTAGTGCCTTTTCTACACAAGTGCCTCCGATATTCACCGAGATGGTAGGGCAACCCGGATCTTTGTACTTTACTGGAGTCTTGCATTGAATGATGGCACTGACTTATTCTGTTAAGAAGGCCTTCTTGTCGACATTTAACCCTCTCTTCACCGTGCACAAGTCCTTTAAAAATTTGGCATATGTTGGGACCTGTTTAATCATGTTGCAGGGGATGTCACCTTCACTCATTTTAGCACCTCTAATATTTCAAATCTAATGATGGCCTTTCGCTTTTAGTGCTAAGTGAAAAGGTGGGGTGTGCTCTTTTTCACTGCATTTTCTTTGATCACTTCCTCCTCTGGTTCAGCTTCTTTTGCCTCTTGGCCTTCTTTTGCTGGTTTGGGGAATGGCTATTTAACCTCCTTACCACTTCTCAAAGTGATAACTGCTTTAACTTCATCTATCCTGGGATTTAGCTCACTAGAAGAGCTCAATTTATGCACTCCCTAGATCAATGTGTCCGCAGGAAATTTCCCTTTTTCCTGCACCTGCTGCTGGTTGGTCAACCTTGAAATTGAAATCTTGTGAGTTTGTCAAATTTTTAAGAAATTTGACTGGGTTCTACATCATCTTGTTCAATGTGCCTTCTCTTGTATCAATCCTGCAGTTGCTTTGGGCATTACTTTATACATTCTTCCTGAAATTGCCCACCACCTTTTCGAGTTCATGATAAGCTTGCTCAGCGGGGATGAGGATGGTGGTGGTTGTGGCGGGATGAAGAACCATCTTGGTCTTTGTCTCGAGAAGGGGGCACATGGTGGAGCTTTAGCTGGGAGAGAGGTTAGGATGGTTCCTCCAATTAGGGTTATAGGTGTTGCTATATGGGGCAATGGTTCGTGGCTTGTATTGGCCCACAACATTGGCTTGTTCAGCCATCATATCCCTTACTAAAGGAACAGTTGGGCAGTGCTCTCCTTGGTGCTCAGTGGACTGACAAATGAAGCAAGGTTGGTTAGGCATAGATGCCTCAGTCACTGCTCACACCTCATGTTGATTTCGCATTTCAAGCTCCTCCAACCTTCTAGGCAAGGATAGCATTGCCTTCATCTCCGTGTCCTCTTTGTGGTGAGTACATACCTCCCACTTGAGTCGTTGAGGTCTCATCCACTCTCTTGCCTCTCTACGGGGTTGGGTTAAATCATGCTTTGGATGTCTCTGACCACATAATTCAGGAAATCCATGGCTTATTCTAGATTTTTACTCATGAAGTCCCCTCCACATAGTTTCCAACAACTGCGTCATAGCAGGGGGCATCCCATGCTTTGGATGTCCTCTCTGCCTCTTTGGGGTTGGGTTCATCCCATGCTTTGGATGTCTCAGCCACATAATTCAGGAAATCCATGGCTTCTTCTAGATTTTTACTCATGAAGTCCCCTCCACATAGTTTCCAACAACTACGTCATAGCAGGGGACATTCCATCATAGAAGTGATTAACTAGCATCCAAGTATCAAAGCCATGGTGAGGACAGGCATTGATGGTTTCCCGCCAGCACCTCCCACGGCATTGGTATAATTTCTCATTTTCGTGGGCTGGAAAGGTGTAAATCTACCTCTTCGGACTATTGGTTCTATGGGTGTTGAAGAATTTCTTCAAAAATTTAGCTTGCATGTCTGCCTAATTTTTGATGGTCCTCGGCCTCAGGGAGTTGAGTTAAATCTTAGCCTTGTCCTTTAGTCGGGAGGTAGAACTTGACCTCATCGAGATCCGGATGGAGATGTCTGTTGGTATTGCATACTTCCTCGAACTCTCGGATGTGTGAATAGGGATTTTCACTCTCCATCCCATGGAAAGTAGGGAGCGGGGCATAATGTAGGGCATGATAATTATGTCCTCTGGAGGAGGTACAATGCATGAGGGTGCACTCACTCTTGGAGGGTGTATATGGTCCCTCATGGTCCTATATGTATTGGGATTCCTGCGTATCCTTGTTGGCTCTCTTTGTTCCTCGGGTGGAGAGGCTCCATCTGTGTTGTTCAAGCTCACTTCATGACCTTGTTCTTGTGGAGCAACGGTCTCTAACACACTTCTTTGTGTTCCTATCCTAGTGATTGCATAAATTCCTGTGAAGCAACACAAAACACATGACGAAAACCGGGCTACTAAAAAGATTCTTTGTTAGCTAAGATTAAAAAGAAAGAAATTGTATATAGACGGTATAAAATTGAATCAACCTATGAGAGTATTGCTAGGAAATAAAGGTAAAGACAAAAAAGTTAGAAATTTATGTACTTGTGATGTGGATCTAAGTTTAACAATCGACATTGCACTAAGGCACCATCCCGACAGCGGTGCCATTTGATTAGTGTTCCGGTGAGTGGTTCGGGAATCAGCAAAATTTATAACTAATTCCTCTGTGCGTAACACCTTTCTTTGCGGTATAGTGGCTCTGAGATTAGAACACATGGATGGATTTTTCGTGTAAATGACTTGCGGTGGGGCTTCGATTTGGTGAATTTATTTTGGATTTTGGGCTCTACGGTAAGCAGGTGGAGTTGATGGTTCGCGAAAGAAATAAGGTGAAATAAAATATAAAAAGAACTCCTTGAAGCCTCGGGCCACTGGTTTTGAGGTTACAGGGCAGCGGAAGGTCCTCGGGGTCCTTTTCCTCAGATTAGGGAGGATGACCTATAGTCATTTTAGAGGCAGGATCTTCATTTGGCTAAAAAAACCGAACCCTAATAATTTTCCTTTCAAGATGTAGCATTTATTGGTCATTAATGTTTCCGGATAGTGAAACTTTATCTCTTGATCTACCCTACAGTGACAAATAAATGGAAACTAATCGAATCTCAGTGGATCAATAGCATGCCCAGACGAAAAAAGATTGCAATCTTGGTCGGTCCAAGATACAATAAAGGTTTAAACCTACAATGAAAGATAGAAACATAAATGACAATAACTGCTTGTGTTAAAAACAAGAGGACCAATAGTTTACCTCAAAATCCTAGCCTAGTAACCCTCTTCTTCAAGGATGAGGGAGGTTTAGCCAACCATCCTTTGAGTTGTCATTCTCAGGGGGTGTTTGGCAGGCGAGAAAGTGAGAGAAAGGAAACGAAAATGAGAGAAAAGGAAAAGGAGCGAGACAACTAAAAGCTTTCACGCTAAAATTTATTGCATAATGTGATGATTCTATACAAAGCCTTAGTGACCTTATACGACCGAATAAAATTACAAAAATACATGAACTACCGACAATACATAAAGGGTAGTTTGGGAAAAAGATACAAAAGTGGTCAAAACATGGGTCAAACGAGGACATAGGAGACGGGTTGCGAGTGCAACTCTTGAGTACAACCAAAATTCTGCAATGACCCGATTTCTAATACATTTTCTCCATTTTCACCACGGCTTCGACACAGCTCTGAGTTTGGCTTGGATTCTTCGTGTTTGAGTCGACTCAATGATTTTGGCATAGTTAGACTGCAAAACTACAAAATTTGCCACAAAATGTGATCAGTATAGCAAGGACCTTAATGTGCCAGTGGGTTAATTAAGTTGATTAGTACACAAAAAGTGCTCAAAACACATGACAACGGGGATCAAAATATAGCACTATTTGTCACTTGACGCAAAGAGCGGTGGGACTCTTTGCTCTTTTCGGACATTTGTAGTTCCAAGTCTTATAAGCGTATCAGATGCTCATTATATAAAAATACAAAATAAAACTACCTGCTTGAGTGGTGTTTACAGTGTCATATCTATCTGATCCTGAGTCTCATTTACATATACAAAACTAACATTTTGCATTTACAAATGAGCCGCGGGAACCTGCGTGATGAACCTACTGTCTTTGGCGGTATGCGGAAGATCGCGGACGTCCTCCTCTGTACCTACATGGATTGAAAACCCGTGCTAAACGGCTGACAGGTAAGAACATATAACTTATACGCCATACATGCATTAATATTCTGAAATACGGTAAGCATATAACGATAGCAGATGTACGATGTGAATGCTCCGAATTTATCATGAATTCATGTAATAAACTTATAAGCTTAGTGGGAACACCATAACTATACACTGCGCATGCATTAATATTCTGAAATGCGGTAAGCATATAGCGATGCTTGAATGTACGATGCGAGATATAGGATTTATCATGAATTCATGTAATAAACTTATACGCTTACTTATACTTATAGCAGATTTATACTTGTACAGATGTACCCGTAGGTACTACAGGAACACACTTATCTGTGAGGTACAGTATGATACATTCGAGATAAGGAAACGATATATATTTATTTACTCTTATTCGTTATTTAGATTCTTATAATATAACTGTTAGATTACCTAGACCAAAAATAAGAAATGAGTAGGACCCGACCTTCTGATGATGTGAAGGTACTATACGATGATGGTCTTAGTGGCACCAAAGCAAAGTCTTGAAGCATTGATCGAACATGCGCCCACGTAACGAAGTGCCGTAGCACTAGTAAGTCTTGTAGCATTGATCAAAAGCGTGCTGCCCACGTAGCGAAGTTATTCGTAACACTAGCGAAGTGTAGGTATCGCGATCAAATGTGTCTACCGCGTAACGAAGTGTCGTAGCACTAGCGGGGAGTGCCCGAAGCAGCGATAGAGGCGTGTGCGCCGCGTCGTAATAAAGTATCGTGTCATTTATCTCCCGGTCTTAAGCGTCCACACGATTGTATGTGTTAGGAACTTATCATAGGAACGTGGGTTTGCAGCCGCTGTAGGCGGCGAGGTATGGTGCATTTTTCACTTAGTTTCATTCTTATTTGGATCCCCGTTAATCATTTATTAGGGATCCTATACCCTTGGTGTTCAAATTTGAGCTTAACAATGTAAGTATACTAAGACTCAGGGTTGCATGAAGTAGTGATTCCGGTACCACTTGGTTGATGGAAGTACCAGTGTTACGGTGGTGGTACTGTTGCCACTTTGCCTTAATGCCGTTACCATTTGGCCTCTGTAAGGTGAATGTAGGTACCACCCACGTTATAAATTTACCGGTACCATAGCGAAATTGCCCCGAGATGAATTTTGCCATTTTTGATCGACTTTTCTTATTAAACCTCTTGATTCATCTACATCAAAACCCACCATGGAATCCCTCCCAAAACCCTCTCTAAACACTTGCAATGGTGGTTTGAATTTTGTAAGCCAAACCTAGCCATAGAATCCAGGATTCATACCAAAGTTCCCAAATCTTTCTGAAACCACTTAGAAATGGGAAAGTTCTGCCATTTGGTACAAAGTAAGGGGTTTTCAACCCAGCTTCAACAAATCGCGTTAGAGATCAATTCTAACTAAACCACAGGTTTGAAACCGTAGAAATCCCTACCAAAGTCCAAAATACCACATGATTCCATACAAAACCATGGATTAGAGAGTTCATACAAAGTTCATACGCTTTCTTGGCCTCTTCTTCTATTCTCCTCTCTTCTTTGCTCCAACGTGAAGCCACCCAACTGGGAGACGAAAATGAGATGTTTGGTCTGTCATCCCACTTTATATTAAATTTTTCCTTATTTTTTTTTGCACTAGGGTCCCTCATCTCTTTGTGTTGCAAAACAGGTTATATTATTTCCATTTTAACATTAGTCTTCTTATCTTATGACTTACATGTCCCGTTTTGACAAATTATAAATTTGTCTTCGTGTCTCAGAAAATTTCGGGTTTCTCAATTCCATGTTTCTCGCATTTAAATTACGAAAATTCAACTTATACTCACAAAAATACCCTAAACATGCCAAAAACGATCAGTGGTATATTTCTCAGGGTGTTACACTATTTCAAGTAATTAATCAAGAACTCCCAACTTTCCAAAACCAAAATATAAGATATAGTTTAGAAGAGAAAGGAAAGGAAAAGAGGGGAAAGGAACCTGGAAATTGAGAGAGAAACTGTGAAAAAAACATCAACATCAATTCTATCAACTTTGTATCAGCTGAAAATGGTGTAAAGCCTGGCCATAAAGATGTTTTATATCAGAGTTACAAAGCCGAGAAACCTAACCCCATCAAACTAACTTTTCCCCAACATGGTCACAAAAAGAGTTTTGAAATGGGATTCCAAACATTGATTTTGGCTTTTCTCTTTGGGTTTGCCTGCTCTAATCCGATCTTAGTCCAAAGAAACCCGAGCTCATTCAAGATTCTCAAATATTACGACTTAATTAGCAAACGGAGTAAACACGTACTCAATATAACCACATCGGGCATGCTCTCATTGATGTCTTCTCTCTCGTATCATTGTAATTAAATTGGCAGATATCGCGATGCTTCAATTGTGAATCCATTCACATACTCGACATTTCCCTACTTGTCCAAGCTTCGCAAGATTGTTCGCTTCCTTCTCCTCGAAACAAACTAATCGAAATTAGCCTTCCACAAAGATGAATGTCACAAGCAATCTTTTTTTTTTTTTTCGACAAGCATGAATGTCACAATCTAATGAGCAGAACAACCCGAAATCAAGATCATATAAATAAAAAAGTTTATCATATTCTATCTTAACGACGAGAAGCTTTAGCATTCACTGTCATGGCTTTCTCCCATGTGCATCGACTCTGCATTTAATAGAATGAAACTGTTATGACTTTAGTTTAAAAGTTTACATTACCTCCAAAGTAAGCTGGAAGTTCTTCATCGAGCTTTGAATTCTAAGTCCTGCTCTTCCTCTTTCTCCTGACATTCAACTCACTAACTCATACGCTTCAAACCTAAAACAAGTAAATGTGCAAAACAATGAAAAGATAGAAAGTCGCAAAGCTCGAACATTCTCGCTCATTCGTGAAGAAGTACTCCACCTTCATACTTACACTATTATAATGAGGAACCCTTGAGAATAGCTGGTGAACTTTGTCCTTTTTGCTCTCCTAGTCCTTACGCTAAATTCATTAATATGATGTATCTTACAAAGAAGTCATATTAAGTTATCGATCGTATAAGAAAGTAAAACAATCTTAAAACTTAATTGAAGCTTTCTTGTCATATATTTTCTTAATGGAGTGAGAGAGCCAAAGGTATCTGGTGTATGTTTGAGCTCACCTGAGTTGAGTTCTTTAGCTGCATCGACTGATGCTTTGGTATCCATGCATGTATGCTTTTGCAGAATTTCATGTCCAGTGGTTATCAGAGGCATGAATATGCGTAAACAACAGGAATTAATTGCACTACAAGTATACAACTGTGTGTTTAGAAGAGATTTTGCTTCATGCTTACAACAGCCAAAAGTGGCTTAGACCGCTGCCACTGCACTGAGGTGAGTTCCTCGTAATTAAACAGCCACGCCCAACTGAATGACAAAGAAGAGGCGATATGTTTCATTTTATAGCTCTAAAAGGTGTAAGGAATTGGACCTGATCCCATATGTGGTATTTTGAACTGAGGAGGTTGGCTGTCACTATCCCAATGAAGCTATCATCTGAGTTGCATAATATCCCCTACCTACATCCTAGCCAAGCCAAAGAGTCCACTAAAGAATTCGTGTTATCAACAATACTACGTATACGCCCCAAAGTCCAGCAAAATCGATCAAGAAGTTAAATCGTAAATATCTAGTAAATACTCACCCTTGATAAGGACCCCAAAGATTACGAAAACGAAAAAATGCAATCTTATCAGATCATGGCAAACTTAACCCAAAAAAAAAAAAAACCCCAAGTGGATTATTTCAGGCAACACAATGAAAAAATGCCCTAAATTTTCCAGAAACAACTTATAAAGGACTTATATCTGGTAACCCAGTTTGAGCTCAGCCAGAAAAAACACCATCTATCTTAGGTAAAACACAATATTAACATGTAATTTCAACAACAAATCATGAGACTTGATGATTATTTTTTTTATGATTTCAGGGATCTTACATTGGTGTATAGTGAATACAGAGCACCCCCATCTAACCCTTTTGGTAATTTTTCCTTCACAATAACACAGGTGCATCTACATATGTCCAAAGGCAAAGGCCTACACAACAAGGACCTGAAAAACACAAAATCCCTACATATCACAACCTCTTACAACACAAACACAAAAAAAAAAAAAAAAAAAGGGAAAAGACAAACTGGGAAACGTAATCTATCTCTACAGAGTGCACCGTGGAGGAAGCAAGGGATGCCTCATAATCAGAAAAGACCCAAACATGGGAAGAGGAGTGATGAGTCAAAAACTCATTGAATTTTTAGTCCATTTTTCTGATTTTATTGAGCAATGTAATTGCTTGTTTTTGCGTAAATATGTACTATTTACCAAATTTATATTTTGCAGAAATTTATAGCATAAATGAAAATTCCAACAAGGATCATAAGTGAAAGTAGTTCAATGGCCAAGGTGAGGTCACGATAGAGAATTGAGGTCGCGACCATAAGTCATACTATACTGAATGAAAAGCTGTTGTGACAAAAGAGAAGTTGTTGAGATAGAAAAAGGGGCTTCAAGGAAGGATTTCATGTCGCGACACCATTCGGAGGTCTCGACATCGAAGGAAGACAACTCTTGTGGCAACAGATAATTGAGGTCATGACTATGAATGGTTGATGACTAAGCTATGCTGGGTCTCTACCAGCAATTTAAGGTCATGGCTAAAATATAAGTTGGAGACTCTAAATCAAGGTCGTTAATCAGGTGTTTATGTCGTGACTACATTTACAACTACAGCATTGCGTTATTGTAAGAAGAGCCACCATCATGTCACACAAATTCACAAGGTCGCATTGATTGTGTGCAAAGAAGACATCATTGCAGCAATAGAAAATTGATGTTGCAATAAACAAGTCGAGGATACTAATCGAGGTCGCGATCAGTGTGAATTCATGTCGCGACATAAAATGAGCCGGGTCAGCTAAAACATGTCATACTAAATTTCAGCCACTGCGACAAAAACAAAGTGGCAAGGTCACTACTCTCAATCATCACGTACACACACTTTCTAGTCGCGACTAGAAAAGTGAATCGAGAGGAAACCCATTACTAAGAAGGAGGTTGCGAAAAGGGATTTGGAAGAAATGATGTCGCGACATGCTTTTAAGGTCGCGACATATATTTCAGCAAGGAAAAGAAAAACGAGGTCACAACCTAAATCCCATGTCGTGACAAGACAATGAACAGACAAACAATTTTAAGTCGCAACATGAAAAGGGGTGAGTCGGAATTCAAGAATCAATGGCTGTCGGTTAAAGAAATGGTGTCGCGACATACAGGTCGTGACACGAATGCAAGTAGGAAGTAAGACAAATGCAGTCGCGACACATAATTTATTAAGGGTTCAGAAAAACGTGGTCGCAACAAAGATTAACATAGTTGGCAACAGAAATGATGTCGCGACATATATTTCTCAAAGAAAGGAAGAACAACAATGTCGCTAATTTAAATAGGTACTAAATGGAAACCATGAGACCGGAAATGAGTCAAGGATTGATAAGTAAGAAAGAATGGTCAGCGAAGAGCTAATTTTCAGGTCGCGACAAGAATTGCGCTATTAAAGAAACTACTTGGTCAGCGACCTAATGTCCACGCCTTCTTCGCTGACAAGAAAACAACAAGTGCACTGTTAAATTCAGTCGCGACCGCCAAGGCTCAAGACAACCGAATGATGTCACAAATCGAAAGAGAAGTCAGTGACCAAGAATTAAAGAGGTCGACAATAGAATGATGTCGCGACATCGAATCGAGGCTCCGATACGTAAAATGCAAAGAAAGGCAAAAAGAGCCAAGTCGCACACTAAATTCGAAAAACAAGAAAAGGGGTCGCAACTGCAGTTCTCATCGACAACTAACATGGTCAAAACAAAGAATTCATGCTGCGACCACTAATCAAAATGAAATCAAGAAACAAGTCGCACGTAAAACATCATGTCCTGTACTCCTCAAAAAATTGCAAGTACAGCGAAGAACATTGCGACCGCCACGTCACGATGTAATTTGATGTACGACTGTGATTTCATGTCATACATCGCTCTCGTCGCAACCTAAACGTAGAGCCGGGCCATTTATTTTAGAAATCCACCGAGCCTCGAATCAGCCCAATTTTTTAAAGTTATAATAGACGCATACGAGAGGAGCCTGCTTTTCTAAACCCATTGTCTGGGAGGACGAGGAAGACTCATTGTATATTTTAGAATAGACTTTTCCTTTCTTTTATTTTCTTTTCTTTCTCTGGATTTGAACCAGTAATCTGTTAGAATGTAGAAGTTGGATTTAATTTTTCATTTTCTTTTCCAATTATAGCCTAGAATCAATGAAGTTCAGATAATTTCTGGAATTCGTTTCTTCCAGTGAATTATAGTTACAAGGTATTGTTCTTTTTGATCAATACTCCTATCATATCGATCGCGGATTCTCAGAATATAGAAGCACAACTTCCATTGGAATGGACCCGCTGCTAGTTACGTTTTTCGCATGAATTGGAAGGAATTTCAAATTCGATTTTGATTTATTTGATCGACGTTGTTTGTGAATTGAGTTGTTCTGCAATGGTAGTACCGAATGCCATCTCAGGATTGTTTCTGCGCTCACGTTTCAGGAAGCCCTTTGAGTGACACAGAGATGGAGATTCCTGAGAGCTTGGAACATTTAACTTGTGGGTATGTTAGACTATCATTGAAGAACTAAGGAGCTCTGAGAGTTCATTTCAATAGATTTCTTATTCACTCTTAGTTGAGGTTGAAGGGAATTATTTATCAAATTAACTCATCAGAGATTTCACCTTAATTTGTTGGATAGATCTAGATCCTGTGTCAGCTAATATCTAATCAAGGAGAAGGAAAAATCCATCAGATCTAAAGGATGAGTCATCAACCATTTTGTAAGTTTTTTTTGCAATGACACAAACTTGGGATGCGAAACACAAGTCTTTAATAAATTAATTATGAAGTATTGAAAAGAAAAATACCCAGATCTTATAAAGAGTGTTTTGAATACAAGTAACTGATTAGATCCTTTGCTTTGAAAGAAGAAGGGACATCTAATTAGTGAATAATGGAAATCAGTTGCATTAATAGAGCTCTTTGACAAATCCGGATCGAAAATAGGATATAAAGAATTAATGAATTAAAATGTAGAAATTGAATGTTCCACAACAATTTCATCTAGGTATTCATTTAAGCGAGATCTGATTCAGTCCAATTTATTTGTTATTTCAATTCAAATTTTATTTTAATTAGATGAATGTACTATAGGATTATCTTGTCTTTTAAATTCCAGTTTTTCAAACTATTAAAAGGAGGTTTAAATAGTGTGGATCTTGAGTAGTTAGGGTAGTTGATTTCAACATTCTTATCAATCTCTATGGGAATGATATCTGGACTTACATCC
Source organism: Tetrastigma voinierianum (assembly GCA_016808115.1). NCBI lineage: Eukaryota > Viridiplantae > Streptophyta > Magnoliopsida > Vitales > Vitaceae > Tetrastigma > Tetrastigma voinierianum. The sequence continues at coordinate 497,382 of JAEQBH010000523.1, forward strand.
AATTTTTACTACTTGTATGACACATAAAGCATGATGTCATAAGACTTCAAACCCATTATTAATTCTAGAACCCATAAAATTAGTTTTATTAATTTTCAAACAACTCTATTCAGTTTTGGCATAGGTGCAGGAAAATTGTAAGGCTCCTGTATAAGTGTGAAATTGAGTGGTTTAGTCTATATTTTCACAGACAAACAAGGAGTTGAAGGGAATTGAGGATGGTGGCAATTGGGTGGAAGGAATGGAACTTCCCCACGCAAAAATTAGACACCCACTGAATCGTATTATCATACCATTTGACAAATAAATCCAAAAGCAAGAAGAGAATTTGAGGGAAATTAGAGGCGCTGGGTCCCATAAGGACTAGAAAAACAGACATCTCCTTCAGCTTTGAAATTTGAATGCGGGTTGAGCTTCAGCCAGAGGGGCCAAATCCAAGATAATGGGATCAGCTAAGAGTGAGTCCTCGCAAGTATTGTGCGACACAATGGTACTCTGCCCACCCATGAATATCTTTGAAGTATACTCATCCACGGCTCTCTTGCTATCTCCCACATATGGCACATACTTCAATATCAACAACATCATACAAATGTTAGTCAAAATCAGGTCCCGAATTATAATGGAAGTATAATACATGAAAATTCATAGTATTGTAATTACCTTATTAACCACAACATAGTGGGGAGAGCTTTTTAGGCTCATATAAATATCAATATATAAAAAGATCAACATATATCAATGAGTCCCACAAGATGGTGTCTTTATATTTCTCTTAGGACGGTAGCTTAGAATAGACGACCTGTTTGACGTGGTCACCAAATCTAAAAGCGGAGCTGATGGGTAGGGAGCGATGGATGAAGTACTCGGCGTACCGTGGAGCACAAGGCGCATGGTTAGAAGTGGACCTTTGATGCAAGGTCGAGGATGGTGTCATTGATGGGAGCGATGGGGATGATAGAGAGATACAAGGGTGATATCTGCTATGGATCTTTGGCTGCGTTCTTTGGATATGGTAAGGCGTGTAAGTGTCTAGGGGTATGGAAGGTGATGTGTAAAGTGTACGGGGTATGGAAGGTGATGTGTAAGTGTGTGTGAGGGTATGGGAGGTGTGTGGGTGTGGGGGTTATGGAAGGTGAGGGGTAAGTATGGGGGGTATCGAAGTAGGCAAAGTCAGCTCAGGTGTACCACAACCGCTCTCACTATTTGGACCATGACCTCGCCCACCATCTCAACCACTACCTCGACGATCAACTCTCCCTCTCCCTCTCCCTCTCCCTCTACCTCGAATGGGCTGCATACGTACTGTAGTGGATGATACCGGAGGTCTAATGGATGGTCCATGTGATGTAGATCATCTGCTGCGTAGTGGCGATGAATGCTCTTCTCGATCTGGTGTAACAACGATTGAGTATTACGATGTATGTGGCACACCAGGCCGGTGGTAGCATAGCGCGGCATTTAATATGTCCACCATGGTAGAGATCACAGATGAACCCGAACCAAAGGAAGATTATAAATACATAATCTATTGATTCAAATTTGGAAAACACTTTAGAAACACATGACTTTAACTTACCAAAACATGAGTAGTACTGACTGTAGTTTGGAACCTAATATCATCCCTATGCAGTGGTGGTGTCATAAAAGGTCGTGTAATACGACGATACCACTGCATATATGGATCATGGAAGTCCATCATACCCACCATAGGGGGTGTAGTATTAATCTGCCCGCTTGCATATCCATAAGGCAATGTATGGGCATGATCGTCGCCTAATCTCTCTAGTATGGAATCCATGTGCATCCACTTTATGTAGTTGTTGCTCACTAAGAGCAAGGAAATATCTGCATTTTAGCCCAAAATGCAGTGCAAGACTACGCTTTGGGCCGATGCACTGTGATGTCGAAACAGATAAGTGAGTGGCATAGTGCGCCCGATCTCTGTCGGCTAAGTAGATATCAGGAAGTTGGTCAACCAACTGTCTGACATATGGTTACCATAAGACCTACATATTTACACTTAACGTCATAAACCTTTATGTTAATATGAATGAAAGTACTATAGAACCATATACTTTTATGTATATAATTACTTAATCAAGAGTTTGTGCATCTAGTTGATCTCGATATAGGAGGAGTACACTTGATGGGTTATGCACCCGTGTCAAAGGTACTCTCCACCTACACCCCCGATGGAAGGCACTCTGGCTACGCGGCCTGATGGCCAGGCTCAACTGAAGTAATCCATACGTCGGGGGCTCCAGCTGAGTCTCCATCGGCACGACTTCGACATCGTGTGAGGCATGATGAATTTGGTAGTCTTTGGATATCTTTGGCGATGCGCCCAAAATCCGGTCGCCGTGAAGTCCTTCCTGGACCATAGCGAATATAAAAATTAAAGAAAATGCAAGCAATCGGCAGTATGTTGTGTATATGAATTTGTACTGTAACAAAAAATAATTTTACATACACAGTATCGATCTATCTGGCATTATCTGGCGTCATGATCAGTAGCTTGGCATAACTCGCGATATGTCTATGCTAGAACTGCATCGCCCTAACTATAAGTCGCAGTATGTCTCAGATCTCGTAGTAGTAGGAGAAAGCACAGATGAATGTGCACTGCCTTCTTGTCCGCAAACAAGAAGGATCTCATTAGCACTAAGATGAAACCAAGCGCACTCCGCTCTAAATAGACCTCATCTGCATCAGGTGCTAGGGTGGATAACCGGTCACATAACCACCGAATGCAGATAGCGGATCCTTTGAGAGCATGAGCAGGTGGGGTGACACCGAGCAGCTCCCCGCATAAGTCCGCCGCATCGAGCACACATGTCCCGATGGCGCTAGGCCGGTAATCACGAAGGCCCGAGGATGATAAGCGACATCTGCAGCTAGCGTGATCGATCATCTCTCCTACTAGGACGTAAGCGTGTGGTATGCGAGTACGCCCATCTCGAGCCGGACCGTGATAGAGTGGAAAATCAATCATGATATGGCCTAAGCAGTATATACCATAGAATCTTGCGCCGTATGGACGAATACATGGATCCATCACTCCGCATCTTACGATGAGAACTCATCTATTGGCGAAAGTGAAATTACTTCTGGGTGATAAAAGAAACGCTTATAATTGAATATATATAAATTACATGGCTGAAATCTTGACTCAATGAGCTTTCATGATCCCCAGAACACACAGAAAACGGAGTTCGGACGAAGAGGGTGCGACCTTAGAAGTTGGAGGTCACACATGACTAGGCTGGAGTCCTGCTCGGACGGCCTACCTTGCCGGAGCCTCTCAGCCGGCTCCAGTACGAATGCCTCCATGGGAATATGGATGGAATCTTGACTCAATGCCAGGATTTCCATAGAGTCGAGAACACCCAAAGAGTCGGACGAAGAGTTATGACCTTAGAAGTTGAAGGTCACATGAATGGCGACCCTGCAGGCTAGCCCTGCCCAACCAGCACTAACCGGCCCGATTTATCAATGTCCTCCATAAGGACATGGATAAAATATTGACTCAATGGGCTTTCCATGGGGAGTTCAAGAACGCACGAATCAGGTCGGACGGAAGAAGTTGACCTTAGAAGTTGGAGTCGCACATGAATAGGCGACCTACAGGCTAGCCTACCCAACCAACTCATCAGCGGCGGGGTGCCTAACCGTCCCGATTGCCCAATGTCCTCCACAGGGATATGTATGAAATATTGACTCAATGGGATTTCCATATAGTCCAAGAACACCCAAAACGGAGTTCGGACGAAGAAAGTTAGCGACATACGAGTTAGGTCCACACATGACTAGGCAGCCTTACTCGGCTAGCCTACCTTACCTTCCCGAATGCCCCTTTCCGGCCAGCTCCAGAATCCACTGCCCTCCAAAGGCATTTGGATGGAAACTTGACTCAATGGGGCTTTCACATAAGTCCGAGAACACTGAATCAGTTAAACTGAAGAGTTGCTGGACGACTACAGAGGTGGGAGGTCACACATGAATAAACGACCTTGCACAGCTGGCCTCCAACCAGCACTAACCGACCTGATTGCCCAATGCTCCCTCCACAAGGACATGGCTGAAATCTTGACTCAATGGGCTTTCAGTAGAGTCAAGAACACCGAATGGGAGTTCGGATGAAAGTTATATTGCCAGAAGTTAGAGGTCATCGTGATCCTAAGCGGGATGGAACCCATCAGGGAGTGGTATATCAGGCCAAGCAACCCATCAGGGGCTAGTGACTGGCGGGACAGCCCTTCCGTTAGGCTGCTCGGAATTAAGCGTCACGTAACTTGGGCTGCAAGGTCCGATTTGAGAAATTCAAAACATCAAGTTTACTGACGGCTACAATTTACCTGAAGGACTTACTCTTTAAAAATCCGCTTTATTTCCTGCCGAAAACAGGATTCTAAATCCGGTTAATGTGTACTACCCGCGATATGGCAGCTTCCTATGGTTTCAACCACAATAACATTCCCTCAGGGGCAAGATAACCAACACCATTATTCATTTAACTCCAACACCTAAATGGCACACAAAGACAATCCTTAGTCAGTCAGTCCTCGAGCGTAAAGTAAGCTTGATCCGGAATCTCCGACTGCTTTATCCGAGAGTCTTGGAGCAGTTCACCACGACCACTCATGACCTCCACAACCCTTGCCATTTGAATGTCCATAAACAGGATTAAACCAAGTGGGAGAAAACCCCTACCTCTTTAGAGTTTTGTCAAAACTCCCGACTCAGTCTCTATCGGCATAGTGAGTTGAACTCTTCCTCTTGCTCCGCTTGAAGCGCCCGTCGGGTAAATCTAAGGAAATTTAGAGAGAAGGTGGAGTTTCTCTCTCTAAAACTCTCTTTTTTTCTTTTCTCCCATCCCACTGCTTGGTCCAAGATGGGCTAAGAGCTTGTCCTTTCACTTGCTACATGTCCAATTTCTCATTGGCTCTTAGGATTTCCCATATCCTCTGCCCGTCACGGCGGATTTCATAGATGACATGATGTCATATGCCTATAGGCCCATACTTAGGCTCATTGTTTGACTTGCATCGACGACATGTGCCTCAATGTAGACCACTCAACATCGCCACATGTCTGCGTCCTTCCTCGAGTGCCTCGAAGAACGTGAAATTTCGACTATCTCGAAATTCGACGCGGTAGCTAGATTTAATGAGGCGATTCAGCCGAGTGAAGTCTATTTATTTCGATCATCAAAATCTAGAAAAAATCCAGATTTGACCGAATTTTACGATTAAACCATTTTTCGAAAGTCGGATTTTCAGGAATTTCACATTATCGTGTATTCTCTTTAGCTTTCATAGCATGTATTATCATGATCATCTTACTATGATGCATTATTTCATATAACAATACATTTATATAAACCTTTACTCTGATTAGTTTCCATAACCAATTATGCTTGAGCAGGTTGAAATAGGTTCCCAAGTCATTTTTCATTTAAAATTTTGACCCTATAAGCGGGATTGTTAGATAAAGTGATCTTCTAACTCAATATACCCTGTCTTAAGTTTCTTATAAGTTCAAACATCATGTCATTGTATTTTTAATTTGGGAATATGGCATAAACATTCCGAACTACTCTGGACAATTCCGAGGAGCGAATATGAGTGTGTCCCTATATTTGAAAATTTATCATGAGTTATTAGAGACATAATTTGACCATAATTTCTTCATGAAATTTGTTCTCCCGAATGTCTAGTTGCACAAAAATTTAGATACATCATTGGACCAATTATAACTCAAGTTATGAATTTAAACAACGGAGTACTCCGGTTCGAAGATTTATTACGAGATAGATTTCGAGGATAAATTGTTCCCTTATTTGTGAATTTTTTGGGTCAATGGGTTCCAAATTTGGATACACTTATTTCGGGGAGATTTGTTACCAGAAGTCTAATTACCCAGAATTTAGATACTCAATTTGGATGAGTGAAACTTAACACTATGGCTAAATACCAAAACTATTCGAGCCAAAGCGTTCCAAACTCAAAGCTGTGCTCCAGGCTGAGGCAGGAATTGATTTGAAATAGAGCAGCTTTGGCAATTTATGGGTCCAATGGGATCCGAATTTGTATACACCTATTTCAAGAATATTTGTTCTCCTAGAAAACTAGTTTATCCAGAAGTTTGAATCACTCAATTTGGATATGAGTTGCTCGACCCGAGTTATGTGGCGAACAGAAACATGAGTTTAAAAAAGGACAGTCTACTAAAGCGCATTCACTATGCAAATTTTCCTCCATTGAGGACCTGTAAACCAAACAACCATTCCATCAAACATTCATACTTAAAGATTTATTCCAAACAAGGATTCTACACAAAAGAGATATTCACAAACCTCCCAAGCAAATGTCATAAATCTATTAAAGTTCCATACAAAATTTCATACCTTGCTTTTCTTTTATTCTTCTTCTTCTCTTCTCCTCCTCTTCTTCTTCTTCTCTTCTCTTCTCTTCTCTCTTTCTCTTCTTTTCTCTACCGGAAGCCCTAGCTTTTCCCCCTAACTCTAAGACCAATTGTTTGATCCTTATCCATTACGAGTTAAGGCAGTGTTGGCCAAACCCTTTTGCATTCTTTTGCATTCTTGCATTTAAGTCCTTTAATTTCATTCTATATACGACTCTAATTTAACATATTTTGCTATCATATAAGCTTCTTAACTTATGTCACTTGGGTCCTTAATTGACAAATTACTAATTTATCCTTGGCTTTTTGTAATAATTCTAGGTTTGCTTTTCTTAGCATTATTTATTCGAAATATAAATTTACTTTTTATTATACCTAAACATAATATAAAGCGCCAGAGATACCATTTTGGAATATTACAATAGGCACTGAGTAGGTACAATGCGAATAGAGCGTGCACCGCCCACATAGCAGTGTTCGTAGCACAATGCAGGAGTGTCGTCGCACTGAACAGAGACGTGCCTGCCCATGTAATAGAAGTACCATAGCACTAGCAGGAGTGCCATCGCACTGAATAGAGATGTGCATGCCCACATAACAGAGGTGTGTAGCACAATGCAGGAGTGTCGTTGCACTGAACAAACGTGCCTATTCATTCATTATTCGGTCTCCGACAAGCATACAATTATATCTATTACTGAGCTTGTTATATTGTTCTTAAGACATTGAAATGAGGGCGAGCAATGTACGCAGCGAGAAGCCGCCTCGCGATGTATGAAATTTTTCATATAACTTTTTATGCTTGTCACGGACCCTTTCATTCACTTGTTAGGATCATCAATTAATCGATTTATCTAAATATCTTCCATTGGAAGTCGAATAAAAAATGTAGTTCTAAATTAATCAGAGAAGAATAAAACTGGAATTTTAGCTTGGCCTAGGCGTAAAGGTTCGCCTAGGCGTAGTAGAAACTTCTCGGAAGGGGTCTCGGGTCCGCCTAGGCGGAGCTCTACACCTAGGCGTGCACACCTACGCCTAGGTGTAGGGGTGTCGAGCAAAAACAAAAATGGCCAGTTTTAGCCATTTTCATCGGAAATCCTTTAACTAAATCAAACCATTTTGAAACAAAACTATAAAACTAACTTAAACCAACCAAAATACACATGTATTGAAGAGTTAGGTTTTTCTTAACCCAACTTAGACAAGTATTTCCAAACATGAGTTCCATACCAAAATTCCATACAAAAATAGATATTCTAAACCTTAATTTTCTTGTAATCTCCTCCTAGCTTCCTTTTCTTCCTTTCTTCTTACTTGAACCAAAACAATGGATTGCACCAAAGCCAATAATCTTCTCTTCTCCTCCACTATAAACCCTAGCACTCCAAAGCCAAAAATGAGATATTTTGCTCTTTTCATAAGGCCATGTTTGGCCTTATCCTCTTTTGGACCCAATTTTCCCTTTGCATTTTAGTCCCTCGATTTTATTCCATTTACACATCAACTTATCTAAATTCTGTAGCGATGCATATCATCTTCTTGTGTTATGACAACTAGATCCTTATTTTCTAATTACCATTTTAATCTTGACTCTTAAATTTCCAGAAAATGCAACTTTTATATATTATATCCTAAACATGTTATAAACTACTAAGGTATAATTTGGGGTGTTACGGGTAGCACCGGATATACCACCCATGCTTTTATTTTCTCATCTAACCGGCTTATTCATTTATTTGTTTATGCAATACATTTATTTATATATGTTTGGTGTGTTATTGTATTGTTATTATTTGTATTTGGTATCCATTGATCGATTAGTCAAAAACAATATTTTCCTTAGTTTGTTTAGTAGAGACCCAACTTTAGGTGCTTAGAGAGATGCTACGCTTCCATCGTACTTTCATGATAAGTAACTTGACCCTCAAACCTAGACTCGGTTCTCCCATACATGCCTTTTCTTATCAGGAGTCAAATTTAGAGTTTTTATTTCTTATTTTGTTTTCTCTTTTAAAATAAAACAAAAAAAAAAAATAGCTGACCTCGAGCCGTTTTAAAAAAAAAAAAAAAAAAAAGGTTTTCAAAATATAAAAATGAGTATCGCTTTTTTAGTGGAAAACACATAATAGCCAAAAATGCAGGTCCACACATGTTTAACTTCAATAAAAAAGAAACTACTTCCAAAATAATTACAAGCATATGCTTTGGTTTGTGAGAGTAGATAGGTCAAGGAACAATCTTATATTATATATTGTTATATCTCTTAATATAAGTATGTAAATCATGAAATGCATAATGTCTTCCTCTAGTTTCAAAAGCAAACATTATATCAAAATATTAATGTTACTCGTCAACGAAAAAAATTATTATAATAATTCATCTATAAAATTTAAAAAACTATGAATATTAAAGTGGGAATTATGATAAAATATCAATATCACCGTATTTCCATATATATATATATATATATATATATATATATAGTAAATGATACTACAATGTTGACTATAAAAAAATTTATTTTTATAATATATATTATATACATTATATTTTATAATTTTAGTATAATATTTGTATTTTTTTAATTTTTCGGGTGGCTAACCGAAACCATGGTTTTTGTATTTTATAAACCTAAACCTAAACCTAAACCGAGAATTGTATAAAACAAAAACCAAAGCTAAATAGATTGGTTAGGTTAACTTTATTTACTGAGTTCGATTTTGGTTTGGTTTCAGAGTCGATTCAATTTTTAGGTTTTTGCCCACCCACACTTGAGTACAAAGGGATAAAATGACCAATTTAGGATCTTACGCATAGATCAAAGGATATTGATTTCCGCATAGGCTCCAATTCTAAGACCAATTTATGATCCCTAAACCAAATATCATTACACTAACATCTTCATTGTTTTGTCTTTCTTCGTAATAGATATACAAACATCTCCAGATCATCAGGAGTTACTGCAAACTAGGTGTTGTTGTCATCATTTAAGGATCATACATTATATCCTAAGAAGCAAATGCCACATGATTGAGAAGACAAATTTGCTTTATGGAGAATGTCAAGCCATCTAAAATAACAATCTTTTGATTTTTATCAAAAATTTGAGAAAACAAATTTTTAAAGAAAAATTTAAATTCTTTCATTTAATTAGCATGAAATGAATCATGAAAGTTTTAATTTGATCATGGTATAGGATTTTCTCATATTTAAATATGGTGTTTCTAATAAAAAAACATTAAGAAAAATTGAAAAGCTAAATATTTGGTCTTTTCTATTCGATCAAAATTTTAAAAAAATTCAACAATAAGTTATGAAAAAGTTAAAAAACAAATAGATAAAATGTTGAAAGCAATTTGCCTTCAGCAAAAAGCCAAAAAAAAAACAAATGTCTGCACTCTTTTTTGGCCTATAATATTTATTTTTGAAAAACTATATTTGAGTCAAGTGGAATCCAATAAGCATACAAGGAGGATTTATGTCTTTTTCTTGTTTCGAGTTGTTGTCATCTGTACAGCGTTTACGGTTTGTGGTCAGCATTGGGATGTGGTGCTTTTGATCCTTTAATTGCAACGCTTTATTTGTGTGCGGGCGATTCAGATAGGTAAAACATATTCGATCTATTGAAGATATTAGATTATGATCGTCAGTATTGAAGAAATAGAGGCATAGATATTCTAGTTACTTTATTATCAAATTTGTATGTTTTATACTGATTTATTATGTAAGTTTGAATCAATAAAATTATTTTTCATTCCAAAAAAAAAAAAGAGACCAAGGAAGAAGAGAGTTGAAGGAGTGAATTAAAAATGTTTACCTCATCAAAAATTATATTTTAATTTGAAAAACCAATTCCAAATTGATTTTGTGTATATTATATATGTTAGTCGATAAAATAAATAGATATAATATCAAACATTTAATACCTGAACTAGAGTTCCGATAGAAAACAAAATGGTCAGAGTTACTCTTCTAGAAGCTAAATTTCTCAACTGCTTAACTGAATTTACCAAACCAAGCACGGGAACTCTGGTTCAAGCCATATAACGACTTCCGAAGGCTACAAACCTTCCTAATCTCCCCCTGAGCAACAAAACCTAGAGGTTGCTCTATATATACCTCTTCTTGAGGATCGCCACGAAGGAATAGAGTCCAAAGAAGCAATAAAGGAACATGACTGAGAAGACAACTAGTTGTAGTAGTGTATGGTGAGGCCTGGTAATGCATGGTAGTGCATGGCATGGATGAGTAATGACCAGTAGGATATTCCAACCGGGAGTGTTGTTTGAGTTCGAGCTTAGCAGCACATAGAAAATCAGTGGCTGGTTTTTGGGGGTGTGGCAACTACCATAGTGCAATATAATTAAGGTTGTTAATAATTTATATGAAAGCCAATAAAATATTGTTGTTTTTGTAATATAATATTAAGATGCAACAATTTTAAAGAATAATGATAAAAATTTGATGTCCCAGGCGGGGTGTCAGATTGTTACATTGACGTCAGAAACACTCGTGAATGTCGAGTGACCCGACCTCTCTCACGAAAATCGGGCAGAGTCTCCTTTGTACGGGGAGCTCCACCCATTTACAAACCTATCCCAAACAATCCAATATAACATTTATATGAGTGAAAACGACCTCTTGGGCCAATACTAATATACTCATCAACATACCAACTATATACAATAGTTCCAAGAGGTGATAAAATTAATTTTATACATCATATATCAAACTTGTAGAGTTCTAATACATGTGTACATAACAAAACCAAAGCCACATCTCGGCTTTCTTCTAAAGCGGTCTCTATGATGAGCCATCTCCTCATGCGCTCCCTGTACCTGAAATAATATAATTCTCTCGACAAGGTGAGCTAATTGCTCAGTAGTAGAATCACCCTAAGTGGGTTACTCTCCACCTAAGTGCATATACAATGCTCCAAAGTAAACTCACATTCAAGTACATGCGTGATCCTACTTGAATGCACATGATCGGCTCACACCTAGAGTCCTCAGAAGCTCCCTCACGCACCTAAGCACGTGAAAACATTTTTTTAAACAATTCTTGTTGTTTCAAAAACTATACTACCAGTATATCGATAAAATATACAGGACTACCCTCCGGCGAATGTGTTGGAGAACCTTAAAAGCAGTCATGGTCCTCATCCAGAAATAATCATTGGAACGTCTCTGACCCATTCTCAGAAAATTCATCATGTGAAATTCCTTTCCAAAAAACGTTTCGTTTTTCTTTCAATTTCCATGTCATGCACTCACCTAATTCTAAATACCAGTGCATATGATGCATTATGCCATTTCACACAATATATACAATTCTCTCGATTATGCATATATCATCGATTCACAATTACACCACATGCAATTCAACAATATCAACCATCACCAAAATTTGCTCATGACTAAACGATTATTCCGTTTCCAATGGCCCCACACCACAATTATAATTACATATAATTGGCATGTATTAACACATCAAGCATTAACCTATTAATTTCTTTAATTAATCGCTCTTAAAGCCCTCATCAAACAATTACGATGTCGAAACACATGGACATTTGGTCCATTTCATATAAGCCCAGGTTGTTTCACAGGTCCCCATAACGGAAGCTGAGTGGGTTGTCCGCAGGCGCTTACTCCTCCTACATGCGGTTCCTCTTGGTGGAATCGAATTTGCATGGCCATTCAGGCCTGTCACCAGCACATAACCCATGATTTATTGCGTAAAGAGCAAAGCTCTGCAGGTCGAAACCGGTGGCTACCTTGTCAACGAGATTAAAATCCCACCTCCACGGCCCCTCACGGCTCAATCCCGACCATGACATTATAAAACAACAAATAAAGTGTAAAACCGTCAGGATGATCCCTACCTCCACGGGTTTGTCAAAAACTCCCAAAACCGGAACCCACGCGTAGGCCTCGATGCGTAGAGCGACTTTCCTTCTTATCCCGATGAATTTGACGGTCAGATCGCTACAAATCTAGAAGTGGGATGTTCTACTACATTAAAATGTCGAAATCATTTCTTTGCATCTCATTTTCTGGTCTCCCACCTTTTTGCTTCTCATTTCATAAGGAGGGAGATGATTACTATTTGGTATTTCGTCCTATTATCATTTAAAGTTATAAAATGACATTTATATCATTTCCTCTAGATTTTGACCACTTGGCTATTTATCCCAGGCCGATCCGTTTCAGTCGTTTACTCTGCTCATATAACATGTCACATGATGTGTTATAATTGACTTTCGTCATCACATGTGTCGTTTACACGACTACGAAACGCAATGCCTCAGCGAGTGTCAATTCAGGCTATCACGAGATTAATGGCTAAACGTGTTAGCTAGATTTGAGAAGATTCCAGCGGTGAAATTCGTTTAGATCATCAGGATCTAGAGAACAAATTTCGGTTTGACGTACGATTTTGCCCTTTTCGAGAAATTGGAATTTTCTGGGTCTTCCAAAATTACTAATGGAAATATTGAAAATAAATATTAAAAAACCAAAATCCCTTGACATTGTATAATTATACAATTTAAAAAAATTTACATTGTTCTGAATGAGACTTGGTTGATTGCATACTTAAGGTATTAGCGAGTTCCAGCTAGGAATATAATATTATAACGTTGTAATGCAAAGTGAATAGATATCAGCGAAAAAAAGTTTAAAATTATGTTAATATTTTTCAACTACGGCTTAAATTATTTTACAAAAATAATTAAAAAATTGAATTATGGATCTTATCTCTTTTTTTTGAACCATAAGTTGTCCTCAAAGTCCTCATCTTAGAAAAGCGCATTTAAGTTATCTGTGCGGTTGTCTCATATGAGAAAAGACCATAAAGGCTGATGCAAAACTCTATACTTCGCAGCAGTTTACATTCTCATGAGTCGAACCTAAACCCTATAATGCCATCTCCATTATATACAAAAATAATTTATTTGATAACCATGGGTGTTTTAGCTAATTTGAGCACAACCAGACTAATTTTATGGGACCGTGAAGTTAATAACGAGGTAAATCCTCTAAGAGAGGTTCTATATACACCCCTTAAATATCTCTTCACACCTCATTTACTAAGTAAACCCCAAAATATACTCTTTTTGTTCCAATACTTTACTTTCCAGCGCCTCCTTTACACCCCATAATTAGTTGTTAGACTTTAATGTTTAAATAAATTTGATTAATTTTATTGTATTATATTAGTTATTAGATTAATTTTATAAATATATTTAAATTTTCAGAGTATTAAAACAATTTATATAATATAGTTAAATTTTAAAGTAAGTATTTATAAAATATATTTAAATTTGCAAGTATTAAAATAATTTATATAATATAGTTAAATTTTATAAGTATTAAAATAATTTATATAATATAGTTAAATTTTATAATTAATAAAATAATTTATATAATATACTTAAATTTTATAATTAATAAAATAACAATCCGGTTATAACAATCCAATCCGGATTTTGATATCCGGGATATTGTCTGTGATCCGGATTTGTTAAATCCGGTTGTGGAGTATATTCCGGATTTCAATATCCGGATAATGTTATGATATCAGGATTTTCGAATCTGGATTAAATCAGTTAACGGAAAAAAAAAAGCGAACTGAGATATTTATCGAGCATTCGTCTTCATGTGCATGGATTTTAAAAATTTAATTTTAGTCATTCTCGCTATTTTTCGCGCCATTTCTCACCCCATTCTCACTATTTTTAATGAAGCCACTTTTTTGGAGAAGAAGGGGAGTTGGGAGTCTGCTGAAGAGATGAAGAAGAAGAAGAAAGAAATAGAAAAAATAGGTTTAGGGATGAATTTGTATTTTCCTGCATGAGTATTTTTTAATGAGGTATAGAGGAAATAAATGAGGTGTAAATAGAATTTCTCGTCTAATGGTCCTAAAGACTTAATTGATGACTATCGAGTGGCCAAAAGGCGACCAGGCGATAAATCAAAATAATTTTAATTCATTTTTAATTTTAAATATATATAAAATAAAATAATAAAACATTTTATAACAAATATAAGTTATAAAAATTATTATATTTGAATATCTGAAATAAATTGATTTAATGTAATTACAAAATTATGAAAATTATTTTTAAAATTACAAAATAGTTAATGGATAGGATAGCATGAGTCCAAGAGACATGTCCAGAATACTTTTTTATGGAATGATTTTTTTAATGGAATGAAGATGAAAATTATTTTAAATAAACAAAATCTTCTCAAAACATACATCTTTTTTTTTGTTTGAAAAGCTAAACAGACATGCTATAAACATTGTTTTTAAAAAACACAATATTTTTGTAAAAAAATTTCAATTAAGTTAGATTATATTTTTTAAAATAGAAAATTGTTTTTGAATTTCCAATAATAGTTTGGATGATTTTATTAAAAGACATTTTGAAGCTTAATATCATAAATTTAACCCTTCATCCCAGAAGTTTGGTATGATTTTAACAAAAATATGTTTTATTATATTTTTAAAACTAACCTATCAGACCTTAAATATATAAATAAAGAGTATTTTTGTCCAAAACTATATTATTAAAAAAAAAAAAGAAGGAAAAGTCACAAATATTAGATATTTAGTATATTTCAACAAATGTTTCTAATAGTTTCTGGCCTTAACTTGCAAAAAAACTTAAAAGTTTCCATTTTTATTTCACATTAGGTTATTTTTGTTTTATTTTTATTTAGGTTTACCCCATGAGAAGAGCTGGGAAAAGAGTTATATTTTGTTTCATTGGGTATAGGTGGGCCTTTTAAATATATATTCATGAAATATATTATGAAGTACTGCCATTTGCATTAAATAAAAGTATATTTGTTTGTTTTCATTAAGGAAAGGATATTATTCTTTAATATTTTAAAAATTAAATATATATTGACTCAAATCTAATAAGATATGTTGGACATTTAAAAAAAAAAAAAAGCATATTATATAATAAAGGGTTACATACGTGATATTATAAATTGATAAGGAGGTTGTATAACATGAAACATACGTATCTTTCCTTGATTATTTCCTTTTTATAATAAAGAAAAAATTAATTTTTTTTAATGGATGGTGAATTATTACATGCAAATAATATGATGGGTATGATAAATTTTGAAGAGACAAAACCATGAAAATCATGTATTATTTGTCTTTTTTATCCTCTCTTGTCTCAGATCTACCCTTTCTCAAATCTCTCACAAATCTCAGATTCAATTCTTCCCAGTGATGGGTTTTTTCAGCTGCTGATAGATCTTAGACAAAAGGGTTATCCAAATGTTGGCATAAAGATTCAAGGTATGTGAGGAACATTTCTGGGATTTTTGTTTATAGTTGATTTCTGAGATATTTTTATTAGGTTTGTCCTCATACCCGTTTGATTAATTTCATGTTTGAATGCTTTATACAGATTAATGGTGTCTTCTTCAATCAATGTGTATCAATTTTAGAAATTGTGATGTGGGGTTTGAGTTGGAAAGAGTATAGGGTGGGATTTGGATTTGATATTGTTTTTGAGACTGATTTCAATAGATCAATTGCTGGGTCATTTGGGTGAGAATATGTGAGTTATGGTATCTAATTCACTGATGAGGATTGTGGCACCATGTTGGAGACCTTCCAGAGAAGGTGAAGATTATGGTAAAGGAGGGGATGATGTTACAGGCCGGGTTGATGGTTTATTGTGGTATAAAGAAAGATTCAGGGCGTCATGTTAAATGGGGAATTTTCTATGGCAGTAATTCAAGCTAATACTGTATTGGAAGATCATAGCAGACTTGATTCGGGACCGTTGAGCTCGCTCGATTCTGGTCCTCAAGAGGCATTTGTTAGATTGCCAGTGGCCCATTAGAGCAGTTGGCCTTGCTATAGGGTCTAGAGCTATTTTTTTTTTTTTGGGCCCTATTACTAAATATATATATATATATATATATATATATATATATATATATATATATATATATATATATATATAAGTTAAAAATAAAATTTTTTATTGAACAAATATATTGGCATTACATAAAAATTTATTCTAAGTTTATTCTATAAGCATTTTTAGATAAAATCAATAATTAAACTATTAAAATCAATTTGTTCTAGCATATGTTTTTTTATTAGGCGGTATAAGCCCGTCGAATTCCAAATGCTAGCGTAACATTGTTGATGGTGATTTGGTGCTTGGCTTTGAAAGCAACACAGGAAACCATTTATGTGTGTGGTGATAGTATGTGTAGTGCTACATTTGGAAAGCGAGGAATGTCGTTTAGATAATTATAGGCAATTCTTCTTTTGGTCTCATGATGCAAGTACTTTCTCACAATCTTTGCTTTCGAGTAACTCGTCCCCGTCGATATCAGTGCATGTTATGTCTCGAATTTTGAAGCTTATCACAGAGACTTGACAATCATCATCACGTAATATCAACTGTAAATCAAATAAAATCCAAAAATATCTTCATATTTTGAAATTGTTCAAATCTACTATTGAGTGAAGAAATAAACGATCAACTATATATAAGAAATGTCAACTCTATAAGATTATTAATTTGAATGTATAATCTCTTATTGCGTTTCATCAAATGCTTCTTTACGTAAATAATACGCTTTTATAAAATGTAGGTTCAATTTTCATCTGGCGACAATTTCTTTAGCAATAATCTTATCGATTCAAATCTAGTTTCTCTATAGGTCTCAAAAAAAAGCCGTGCTCAAATGACTAATAGTAGCATCGATAACTATGTCTTTCTTTGCAAACATTTTGCTCGCTCCTATTAATGGAATAAAATGTTGTACCAAATAACCATGCCCAGATAAAGATTGAAATCCATGATGTCGTGATAAACTTTTAAGCGTCCCTAATGTCTTAGGATCATCACTTGTTTCCACCCAGTGAGTTAAGCGACTAATTTAAAACTGAAATCACATTGCCTTAACACATTCAACTTGACTTGCTTGTGTTTGTGATAAGCGACAGGTGACCTTTTACATTATCTTGCAAAATTTTCCATCGCTTTGTGAAAGATGAAAAGCAATATATATACATTGTACAATTCAAAAAATTTAGCCTTTAGACAAGGTATATCTGCAAAGTGCAAGATTAAGACTATGACAACCACATGGTGTGTAGAAAGCTCTTGGATTTACTTCTAATACTTTTTTTTTCTTTGCTACTATCTTTCAGCACTATATGGAACAGTTATCATAACCTTTACCTCTTAAATCACCAATATCAAGTTCAAGTGTTCTTAAAGCATTTATTAATTCATCAAATAATCCTTGTCCTAAGGTATCCTCTACTTTCAGAAATCCTAAAAAGAACTCTTCTACCTTAATTGGACTTGCGGAGACATCCACGCATCGTATTGTAGAGACATTTATTCTTCATGACTTATATCGTACAATCAAGTATAGCGAAAAATATTTTGCTTCTCTTTTTTAATAATCTTAGTCTTTGTTCACATGCCGACATAAGTATAAATTCATTTTGAATTTTGTGACTAGATAATGATAATGAATTTCCTTTTCTGAATCCATGGAGATGTTCTTTCATTATTGGATCAAACTACGGCAATCAACTCAATTATATCCAAGAAATTTCCATTATTATTTTCTTCATAGAATTTTCGATTACTCTGTGAAATGACAAATTATTCTTGCAAGAAAGCTAACAACGAAGCTGAGTAAGCAAAAGCACAATACCAATGTTCTCTATGCTTTGTTGATTTGATCTTATAATGCTTTATCCAATTGTCAATTCTTTTGTAATAATCTCCTTTCTAGTTCAATCCATCTTCTCGTATTGCGCATGTGCTCATTAGTGGTTTCATGACTTTTGAGCCTATAAGCGATATTTTCCAATCATTAGTTCCTTCATTAGCTAATTGAAAAATATTTCCTCTTACTTAAATAACTATAATGAAAATCTTTTTATCGATGAATTGAGTAAACCAGCAATTTCGATAGTCTTCTCACCATTTGATAAATACTTGAGTGTAATGTAGAAAGAGAAATGCCTATTTTACGAGTCTTTAGGAAAATTATCCATTTTACTTTAGAAGGACCTCTTTTCCTTAGCAATATATATTAAATTTTGATCCAATAATTTTCCAATTTCTGGATCTATAATGTCTAAAGGCAAAGGAACAACATGTGTATCTAAATCATCTTGTTGTTCGATTTCATATTCCCTCCTCAGAGTGTCATCTTTAACCATTCCTATTTTCTACATTCTTCAAAATTTTGTTCACAATCCTCAAAATCTTCTTTATTTACTAAATTCTCCTCTTCATTAATATCTTTTAAATCTTGAGCTGCCGTATATTTGTATCAACATTACTTGTATTACTAAGAAATTTGTCTATACTCCATTGAGATTGTAAAAGCTCGCCAGTTTTCTTTTCTTCTTTTCTTTTTTTCATATCAGGACAAATCTTTCCCAGTGACCTTAATAAGCTGATTAAATATCGATTTAAGATCAAACTTTAAATTAGATCGATAATGATAAAACGATGAGAGAATCTTGATAAATTTGATCAAGCAGATATGTCTTCTTTTCTTGATTAATTTGCATGTAAAAATATAAAAGCTAACAAAATTATTTGATAAAATATAAAATAATCAAATAAAAATACGTTAAAAATAAATAATAAATTATTTCATACATATGATCGGATTGCGAAGATTTTTTGTGCATTTGTTTTTATCGACAAAATGAGGAACTCTAATTTTTCGAAGAGAAACCTAATATTTTTGAGCTGGTTCGGTATTGAAAGAGTGTTTTACTTTTTTTTTAACAAAAATAAAAAGTCATCGCGTAGATGTCAGCCCGATTTAGGAGTTTGCAGGCAGTATCGTTTAATGAGTGGGGCAAGTGTAAGACTTCTTTTATTGTATTTAAAGTGGGAGTCTTTTTAGGAGAACTTATTACGTTTAACGTGAGTTTTGAGAAATTGTTAACAAATCAGAATTTTAATATTAATTAATTATAAATTATAAATATATAATATTTTATTATTTCAAAAAGGCCTTATAAAGTGGGACTAGAGCATCGACCTACCTTGCCTATAAGAGCGAGGCTAGGCGCTACATGGAGGTCTGAGTCTGACAAAATGTTACCATTTTAATAAAATTTATTGATAAAGTAAGTTTCTATTGGATATCACTCTTCATGGATGATATATTCTGTTTTAATCTTACATGAACTCACTCTCTCTTTCTCATGCATGAGCTAAGAACTCACTCTCTTTTGTTTTTGATGGGGTTTGAAATAATGGCGCGCGGTACGAGCTGTAACCAATGAGATTAAAAATGGGCCGTCTTAGTAATAGGCCCTTGATGACTATCCACGAAATATGAGTTTCAATAGCGTATCGCATGCGTCGAAGCAATCTGTGGATAAGAGAAATAGATAATTACCGATAGCACAAGCATCACCGTAAATCAAGACAAAATCTCACCAATAAAGTAGGATAATTAGATAACCTTTATCGCAATAAAATCGAATCAAATACCGCGAATAAAGTAGGATAGTCACCATTAACTACTTTCCAATTATCCCGCTATTAATCTAACATTGATATAAGGAAGAAAATCCTCATCGATAAGAGAGAATCCTTTATCAGCGAATTCCGATTAGGAAAAAGCATGTCACATAAATATCGGTAGCATGCGTCGGGGTGAAGATGCGCGAAACATTCTTCCTCTAAAGCGATTATGCACCCCTGCCGGCCCGAGCGAGGGCAGGCGTCGGAGCGTGCGGGCGAAACACGCCGACCCACCTTCTTCTTGTTTTTTGCGGAGTGCCACATCCCGAGCTGCTTGGACCGGCCAATGAGTTCTCTGCAGGCTCGGCAGCCCAATCACGCTCCGGCGAATTCAGGTTGAAAAATGATCATCAGTTTTAATCTTTTCTTTGAGAAGAGGGCTAATGCATTTGTTTACTGACTTGACAGCTATTCGTGGTGCAGAATTCACATCAGAGAATCAGGGAATGTCATAAGATGTTATCACTAAAGCATTTTTGGCAACTGAGGAGGAATTCCTCTCTCTTGTAAGGAAGCAGTGGCTAAGTAAGCCACAAAAATTGCTTCTGCGGGCGGGTACATGTTATATTGCAAATGCAGGAGACTCTCGAGTGTTGTTAGGAAGATTGGAGAGAGCCTTCGGTGAGGTTAAAGCTATTCCGTTATCTTCTGAGCACAATGCGAACTTTGAATCTGTGAGAGAGGAGTTAATATCTATAATAGGAATTCCCTCGGATGGTATTGTCTATAATAGGAATGTAGCAGTGGCTGTTAATATCTAGATTCTAGCGTCTTTCTGTGAGATTCTTCATTCTCTTTACTCTTCTCTGTCTCTCCTAATTTTCAATTACTTCGTATGTTTATTACAGTATTGTTCTATTTATGGAGGGAGAATCAATTTTCCTCATAAATCGGGAATCTGAGTTGGTTTTTTTTTTTTTTTTTTTTGAATTTCAAATTTATGGAAGGTATCCTACTCGTTAGGGGTAATTCTACTATGGTTATTTCTTTGAATGGAAGTTAAATTATTATTTCCTTTTTTAAAATCGGTTACATGTTTTTAATTTGCCATCTTTTGATAGGTTTTTTTTGGTTATTTTTTCTACCGTTTTAGAGGGAAGAATTGGAGTGAGAACCAGTAAGCGCAATTCTTTGTTTTTCTTTTGGGTGTTGTTTGGATGCCTCGAAATTTGAGGACAGTAACAAAAAGAAACTCGAGGACTGAAACTCAGTTGAGTTGATTTTGTTTTGTTTTGTTTTTTATTTTAATTTTCGGCAAATACTGGGAAATTATTATTGCTTGTGATTTTCCTTTTTAATTTTCGCTGCACTTCCACCAGTTTAGTTTCTCAGCAACCAAACAAGATTCCTTCATTTTTGTTCTTTCGGCTGTTTTTCTTTTCTGGGAAATCAGGGAAATAGTCGTTCTACGGGAACACAACTCCTCGGAGATGAGTTGGGTTTCCAATTTTTTCTTGATTTCTTGAATGCTTGTAGGATTGAGATCTTAGAAATCACAGAAGATCGGATTGGGTGTGTGGGTGTCGTCAGATTAGGGAAAAGTATGTAATGATACGAGTCTATTGGTGTCATATTTCAGCCTTTTTGAATAAGAAAATCAAGGGCCCCGAAGAAAGAGGGCAGAGGTTTTCAGGGTTTAAAGAACCTCTGACACGGTTGCTTCCTAGAAGCTTTGTTTGTTAACTTTTCATGTTTTAATGATTTCCTGCAACATAAGGGAGAGGGTGAGGCATCTGTGCTGTGATTTCTTCTCACTTGCCTCTTCTTTTAAATCATTTTCTTTCTTTTAGTGTCTGTTATTAATTATTAATTTCAGTAAGTATCATTGTTATTTCTCCTCAAAATAACGCATTAAAACCCTTTTTACCCCTTGTGTTTGGATGCAGTCCAGGTCTATATAATCCCATTCAAGAACCAGGCGTGGATGCAGTTTCTTGAATATTTCATCTATGTATGTTTTCTTGTTTTGGATTCATTTTCATATATTTTTTCAGATTTGTTTCTCTTTTGACTTCCCTTATGGATTTGGATTTGCCTGATTTGCCTTCAAAATCTGTGATCTTCATCAAAATAAGTTTCTGTGAGTAGAATAATATCTAATGCTTTTGAAAATATAGGAAGGTAAAGGAAAAGATGCATTGAATTTCAAAGATTCATTCCTTTTATTTTCCTTCGTTTTCTCATAAACTGTGCAAGGTTTGACTGTATCTCCTTCAGCCTTAAGGTTTTATCTAATTTCAGCGTAGCATTCCCTAAAGTTTTATTTAGCTTTCCTTTGCCATTTATTTTAGTGCATCTTGCTTTATTATTATTATTATTGTTAACATATAGAGTCCTAACTAGTTAGGAAACTTAACATATAGAGTCCTAACTAGTTAGGAATCCTAATATGTAGAGGTTGTTTCTCCAATTATTATTTTGGTTAATGTCACCCGTTAATCCAATTTGACATGATTCATATGGTTTCCATATTTTTATTGGTTAAGATTTGCTTAGTAAGGCTAATCCTTCATTGGTTTGTGTTTGTTAGTCGCCATTACCTACTTCGAAGGCAATCCAAGGGAAAACAATTTGAAGCAAAAGCCATGAGGAATGCTCATGGATTGGAAGTTCCTGGTTCAGCTGGTTCTTTAAGACCTGGCACTGATTTCTCTAAGTGCTCGTCTTTTTGTTATGGTAAAGTTTTGGACCAGTACATTGATGGAGAACAACAACAGGAGATGAGCAGACCGTTATTCTCAAAAGAACCATGCTGGAAACGGAAATGGTAGTGGGAGGCGCCCACCACGAGATCAAAAGAATAGATGCCATGGTCCAGATTCAGATAGTGTTGGCCAAAAAATTTATCCATTGGATGGACCTTTTGAAGCAATTGATGGAAGTAATGGGAAGAATTTCTCAGGTTTTCACAAACAAAGCAATTTTCCCATAGAGAATTGCATGAGTTTATTTCTTTGAAACAAAAAGATGAGATAGATGTTGAGTTGCATAGAGCTTTTAAGGAAGCTGAGGAGAGGGTTGCATTAGTTTCTGAAGAGCTTGAATAGGACATCTTTCTCCAAGATGGTGGGTTTGGTTTACTGCTATTGATTCGGACAATTAGGGACCTAGCGGGGGAAAGGATGAACTTGGCACTTGAGGTTTCAAGTGTTATAACATCGAATTACCCGAGATAGAACAGCTGCGAAAAACTCAAAGTGGCTAAGAGCGATTTGGATGCAGGGCTGAAGACTTAAAAGAGAGAGAAGGAGTTGCGATGCCTTTGGAGAAAGAATTGGACAGAAGGTCAAGTGATTGGACATTCAAGCAAGAAATGTCGGTCAGAAGAAAGGAAGCCGTGAGCGGGAAGGGAGCTTGCGAGGAGCGAGTGTTTCCTTGAAGAGTCTTTTCCTTTCATGAGCGGGAAGCGAGAGAGCGAAAATTGATAACATATTACGGATTACAAATAAGGACACATTTGCGAGGCGAAGGAAACAATGGAGGAGAATCTCGAAATCCTACGAAAAATCTTTAGCTACAAGAGAAGTATAGACGTGAGAAGATGAGATTGCTTTAAGAAAGAGATTATGAAGAGAAGGATGGGGGCAGTGAGATTACCTGAATCCATTACAGGAGTTCTTGCGGACATCATTGCAACTTTGTAATGAATTTGTGTAACTCCTTGTTGTCTCATCCTTCTCTTCATAATTCACTTTAATCTCGTCTTCTTACCTTCTCTATAAAAACGCTCTTGTAGCTTTCAGAAAAATTTTGCGTGACATTATCTCATTGCTCTACCCTTGTCACTAGATAATTAGAAAAATGACTATCGATTTTGCTCTGCTTCCGCTCATGAAAAGGAAGAAACTGGCGAAGTGAAACGATGCAACTGCGCAGCTCCCATACTCACGAAGCCTCTTTTCTTAATTTATTTCTCCCAGCGATGTCAATCATGGCAGCTTCATCAATTCAACAGTAAGCGATTTGCAACTCATATTTGCTGCTTTCAGAGTCTTAAAGTCTCTGCATCCGATTGCGCATGCTGCATTTATTTCTTTAATGACGACCTATCTGCAGGCTTGTTGTAAACGCGAAACCTATGCTGAAGTTCAATCCTTTCCCCGCTAGGTCCCTGTTTGAATGCATTGCGGTAAACACCATCTTGAAAGAAGATGTCTGTTTAAGCGGCATCTCGGCACTCGCTAGAAGATATGCGACTCGACATCTGTGTCATCTTTAGTTTCGGCGGTTCAAGCTGTGGTGCCATGGAAATTGCTTTTGTTCTTAACCTACATTACACTCCATCAGTACTTCCCAGGCTCCATCTGATGAATTACAATGGCCTCTATCTGAAGCAGACACAGTGACCCATCAGTAGAACCACCAAAGATATCTTCGTAGAAATTGGTGAAGTGGAGTGCGATATATTGAACTTCGTGGTGGCGCGCTCCCACTACCACATTTCAGTTTCAGCTATCATTCTTTGAAATAGCATTCTTCGATACGCTCATCTCTTTGGCTGACAATTGCTCACGTCAATATGCCCGTCTAGCTTACTAGGCTACTACTAGAGCAAAGAGCGAGGCACTCGAGGAGAAATCGGTGCCAGTAACGTTCAGGGCTCAATCCATGGCATTCACGCAACCCTTCAGAAGTATTTTCACTTGAATGCTGCTGCGAATGCGACTGTGAAAGGCAAAAAACACAAACCATGAGAAGATTAACCTCATAGCAGATGTAATCAATAGAAATATGGATACCACATATAGATCATTTCAAGTGGTTAGTGGTGACATTTGATCTAGAAAATATAATTATAAATGTACTTAATCATGTCTTACCGAGATGAATGAAGTTGATTACTTTTATTACTACAGGGAGATCTGCTTTGATCACTCAAACAAGACCAATTCCTTGGTTCGTACCGACCACTATGACAAGCTGCTGTTGAGAATGATTGGCACCTCCTAAGGACGGGAGGTCCTGGACTCTGACTTTCAGAAGTGTGTTTCCGAGCTTTTGAGAACAAGCCTTTGGGGCTTCTATTGTTGTTCTCAATCTTGCCACTGTTCAATCCGGATTCCAATGGATTCTCCCAATAAACTTGTTTTTCAGTTGCTGGTTGAGGGATTGCATTCTTGTTTCCTTGCTCAAGGCGAGAAGATTTAAGAAGAATAGCTTCTCGTCTATCAATCTTCAGGCGAGCAGTTGGCCAGAAAAACCAAAACGACTTTGCCTCGAAACAGTGCATAGGGCTCTGCCAAAGTGCAGGATCCCAGATTAGATGCATATAGAGAGAAGAAAAAACATATTTCAACAGTATGAATAATATTTAAAAAAATGAGGAACGGACGAACTAAATACATGTTTGGAATGCTAGAATTAAGAATGGGAATGGGAAATCATATCTTTCTCCTATTGACTAATATGTTTGAATAATTTTCGAGAATAAGAATAGAAATAAATAATTCATTGTTATGGAAACCAAATTCTGTTCTCACTAAGATTTTGATTCTTCTTTCTACATGGTATTCTGATTCTCTCCATTTCTTGTCCTATTTCTATTTCTATTACCACCTACCAAATACACCCCATGAGAAAACTATTCTTATCCTTTGGTATTTCTATTTCTATTACCACCTACCGAATACACCCCATGAGAAAACCATTCTTATCCTTAACCAAAATAATAATTGGAGAAACAACCTCTATTAGGATTCCTAGGACTCTACATTTTAAGTTTCCAAACTAGTTAGGACTCTATATGTTAACAATAATAATAATAATAAAGCAAGATGCACTAAAATCAATGGCAAAGGAAAGCTAAATAAAACTTTAGGGAATGCTACGCTGAAATTAGATATAACCTTAAGC
Organism: Tetrastigma voinierianum; assembly: GCA_016808115.1. NCBI lineage: Eukaryota > Viridiplantae > Streptophyta > Magnoliopsida > Vitales > Vitaceae > Tetrastigma > Tetrastigma voinierianum. The sequence goes on from JAEQBH010000523.1 coordinate 523,225, forward strand.
AAGGAAGGAGATACAGTCAAACCTTGCACAGTTTATGAGAAAAACGAAGGAAAAATAAAAGGAAATGAATCTTTTGAAATTCAATGCATCTTTTCCCTTTTTACCTTTCCTATATTTTCTCAAAAAAGGAAAAGAGCATTAGATATTATTCTACTCACAGAAACTTATTTTGATGAAGATCACAGATTTTGAGGGCAAATCCAAATCCATAAGGGAAGTCAAAAAAGAAACAAATATGAAAAAATATATGAAAATGAATCCAAAACAAGAAATCAAGAAAAAATTGGAAACCCAACTCATCTCCGAGGACTATTTCCCTGATTTCCCAGAAAAGAGAAACAGCCGAAAGAACAAAAATGAAGGAATCTTGTTTGGTTGCTGAGAAACTAAACTGGTGGAAGTGCAGCGAAAATTAAAAAGGAAAATCACAAGCACACACTTCCCAGTATTTTGGCCGAAAATTAAAATAAAAAACAAAACAAAACAAAATCAACTCAACTGTCCTCGAGTTTCTTTTTATTACTGTCCTCAGAATTTCGAGGCATCCAAACCCAAAGAAAAACAAAATTTAACGCTTACTGGTTCTCACTCCAATTCTTCCCCCTAAAACAGTAGAAAAAATCACCAAAAAAAAAACATCAAATAAGTAACCGATTTCTTAAAAAAGGAAATAATAATTTAAGTTCTGATAGGGTTTAAAAAATGGGCTTGCGAGCCCACTCTTAAACCAGAAAAGAAATACTTGCATGATAAATACAGGCCTCGGTACCGGCCAAAGCAGAGAGGCCCGGCCCGCCTAGTCAAGGGCGATTTTGGATGAATTCAGAGGAGTCCATATCCACATAATCTGAGGAAAAATAGAATAGCCTAACAAGATATCTTATGAATCCAGCCGTCTTATCAATAAGGAAAGGAAAAAAAATAGCATATCGGCACCGATTGGATCTCCCTCGATAAGGAAAGAAGATTATCTGGAAATAAACGACTCTTTCTAAATCCAGGTACCAAATCCGATGCGATAAAGAAAAACCCATCCAATGGGAGCAAATCCTAGTCACAGAACAACTGATTGGACATCTACTATAAATACATAGCGCCTCGCGGTGAAAGGGCGCTCTTGACGCATACTCATAAGCAACGTATTAGCCCTCTAAAGCGGTCTCTCTTTTCTTTCGAAGCCGACTTAGGCATCGGGCTGACCCACGGGCACAGCACCGCCGACCCCCTTCTTGCTGTTCTCGCGAGGCGAGTGCTATGTCGAAGCACAGCGGTCAGCAAGCGACACCCACACGATCACGCCTCGGCCAGACTGATCCCGAGCCTTTGCATCGAGCCTGACATCCCGAGGTCGACCCGGCGACCCCACACGCTCCGGCCCGGTCCGGTTGAAAACCATCATCGGTTGGCGCGTTTGTAGAACGGCGGTTTCGCTTTATAAATGGCGATTTCTCGATTCACGATGGTATCAACGGGAACGGCGGGAACCGCGCGATCCATGAGATCACGAGATCGCCGGGCAGCGCGGACACGGACCTCACGGGATTAGAAGCAATGCGGGTGATACAAGCGGTGACACTTCCTGCTCGTCAATCAGCTTTGATGAAGAGTTAGAATAACTTACGAACCGGTCATAACATCCACGGAACCTGACGGACCCGGAAAGGTCTTGCTGTTCCCCCCACAGTGAGAGCAACACGGTCATTCCCAGAGATGCGGCGAGGCGGTCCATAGAGCCGAGTTGCATGGACCACGGTGGCCCCAGAGGGAAGCGAGAAACCTTTCGGGAGACATGACGAGGCGAAGAACCATCACCCTCGGCGAGGCGGGAGCGTCATGGGGCGAGGTTTAGGAGTCTTGGCAAAGGCTGTGCATTATGAAGGAGAGATGGTTAAAGGGCGCGAGATACTATGGACACCTTGGTACGGCTGAATCACCTTCACGGCCCGAGGAACTCGCTGCCTTCCCGTGAAATTCGAGGAATGCCCACAGTGGAAGCGTCGATGGAATCAAGATCCGTCGATCACCTCAATGCTAAAAATCCAGATGGAGTTATAGGTATCGGGACCTGTGCGTCTGAGACTTCGCTACCACGCTCGAGAATGACCTTGGCTTTAGTTTAATAAAATTCCACCTTTGTCAATCTCTTCATTCAGAGAACTATCCGTGTGTTCGTCTCCCACTTCATGGGCCGGGGCGTCTGAAAACAGTTACCATCTAATGCCGAATCAAGCGGGGCTACCTTGAAAGTCTGAATCCTATGTGCAAAAGATTGGCCTTGAGTCCACGAAGATAGACATACGATGAAAAATTCGCAATCCACTTTGCATTCATTGCTTTGGAGTTAGGAGTCAATCGAAGGATCGATGTTTTCCATCTCAAAAAACCCTCAAGCAAGCATGGCCGAGATGCTTTCGCAAGCGAAGAAATACATAAATGGCGAAGAAGCCCTTATCCAGAAACTCGTCCACCCATAAAGAAGTGGGACGGATAACGGCGGGGCGGCGAACCAGCGTTAAGTGAAACATCCCAGAAAGATGGAGAAGCGATCCCCAAAAAGCATTAAAACCTCGGGGATCGTGCAGGTCCACCGCGGTCAGCAGCGACGTTGTCGCCTGTGGTTCCACCCCCTACGCGGCCTCGGTGTCACGAGGTCTGCACGAAATGCGAACGAGCAATTCCTGAGGTGGCCAACTCAAATGAAGTCAAACCCCGCCACAAGAGACAACACCAAGTATTGCGAGTTCCATAGGGACTATGGACATCGCACGGATGTGTATATGCATGCAAAGAGGAAATAGAGTACCCAATGCGGCGGGCCTCCGTGTTCCTTATCTCAGGAGAGGTCCAGGCCCGAATCAAACCCGCGAGGCCCCAGCTCGACAACCGCCACCTCGCGACGGCGACTTAGCTACCAACCCTTGGAGAGATCCATGTGATCTCGAGAGGATTCGCGGGAGGAGGGAGAGTCAGTTGACTCCGGCCGTCTCTGTGACATCGGGCCGAGGCGGAAATAGGGGAAATCTGGCGGTATCAAGCGCCCGCATTTCGACACGTCTATCACATTTACGACTCGATCTAGAGGATACCAACACCCTCATGACGACCCATTGGTAGTTCGGCGCAATTGTAATGACAAAACAATTCATCGGGTTAGTTGATAACGGAGTTGGCCCAGGACATCATCTTGGCGTCGACGCCGATAAAATGGGCATTGGGAGAGAAAAGCGGAACTTAGATCAACACGTCTGCGGTTACTGCGGAGAAAGGTGTTACCTTTGAGCTCAATCCTTTGGTGCTCACCACAGGAGAGCCCCCTTGCCGATGACGACAAGACCAAGACTTCTCATTGTAGACGCCCCATGAGCCTATAACATGTTGTTAGGAAGACCCTTTCTTGCATGATAAAAGCCATCCTCACGCCTGCATGATAATCAAATTCCAACCATGCAGAATAGGGATGGTCTGAAATCAGCGGGTGGCCGAGGGAATATACGACCTCCATGGAGCGGCGGTCGACAGGATGTGGACGGGCTTGACATGCGTGACGAGGTGCTCACCCGACCAGAGCCCTCAAAAGAGCTAGAACCCGAATCGTTGGATGACGACCCGGAACATCTCGCCTATATCGGCTCCAAGCTAGCTGAAGACCTCAAAAGCCTCCTTACTCAGTTTTTAAGATAAAACAGAGACGTCTTCGCATGGAAGTAGGCAGATATGGGAGGAATTGACCTCGATGTCACTCATGGTGAACACCGGCCCGTCTTTTAAGCCGATCAAGCTAGCGAAGGGCGCGCGAGAAAGACAAAAGCCATCAACGAGGAGGTCGGCAAAACTCCTCCAAGGGAACAATCAGGAGGGTCGATATCACGAGTGTGGCTAGCGTCGTGCTGATCAAAAAAGCAAATGGCGAGTGGCGACTGTATCGACTTCCACGGGGCGTAAATGGCGTGCCCCGAAGGACGGCTTCGCTGCCAGAATGCGACCTCATCGTGGTAGCTACGGCCGACCATGAACTTCCGATTTCATGGATGCCTTTCGGCTACAACGGTCGTATGGACCAGAGAAGACCAAGAAAAGACCTCATTCATCCCCAGCCTGAGGAACTGTGTTATCGGCGTGATGCCATTCGGACTCAAGAACGCAGGAGCCACCTATCAGAGGTTAGTGAACCGAATGTTCCAGAAGCAGATAGGCACAACAATGGAGGTATACATAGACGACATCTTTGTTAAAATCTGCAGGCCTCCACAGCGCCCATCACGAAGATTTTCAAATCCCCAGAGATTCTGACATTAAGGCCCAAATCCGACGAAGTGTGCCTTGGCGTGTCGGCCGGGAAAATTCACGGGTTTCATAGTAAACCACAGAATTGAGGCAAACCCATACAAGATAAAGGCCGTGCTCGACATGTCGTCGCCTTACGTTATAGTCTGATGCAGCGGGAAGGATTGCGGCTTTAGCTAGGTTTGTATCGAGCAAGTGATAAGTGCCGGCCTTTCTTCAAAGTCTGAAGAGGGCCTTCGATAGGATACAAAGTGTAAAAGGCATTCACGGCGATAAAAACATACACAGGTTCTCCGCCATTCTAGTAAGTCCTATTGAAGGGCTCTCCTCTATATTTGGCCGTATCGGACTTCTCAGCCAGCGCGATGCTCGTCGGAGACAAAGAGCGGGTACAACACAGGTTTACTATTGTAAGCTAGAGCTTTAGGCTGAAGGTACTTGAGGATGGAGAAAATTAATGTGTTTGTGTAGCGGCTCGGAAGCTCAGCTATTTCTGGCTCATACCATGAGAGTCTCGTGGAATTATCGATGAGCAAGAGTATTGCACCGAACCCGGAGAGATCTCCGGCGTGGAAGTGGGCAAAAATGGAAGTGAGCGAGTTCGATCGGATCTGGCGAAAAGCTGGTGAGGACAGATTTGCGGAGCTTCGTCACCAGATTCACCCAAATGAGGGAAGGACCACTCACGAAAGGGGCGACCTCCCGATTTACGCTACCAAAAATCAAGTGCAAGCCAATTTTTTGGTATTAAACAATATTTTAATTAGGTAAACCGCGTTAAACAGATTCTGGGCTTTCGTTATTTGGTCACAATTACCAGTGGTGATATTTCTGACAAAAAATCAATTGGTGGGTAAATTCTGAGCCATTTCAGAGCCATTTGCAAATGAGCCATTCGCCTATTTGGGCCATTTCTGGGCCGTTTTACCAGCGAAAAATTTTGGTGGCCAGTAGATACTCAAATGTTCGGTAATTACCGACCATTTGGAATTCTTAGGCAAAATTACAATGCCGATGATCGGTGAAGTAGTCTCCAAATGGTCGGTAATTCTGAAACCATTTGGAACCATTTCTGCGACCAAATTCTTTACGATAATTGGTGGTATATATCTCAAATGAATTCGGTAAATTAATTAAAAAAAATTTTTTTGGTCACAATTTAGTCGGTAAATGGTAGCAATTTTTGGTTAATTAATTTTAAAAAAAATTTTAGTAGAGTTTAGTGCATAGTGATAATTAAATGTTGCTTAATTTTTTTAGTTGCTTTATATATATATATATATATATATATATATATATATATATATATATATATATATATATATATATATATATATATATATTTTTTATTTTTATTTTGCCATTTTGAGTTTGATATCTTGCTTTAGCTTTATATATATATATATATATATATATATATATATATATATATATATATATATATACATGTTAAGATTACAAAACAAAGAAAAGCACAATAGTGCATGCATATTATATAAAAAGAGTAAAATATATTTTAAAACAAGCAAACTAATATATATACTGCATATATATAGTAAATAAGTCAGAAAATAAAACATGAATTAAATCCAGAAGTATAAGAAAAAAAAAAAGAAGTGTGCAATACACTCCAATCGGCAACCTAGTATATGTCGTGATCTTTAAGGATGTATACGAATCGTGGTGGGATATGGAGTCTAGGGTGAGAAGCATGCCAACAGCTGAAATCACGATGCGGTTCTTTGCGGTGCTTTAGTGGGTGCTGGAGTAGTCTTTTGTAGGCGGAGCATTCGCCCGAACAACCAGAGGTAGATCATCGAGGAGTTGAGCTGCGGTCCACCTTTGACACTTCTTTGTAAGCCAATCAAGCCTTGAGCCTTGGCTCTTCCGCATCGTCACCAGTCGTCGGGCGTGGCTCGGTGTCGACCAGCGTCTTTGTATCGCATTTAGCACATCTGAAGATCCTCCGTCGAGAACAAATTCGAAAATGGTCTGCGAAGATGGGCTTCATGATCTGGTCGATGTCTTGAGTAGAATGATGATGTCGATGAGCGAAGCGCCATAAGACGGGCATCTTCTCCTTGCCATCAACTGACCTCATACCATCCCAGTTAAGTATCAGCCGGTGGGTGATGCGTGAGAACTACTGTTTACCATCGCTGGCGATGGCAGAATACGCTTGAGTCGCATTAACATTTCCTCATATCTCGCACGATAAACATGTAAAATAAGTATTTTAATTTATCTTAAAAAAAATAAAGAGTATAAACCAAATCTTTACGGTTATGTTTTTTTATTTCAGGGTCCGTTGACAAACCGTCAACCTGCCGAATATTCGTGGATGTCGGGTAACGGGCACCACTTCGATGAGTCCTTTCTCCAAGACTGAGTTACTTGAAAATCGGAGCGAGTCTCCCTTGAGGAGCTCTGCAAATACAACATGTCACCAATAACACTTTGTCCCAACACCCATTTTCCGCACCAACCACATCGGGTCCACATATGGATAAAATGAGTAAAAATGGCCACTTGAATTGCCACATCACTATACTCACAAAAATATATCAATTAACACTATATAAATTACACAGTTCGAATGTTAATAAATCTGAAATAATTCAAATATATGGCTTTGTGATGCAACAAGTAGGAATACGCTTGAGTCGCGGCTAACATTTCCTCATATCTTGTCTAATAAACATGTAAAATAAGTATTTTAATTGATCTTCCAAAAAAAATAAAAGAAAAAAATCTTTTTCATTATATTTTTTTGTGTAAAGTAGGAATCAACATTTCACTAACCACACCGGGTCCACATACGGTTAAAGCTAGTATCAGTATTTTAATTTATCTTCAAAAAAGTATTTTGTTTTAAAAAACTTACATTCTTTGCGAGATCTACGATCAACAAAGTCGATCTCATGCCTTAGGTATTAGGTAATATGCGAATAGCGAGAACATGGGCTTCTTACCCTCCTTAGTGTCTTTAATTACAAACAATACATCGTTAATTCAAATGAAAAAATCCTTAGAGAAATGAAAAATGAATAATTGAACACAATTCTAAAGTAATAAACATATTTGTGTTGAGTGAAATCATACCAATGCGTTCGTGCTCCACGCATAGGCGAGATCCACAAGTGTGTGATGCCATACCCTCTCGACCACTTTCTGACGACCCGATTGCCGCTCTTGCTTCTCTACCTCTTCTATGATGAGATCTTATCTTCTCCGCCACTCTGGAAAGCATGAAGTCAGGGACACTCAATTTTGCTCTTTCTTCTTCAACCATTTATCTTTTGACCTCGTACACAGTGTCTTTATACCGACTGGCAGCATGTTTGTAGAACACCCTTTTGACCGCCTCAGCAGATTTGTGTCACCTATAAACTCTTAATTGTAATTTAAACATATTTCATCAGTGAACAAAGAATAAATGAGTGATGTAAAATGTTAAGTAGTAATATATACCTTAAATTCTCTCGAATCATCAATCGGTCTACATACATCGGTGACTTCCAATTATGCTCCATGAGGTTTAAAGGACTTTATGAAAATTGTCCTCAGAACCCTAGAAATTGGACCAGACGGCTCTAACTTCGTCCTGTAACCCAAAATTTCATATAGTAAAAATAGAATTAAGAAATGGATAAATCATTAGTTAAGTTTCATATCTTACGGATTATCAATTGTCGGCTCAAGCGGGCAATAGGGAGAATCTCATACGTAGGGTGCTCACGAGGAAGACTCTCAACATCCTCCATCATCTCCCTCCCATGTCTCTTGATCATTTCATCACAATCCTTCGAGGACCATGATGTGGATGCGGTCTGGCGATCACGATCTTGCGATACGTCACAATCTCCTCATCTGCTTGTGGGGTCTCATCGGCCCGACCCTCCAACGGGATCGGGCGTGCACGAGGGCATTGTTGCCTCTACGGAACTATGCGACCTGGCAGCATGTTGCCTCTGCCTAAATCCCACGTGCCATATACGTTAAATAATAAACAACACATTATTGATTAGTAAGCATCAGTAAAATACATGAAGCGATATGAAAATAAACAAACATGATTACGAGTGAAATAACTAAAACTCACTAACTTCTCATTCTCATCAGAATCATCTAAATCTGGATTCGTCTTCTTCTTGATGTGGTAACATCATTTCAAACTCCTCTTCATCACTTTCGTTTCTTCCTCATTATCAATTAAATGTTCGCGAACATCTACATCCCCACTTGTATCCATCTCGAGAAGATCTGACTAAAGGGCGTCGCCGTCCCCACCAACCGATTATAACATCATTGTCATCATTTTGAAAAGCTGGTTCTATGACATCGATACTTAGTGATGCGGGGATGTCAATTTGAATAACTGATCTTGCACACGACTTTTTCCAATCCATTCTAGGACCGGTCCGACCGGATATTCTGATAATAAACCTGTGATGCTTATCTTGCTTAAAAGGCAAAGGTTCATACTTGTTGAATCGTTTTTATCGATGCACATCGACAAGTTTATATCGAGGATGGACAGCATACCGACATGTGGTGTTAGGTGGTCATTCACATTTGAATAACACGAGTTCTTTTAGCGGGAGGGCTTGAATTCTAGCCGATCACTTGACCAGAGTCCGTAATAGTCAGATTCGGTTTCATTGTATACGGATCCTTTAGTGCATACCCCAGTATTGTCTGTTGCCCGGTAACTCCCAAACGATTCAGTTTGAAATATAAAACCATTCACATAGTAACCACGTTGTAAGTTCTAACCTCTCTTAGGGGACCTCGTGCTATAGTTCGAAGATAATGATTGGAAATTTTGTTGCCGCGATTATGAACGCAATGTCGAATCAATGTATTATTGAGATTACAATTATAAATTTGTATCAGAACATTACAATTGTTTTGTGATTTTCATGTTTAGTAAACATACGTATTTTTGAACCCGATGGAAATTCTTGCTCGGTCGAGCATTGACGGCCGTCATTGAGTTTGGAAAGCTGTTTTACGTTTTTACGTAACGAATACACTTAAAATAGAAATGAAATTAGAGAAAATGGATACATTGAGAAATAGTAAATTAACATGCTAAATATATCATTTTGACTTTTAGCAACTACTTGCTTTATGAATGGTTGAGACACGGACAATTCATTAGGACATATAGATGACTGGTATATTCATTGTCTGCTGAATACAGTTTATGACATAGGTGCTTTACCGGAGGCTTGGAAAATTTCAAACATATCATCATCCACAATGTCATCAATAAACCTCATTCCGCTTGTCCTTAAGTGGAAGAGTTGGATCTCCTTCTTTGAAATAGAATGATGCGAATTTGGCAGCCTCATCCATAATATACCCAATTGATATAGAACCCTCTACCTGAGCCTTGTTCATGATTTTATGCTTTATTTTCCTCAAGTATCTACAAGAAGATTATTGAATATTATAAGTCATGTATGTGTGTGTATATATATATATATATATATATAGGAAAAGAATTGGTTGAGTGAATTAATATTACCTTTACGGAGGATACATCAACGATAATGGTGGACCGACAATCCTAGCCGTAAGCCAAGTGCTGGCGGAAGATGTTCCATTGAGTCAAAAGGCCCAGAGGGAAGATCTTCTCGGGTCTACATAAGATAACAGGAATTTGTTCATCGAGATTCTCAACTCCTCATCGGTCGAAGATGAAGAAGTGGAGTTGCTTGAAGAATAAGGAAATCTCAGTTATCGGCTCCCATATTCTATTTGGCAGGAATTCTCGAAGAGCGATTGGTAACAACCTTTGCATGAATACATGACAATCATGACTCTTCATACCAAACATCTTAAGTTTTTAAGCATCCACATCTCCCAGTTAGAAGCATAACCATCACGGAAATCTCGGTTCACACCCACTCCAACACATCAGCTAATACGTGATTTATTGAACAAATGGCACATCAGGGTATTTGTGGTGACTTGTTTGTGCAAATTGGGGGCTGACGATATTTATTGACTCATCTCTTGACTTGTACGTGTCATAGTTTTCCTGGAATGTTAAACAACGTATTGAAAATGTTATCCAACACATTCTTCTCTCGATATGCATAACATCAAGATTGTGCACAGGCAAGTGTTCCGCGCCAGTGGGGCAAATCCCGGAAAATACTCTTATTCCCACCCACAAGTCTTAGATATAGATTTGCATTCCTGACCTCGGCATCGACATCCTATCACCTTCCCTCGACCCTCTGTTATTCAAATCCTTGAATTTCATCCCCGGATCTAACACCAGGTGTTTAGTAACCTTTCTATTCTTAATGGAAGTCTTTGGTGTTACGTCGATGCGGATGATTCATGGGCAAAACTTAGATGGTTGTCGGGCAGAATTGTTCAAGCTGTAATTAATCCTAAAAGCATCGAGTCTTCCATACAATGCGGACAGCAACATACCAGCGATCTTGTAACATCCCAAATTATACCCTAACGGTTTTACTAACATGTTTTGGGTATAATAAGCGTAGTATATTTATTCGAATAAAATAAAGATAAAAACAAAAGTAGGAATATGCATAAGTTAAATTACAAATAATAAAGAAGATTTGACTATTGTAAAAATAGTATAGAATTGATTTGCAAAATATTATAAAGTTGGAGGACAAATGCAAAATAAAGATGGGATAAGATCAAATAAGGATAAGACCAAAAGAAATATCTTATTTTGGTCTTGGAAAGGAAGAGTAGGACAAGAGAGAAAGAGAAGAAGAAGAAGAAGAAGAAAAGAAGATTCACAGTATGGAACTGTAAGGTATTGGTTTAGATTTGAGTATTGTATGGATTTTGGTGTATAGAACTATGAGTATGTTGTGTGAAGTTCTTTGGTGTATGGAATTGCACCTAAATTTGAGTATTGGTATGGAACTATGAGTATGTTGTGGAAGTTCCTGGTGTATGGAACTACTAAAAATGAGTATAGAAATATGGTTTTGTATGAATACACATGTCTTGGGTTGTATGGAAGTCTAGTTTGTTCAGACGGTATGGATACATGTTTAGAACCCTCTATCTTGTGTATGGTTTGGGTTTAGGAACTCTAAACTCCTTTCTTGTAGGAGTTGAGTTAGAGAGCTTTTCAGGCTCTAAAATATATGGAGTTTGAGAAGGGTCTAGTTGCAAGTTGAACCCGGAAAATTCCACATTGTCGATCTTATGCGTGTCCGGATCTTAGAACGGATTTTGGGTCAGAAATACAGGGAATTCCAAGTGAGTCCTTCAAGTAAATTGTAGCCACATCTGTGAACTTGATGTTAGGCTTTTGAATTACTCGTTGGTTCTCTGTAGACAGAAGTTATAGTCCTTTTACTGAGGAGTCCAGCCCAGCTAAATCTGGTGAAGTCAGAGTTCTGCCATTCGGATCAACTAGCCCGGACCTTGGGAACGAGTTTTGAACCAGAAATAAAGAAGAATTTGGCGTCTCCTTCTGTAAGTGTAGCCACATCAATAGACTTGGTATTAGGCTTTTGAATTTCTTAATTTGGACTCCCTGTGAGCCAAGTTATGGTCTTTTTACTCTGAACAGTCAAATGGGTGAGTGGTAGTCAAACAAAAATTACGTACGTGAAACGGTGGACGAAATTCGTCAAACAAGAAATTCGTCAATGAGCGGTGGTCGTCCAACGGTGGGCGAAGAAATTAGTCAAACAAGGGGTCGTCAATGAAGCGATGGTCGTCAACGGTGGGCCGAGGCTCGTCAAACAAGGGTACGTCAATGAGCGATTGGTCGTCCGGCCCAGTGGGCGAAATTATCAAACAAGGAAATGCGTCGATGAAGCGATGAAAGTGCGTCCAACGGTGGGCGAGGAATTCGTCAAACAAGAAATTCGTCAAACAAAAGTCGTCGGTGAACGGTAATTGCGTCCAACGATGGACAGAGGTCAAATCGAAGTGCGTCAATGAAACGGTGGACAAAGGAATTGCGTCCAATGAAATTACGTCGGTGGCGATGATAAGCGGCGGTGGCCAACTCGTCAGGCGGCTTCTTTGCATGACCTCCAACTTCGGAAGGTCATAACTGCCGTTTTGAACTCGATTTGGGTGTTCTTGGACTCCCATGGAAAGCCCATTGAGTCAAGAATCCATCCATATGCCTGAAGAGATATTGATGTCAGACCAAGGCGTCAGCCAGGCTCGTCACTTCAGTGTGGCTCGTCGGTTCAAGTCGACTCGTCAAGGCATTTCGCGCGCTGACCTCAACGGAAGGTCATATCTCCTTAAGTCTGAACTCCGGTTGGGTGTTCTTGGACTCTTATGGAAAGCCCATTGGAGTCAAAGAATCCATAAATAGACAACTTGATAAGATTTAGTTCCAGAAAACACGAAGCTCAGTAGGCGGTACAGGTAAACATAGTTATTTGTATTAGGAATGCCTATTATGAACCTCATAAATAACTCATAAGCATACATGGTAAAAAGCATAGTTATTTATGCATGTAATAGAGATGAAAAATGAAAAGATGAATAAATGATTGTATTTATATATCACATATGATTACCCGAATGATAATAATATTCGAATATAAAGGATATATACGGAGCATAAAATACACAGTGATTATGCACTTAGAACTACAGTAGAGGGATAGATGGGCATGCCTATTAGGAAGAATAAGTCTGCAGCATATCAGTTATATTCGAATCGAATTACATAATGAATTGATAGCGTAGATCGTTTGGATCGGGTGGCCCCGAGAAAGGGTGCCACAGCGCCTCAGGGCCCTCATGGAATAGGTCAACTGTCTCCGGACCGGTGATGATACCTCCCGGGTATAATATTACAGCGCCTCCCAGACCCCTCATGGATCAGCATTTCATACCGATAGCACCTTGGTCCTCTGTTATAGTATTTTGTATCCACTCCTAGGTTTATACGAGACATGGGAAACATAAAGAAATGACGGATATATGCAAAGGAAATGAAGAGAATATGGAAGCATAACCTTTGCTATGTGATGATAGTATCTTGATTACAAATTAAAGTAAGTACAAGATTACATGAAAATATGCGGAAGATGATATAAATAGGCGGATTTATAGTAAGTATATATGAGAAATGTGAGAATGCATCTTTGTTATATGTATTTATATGCATTTGTATAAGTGTGGTGACTCTTAATAGAGAGTCATATTCCCACTAAGCTATTAAAGCAGCACGGGTGTTCAATCCGTGTAGGTGAGAAGAGGAAACCCGGAGGACGAGGACCAATCCACATCGGCCGGTCAAGGCCACATGTCAATAGGTGCCGCTGGAGAAGACCTTTAGGTCCTATTTTGTATATGAAATTTTGTAAACCAAATGTAAATATTGTAAGCGTTGAACATTTCCATATTTGGAGCTTGTATATATATTTTGTAATCATTGCTCTGAATGTAATACAAGTTAATTGTTTAACATTATATGATTATGCAAGTGTAAAGGTTATAAGTATGATAAAAAAAAAAAGAGTGACCCTCACTTGACATCTTATGCCGAGTTGGGGCGTCACAGTTTAGTGGTATCAGAACATCCCGGATTTGGTTCGGACCCGCCAATCGGGTCGGATCGGAGAAAGGGTGTCACAGTTTAGTGGTATCAGAGCCTAGGTTTAGGCGTTTGGAAAAGCCTAAGTTTAGGTGGCTCTGGAGATAGAGTATATCATAGAAAAGCTTTGTGTTTAGTAATGTGTGGGCGATGTTGGATGTCCTTGTGTTTGTATAGATGGATGGATCCAGAAGAAGGCTACTGCAGTGTTTCGACGATGGAGCAGGTTATCGGCAGACAACCGAGTAATGTACCTAATGAACCAACGGAAGCCTTGCGAGAATATCGCAAGACATGGCTCGGGTTTTGGATGGAGTCTCTAAAAGCTCCAATAGACCTGATGAAGACATGGGTGAAGAATTCCATGGGTCGAGCATGGAAGAGTCAGAGAAAGCTAAATTCTGGTTAGAAAAGCTAGATGAGTATTAGAAGGGTTAGATGTCCTCCCGATCGGAGGCATCATGTGCGGAGTCTCACTATTGCGGTGGGGCATATGATTGGTGGAAACTAATTACTCAAAATCCAAGGATTCCAAAGTCCTGACATGGGAATTCTTTGTCAGGAAGTTCGAGGACAAAGTAATATTCTTGAGATGTATAGGATTCCAGTGAAACGGTTCCTGAATTTGAAAGCGAAAGGAGCTTATCGTGGTGAGATATGAAAAGAATTTAGCCATCTTAGTAAATATGCACCGGAATTGGTCCTCACAGAGGCATTTCGATGTAGAGCAATTTGAGATGGGTACATGATTCCATCAAGAGGTATTTGGCACCTATGACTTCTCCAAACAGTGGATTTTTATCGATTTGAGTCCAGTTTGCAATGAAAGTAAGGAGATTTAAACGAGCAACAAAGAAAGATTTCAAAGAGTTTCCTGGGGAGCCGTCCTCCTCGGGAAAAAGAGCTAGAGAATCTCCAGCTCAATTAGAATATAGTTCCGGCAGGGTAGAAGGCAAAGGTCGATGTAACCGCGTGGTACGGTGGGAGTGCTTGGTTGGACGGGGAGAAAATTCACGGAAATGCCCTCGTTGCCAAAAGGCATTTGGGAGTTTGCGAATTCTTGACGGGAGAGATTGTTTAGGTGTGGAAGCCTTGAGCATTTTAATGCACAGTGTCCCCGAGAGTTATGGGATAATAAGACGACAAAGTGAGGAGATCTGACACCACTTTGACTCGCGATGTGGTAGAGGGTTAGTAGTGGCCCATCTCGGTATAAGAGGGCGAGGGGCATAGTGTCGAAGCTTGATGGAGTCGTCCTATACCTACAACACCGGCTCCTGAGCATATGCTATGAAGGCTCGTGAGGATCGAATATACTCCTGAGATTATAGTGGTATATTTTCTTTATATGATATAGAGATGCATGCATTGATTTGATCTGAATCTGCTCATTCATATGTGTGCATGGAGCATGTATTTGACAAAAACAGCAAAGGAGAAATGCATACCAGTGCTGCATCATAAACTGATCTAGTTGGGGCTGCGTTAGTGAACATATCTGAAGTGCCCCATTGTCATGAGCTAGAGAGTTTCGTGATTTGATAACCTTACCATTCGAGTTTAACGTTCTAAGATTGGTTGTCTAAGCAGAACTATAAGTGGATTGTGGACAGACGATAGTGTTGATCTTTCGATAGGCGGGAGTAATGAGTACAGGCATTGGATCAGAGTGTAATGTCCTATGTCATCCATATTATGACTGAAATTATGAGGAAAGGATGTGAGACATTCCCTTGGCTTTTTAATACTTGACTCCAGAGGTGGTTGAGTGAAAAGATCCCAGTAGTAAGGGAATTTCAGGATGTATTCACGAAGGGTTACCGGTATTCCATGAGAGAGGTGGACTTAGCCATAGAAATTGTACAGGGAACAGTCCCTGTCAGGAGCACCGTACTAAGGGATGGCTGCCGGAGGCGGAAAGGATCAGAGTCAATTGCAAGAACTTAGATAAAGTTTATCCAGGCCCGGTGTATCCCCTTAGAGTTTTGTTTTATTTATTGAAAAGAAAGATGGCACTCTGGATGTGATTATGAGCTGAATTAATGGATGACGGTGAAAAACAAACACTTATTCATGGAATTGAAAGTCTTTTGATCGTTAGAAAGACGATGTTTAGACAGAACCTGAATGAGCATATCAGTTGAAATGAGAGGAATGTGCAGAGCAGTTTGAACAGATATGGAACAGATGTGGTTTTCCCAGTCATGCCATTTTGGGTTGACTAATGCACCGACATTCATGGATTTGATGAATGGGGTTTTTGGTGACCTATGTGGATCAGAACTAATTGTGGTTTTGTCAGTGACATCTGAGTGTATTCTAGGATGGGAACATGAACAACACGAGAATAGTCTTGAGACGTTAAGATAAAGAAAGTTATATGCTAAGCTCGACAAATGTGATTTTTGGCTAAAGGAAGTCATTCTAGGCCATATTGTGTCTCTTTGAGGGTATAAAGTTGATCTGCTAAGATTAAAGAGTTGTGGTGGAAATCACCTCAAAAATGTAGCGAGGTGAGAAGTTTCTTAGGCTTAGCACCGGTTATTATAGAAGATTTGTGAGTGGCGCCCGGTCATAGCTTCTCAGCTCACCAGTTACTCGGGAAAGGAATAAAGTTTGTAGTGGACGGACACAAATGTCGAATAGTTTTGAGCAGGTTGAAAGGGATCAGTTTGAAGCACCGGTATTGTGCAACCTACTCCGGAAAGGTATACCTTGTATGAGTGATGCTTCATGCATTGGTTTAGGATCTTAATGCAAGATGGGAAAGTAGTGGCTTATGCGTCAGGGAACCAGGTTGAGCCACATGAACAAAGTATCCCACTCATGACCTAGAGTTGTTCTTGATGGTGTTTGCTTTAAAAATATGGCGACACTACTTATACGGGGAAAAGTGTAAGAATTTACACCGATCATAAGAGTCTCAGTACTTCTTGTGAGAAAGGATTAAATTTGAGGCAATGGAGGTGGTTAGAGTTATTAAGGATTATGTGTGCATCATAGATTACCATCCGGAAGGCTAATATAATGGCCGTGCTTTAGAAAACCGAAAACCAATTAGTAGCAATGTCACTCTGATGCAGTGATTGGAGATTAGGTGATGATGGGTATATTAGCTGATTAGAAAGCATAACCGTTTAAAGAAAATGATTATAGATCTTGGAAAATGATGATTCTGAGGGAAAAATTTGGATGGTTAGAGATGGTGACAGATACAGGTTTTGAGAAAGAAAATTTGGAAGTTTGTATTTTCAGAATAGATTATGTGTGCCAGATGATAAAGAGCTAAAAAAGTTGCTATTTTGGGAAGTTTCATGTCGGTATTTTACCATGCATCCTGGAGGGAATAAGATGTACCAAGACTTTAGCTTGATTTTATTGAGTGGAAAGGAATGAGAAAGAGATGTGGCCCGAATATGTATACAGTGTTTGACGTGTGACAAATTAAGTGAACCTGAGTGCTCCATCGGGTTTGTTAAGTACCTTCAATTCCTCGATGGAAATTAGGATAACATTACCATGGATTTTGTGTCGGAGTTTCCCCTCACTATGAAAACGACCTGTTTGGGTGATTGTAGATGAGCTCACAAAAAGTCGGCCATTTTATACCCGGTCGGGGTCTGACTATTCCTATGGATCGACTAGTGAGTTATATAGATGAGATTGTGCGATTGCATGGTGTGCGTTAATACATTGTGCCGGATAGAGATCTGAGATTTACGTCCAAGTTACGGAAGGTGAGTCGACATTTTCGCTGAATTTTTAATGCGACGTTCCATCCGCAAGCCGGATGGACCAGTCGAGAGAGATTGATTCGGGTGCTCGAGACATGCTTGAGGGATTTGTCATGGAATTTTTGGGAAGTTGGGATAGGTATATTCCATTGATGAATTTACCTATAACAATAGTTTTCGATCAAGCATTGGTATGGCACCATGAGCTTTTGTATGGCCGGAAATGTAGAACTCTGTGTGTTGGACTGGGAATTGAATGGCAATGATAGGTCGGACATAGTAAAAAGATCTGAAGAAAGTACAAGTTATTGACCAGAGGTTAAGGCGACTAGTGATCGACCAAAGTCGTATGCTAACCTAAAGGAGATATTGAATATAAAGTGGGAGACAAGGTCTTCTTAAAGGTATCACCATGGAGGAAGAATTCTTAGGTTTGGTCGAGAAAGGCAAAATTTGAGTCAAGGTTCATAGGGCCATATGAGATTTTGGAGCGATGTTGTACAATGACATCACGATTGGCCTCCCCTCTGAGTGGCCGTGATGTGTTTCGTAATCGATGCTTGAGGAGATACCGCTCTGATGAGTCGCACATACTACCAGTGCAAGAAATACAAGTACAAGAAGATTTGTCATATGATGAGGAACCAAAGACCATTCGCTCGAAGGTGAAACGATTCTTGGAACAAGCAGAGTACCATTAGTGAAAGTTCTCGCAGCACCATGGTAGAAAAGAAACTACTTGGGAGCAGGAAGCAACTATGAGAGAAACTTGATATCCGCAACTCTTGAGGTCGGTATGAATTTGAGGGCGAAATTCTTTTAAGGGAGGGATTGTAACATCTAATTATACCTAGCAGTTTTATAACATGTTTTGGGTATAATAGCGTAAAAAGGTATATTTATTGAATAAAATAAGATAAAAAACAAAAGTAGGAATATGCATAAGTTAAATTACAAATAATAAAGAAAATTTGAGGCTATTGTAAAATATTATAAATTGATTTGCAAATATAAGAGTTGGAGGACGAAAGTAAAATAAAGATGGGGATAAGATCAAAGGATAAGACCAAAAGAAATATCTTATTTTGGTCTTGGAGAAAGGAAGAGCAAATACGGGACAAGAAGAAGAAGAAGAAGAAGAAAGAAGATTACAGTGTGGAACTATGGTGACTGGTTTGGAATTTAGTATTGTATGGATTTTAGTGTATAGAACTATGAGTATGTTGTGTAAGTTCACGGGTGTATGGAATTACTAAATTTAGTATTGAGTATGGAACTATGAGAGCCTGTTGGGAGACTAAATTGTATGGAACTACTAAAAATGAGTATAGAAATATGGTTTTGTGAATACATGTCTTAGGTTGTATGGAAGTCTAGTTTTGGTCTAGACGGTATGAATTACATGTTTTAGAACCCTCTATCTTGTGTATGGTTTGGGTTTAGGAACTCCTAAACTCTTTCTTGTAGGGTTGAGTTAGAAGAGCTTTAAGGCTCCTAAATGGAGTTTGAAAGTGTAGTTGCAAGTTGAACCCGAAAATTCCCTATTGTCGATCATATACGTATCGGATCTTAGAACGGATTTTTGGATTAAATACAGGGAATTCCAGAAGTGAGTCCTTCTAATGAAATTAGCCACATCAATGAACTTGATGTTGGAGCTTGCAATTGATTGGACCTCTGTGAAGCCAGAAGTTATAGTCCTTTTACTGAGGTCAGCCCAGCTAAATCTGGTAGGGGTCAGTTCTGCCAATTCGGGTCAATTAGCCGGACCTTAGAACGAGTTTTTGAACCAGAAATAAAGAGAATTTGGCAGTAAGTCCTTCTGTGAGGTGTAGCCCACATCCAATGAACTTGATGTTAGGCTTTTGAATTTCTTAATTCGGACTCCTGTAGACCAAGTTGTGGTCGTTTTACTCTGAACAGTCAAATGGGTGAGTGGTAGATCAAACAAAGTCGTCGTGGAAAAATTGGACCAGTGCGTCAAACAAGGGTCGTCAATGAGCGGTGGTCGTCGGCGGTGGGCGAGTGCGTCGAGCAAAAGTGCGTCAATGAGCGATTGATGCATCCAGCGGAGGCGAGTGTCGAGCAAGAAGTGCGTCGGTGAAGCGAGTGGGCGAGTGCCGTCGAACAAGGGTGGATCAATGAGCGGTGGGCGAAGGGTCGTCCGATAGAAGTGCGTCGATTGAGCGTCGCCCGTGATGGCGACTCGTCAAGGCCGGCTGTGACCTCCAACGGAAGGTCATAACGTTTGAACTCGATTGGGTGTTCTTGGACTCCATGGAAAGCCCGGTGAGTCAAGAATCCATCCGCTATGCCTGAAAGAAGATAGATGTCAGACCAAGGCGTCAAACCGAGCTCGTCACTTCAGTGTAGCTCGTCGATTCGAATCGACTCGTCAAGGCGGCGCATGACATCTTCGGAGGTCATATCTCCCTTAAATCCCCGAACTCGATTTGGGTGTTCTTGGACTCTATGGAAAGCCCATTGAGTCAGAGATCCATAAATAGACAACAGTAAGATTGGAACTCATATTAGTTCAGAAAACACGGAAAACAGTAGGCAGTACAGGTAAACAAAAAACATAGTTATTTGTATTAGGAATGCCTGTGTAAGATTCATAAATAACTTCATGTGAAAGCATACATGGTAAGCATAGTTATTTATGCATGTAATGAGATATGAAAATGAAAGATATGAATAAATGATTGTATTTATATATACATATGATTAGAATGACAATAATTATTCGGGAATGAGACATATACGGGCATAAAATACACGTGTGCACTTAGAACACGGTAGAGGGATAGATGGGCATGCTATTAGGAAGAATAAGTCGCAGCATATCAGTTATGTTCGAAATCGGGACCTGGTATTGGGTCAATGACATGGACCGTTTGGATCGGGTGGCCCAGAAAGGGTCACCACTGAGCGCCTCGGGCCCTCTGGAATGAGTCCAGCTGTCTCGGACCGGTGTTAATTACCTTCGGGTATAATATATTACAGCCTACGGGCCCTCATGGATCAACTGATATACAGTGAATATAACTGTCGAGGTCCTCATGGATTATAGTATTCTGTATCCCTCTAGGTTTATGCGAGGCAGCCAAACATAAAAGAAATGGCAGTATATCACAAAGGGAAATGAAGAGAATATGAGGAAGCATAGCAGCACTATGTGATGATAGTACTCTGATTACAAAGAACAAGAAGTAAAAGTACAAGATTACATGAAAAGTATCTGGAAGATGATATAAATGGCTTGTTATGATAAGTATATATATGAGAAATGACAAAGAATACATCTTGTTATATGTGCCATATGCATTTGTATAAAGTGTGGACTCTTAATAGAAGTCATATTCACTAAAGCGTAAAGCTTAACACGGGTGTTCAATCGTGCAGGTCTGAAGAAACCGGAGGGCGGGACTGATGCATGGCGTTAAAGGCCACACACATCGATGGGGTGCCCAGCTGAAGGCCTTTAGGTCTATTTTGTATCATAAGAGAGTGCATAAAAACCAATGTAAATATTGTAAACGTTGAACATTTACCGCCTTTGGAAAGCACATATATATATTTTATGTCCATTGCCTCTGAGGAATGTAATACAAGTTAGTGTTGCTGATATATGATTATGCAAGTGTAAGGTTATAAGTATGATAAAAAAAAAAAAAAAAAAAAGTGACCCTCGCCTGACATCCTATCTTGGGGACAGGGTGTCACGGGTTAGTGTGTATCAGGCTATCCGGTTAGTTGGACATGTCCAGGTCGGATCGGAGAAGAAAGATGTCCACAGTACTCCACACCAGGACATCATAGAGATCTTGTTTGGGAGAGAATCATTTATGTGGTCCACACATGAGAGGGAGCGTGGCATGAAGGCGGTTGGAAGTAACAAGTTTGAACCCCAACACCCCCCGGACTTGCAACTCCGCTATCAATGGGCAGAAGAAAACATCTATCTTCCTTTGGTTGGCGTAGGCCCAGGCACTAACACAGTCGAAAACATAAATTCCTCCTTCCTTACGCAAGTCTGGAGGCAAGTTATCTGTGGCGTCACCACCACAGGCCACACAAAGAATGTGCTTTGTCGAGTTGTTGACGGTGAAAACCATCGGCAAATAAGCTTCGGCTAACATTCCGAACGGATGAAAAATCGAAACACCCATCAAATGTTTTTCAGCGGGGCATGAAAAGGAGTGACACATCTTCACAATCCACTCCATGATACTCTGAATACCTCATTTCATTATTTATTGCGAAGTTACAGTGCATACAATCTACAACTCAGATATTTGTTGAAAATAGTGCATCTTACTCTGGCACCAACCAACTTAGTATATACAATCTATTTCTAGAACCCTAACCTTTTGCTTGTATCGAGCATGCCCACATTTTACAGCCCAGTAAGATCACTTGTCATCTGGGTATATCATCTGAGTTGTTCACCTGACAATGAATAACTGTATGGTAATCGACCCTCTAACTAACTTCGCCGTCTTTGTAGAAATCCAATAGCATGTGAATTATCTTATGTAACGATTCTTGAATAAGAAATTAGACATATCATCAAACCATGCTGCGAACACATGCTCACACGCACCCCATTCTAACATCTCACGGTGCGAGATAGTTGGTATGGCAGAATTTCCTGCTATCTGGGTTTGTCGGCTCAAATCATGTCATAGAAATTCCTTGCCATTGGGTTCCTCATCAGTTGGTGGAACCCATGGCATAAACCATTCTATGGTATGTAGATTCATATTGCTCCACGAGACCATCGATCGAGTTTCACTTGCTGACATCAGGCGTGCGAACTGAACACCTCACGGTGGACTTAGCTTCTCACCATCGTATATCAAACATAGTTTTAAAGCACAAAACCATTTCTATACAAATGCACCTTCCACGGAGTCTCAACATTAAAAAACTTAACATTCGACATTTAACTAAAGTGCGAGACACCTTATCGTGTGCCACCATTCTACACTGGGGATGTCTTAGGCCCAAAACCTTAACAAATTCATCAACTTTATCCCCATTCATTGAGAACATTCCACATTACTGTCGCCTGGCGTAATGCTGGGTGTCTTCCATAACTAGTCACAAAAAAATCAATTTAGTAAACAGACAGATTGTCCTCAATTGTTACATGTTCATTAACCATCCATTGTGGTTTAGATAAAGTTATGTTCACAACGTGTGATGGCCACAGCCTCTGCTACACATCCCACACTCCACCTCCACCTCCGCACCCCTTCCACGAATCAGCGGTTCTTTCTCGCTGGCCGGTTTGGTCTAATCCATTTACAAAGTTAAAATTAAAAGATCAGGATACATGACATTGCTGCCATGCATTTCGGCGACCTCGGCGTGGTTCTCGAAATACTAAATAAGATATATAAATAATAATGCATAATAAACGATTTAGCAAATTGCATTACTATTTATGTATGTCCTAATGTGCACCAGGAGAACATAACGAGGCGAAGCTAAAATGACACATAGCCTGTACAATTCGGTAAATCATGATCATTTAGTAACGTCTTTAAATGCAGCCATCCCACTGAGACAATCAGTGTATACAAACTTAGTTGTAATACAACACAGACCAGATATATTCTTCTGTTAACTATATATAAATCAAAACTTGTGACAACTATAATCAAGTTCCCTGATGATGCATTCAAGTAGTTTACTAAGAGAATCTGTGATTTAAATCAAATGTTATAGGAAAATTTTAGTTTAGATATGTTAACGATTTCTTCAATTGTCCTATCACATGTTATTATATCCATATCATTCATAAAATTCATACTATATCATGTAATCAGCTCATATATTCACATAAAATTTACATTCAAGTGATTAGTACACTTGTAGTACTCTAATCTAGAATTTCAAAAATATATGGGTACCCAATGCTATTAAATAACAT
Source organism: Tetrastigma voinierianum (assembly GCA_016808115.1). Lineage (NCBI taxonomy): Eukaryota > Viridiplantae > Streptophyta > Magnoliopsida > Vitales > Vitaceae > Tetrastigma > Tetrastigma voinierianum. The sequence continues at coordinate 546,761 of JAEQBH010000523.1, forward strand.
AGCGGCTAACTCAATGGGCTTTCCATAGAGTCACCCAGAACACCCAAATCCAAGTTCTTGGAAAGGAGTTATGCATGTTTCAAATCATGAAAAAATCAGCACACTGCATTAATTGCAGCAGCAGGTAGGAGCCACTGATTTTCTTCATTTTAGGATAGGATATGACCTCGATTTTTTTATCAAGCTATATTTGGGTGGATTCTAGACTCAATGGGATTTCCATAGAGTCATAGAGTACCCAAATCAAGTTCTTATGAAGGAGTTATGCATGTTTCAAATCATGAAAAAAATCAGCACACTGCAGTAATTAGCAACAGGTAGGAGCCACTGATTTTTTCATTTTAAGAATAGGATATGACCTCAATTTTTTCTCGTGCTATATTTGGGGTGGATTCTAGACTCAATGGGCTTCCATAGAGTCATAGAACACCCCAAATCAAGTTCTTATGAAGGAGTTATGCATGTTTCAAATCATGAAAAAAATCAGCACATTGCAGTAATTGCAGCAGCAGGTAGGGCCACTGATTTTTTTCATTTTAGAATAGGATATGACCTCAATTTTTCTCGTGCTATATTTGGGTGGATTCTAGACTCAATGGGCTTTCCATAGAGTCATAGAACACCCCAAATCCAAGTTCTATGAAGGAGTTATGCATGTTTCAAATCATGAAAAAATCAGCACACTGCAGTAATTGCAGCAGCAGGTAGAACCACTGATTTTCTTCATTTTAGGATAGGATATGACCTCAATTTTTATCAAGCTATATTTGGGTGGATTCTAGACTCAATGGGCTTTCCATGGTCATAGAACACCCAAATCAAGTTCTTATGAAGGTTATGCATGTTTCAAATCCTTGAGAAAAAAATCAGCACACTGCAGTAATTGCAGCAGCAGGTAGGGCCACTGATTTTTTCATTTTAGGATAGGATATGACCTCAATTTTTCTCGTGCTATATTTGGGTGGATTCTAGACTCAATGGTCTTTCCATAGAGTCATAGAACACCCAAATCCAAGTTCTTATGAAGGAGTTATGCATGTTTCAAATCATGAAAAAAATCAGCACACTGCAGTAGTGGCAGCAGGTAGGGCCACTGAGTTTTCTTCATTTAGGATAGGATATGACCTCAATTTTTTATCAAGCTATATTTAGATTGGATTCCTAGACTCAAAGGGCTTTCCATAGAGTCATAGACACCCAAATCAAGTTCTTATGAAGGAGTTATGCATGTTTCAAATCATGAAAAAATCAGCACACTGCAGTAAATTGCAGCAGCAGGTAGGGCCACTGATTTTCTTCATTTTAGGATAGGATATGACCTCAATTTTTTATCAAGCTATATTTGGGTGGATTCTAGACTCAAAGGGATTTCATAGAGTCATAGAACACCCAAATCCAAGATTCTTATGAAGGAGTTATGCATGTTTCAAATCATGAAGAAAATCAGCACACTGCACCGTAATTGCATACAGCAAGACCACTGATTTTCTTCATTTCAGATAGGATATTACCTCAATTTTATCAAGCTATATATGGAAGGATTCTACACTCAAAGGCTTTTCATAGAGTCTAAGAACACCCAAATCAAGTTCTAATGAAGGAGTTATGCATGTTTCAAATCATAGAAGAAAATCTTTTTTCAGTAATTGTAGCAGCAAGGCGCTTGATTTTTTTTCATTTAGAATAGAGATATGACCTCAATACGTAAAGCTATATGGGTGGATTCTAGACTCAAGGGGCTTTTCATAGAGTCTAGAACACCCAATTCCAAGTTCTAATGAAGGAGTTATGCATGTTTCAAATCATGAAGAAAATCAGCACACTGCAGTAATTGCAGCAGCAGGGCCACTGATTATATATGCATGGTTATATATGCATTTCTTGACTCATAAATAACAAGGTCGAGATAATTCTTTACCAGATATTGTGGAGTGGAAATAATTATGTTTTGCAGTACTCAAAACTTCAGCAATTTACACAAAAGTGAAACTGATACTTGTGTAAGTGCGACATTGCACCAAAGCAATTGCCCATTCTCAAAAGGATATGGACATGGAGTTTAAAATACACTGAAGCCAACTACTCAAATAACAAATTCGAGAAGTGCATGATCATGTTTGCATATATCTAGTGCAGGTATATAAATGGCCCATTCTTGTTCAAGGAAAAGAAATATTGAATGATACTTGGGAGCCGAGCCAAATAAACAAGCTGTAAGAGAGAAACTTTACAGGTTGTCTTCAACAAAGCCCAAGCGCCGAATACCGAAGTCACGCGTAAAGCTCGGTTCTCCACTATTATATTGTATGTGCCTCAGATCCAAGTTTAAATCCTTAAACAGAGGAATGACTAAACTCAATACCATTTAGAAGTATATGCCTCACCTCAACCAACAAATGCACTAGGAATGACTAAGTAACAACATTCTCAATATTGGAACAGTGAAATCTTATTCTATAACCTCTGAGATATCTAAAAATTAGCAATTTCATTTCAATTCCAGTAAAAAGGCAAAAGAAAAGTTGAAATCAACAAGTAGAATAGCGATGAGTAAATCAAAAACAACCTATTTGTGTTAATAAAGTTCACCAAAAATTCACATCTTGGAGAACATGGGATATTAGTGTGTATGGACAAGTCTAAAGAATGACACATAAATCCTTCACGCCAATCAAGAAATAAAATGAAATTTCACTTAAATATTCAAATTCGATTTTGAATTGACTCAATCTCAATACTACAAATTCAAATCATTTCTAGTGAAAGAACAAAAAGAAAAAAATTCATAGATATTACACTTTTTTAAACTTAATGTTACTAAAGTAAAACATCTACCAAGCGCGAGAAATCATCGTCTACGTTAAATTCTGACATGTTAAGCTACTCCCATTTTGTCCCAATTCCCACCATTTTAGAGCGGGGTAATAATTTTCCTTATGAGAACAAGTTATTCTTCTTAATTAGAGTGGAAGTCCAATTATAATGTAAAGGGTGCAAAAACGAGGTCGTAAACTTCTAATATATTGAAGACATACAAGTGACAAATAAAAAAAAGCCAACTATAGTAGCTACAACTCTATTTTAAGAAGAAGAGACCAACCAATCTATAAAGATAGCGAAGAAGTTGGAAACTTGCGATCCATATCCTAATCTGAACTCTTGAGACCACACATATGCATATAAGTTATGAAAGGGAATCCTAAAGATCTTAGATAGCACATAGGCTCACCCTAAAAAGTTCTTTGATTTTCTCCTCCCAAAGCTGTTCATAAATTGAGAGGAAACCCAATGAGGCATTCGATAGGGGAATGCCTTTTCTTTGTTTAAGAAAAAGAAAAAAGCACCTCTGACTTAATTGTATTCTTAAACATTTTGCATCTCCCAGGTGGTGTATCGGCCCTTAGAGATTGTCATCTTAGAATTGCAATATAAATAAAACATAAATAAATTAAATATAGAAGAAATTAAGCAGTCCATGGTAAAGCATTTGAAGAAATTTTGGACCATCGTTAAAACGGACCCGATTTAATTGGAACCGACTAAGTGGTTATTATGAACTATATGATATGGGTTCTTTTAGGGTTTTGGTTCCCACGCTTCTTTATCATATCTGCGAACCCACTCTACGTGCTCTCTCTTTTACGGTTCTCCTCATTAGAATTTGCATCTTTTTTTTTATAGCGCGGATGTGCAGGCCGACTTACGTAATATAATTTTTATAATGACTAGGGTTTAGCCACGAGGAAGCGTGTCTACATCTTGATCATGAGAGCTGAATCTATCAAAGGGCTCATAGGGTTGGAAATATGCCCACAATTGCAGCATCGAAGGCGATATTCAAAATCAGGGTTAAGAAAACCATTAATAGGACTACCTTATAAACTCTATTTGAAACTAACATCAAGTTCATATTGGTATTCAAGAAAGTGGATGTTAGAAAGGGAAATTTGCTGATTAGTTTCAAGTCGAACCTTGCGATGAGACGACCGCCAAAATATGTTGCACTAAGTTATCATGCAGGAAGGCGAGTCTCTATCCTGATTCATCAAGTAAAAATTATCAAGTCACACCTAACGAACCACTTGCAAGAATTCATGAGCATCTTCCTATTGGTATCTCTGGAAGCAGATGAAATCTCGGTAATTTAAAAGTTAAGAGTCACGTGAGGACAAAGCCTTGAAAATTCCTAGCATTGGAAATCTCAAACGGATCTTAAAAACAAGTATCATCTCTCAATAAATGAAGATTAAAATCCACAATCCCATCAGTACATTGAGGAGAGGTTGTACACAAAAGATACAGAAAAAATAGCTCAAACCCGATGTTTTATGTTCTAAAAATTAAATAGCTATATAATTGTAGTAATAAGTGATTTATATATATATATATAATTGTAGTATCAGTCCTCTCGGGTTTTGTAGCTATATAATTCTTGTTTTTCATGTTGAATGCTAACACATGGTTCAAGTGTTCTTGTGTCTTTATCAGGGTGTAGGATACACTCAATGATCTCTTTTAAATTGGGACTCTGCTATTGTGGAAAATTCGCCTTGTGACCACGTAGGCGATATTACGCAATTTACAAGAAATGGGATGGGTTCAACCTTTTTGTTTTAAAATATACTCTTCCTACTTTTGTACGGTAACACTTTAGTGGTAGATATCAAAACTATTCTATTTCTGTCTTATTTGTTTTTCTTTGTCATCATATATATATATATATATATATATATATATATATATATATATATATATATATATATATATATATAGAAAATTATATTAAAGGAATGTTTTGAAAAATCTCAAAGAAATCGAAATCGAATATAATTAAAAGTATTTAGGAATGTACACAGTTATAAAAACTGAACTTTTGGAGATGAACTTGACTTGAGAGGACTTATTACTCAGTTATAAAAATAAAATAAAATAATTATATAAAGTTAATGGCAAAGTAAACCTACAGTGACCCGAGAGGACTCGAATTAAGTGACCATTAGGTTAAACCCCAATGCAATGCCTTAGACCAAATGAGCTACCTGAGGGTTATTGAAATTGCATCTTAAGAAAGCGATGTGTAGCTTTGAGGTTACACTGGATTTTTCGGTTAATTGATCTAATACATTTTCTCTAGTTGTTATAAATAATAATTACTTTGTATTGATGGTGTATGATGAAAAATCGAGTTGAAAATAATGACCTTAAGTCCCCTTTCATGGGTTAATAAGCGATCCGAGTTCAAAAATATTAGCCTTGGAAATAAATAACTAAAACAAACATACACAAGCAGAACATTTCTGAAATAAGTCCTGAGTCAAATATATTAAATTCCTAAATCTATCACGCAGAGGAACTGGCTTCCAAGCACCCCTTGACCTTCTTCTTTTACTTTCTATAGTAGATATCCTGCAAACTAAACAACCTTAACTAAAAGCTGAAAAATGAAAATGCACGAGAAATGAAAACGAGAAGAAATTAAAATGAGAGTGCTACTTATACCCTCTTATCCTTGAAGCTTTGCGTGCTTTAAATGCAGGAGTTTTGTAGGTAGTGAAATAGGAAATACTTCCTCACCTTTAATCCTTGCATTCATGGAAAGATCTGGATTTGAATCATAATGTTTTTTCTTTTCTTTTTGATAGGTAAAAGCAGGAATGTGGTTTAGTCATAAAATATGCTTTGAAAAACAAAGAAATACTAATAAAATGCTATCACCACGAGTTTTTAACAGAAATTCTATCAACATTATGCCATGTAATTCTTAGTGATAGAATGAATGCACACTAGGAAACGGGTTACATGATTGGCTACAAGTCAAGGCAAAGCAGTTCTAAGTAAATGACAAAGCGTTGACCATTTAGCATAAGCGGATTGATTCAATTGATTCAAACGAGTGTACATGACATTGGAGGATAAATAAAGAAACAATTATAGCATTAAAAAGAACCCTAACTCTATAATAATTTCCCCGAACACCAATGGACCATCTCCAAATTCTCTTATACTTCTCATTGATCGGTTAATAAACAAACATATGTCCTTGTATAATTTTCCCTTAGGTTTTTCGAGACAGCTTGAATTGAAATGCATTTCTTTGGCTCGAGCTAGCCTCTAATATTATTCCATCGCGCCATGAAAACCCCGACAGCGGTGGCCAGCTCCCAGCGGCGGTTCGGTGAGGCTTCAAATACGAGCCCGCAGTAGTGGACACTAACCACGTTTATGAACCATGAAGTAGAGTTTAAAGAATGAAAGAAAAGAAATAAAAAGTGAGCGTTAAAGAGAGATAGTGTTGATTATGAGAGGGAGGTGGGCGTCGTGGTGGTGATTGATGCAGGCTTGGCTGATATAGAACCGGAAAGCAAGGGAATTGGCTAAATAAAAATTAAACTTTCAAATATGGTTCATTATCCTCCCCGAACACATTAGCACAGTTGCGATCGGGTTACGACATCCCCAATCAAGGGGCTTAGCCAAACAAAACCGAGGAAAACAAGGGAGGGCGGCGAGGTTTGGGTTAAATAACTAACCAAACGTAAAATCCAAAAAACCGGCCATACCCGATAAGGAGACGGTGAGGTGGAATAATGACGGGTGAAGACGCACGATATGAAGAAATAGGTTTCGGTTAGCAAAAGCGGTGCGAACTGAAGCGGCAAAAGCGGTCACGAACTTCGAGTACTGGCGCAGTTAGAGCGGTGGATGGACAAGGATCGAAAACTTACAGTTTAGGGAGAAACTACCGACCATTTCACAGGCCACATATTTGGTCGGTAATTAAATTTTGATTCTCAAACCCGATTTTAATGTTAATTTATTTTTTGGTCTTTAATTGGTCGGGGTAGTCGGTATTCTGAGCGAATAGTGTCGATAATTAACGAGGTTCAATTTTTAGGTCTTTGTTCCTGAGCCATTCCCCTCCCATCTCATTATTTTGGTCGTTAATTGGTCGGTAATTTTTTGGCGCCATTTCCGCCTAATTCTGGACCAATTTATGACAAATTATTGGTCATTAATTATGAATTAGGGTATTTGGTCGGAAAAATTGGTCGGAAATTTATTTTTATTAAACCCTTTTGGTCTCTAAATGGTCGTGATTTGGTCGTTAATTCATAGGTGATTTTTAGGTCGATGGTTGGTCGATGTCCCGGATTTATTTTTAGTAGTGTTGGAAACTCTACGTAGATGGAGCTCGAATGCACAAGGAGGAGCGGGTCTTATCCTAGCTTCCCGGAAGGAATAGACGGTAGTGCGCACTCGATTTGGGTTTCATGCGCCTGGCTCAGCGGCCAGAGTATAGGCGTCATAGCGGGCCTCAACCTCGCTATTCATTAGGCGTCGACCGGCTAAGAGTTAACGGTGACTCCCATTTGGTGGTCGGACAAATAGAAGATACTTACGAGGGCCCAAAGTGAAAGGATGATTTTATACCTCAAGGTTCGTGACATAACAAAAAATTCGTGTTGGTTCGAATTGGCGTGTCCCAGGCTTGAGAGAACTCAGAGCGATGCCTTGGCAAGCCACGACCTCACTGGGAGAGACCTCGTAGTTAGGCACACATCGAATGCACAGTGAAACCCTAAATCGATCTATATGGCGAGGTGGTTGCCCAGGTCGGGTCCAAACATACTTGGATGGAGCCCATATGGGATTATATTAGCAAGATGAAGCCTACCCAGAGACTGACCGAAAGACGGCTAAGAAATAGGGGCGAAGTGCACGGGTTTACTAATCTGAGGGGAAGCCTACACAAGCGAGGGATTCTTCGCACCTTTCCTTAAATGCATCGGGAGAGACAAGGTACGTCTTTGAGAGAAGTACAGGGGCATATGCGAGGTCATGTCGGACTCGGGCATTGCGGGAAAGTCTTGAGCGGGTGCGGCTACAATGCCTCGAATCACGGCCAGGCCTGGTCAATCCCGAGAATCTGCCGGAGCGCGCCGAGATCTGCGCCTCCGTTTAGGGCCGACAACGTCGATCACAAGCCCGGCCCACTTAGAGCCGGTGGGGTTTGGACATCTTGCAGGACCCACCCATTGGTGAAGTCGGTGCAAATTCATAATCGTCGAACGATTACTTGGCTCTAAGTGGGCGGAAGCCCAGAGCCCTTGCCACAATTACATAGCGGGAGATCTGTGATTTTGTGTGGCGAGACCATCATATGCAGGGTTGGTATTCCAAGAGCCTGGTATCGGACAGCGGAAGCTTGGGTTCGATGCGCCCAGGTCGGAGATTTAAATGGGGCTCGGAATCAAAGGGGTATTACTCATCTACAACACACTCGCCGGAGTCCAAGCGGACGGCCAGAATCCACTATGAGAACCCTTAAAGCCGCCTTGAAGACCAAATTGGAAGACCTTAAAGGAAACTGGGTAGAATACCTCCCCGAGGTACTATGGGCCTACAGGACGACACAGAAGTCAGCAACCCGGGAAACCCCATTTGCCCTAGCTTTTGGCACTGAAGCAGTAGCCCCCGTTGAGGTCGGAATAAAGTCTCCTAGAATCGAGTTAGCATCAGTGGAACACAATGACGAAGCCCTTCGTCTAAACTTAGATCTCTTAGATGAAAGCCTTGAAGCCGTCTAAAAGCACGGAGGGAGTATCAAAGGAAGACGACGGTACTACAATCAAAAAGTCAAACCTAGAAGCTACATGTCGGGTGATTTAGTCTTAAAGAAGCTCCTACCAGCAAGGAAGAACTGGCGCATGGAAGCCCCAGGCCCCAAGCGGGAAGGTCCTTGCCGTATCTCGGAGTCGTCGGTAGGACGATTATGAGCTCAGACGGAGGAAGGAAAAATCTTACGACTAATACATGGAATCACGGAACATCTTAAGCGGGTTTCTACCGGTGGGCATCGGTTTGTAATGTTAAATAAAGCCTTACTCCCTCGATTCTTATGTGACAAGTTGGCGTTCATTGATTATTTAGTTAGACATCTCAAACGGTTCGGATATGTACTAAGATCTGAGAAAAAGACATAATGAGAAAGTTCATATAAAGTCACTCTTTATTCCAATCGGATTACAATCAGTGATGTCTTCAATTACAATCAGTTCCCTCAATAAAAAGGAAAGGGGGCAAAGGAGAAAGACAGAATGAAAAGAAAAGAGGAGAAGAGGAAAAAGGGAGAAAAGAAAAGAGGAGAAAGAGGAAAAAGGGAGAAAGAAAGAGGAGAAGAAAGATGAAAAAGAAGGAGAGGGAGAGAGAGGAAGAAAAAAATGAACATAAAACGAGAAGCGTATGAGAGATGCAGCCCTCTCCGGATGCATTCCCTAGTGCGAAGCTAGGGAATAACATGACTCCCATAAAGGGGAGACTAGGGAAAAACACAACTCCCACGAGGCAGACGGGGCGGGACCGACCCGGGATCTCTCGGGTAGATCCACAGTAGAGACCACAAGACTTCGATACTTCATCTCACACGGACTCTAGTCACGTACCACAAAAGCCAAAGTATTCAAAATGTAAACTCTTTAGCTATGAAGCCACCATTTATAGAAGATCAAAGCCTTGGAAGCAGCGTGGCAGCTCAATTCTCCATCAATCGGCACATTGAGACGATTCGCACCTTTTCAAAGAAAATCGAGGAAGTCGAATGGCCACGCAAGGGATTACGCGGTTCACATGGATGAGCTCTGCCCAACTGTTCGCATTGATGAGCTCTTCCCACGGCGGTTCCCGCGGCGAGTTCACATGGGCAAACTCCACCCCGACTACATAGGCAGACGGCCCTAAAGAAGTCGGCTCGGCTACGGCGCTCGGCGAGCGAGTCCACTTGAGCTCAAATTGGCGAGATCAGCTGACCGGCTCGTGCGTGAGCCTAAAGAATCTGTTCAGCTCATGCGAGTCGGCCGTGGAGGTGGCGCGAGATGACAGCCTCTGCCCAGAAATAGGTCATCTGACCTCGAGAGTCGGACCAATCTCGGGCTGCATCGCCCTCGGGCTGGAGCAGCCACTCCTCGGGCTGGAGCTACTCAGGCTGGGACGCCACCAGGTGGCTGAGCTCATCTACTGGGGCCCTGTTGCCTCGGGAGTCGGACCAGCTCGGGGCTATGTGCCACTTTCGGGTGCAGGCATGCTCGGTGGAGCAGGCACACTGGTGCGGACGCCACGCTCGGCCCGTGCCACTCGCGGGCTACATCGTCACTCGGGTGGGACGCCACCAGGCCACGGCGCCGGAGACCAAGCGGCTCCTTTGGCGAGGCTCATCTACTGCACGGGCCACGTTGCCTCGAGAGTCGGACCCATTTCGAATTTACGCATTGCCACTTTCAGCTACATCGCCACTCGGGTTTGGAACGTAGCTCAGATTTGAGAAGCGCCACTTTCAGGTTGGAGCAGCCACTCAGCGGGGGTGGGCCGCCACTTTCGGCTGGAACGCCCTTGCTCGGATTTGGAGCATCCTTTCGGGTTGGAATGCCACCAAGATACAGCGCCCGAGGCCAAGCGACTCCTTTGAGCGGGCTCATCCCTGCTCTGCCTGGGCCCTTGTTGCCTCGGGAGTCGGGGCCAGGCTGGGCTACATTGCCACTTTCGGTGGAGCGCCTTCGCTCGGTACGGGACGCCACTTTCGAATTTGGAATGCCACCAAGACCACAGCGCCAGGAGCCAAGCAGCTCACTTTGACAAGCTCATCTACTCTGCACAGGCCACGCGCCTTTCGAGTCGAGCCATTCGAACACGTGCCACTCGGCTAGAGCGCCACTCACTCAATTTGGGCGCCGCTCGGGTGCAGACCGCCACTCGGTGGAACGCCCACTCACTTTCAATTTGGAGCGCTGCTCGTGGAATGCCACGAGGCCACGGCTCGGGAGCCCAAGCGACTCACTTTGGCGAGCTCATCTACTCTGCCGCGAGGCCCGCGGCGCTCGAGAGTCGAGCCGGCTCAGGCTACATTGCCGCTCGGTGGAGCGCCCTTTCGGTTGGAATGCCACTTTCCCAGTGCAGACGCCGCTCGGTTGGAACGCCACGCCGTGGAACGCCACAAGGCCACAGCGCCACTTTCAATTTGGGGCATACCAGGCGCGGCGCCGGGAGCCAAACGCTCACTTTGGCGAGTTCGTCTACTTTGGACGAGCCACGCTACCTAAAGGCCATCTCGATTCGAACTGGCTTCGGCCCAGTAGACTGTAACTCCCTTTGTGAGCTCTTCCCGAGTTCACATTGGCGAGCCCGGCCAGCGGTTAGCGGCGAAACTCTTCCCGGCGGTTCACATGGGCGAGCACCACACTTGGCCCCATTGCGTGGCGAGCTCTTCTGAAGTCCACGTAGGCAATATTTGCCAGCCGGTTAGCGATTAGCGAGTTCACATGGGCGAGCTGCGCGGCCCGGCCGTGGCGACTCTGCGAAAACAAGTCATGGAATCAAAGGGAATCAATACAACTCATGCAAGTCGGCCAGCGAGAGGCCGGCGGCGCATTGACGAGCTACGCGAAAAATAGGTCATGCGGCGAAATCGATTCGTACGTACCAGCGATCCAGCCCAGACCAGCGGCTCAATTTGGCGAGCTCGCCTATCACGAGGCCTTATAGCACAGGAATCGATCCGGCTCGTACAAATTGGCCGAAACACCGACAACACGGTTTGAGCTTAATTGCGCCATTTCCGAGACCCTCAATCCAGGACATACAATTTTATGAAGCAAGAAAAATACTACGGTGAGGGCGCGAGCTTGATAAAAGAATGAATATTTATTAGAAGAATTCACATGTCTCGGACCCCGAGGGCGAACAAAGACGGTGTACATAAAAGAAAAATATAAAAGTCGATATCGAGCGGCGAAATGGCGTCCCTGAAACACAGGCGTCGGCGAGGGAGACGGTGATGAAGGGCGGAAGCCGAGGCGGGGAATGTCAGGTTCTTGAGAATAATTCGCAGAGAAAGATCCCTCTGCCTCCTCATCACTTGGGAGATCGAAGTTGAAGTCGAGTACGGGTGAAGCGTTCTGTGTGCTCCTGGCGAAGCAAGCCGCGAGGTACTTGAGTGCGGCGGTCCCTCGATCTACTAATGATCATCCTGCAGGCAACCAAAGATGTTCTTTGGTGAAGATCCGCGCAATCCATTTTGCCTCCTCGTCGACCGCTCGCGAATTTACGGCCTCGGAGGCCTAGCGACAAGCCGTGTCTAGCGGCGCCACCCCGGCCTCGAAGGCCTCGCCCCCGAGCCACGGCTCGGCTGCGCTACTATCACGGATGTATTGGCGCACGCGGCTCTTCTTGAGACTCCACTTGGCTCGCCCGGGATGTACGACGAGATCATCCTAGCAGTACGGCTTCATCTTGGGAGGGCTACTGACCCGTCCGGGTCTCGGTCGGATCATTGTTGCGACATGGAGCTCACCGGACAGCAGAGCTGCTCAGCCGTCTCAAGGCTGCTTTAAACTTCGTCTCTACACTTTCCGCTCGGGCGCGAGCCGGCGCGGTATGCTTTGATCAAATTTAAACCTCTCACCTCTCTTGGGTCGTGCATTGCGCCGAGTTCTTGCGGCTCGATTAAAGCTCGGAAGAAAGAGAGGCCGCCTTATATATAAATCGAGGCTGATTTTCACATGCTTTTTCGTTTAGTTTGGCTATCGGCCGACCCCAGCTAAATGAGTGGCTACGCTCAAGCATAGAGTCAACATCGACACGGGATCAACTTTGAGAAAGCAGAGACATTAGGATCACGAGGGGGACTTCTGAAGCTGACCTGAAGGGATAAAGCGAGCCTCGTCAAGCGGGCAGCGCTTTCGACCTCCAGGTCGGAATCCTTGGGACGGACAAGATTCGCTGTGAGTTCAATGTTGAGCAAAGAGTCCTCATCTTCGCCAACTTTTGACTCCTGATTTTTCTTCCCTTCAACTCTTCCACCTTCGAGGAGGTGGCCTAGCACTTTCCGGGCTACGATTCCAGACTTGCACAGCATAACCAACTAAGCATTCGACGACTCCATCCAAGAAATTTTTGCCTTTACAATGTGCTTAGAAAGCGGGGCCGAGAGCTCGTGGACCAGAGCTCTACCGGCAGCGACCGCGCCGCTCCGCTTCGAGCAAGAGAAGCCTGAGACGCCCCAATCTCTCGAACCTTGACCGAAACCGCCGATCCGTCTCGCTGAGCTTGGTTTTCCGCTGCGACCGGCTTCCAGACGTTGTCCCCCCGGGCCACAAGATCTCCCTGGGCAGGAGTGGCCGCCAGAAGCCTAACGATGACCACTGCGGGGGCCGGCGCGGGCCTCGGCGCGGGAACGCTGCGGACCTCAAATTAGACGGACCAGAATGTCCGATGACACCATAAGGACGAGCAGATTCCGGATAATCTTCGCAGCCACGACATTATCTTCAAAGATTAAGGTCAAGTCGAGCACCTGGGAAGCGTGAGAATAATGCAAAATCGTAAATATTCAAAGAACCTTCACACACAAGTTATACCGAAAACGGAGCAACACTCACAAAGATTATCAGGGGTGGTCCAAGCCACCGGAACGCCCAGAGTGTCGTCCTTGTCAGAAGGATTATATTCCCAGTTGCGACCGCTCACAAAGAAATAGCATCCCTTCCACGGCCTATGGGAAGAATGAAGATCAGAGACTACTAAAGAGGAGCCCTGGTGGCGCCCGGAGAAATAAAGGAAGCCCTGGCCTCCCTTCTTCGTCTAAAAGATGTAGAGCAAGGCCACACTAGGGACTCCGAGCCCTCTGTCCCTAAAAAAGGCCAATAGTCTACCAAAATACCCCAACCGCTAGGAGCGAGTCGGGAAGGACACTGGCGTCGTGTAACCCTTCATGAAGCGGGTGCAAAGGGAAACGTAAGACCATTATCAAAGGCGACTTCAAAGAAACATACCATCCCATGCACGGAAGCTACATAAAAAGTCAAGACGTCAGGGGTCCATACTTCGGACGCCTGGGGGAGGTCGATAACGTTCAGCAAAGGTAACCCCATACGGCTGACCTGACTTTGCCAGTCCTGCGCCACAAAGATGTCGAAGGCAGATTTAAGGTAATCCGACCCTCGTGATATTTGATAAGGTTTATTTCCCTTTATCCTTATCAAAGGGAAGAGGTGCTTCCCAGAACGCCAGTTCAACCACGTACCAACGCCTGGAAGATCCTCACTCATCTGCACCGGCAACAATTGAAGAGTCACGCCAATACGTAAAGAAGAAGTGCGACCCTGACCTACACAAGAGCAAACAAGAAACGAAATCCAATCAATTAACTTAGCGCCACATACCAATCGAAGAGTAAACTAAAGAGGTAGAGACGCTAGCATCCAGAATAAGACGGGTTAAGCTACAAAATGCCGTGAAAGACTCTACACAAGCGGACAGACAGAGAACTTTGAGCAAATAAAGTACGATCGCTAAGAGGTCAAGAACCGTGAGAAGCACAGATTTAGGAGGTCTCATGAAAGAAATCAAAGAAACAAGAAGAGGTAGGGGAAACGAGCGAAACTCCAAGAGTCATCATTATCACAAGACATGACTCGCGACTAAGCCTTTAACTAACCCAACCTCAAACAAGACACTTCGAGATCGTGATCCGATGCAAGAACGATACACTCCCTTGCCCACTACACTGCACTCCAAGGGGTCGGGGGCAACCGATAGAGTTTAAAAACGGGCTCGTTGTGTGCCCACTCACCAAGCCCAAGTGGCACTCAACGCAAATACCCAGCCCTCCGTCCAAAGGACGATCTTGGATGAATTAGAAGGTCCATATCCTACCAATACAGAAAATAGAATAACCCCTAACAAGATATCATCCCGCCAATCCAACCAAATCTTATCAATAAGGAAAGGAAAAAAATAACATATCAGCACCAGTTGGATCTCCCTCAAATAAGGAAAGAAGATTATCCCAAATAAACAACTCTTTCTAAATCCATTACCAAATCCGATACTGATAAGAAAAACCCATCCAATGGGAGCAAATCCTAGTCACAAAGATAACCGGGACGACATCTACTATAAATACTACCACCCCAAATGGAAGGACGCACTCTAGACGCATACCATAAGCAACACATTCGCCCCAAGAAATTCTTCTCTCGAATAAAGAAACTCCGACTTAGGCATCGGGAGGCCGCCACTACGCCGCCAACCCCCTTTGTTCTCGCAGAGGAGTGCTATGTCCGAAGCCTGCAGATCAACAGCGACACCCACACGATCCTGCCTCAACCCAGACGATCCAAACGCCCTCGTATCCCAAATTTCACAAACAATCCGGTCCAGCCCAACACTCACACGCCCAAATTTCATCCACTGGGGTGCCGCGATCATCAAGTTCCATTCAAAGAAAGAACCATAATAGAAATACCCCTAACGAGTAGGATACCTTCCATAAATTTGAAATTCAAAAAAAAATAAAAAAATAAAAAACCAACTCAGATTCCCGAATTCTGAGGAAAATTGATTCTCCCCCCATAAATAGAACAATACTGTAATAAACATACGAAGTAATTGAAAATTAGGAGAGACAGAGAAGAGTAAAGAGAATGAAGAATCTCACAGAAAGACGCTAGAATCTAGATATTAACAGCCACTGCTACATTCCTATTATAGACAATACCATCCGAGGGAATTCTTATTATAGCATGACCCTCTCTCACAGATCAAAGTTCGTACTGTGCTCAGAAGATAACGGAACAGCTTTAACCTCTCTCTCGTCCCGCCTCTCCACCTTCCTACCTACTCGAGAGTCTCCTGCATTTGCAATATAAAGCAGTCCACTACATATTATCCCAACTAAACAACATGTACCCGCCCGCAGAAGCAATTTTTGTGGCTTACTTAGCCACTGCTTCCTTACAAGAGAGAGGAATTCCTCCCAAAAATGCTTTAGTGATAACATCTTCTGACATTCCCTGATTCTCTGATGTGAATTCTGCACCATGAATATTGTCAAGTCAGTAAACATATGCATTAGCCCTCTTCTCTAAGAAAAGATTAAAACAAAAGAGAGTGAGTTCTCTTAGCTCATGCATGAGAAAGAGAGAGTGAGTTCACGTAAGATTAAAACAGAATATCATCCATGAAGAGTGATATCCAGTAGAAACTTACTTTATCAATAAATTTTATTAAAATGGTAACATTTTGCTGTACTTCAGGACCTCCATGGCCATCATAAATTCCAACAAATGTTCCTTGAGGACCAGAATCGAGCGAGCTCAACGGTCCCGAATCAAGTCTGCTATGATCTTCCAATACAGTATTAGCTTGAATTACTGCCATAGAAAATTCCCCATTAACATGACGCCCTGAATCTTTATACCACAATAAACCATCAACCCGGCCTGCAACATCCCCTCCTTTACCAGAATCTTCACCTTCTCTGGAAGGTCTCCAACATGGTGCCACAATCCTCATCAGTGAATTAGATACCATAACTCACATATTCTCACCCAAATGACCCAGCAATTGATCTATTGAAATCAGTCTCAAAAACAATATCAAATCCAAATCCCAATTCTATACTCTTTCCAACTCCAAACCCCACATCACAATTTCTAAAAATTAGATACACATTGATTGAAGAAGACACCATTAATCTGTATAAAGCATTCAAACATGAAATTAATCAAACGGGTATGAGGACAAACTGATGAGCTTAAAAGTCATCTATTTTTAGTCCATTTTTCTGCTTAATTTTCATATCAAAAGAGACAATTACTTTGCAGAAATATGAAGAAACTCACCCATTTGTTATTAGCAGAATGGAAGAAAGAAGAAAAAAGCAAAGAGAAAATGCGTAAATAAGTGGAATAAAAGTGTACTAATCAAGTGAGTTAAAATGAAAGAACAGGGCCGAAGTCATTGATGCGTGTCCGCATGCCGAAGCTCAAGTCGTGACATCGAAAGTGAGAAGGAATTTGATGTCGGGCCGCAACAGGGAACATAGTCTAGGCATCAAGGAGGAGCAGAATTAGTAGAATGATGTCGCCGGCAGAAAACCGAGGTCGCGACATCAAAACAACCAAAGGCGCCTACGCCAGATTAAGTGATGTCGCGCACAAGAAAAACCGAGGTCGCGACATCATGACAACCCGAAGGGTGTCGAGACTCGCTCATGTCGCGATAAACATCATCCTCGATGTCGCTGATATCGTGAACAACCATTGAAGACCGCAGCGACTAGAATGGATGTCACGGCAAGGCCATGATGTCGCCGACATCGCAAGCGCCATCAACTCCAAACCCGCAAAGCATAGCGTGGTGTCGCGGACAATATGAACGACTCGCCATGTGATGCGTATCCTTAAGTCAATGTCGCGACATGAGTTCGGCGTCGACAAGAGAACCGAGGTCAGAATCGAGCAAGAATCGGGGCCTGGCTACTCAAATCCACAAAGAGGTTATATCGGGATTAGGGCCCAACTGGAAAACTCCTATGTCACGCTACCCGTAATAGTAAAGTAAGCTCTGAGGCGACAAAGGAGAGATCCGGGTAGCCCAGTTTCACTTTTATTTTCTTTCTTTTTCTTTTCTTTTCTTTCTTTTCTTTTCTTTTATTTTCTTTATTTTAGAGCAGATGTTTGTCTCATTTTTTTTCGTTTTATTATTTTTCTTCGACCAATGTTATCGCTTTTATCGGTCAATGCACTAATTTCTTTTTCACCACTACCCGGAATGCATCAAGTTCGACATAAATTTCGGGATTCGATTATTTCGCCAATTGCGCTATTCTTTTGATCGGCGATGCCAGCTCGTGTGATTCAAAGAATCGAGAACCCAACTTCCATTTAGTAAACGTTGTAGTCGAATTGATCTTTTCCCGTAGTAATTTGCAGATCTGTTCGTATTTCTGCTTACGAATTTACTTCGCATTACGGGCTTATTGATTTTCGGGATCTGAATATCGCTTACTTCATACCCGTTAAGAATTCGCGCTCATTACTCCGATTTCAAGGAGGTCCTCCGAGTGACACAGGAAGACAACTCGAGTAATGTACATTTCTTCAAGGTATACTAACCTCGGCTATTAGGGATCCTTTCGAGCTTTGTAAGTTCACTTAGATAAATCCTCTTCTCACTTGAAGTCAAGAACGAGCTGAACGACTTATCTATTTAACAAGCAGAGATTTCACCTCAATTCGGATAGTGAGGCCAATCCCGTGTTAGCTGAGATCTAATCAAGGAAAGGTTGATCTATTCTAATTTCGAGGAAGAGTAATTTCCAGTTGTATATCCGTTTTAACTGATAACTCGGGAGCTAAGGCGCATAAAATTCATAAAATGGGTATGTAAGATTGCAAAAGAAAATACCTACCTTTAAGGAAGTTCTTAGCAAAGTAGTTATCTCTGCTCCTCGTAATTCGAGAGAATCGTGAAGGAGATAACGAAATGTGGAGTAATGGAGAGATCCAGCCGCACTACAATTGCCTCGGGATGATTTTGAAACTTGAGATAATCAAGAAATTAATCTCGCATGAACTACGTGAATTGATCGCTCACTAAGGACTGCTTCTCTTGATGTGTCTTCCTATGATAACTGCTCGCATTCATTTCTTTGTAGGAATTTATTGTCCTTTCATTTGTTTTATTTCGCCATTTGAATGTTCATTTCTCTTTGAACTAGTTAATTTCAAATTTTCATGCCGACACCCATATCAATTTATAATTCAAATAAAAGATTAATTTTCGAGAGCCAGGTAGTTGATGAAAAATTTCGAGATCTCTCGTGGATCGATATCCGACTTAAATCCATTTTATTACTTGTCGACCTCGTAGCACTCCTGCGCACTTCACTCAAAACCAATAAATTAAATCGCTCTACTCAAGAGATTTTGGTTATGATAGTATGATGTCAACAAGTTGATGGCACTGCTGTTCTGATTACTAATACCCTTCGTAATAAACACATAAATTTGTATACGTATTTTGGTCATTCAACAAGTTTTATGGCGATTTCGCTTCGTGATTGGGATAAAGAGGTCCTTTGAGCGATAACGTTATAATCTTGCATGCATAACTAATGCATAAATGTGCAAACATGTTTTGGTCACACAACACAAACCTAATAAAAATATCTTAGAAATCAACTATAAACAAAAATCCCAGAAATGTTCCTCACATTCCTTGAATCTTTATGCCAAGATTTTGATAACCCTTTTGTCTAAGATCTATCAGCAGCTGAAAAAACCCATCACTGGAAGAATTGAAACGAGATTTGTGAGAGATTTGAGAAAGGGTAGATCTGGAGACAAGAGAGGATAAAAAAAAAAAAAAAAAAGACAATAATACATGATTTTCATGGTTTTGTCTCTTCAAAAATTTATCATACCCATCATATTATTTGCATGTAATAATTCACCATCCATTAAAAAAAATTAATTTTTTCTTTATTATGAAAAGGAAATAATCAAGGAAAGATACGTATGTTTCATGTTATACAACCTCCTTATCAATTGTAATATCAATGTATGTAAATCTTTATTATATAATATGCTTTTATTTAAAAAAATGTCCAACATATCTTACTAGATTTGAGTCAATATATATTTAATTTTTAAAATATTAAAGAATAATATCCTTTCCTTAATGAAACCAAACAAATATACTTTTATTTAATGCAAATGGCAGTACTTCTATAATATATTTCCATGAAATATATATTTCTCAAAGGCCCACCACCTATACCCAATGAAACCAAATATAACTCTTTCCCAGCTCTTCATATGGTAAAACCCAACAAAAAAAAAAACAAAAATAACCCAATGTGTGAAAATCAAAAGTGGAAACTTTTAAGTTTTTGCGTTGCCCAGAAACTATTAGAAACATTTGCTGAAATATATCAAATAATTCAATACATTGTGACTTTTCCTGTTTTTTTTTTTTTAAATAATATAGTTTTGACAAAATACCTTTTTTTTATTTATATATTTACATTATCTTGATAGGTTATTTTTGCAATATAATAAAAATGATATTTTTGTTAAAATCATACCAAACTTTGATGAAGGGTCAAATTTATGATATTAAGCTTTCAAAAGGTCTTTTAATAAAACCATCCAAACTATTATTGGAAATTCAAAAACAATTTTCTATTTTTAAAAATATAATCTAACTTAATTGAAATTTTGTTTTTTAAAAACAATGTTTATAGCATGTCTATTTAGCTTTTCAAAAAAAAAAAAAAAAAAGATATATGTTTTGAGAAGATTTTGTTTATTTAAAATAATTTTCATCTTCATTCCATTAAAAAAATCATTCCATAAAAAGGGAACTGATTGCGGGGTTCCCGACTCATGCCGCCCTATCCTATTAACTATTTTGTAATTTTAAAAAAATAATTTTCTATAATTTTTTAATTACATTAAATCAAATTATTTCATAGAGATTCAAAATATAATAATTTTATAACTTATATTTGTTATAAAAATGTTTTATTATTATTTTTTATATATATTAAAAATAAAATGAATTGCAATTATTTTGGTATATCGCTGTCATCTGGCTCTCGAGAATAATGATTTGAGCTCCTTTAGGACCATTAGAGGATTTACCTTGTTATTAACTTCACGGTCCCATAAAATTAGTCTAGGTGTGCTCAAATTAGCTAAAACACCCATGGTTATCAAATAAATTATTTTTGTATATAATGAAGATGGCATTATAGGGTTTAGGTTCGACTCATGAGAATGCAACTGCATTAGGTGATAGAGTTTTACTGTCTTTATGGTCCCTTCCGGCTCGTTTGAGATTAGTCTGTATGTGGTATAACTTAAATGCGCTTTCGGTATGAGGATGTTGAGGACAACATTATGGTTCGACAAAAAAAAAAGAGATAAGACCGCTAATCTAATTTTTAATTATTTTTTGTAAAATAATTTAAGCCGTAGTTGAAAATATTAAAATAATTTTAAAGTTTTTGTTGATATCTATTCATTTTGCATTACAATGTTATAATATTATATTCTCATGGAAACTCAAGTACCTTTATGCACGAACCAAGTCTCATTTGCAACAATTTAAATTTTTTTTAAATTGTATATACTCTATACAATGTCATGATTATTTTTAATATTTTATTTTCAATATTTCCATGAGTATTTTTTATCATTATTTTAAAAATTGTTGCATCTTAATTATTAATATTACAAAAACAACAATATTTTATTGGCTTTCATATAAATTATTAACAACCTTAATTACACAGACTATGGTAGTTACACACCCCCAAAACCACTGCACGATTTTTCTCATACAGGCTGGTTGGGTTTTCGAACTCAGCCAACACTCCTGACAAGATCTCACTAAGCCATTACTCATCCATGTCATGCACTACCATGCATTACCAGGCCTCACCATACACTACTACAACTAGTTGTCTTCTCAATCATGTTCCTTTATTGCATCATTTTCGACTCTATTCCTTCATGGTGATCTTCAAGAAGAGGTATACATGTATAACTTCTAGGTTTGGTTGTTTAGTGTAGATTATATAAAGCACTTAAAATTCCAATTTTTCTAAAAAGGGTAAACGGTCATTTCGGTAAAATCTGAAATTTTTTGCATCTCAGATGGCAAACGGATTTACACCATCGAATCGCTCTCGCAAAATCTACTTACCACGTCACTTCGTCGAATTCGAGACAAATAAATTTTCAATGCCGAGACACCGAGTACTCCGCGCCGTGAAACGACATGCTGCGACAAAAGTCACCTATAAATATGTACTACGTGATACATGTTGCATGAGTATAGACACTTTAAATTGACGGTCAGATACAAAATGTCAAAAATCAAGAAAAGGGACATGATGGGAATTATTAAAATTGTTAAATTGAAAAAGACAAAAATGCAATAGTGTCATCCTCTTCCTTTTGAAATACAAAGCCAAAACGTGCAGGAGAAAATGGAGGATGCAGTGGCTTAGATTTTGTGATTTTTTTTTAGAGAGAGAGCACCTTCTCTCTAGAATTCCAATGACGGACTGGTCGATTTAACTAGCAAGAAGGAATCATTTCTTACGGCGTATACACTACGCTGCAAGACTAATTTGGGCGGAGTTCCATAACCCAAGAGGTAGTGATCTTTTTCTACTTGTGTTAATCCTTGCTTAAGAACCATGTAAATAGTTAGGAACGCTCGAGGCTTGTTTTGTTGCAGTCCCTGGCCTCAAAAGCTTTGAACCGAATGAGAAAATTCATATTTCGTGCTGGCCGCAACAAGAACCCGACGGTTTTTACTATTCACATGAATAAGGACACGAAATTATTTTTTTGGTGAAAATGTGTATGGTTAAGGGATTCAAAATGAATTGTTCAGGTTTGCACCAGGCCCAAGGTGAGCTAATTTTGATGTAATCGATCACACTCAGACAACATGCTTTACGCGATTTAATTACGTTAATATATACGCACGCAATATATTAAAGACGAATCGATTTGGTTCAAGATTACGCATTCCATATGCACCGCAACCTAGAAATTAGGTGTGAGTGCATAATTGAGACGATTAATCGTGTTAGGTGTTTGATGGTGTGTCGAGTAATACGGGGTTGTGGATCAACACCGCGTAGGTGTTGATTAAGGCTTGATTACAGACAACGCCCAAATGAGTCGCACGTTAAGAAAATAAATTTAATACATTGCATTTGATATGAACCGGCACCCTAGAACAATAGAGTGAGTGCATGAGGTGGTTTCGAGAGAATTGTTCTGAGGGTCGACCAACAATATTATTTATCTGAGTGTGTCCACTACAACATCTAGGGTCAGTTCATATAATATCAATCGTCGAAGTCTGCCCAATTGATATACATCGGAGGGTTGTCCATAGAATATCAATTGTCGGAGTCGGCCCAATTGATATACATCGGAGGGTTGTCTATAAAATATCAATCGTCGAAATCGGCTCAATTGATATACATCGGAGGGTTGTCCACAAAATAGATTATCGGAGTCGGTCCACTATTTATATCTGAGGGTCGGGTTCACTCCGTTAAAAACAAATACCTTGCTTGGAAATGGTTTTCATTCATGGCAAAATGCATGTTCGGTGGAGTCATGAGGACTCGAGGTAAATGGTTGTAAATGAAAATGAAAAGATTAAGAGTAATCTCGTTGTCATCGAAATGACAAGAGCTCATACTGCAACTTCAGATGAAAGGGAGTCACGAGACTCGAGATACTTGGATAGGTGAGTCACATTCTCATCCAAATACGACATTCGAGAGGTTCATGTAATTGCTTGAATGTGTTTGTTTTACAAGTGCATGTGCACTTAGGTGGGAGAACTCATATAGGAAATTATCACTACTGGTTTTGTCTACCCCACAACGGATCACCATTTCGGCGTACAAGGAGCGATCGAGAATGAAGCACTACAGTTACTGAAGAAAGCCGGGTTGTGGCTTTGATGTAAATTTTAATATATGTTGAATTAAGAGTAATGTAAAAACTCTTGAACCATGTAATATATTTGGTTGTGATATATTTTGATGAGTATTGATGCAAGGGCCTGGGCTGCCATTTTTACTCATTTTTTATTCATATGTGGACCCTGGGGTCATTGTAATTGTCGGGATGTGTTTGTACCTGCAGAGCTTCCCCGTACAAAGGAGATCATTCGATTTTAGAGTACGTCAATAATCTCGACATCTCTATATTCCATGGCTGATAGTGCTTTGTCAACCGGACTTCTGCCAAGGCTACAAATTTCAGTCGAGTCCCCTTGCTCGCTTGGTAAATCTGCCATAGCTTGAGAAATTTATTTGCGTAAGAGTAACTCTAACCATTTTGTTTTCTATCGAAACTCTAGTTCAGGTATTAAATGTTTGATATTATATCTATTTATTTTATTGACTAACATATATAATATACACAAAATCAATTTGGAATTCGTTTTTCAAATTAAAATATAATTTTTGATGAGGTAAATTTTTTTAATTCACTCATTCGAAGGAAAAATAATTTTATTGATTCAAACTTGCATAATAAATCAATATAAAGCCTACAAATTGATAATATAGTAACTAGAGTATCTATGCCTCTATTTCTTCAATACTGACGATCATAATCTAATATCTTCAATAGATCGAATCTTTTTTACCTATCTGAATCGTCCTCACACAAATAAAGCGTTGCAATAAAAGGATAAAAAACACCACATCCTAACAAGCCAACGACAAACCAAACGTTGCAATAAGATGATGACAACTCGAAAAACAAGAAAAGACATAAATCCTCCTTGTATGCTTATTGATTCCACACTAAATATAGTTTTATCAAAAATAAATATTATAGGCCAAAGGAGTAAGGTGACATTTGTTTTTTTTTTTGGCTTTTTGTTGAAGGCAAATTGCTTTCAACATTTTGTCTATTTGTTTTTTAACTTTTTCATAACTTATTGTTGAATTTTTTAAAATTTTGATCTAATAGAAAAGACCAAATATTTAGCTTTTCAATTTTTTCTTAACGTTTTTTTTTTATTAAGAAATAACTAGATATTTAAATATGAGAAAATCCTATACCATGATCAAATTAAAACTTTCATGATTCATTTCATGCTAATTAAATGAAAGCATTTAAGTTTTTCTTTAAAAATTTGTTTTCTCAAATTTTTGATAAAAATCAAAAGATTTCTCAATCATGTGGCATTTGCTTCTTAGGATATAATGTATGATCCTTAAATGATGACAACAAATACTCCTAGTTTGCAAGAACTTGATGTGATCCGGGAGATGTTCGTATATCTATTACGAAGGAAGACAAAACAATGAAGATGTTAGTGTAATGACATTTGGTTCAAGGATCATAAATTGGTCTTAGAATTGGAGCCTATGCGGAAATCAATATCCTTTGATCTATGCGTAAGATCCTAAATTGGTCATTTTATCCCTTTAGACCGAGGGTGGGCAAAAACCTAAAAATTGAACCTAATCGGTAAAACTAAACGAAAAGTCTAATCAAAAATAGGTTAACCGAATCAATCGACATTGGGTTTTGCTTTTATGCCACTTTCGCTTTTGGCTTAGGTTTAGGTTTATAAATACAAAAATCGTGGTTTTGGTTAGCCAACCGAAAAATTAAAAAAATACAAATACTATACTAAAATTATAAAATATAATGTATATAATATATATTATAAAAATAAATTTTTATATAGGTCAACATTGTAGTATCATTTAAATTTCATATATATATATATATATATGGAAATAATAAGATATTGGATATTTTATCAATATAATTCCACTTTAATATTCATAGTTTTTTAAATTTTATAAATGAATTATTATAATAATTTTTTTCGTTGACGAGTAACATTAATATTTTGATATAATGTTTGCTTTTAAAATCAGAGGGAAGACATTTTGCATTTCATGATTATATACTTATATTAGTAGTATATAACAATATATAATATACACACTCTTTCACCTATCTAATCTCGTCAAACCAAAGCATATAGGTTGTAATTATTTTGGAAGTAGTTTTTTTTTTTATTGAAGTTGTTAAAACATGTGTGTGGATCCCGCATTTTTGGCTATTATGTGTTTCCCACTAAAAAGGCGAGACTCGTTTTTATATTTTGAAAACCATTTTTTTTAAAAACATTTTGGAGTCGTCATTTTTTTTTGTTTTATTTTAAAAGGGAAAACAAAATAAGAAATAAAAACTCTAAATGTGACTCCTGATAAGAAAAGGCATGTCTGGGAGAACCGAGTCTAGGTTCGAGGGTCAAGTTACTTATCAGGAAAGTACGATGGAAGCGTAACATCTCTCTAAGCCCCTAAAGCCTGCCCTAATAAACAATTGTTGAAAATATTGTTTTTGACTAATCTATCAATGGATACCAAATACAAGTAATAACAATACAATAACACACCAAACATATATAAATAAATAAACAGATAAACAAATAAATGAATAAGCCGTAAGTTAGATGAGAAAATGTGTACATGAGTGGCATATCCGTGCTACCCGTAATAATTTCAAATTATATCTTAGTAGTTTATTACATGTTTAGGATATAATATAAGTAAAAGTTGCATTTTCGGAAATTTAAGAGTCAAGATTAAAATGGTAATTTGTAAAATAAGGACCTAAAGGTCATAATACAAGAAGATGATATGCTATTGTAAGAATTTAGATAAGTTGATGTGTAAATGGAATAAAATTGAGGGACTAAAATGCAAAGGGAAAATTGGGTCCAAAAGAGAATAAGGCCAAACATGGCCTTATGATAAGAGCAAATATCCTACTTTCGCTTCGGGAGTGCTAGGTTTACAGGAGGAGAAGAGAGAAGATTATCATCTTTTTGTGCAATCCATTGTTTTGGTTCAAGTAAGAAGAGGAAGAAAAGGAAGCCAGGAGGAGATTACAAGAAGATTAAGGTCAGAATATCTATTTTTTGTATGAAATTTTGACTGAACTCATGTTTGGAAATACTTGCTTAAGTTGGTTAGGAAAAACTCTAACTCTTTCAATACACATGTATTTTTGCTGGTTTAAGTTAGTTTTGTAGTTTTGTTTCAAAATGGTTTGATTTAGTTAAAGGATTTCCGATGAAAATGGCTAAAATTGGCCATTTTTTTTTTCTCGTCGATTTCTATGCCTAGCGTAGGTGTGCACGCCAGTGTAGAGCTCGCCAGCCGAGAGGTCCCTACGCCCAAAGGACCCGAGACCCCTTCCGGGAAGTTTCTACTACGCCTAGGCGAACCTTTACGCCTAGGCCAAGCTACGCTTCGCTTTGCTCTTCTTCGACACTCTAGAATCCATATTTCTTTGTTGACTTCCAATGGAAGTGATATTTAGCATAAAATCGATTAATCGATGATCCTAACAAGTGAATGAAAGGGTCCGTACAAGCATAAAAGTTATATTAAAAATGCTCTATACCTCGCCGAGGCGGCTTCTCGCCATGCATTGCCGCCTCATTTTCTAATGTCTTAAGAACAATATAACAAGCTTCCAAGAATAGATATAATCGGTATGTCATTTCTGAGACCGTGATAATAATGAATAGCACGCCTGCTCAAAGGCAACGACACTGCATCGCGCTACGACACCTTTGTTATGTGGGCATGCACATCTCTATTCAATGTGATGACACCCGCTAAAGGCTACTAAGACTCTTATCATACGGGCAGCACGTCTCGTTCAGCGCGACGACACTCCCGCATCGCGGCTATGGCACCTTGTTACGTGGGCGTGCACGTCTCGCTCACATCGTACCTACCTTCTCGAAAGTACTCCATTTTAATACACTCAAAATTATACCATGACAGTTTTATATCATGTTTAGGGTATAATAAAAGTAAGTTTATATTTTTTCGAAATAAAATAATGCTAAGAAAATAAAATAAGCAAAACCCAGAATTAATACAAAAGCCAAGGATAAATTAGTAATTTGTCAATTAAGGACCCAAATGACATGCTAAGAAGCTATAAGATAAAGTGTAAATATGTTAAATTAGAGTTGCATATAAAATGAAATAGTGACTTAAAATGCAAGAATGCAAAAGTGGCTTTGGCCAAACATGGCCTTAACTCAAAAAATGGGATAAGACCAAACAATCGGGTCTTAGTTAGGAAAAAGCTGGGGTATTTCCAGAGAGAAAAGAAGAGAAAGAGAGAAGAGAAGAGAAGAGAAGAAGAAGACAAAGAAGAAAAGAAAAAGCAAAATGCATTTAAATTTGTATTTAACTCAGATTTGAATATTACTTGTTTCTAGAGGTTTAGAATACCCTTTTTGTGTAGAACTTTGCTTGGAATAAATCTTTAAGGTATGAATGTTTGATGGAATGGTTGTTTGGTTTGGTTGTGGTCCTCAATGGAGGAAAAATTTGCATAGTGAAAATGTTGGGTTTTAGGAGAGATGTTGTCCGTTTTTTTTTAAACTCATGTTTCTGTTTTGGCCATAACTTGGTCATAACTCATCTAAATTGAGTGATTCAAACTTCTAGATAAACTAGTTTTCTAGGAGAACAAATATCCTTGAAATAGGTGTATACAAATTTGAATCCCATTGGAGCCAGAAATTCATCAAAGTGAAGCTCTATTTTCAGGTCAATTTTGGTTCAGTTTTGATACAGTTTTGGGTTTTGGAATAGTTTTGGGTTTCGCAGTTTTGGTATTTAGGCCATAAGTTAAGTTTCACTCATCCAAATTGAGTAATTCAAATTCTCTGTACTAGGACTTGGGAGAACAAATCTCCTCGAAATAAGTATCCAAATTTGGAACCCATCGACTCCAAAAATTGGCCAAAGTAAGGGAACAATTTATCCCCGAAATCTATCTCATAACAAATTCTCGAACCGAGTAATTCCTATGAGCGAAATCATAACTTGAGTTATATTGGTCCAAATGATGTTATTCAAATTTTTGTACAAACTAGACATCTGGGAGAACAAATTTCATGAAGAAATTATGGTCAAACTATGTCTCTAACAATCCCATAAAATTTTCAAATATAGGACACAATTTCATATTATGTTCTTGGAAATTGTCCAAGAGTAGTTCGGAATGTTTATACCATATCTCCCAAATTAAAGGTACAAATCACATGATGTTTGAACCGTAAGAAACTTAAGACATAGGGGTATATTGAGTTAGAAGATCACTTTTCTAACAACCTGCGATAAAAAGTCAAAATTGTAAATAAAATGGACTTGGAAACCGCTCAAACTGTTTCAAGCATAATTGGTTATGAAATCAAATTTATAAAGGTTATATAAAATGTATTGTTATATGAAATAACGTATCATAGTAAGATGACTTCATGATAACATGTGTTATGAAATCTAAAAGAGAATACACGTATAATGTGAAACCCTGAACCGAATTTTCAAAATGGTAGAACTAAGAAAATTCTGCTAAAATCTAGATTTTTTCTAGATCTCTGATGACTAAATAGACTTCACCATAATCGCCTCAATAAATCTAATTTACCGCTGGAATTTCACGCTCTTCGAGGCACCGAGGAGTGACGCCGTGACATGTGAAGGTGTCGAGCGGCTTACATCGACGCATGTCAAGTTTCGCAGCGTATCAAACAATGAGCTCAAGCATTGGCTATAGGTGACATGTGATCTCACATGTCATCGAGGGAAATCCGCGGCAGACGGGCAAGAGGATAAGGGAATCCGCAAGAGCCAACGGTAAATCGACATGTGGCAAGTGAGCGACAAGCCTAGCCCATCTCGACCAAGTAAAATGATAGGAGAAAGAAAAAGGTTATAACAGAAAGAGAAGAAAAAAAAGAGAGTTTGTAGAGAGAGACTCACCTTCTCTCTAAATTTCCTCGACGACTGACTACTTGCTGCGAGTAAGAGGAAGAGTTCAACCACTAGCATACATTTCAGATGAGACCGGGCGGCTGCAGAGTTTTTACAAAACTCCAAGAGGTGGTTTTCTCCTACTCGTTTAACTTCGCTTAAGGGACATTCAATGGTAAGTACAGCGAGGCCGCAGTACATGTGAACTCGTTCCAAGACTTCGACAAGTTAGAGATTCCGGGATCAAGCCACAAGGGACAACCGGATCGATTGGGACTAAGTGATCAGTTCTGTGTGCCCTTAGGTGTTGAAAGTTAAAATGAATAACGTGTTGGTTATTCCGCTACGAGTAGGAATGTTTGAATAGCCAACCATGGGAAGCTGCCATGGCTGTAGTACATTAACCGGATTTTAGAACTTGTTTTTGGGTAGAAATAAAGGGATTTTGCAGTGAGTCCTTCGTAAATCAGATTCAAACAAATAATCCTGACGTTGGTGCTTTTGAATTTCTCAAATCGAACTCCTAAGAGCCTGCTATGGTCCGCTTACTCCCAGCAAACTTCCAATGGAAGGGTTATCTCAAAGAACAATCGACCAGATGGGTCTGTAAATTTCACTTCTAGACGGGTTCACCCACTCACGGGTTCACCTGACGGGTTCCATCCCATTAGATCACGCAGATGACCTCCAACTTCTAAGGTCATAACTTCTTCGGGTCCAACTCCGATTCGAAAGTGT
Source organism: Tetrastigma voinierianum (assembly GCA_016808115.1). Taxonomy (NCBI): domain Eukaryota; kingdom Viridiplantae; phylum Streptophyta; class Magnoliopsida; order Vitales; family Vitaceae; genus Tetrastigma; species Tetrastigma voinierianum. The sequence continues at coordinate 576,702 of JAEQBH010000523.1, forward strand.
TCTCGACTTGGCGGAAAGCCCATGAGTCAATATTTCAGCCATGTCCCTCGTGGAGGACATCAGCAATCATGCCTGCTAGTGTCTACGGCTAGTGCTGGTCGTGCAGGCTAGCGTAGGGCTCGCTTTATTCATGTGTGACCTCAAACTTTGAAAGGTCATAACTTCTTCGTCCGAATTCCATTTCGGGTGTTCTTAGACTCTATGGAAAGCCCATTGAGTCAAGATTCCATTCGTATTCCTATGGAGGCATTGGGTATTGAGCCGGGCTGAGAGGGCTCCTGCAAGTAAGGTAGGGTCAGTCCGCAGGATTGTTTGAAATACGTATGACTCCCAACTTCTGAAGGCCATAACTTCTTCAGTCCGAACTCCGTTTTGGTGTGTTCTTGACTCTATGGAAAGACCATCGAGTCAAGATTGCGCCATGTTCCCGTGGAGGACATCGCCAATCTGCAGGTTAGTGCCGCCGCTTAGGGTTGTGTGTTATGGCTTGTGAATAACATGCGCCGCGGAATATGACATGTTAATGTATGTTGTACGATGTATCATCAGGGGTTCTAATCCGGCCGTCTGATCGCCAGTCTGCCGTCGTCGGTTTACAGTTCGCTGACCGCCAACGACGCCAATAAAATTTAACGAAGGTTCGCCGACCACCCACGCTTATACCTGACGCACCGACGCCAAGCGACCATCGAACGAGCCAGGAGAGATGACCAGCGCGTGACAAAGCCTAGAATGGCGCCCGACGGCCCAGAGGCGGCCCGACTGCCCAGAGTAGGGGCCCGATGGCCCAGAGTGGCGGTCCACAGCCCGTGAGGACCCGGCCTACCGCGCCCCCCGCCCCCCCTTCCTCCTCTCCACTCCCCCAACCCCTTCCACCCCGCCCCTCCCTCCCCCCAATCCATTATATATGACCGTCAATTTCCTCCCTCTTTCAGAATCTGGTCACATGACCGCCAGACACCTTTTCTTTTTTTTTCCCTTATTTTTTTCTCTATAAATACACCACATATTCTCTTAATTTTTCATCAACTATCTCTTAATTTTTCACTCTCTCCAAATTCACTTCATTTTCACAATTTGCTCTCATATTCTTTAATACTTCATTTTTTTCAATTTGTTTCATATTACATGATATTATCGTGGTGCAAACTGCTACTGGGTGACTAATAGTTCGTATTTTAGAAGAATTTCGCTTCGATCTTCCAAATTGAGTAATATTTCTCCACCTCTAATTTTTCTTATTTGTTTCATTTTATTTTGGATTCATTATTTTATTTTTTTTTAGTATAATATTTTATTAATAATTTTAATATGGATAGTGCATGTGCATCTTCTTCTAGTCCATGTACACTATTACAAAAACTTAGTTCAATATATGGAATTTTTTTATATAATAGAAATAATTTTAGAAAATAATAAAAAGAAATAAAAGCAAAATGTAAAATTAGAAAGCAAACTTAGTGGTGGATCAAATTCAGTAATAGTCATTTAAAAAGACACAATGAACAATGTAAAATTAAGAATAATGTAGATATTAGAAATTATATACAATTAGGTAAAGATGAATGTGAAATTTAAACACATTTTCTTACGATTTAAATTGTCGTAAAGGAACGGGTTGATTACATAACAAGTTCTAACAACCCTTTAATATGATGGAAATCGATGATTATTCGTAAACAATTCAAACATCAATAATCCTCAATTCAAAGGTCAGTCCGGAATATCGTTAAAAGAGATATTATGAAAAATTTCAAACGTAACGAGAAAATTTAAAACAATATTTTAAAAATTTTGAAGGAAAAATTTGCTTAACATCTGATATTTCACACATTTAATCTATTAGAGGCTTTTATGTATTAACGCCATTATATATGTGATAATTAAATTGATGTTAAATAAAAGAATAATTTCATTTAAAACAATAAATACTCCACATAATGGTACAAATATCAACTCTTTAATAAATGATGAAATTATAGATTTAGGTATTCATGATAAAATATTTACAATAACATTAGATAATGCTTCAACACAATGTAAAGAATACAAAGATTAAAAAGATTTTGGCAAATAACCATGATCATGCAAAATTATTTCACGCACGTTGTTGTGCACATATTTTAAATTTGATTGTAAAAGATGGATTAAAAATGTTGATAGCACATTAGAAAATTAGAGACATTGCATATAATATTAATTGTTCTCTAACTAAACATGAATTATTTTTTGATTGTTGCAAATTGTAAATATGAAAAGAAAAAATATAAGCTTAGACATACCAACTAGATGGAATTCTACTTAAGGCTTTTACAAATATTACAAAATATAAAAAGTAGTACAATTATACTTAAATGCAATTATCTAAGAATAATAATAATGATGTAGATGTCGAGTATATTAAATGATTATGATTAAGACATCATGGACTCCTTCACGAGATCTTTTGAAAATTTTGATACTAACAAATATTTCAGAAGGTGTATTATCCAACTTCACACGTCATTATGCAAATAACTAGTATTTATATGGTACTTCAAAATTATTTAAGTTATGAAATTTTTTAATGATACATTTCAGAATGATAGAAAAATTAAAATATCGGGGGAGAAATACTTTAATTTATTATATTGGTTTAATTGTGGACCCTAGATTAAAATTTGATGCTTTAGATGAATGGTTGTCAGTTATTTACAATACGAAGATCAAATAAAAATTGAAGAAATTAAAATGAAGTAAATTGCTATTATATATTTTATATAATATTTATAAAGAAAAAATATGGTATTAATATTAGTTTGATAAAATCATCATCCACGACAAGCCTCCTCATATCTTTTATAAAAGCACTTTAGAAATGTTCAAAAGTAGAAAAAAGACAACAACTAGCTTCTCCAAATACAACAGACATATGATAGATATCTTAATTAGAACAATCTCATTTGAAGATAATTGAAGATTTTATATTTAATGGTGGAAAACAATAAATTAAATAATTCCTGTTATCTATTATTGCACGTGATGTATTAACCGTGCCTGTGAGTACAGTCGCATCGGAAGCTGCTTTTAGTGCAGGTGGAAGAGTGGTTAGCAAAAAGAGATGTAATTTGTCACCTCAAGCAATCGAAGCAGTAGTATGTTTAAAAGATTGGAGTTTAGCGGACAAGAGATTGTATGATCATGTTCGAGAAGCTGAACTAGTGGTCAAAACGTAGAACTTAAGAATATCAAGACATGGAATGGATCAAAAGATAGTTCCCCGTCACCGTAAAAAATAATGATTAAAATATTTTATTGGAAATGTATATTGTATTTTATTTTCTTATGGTCAGAAAAGTATTGAATGATCAATAACAAGAGCGCCAACCCAATGAATTTACTATTTAGAATGACAGAACTCATATTATTTCTAAATGTAATTATATTTTGATTACTAAAATTTTAAATGATGTATTTTATTTTGAATTGCTTTATTTACTTTTATTTAACTCAATAATTAAATAAAAAACCTATGTGGGAGGGTCGGGCTTAAAGTGGCTTTGGCGCTAGACGGCCTCCGGGCGGCCTCCAGCAACCAAGCCAGCGGTCTAAACCAAGCCCGCGGGCCTCGGCGGCCTCTCACGGGCTTCTGACCGGCCCATGGCTGGCCTGGCTGCTTTGGCGCCTGGTGCTCCCACGACATTCGCTCACCCCACCGGCCGGCCGGGCCTAAAATGAAGCCCACGGCCGAGCCCGCCCCTTTAACCCGCTCACAAAGCCAGGGCTTCTCGGCCCCGACCGCCTAGCCCATCGGCCGAGCCGCCCAAAGCGGCCTCGTGCCCCGCCTTTTGCATCACTATGTATTAACACGCTATGCATTTATGAGAATTATATGTATCAATTATAATTATCCATGGTATGTTGATGTTGCTCGTTAATATATACATGCATGCTTGATATATTAACATGAATTATTGTGAAAATGGCATAATGCATTTCATATGCACCAGGGCAACCTAGAAAATTAGGTGTGAGTGCATGGCATGAAAGAAAAGAAAAATGGAAATGTCATGGAAAGGAATTTCAAGGAAGATTTTCCAGCACCGGGCTGATGCGGGTCCAACAACCATCTCGTACGCCGACCTACGACTGCTTTTAAAATGATCCAAAGAATTCGTCTTGAGGGTAGTCCAATATATTTACCGAAACTCGATAGTGTGTTTTCGAGAACAAAAACCTTTGTTTTGAAAACTGGATATTTTCTCACTCTTGGCTTAAGCCTGCGTGAGGAGCCGCGAGGGCCTCGAGACAGGAGGCGGTCACATTCTCATCCATATCACGTAGACATTCGAGTAGAACATATATGTTTTGCTTAAATGTTTGGTGTACACATGCACTTAGGTCAGGAGTAACCCACGTAGGATAATTCCATTATCGGGCACATTGTTCACTCCGCCGAGGAATATTATTTCGTGCACAGGAGGTCTGTGAAGACTACGGGCCATTAGAGGCCGCTTGAGAAGAAAGTCGATATGTGGCTTGATTACATTTTTGTAAAACATGTATGAATTGTTACAAATTGAAGCATGTCAGATTAAGAGGATGTATTAACTCTGAACTATGGTAATATAGTTGATATTTTTAGTGAGTATGATGTATGGGCCAATGTGACCATTTTACTACGTGCGGGTCTCATGCTATGAGACAACAAAGTTTTTCATGGTCACGTTGTCAACCTGACCTACTGCTGAGGCGGTCACATATAATTTTTATATGAAAAGTACGCTAAATGTTTATAAGATTATGTGCCAATTCAAATCTACTTGCTCGAAGGCCACATATACTTGTTATATGAAAAGTACAATAAATGTTTATAAGAGATTATTTGATAATGAATATCTCATAAGTATACATGATATCGCAGTTATTCATGTATATGAGATATATTTTCCGACACCGGTTGATTGTTGAGAAACATAATAAACCGATTACCCGCTTATGATCCGATAATGCGATAGTAGGCATGCCTATAGGCTACGCTATCGCAAAGATACGCTTTATGTATATCGTTCTCGCTTCGGTCGGCGACATATATCTTGCTCGATCATTATAAAGAATTTCAAGCCATACGATAGAAATCACTGCCTCATTCAAAGGATAGTATCTTGGGTACATACAGTTCCGCTCCCAGATCTACTTCTAAGGTATATGTGCATGAAACATAAAAACAAATGAGACAAGCATTACGTGAAATGATTTGAATATGATAAAATGACATTATATGACATAATGGTAAGATAAAGACTACTATGTGACTTACAAGTATATCGTGACAAGAACAAGAAACGAATGTATATGAACAATGAGGCAATATGAAGTATGGGAGGGGCATGTGTAAATTACATTTATGAAATATGCTTAAGCATGGGTATAAGTATATGATGTGTAAAACCCGGGAAAATTAGAAATTTTCAAAAATGGCAAAATGATAATAATAATAATAAATTGCTATAATGGTTCAGGAAAGCCTAAAATATTCTCTAGATCCTCTGATGACTAAACGACTATGTCATAAATCTGCCTCGCGAAATCTAGTGAACGGTAAAAATTTCATCGACTCGAGACAACCCTGAGTTTTTTACGAGCTTCCTAATCATGTAGCTACTAATACCAAGAGACAAGATTTACGGTAATCTCGAGTTAGGAAATAACTGGAGTTAAGTTCATTTAAAATGAATTGAACTGAAAATAAATAAATTGTTTTAGGACATAAATGAACCCGAATGGGACATGAACGCGTGGAGCGAAGTGGGCCCCATGTCCAACTTAAACTTAAATGGGACAAAAAAAAAAGGAAAAGGGAAGAAAAAAAAATCACATTTTTTCTCCCCATTTTGTGCAATTTCAGACAATGGGCATGAGGTAGAGAGAGAAATGAGAAAAATTCCTCATTCTCTCTAATGATCTCCATCGAGATTGGGTGGTCTAATCCGCTGAGCCAAGACTTAAAAGTCAAGTACTGGGCCGAGGCAACCTGACATCAAAATCGCACTTTCATTGAAAATTCGGTTTTAAGTCTGAGAGGCCATGGGTTTTGAGCTTCCGTTTTCTGGTTTCCTTGTCAGCCTCCAAGAGGTAGGAACCTTCCTACTCCTACGCTTTATTTTCCATCCAAGAGTCGCTTTTGTCTTGCTGAGCCTTAAGGGCTGCTCGATGGCGTTTGTGAGAAACTGCAAAACGATTTTTATGGGTTATCGCTCATGAGCTCCAACTTCGACACATAACTTTCTCTGCCTTCGAACTCCGATTCAAAGGTTTGGAGATGAAGTTCCCTTTGAGTCTAAAATCCATCCGTATATAACTTAATGCAATTTGAACTCATATTATGTCAGAAAATGATGAAAAACAAGACGCCCTCAGCCGTTGGCGCATAAGTAATCGTTCATACGAGGCCTCCAACTCGGGACAACCATAACTTTCTCGGGCCCAACTTCGATTCGTGTTCTTCAACTCTACGAAAGCCCTTGAGTCCCGACCGCCATATGGCTATGAATGGCATTCGTGCCCACATTTTTTGAAATTTAATCAGAAAGCATCAAGTTTGCAAATTGCTCATGGCGATGACGTGTGGTCTAATACATTGAAATCGTGTATGTCAGTCAGTGATTATATGCATGTTGATATAATTATCCGCTTATACGGTGAAATGCATGAGTTTTTGTATGATCGAGGCCATCAGATGGCTCGTCAGGCTACTGCGACTCGACATGTCAAGCAATTAGGCCTGAGGTTAAATTATGTCAGTACTCGAGTGGTAATGACTTATGATGTCAATGTATGCGTGAAGGATCCCGACCGATTAACTCTACGAACCCGAGACTCTCCCAAGACTCCAATGGATATAGAAACTTTCCTAAAAACGCCAATAAAATCCATGGAGCGAACCCTTTACAATCCTTAACATAATTCTTTAGAAAATACGCTGCTTAGGATAAATTTTTTTGTTTTCTTTCTTTCCTTCTGTTTTCAAACACCGATTTTTTCAAAAAACTGTCGTAGTTTCTTCTGTTCTTCTGACTTTCTTCCCAAATTTACAAACCCGCGAAAAACATTTAAAACACTTCTAATCTTTCCATCCTCAACTTCCCAACTTCCGCTTAGACTCCTCGTCTACAACTAAATCAAACACAATATATACATATATACATTTATTTATTTCAATCATCAAACATTTGAAACTTCTTCAATCCATGACGATTTTACCAAAAGATCGGGCTCGAGCCGACTTAAGCCGACCGCCTACGCACTCCTCGGGTCCACCGGGAGGATCAAAGCCCACGTGAGTTCCTTTTCAACTTTATACATATACATATATCCCTAACAAAATATTCAACATATGGTATGGAAAAATTATATATACAATGAAATCACAGTGTTGCCCTTGATGGCTCGACCACCGCACCGGGGACGCCACCGCACCTATCTCAGTCCTCGAAAATGTTTTGAAACATAGGAAAAGAATTGAGCCTAAGCTTGTTCTAAATGAAACAGACATTTTCATTAAAATAATACTTTGATATACCAAAATAATACATACTTATACAATTAAATCCATTTATACCTTAAATATTTATGCTCTTAAACTTTCTTTCAATAAATACTTATGCATTTAAATCCATTTATGCTTGGTGAACATTTGGTACCGTAAACTTTCTTTCTTTATTTCTTTCTTTCTTTCTTTCTTCTTTTCTTTCTTCTGATGCAACTCAGCAGAATAAACACACCGAACGCTTCGGCATCGACTATGAGGGATACCACATTCCGGGGCCATAACCACTACGCCGCGGAGAAACTCACGCTGCGACAGGTTCCATTTCATAAAGACTTTATCACGTAAGGATATTACTCTAGACACTCATTTCCTCAGTTAGTAACCTATAACTTATCTCTAAATCCTTACACGCTTAAAGTACTGTCGATATCATCATAATATAAGGGGTTTAGAAAACTACCAGTATTTCTTCAAAATACATTTATAAATACATTTAAATCCTTTACTTTATCATTAAACACATATGCATTCTTTAAACATTTTTAAACTTTCATAATACCTTAACATATGCATACATATTTAATACATATAAATATAGGCATTGATGCAAGATAAAACAATGCAAGATAAAACATTTCCATATGCCTTAACATTTACATAAAATTTACATTAAACTTTCAGTTTAACATTAAAACCATGCACTTTTAAAAACTTCGATTACCGAAATACTCGTTTTATTTCGCGGAGTTCGCGCTTCGATCAGCTTGCTTCCGTTGAGTTCAGTTCGTCAGATAGTCCTTTTCACCTTTCAAGAAAATCACAATTACACATTAACCATAATTTCCATTTTAATCCACCATAAACACTCATTCCCTATATTCTTATTCCTCTAGGAATCTATTTTACTTAAGGTGGAATCGATCAATCGGATCATCAATTAAAGTTATGGCATTTCATACTTGACTAGTCATTTCTGGAATTTTCTAGTGACAGTTTGTATTACTCATTTTCCGAGGTCTTGACTTCATATTTTGACACTATGTCCTTATACTCATTTAAAGCTAAGGTGCTAAGGGTTCTATTCAATTGGAATTACCCAATTCGAATACTTAGAAACTCACTTCTACGTCAAATAACCGGGCTAATCTATGTTAAGCTGAGCCAAAATTTGGCTTGCACATGGTCCTACTTTGGTGAATATTTAGGCTACTTAGGATCAGAATTGGCAATACCTTCTTCTTAAGTTTTGTTCTCCCTTCAAGTCTATTTTGTAGCCACTTAAATCACTCAAATCGGATCAAGTGGAGCAATTTATGGCGAAATACGAAACTGGTGAAAGCGAGAAAGCAGGGCGTTTCCTGTCTGAGGCTTGCTGCCCAAAATTGGCCAAAAATGTGTTTATAGCCGTTTTCTTTCTCCCTAAACACTTAAATCTGATGCATTATACCCATTTCAACATAACACACACAATTCACTATCAAGCCCTAACCTTACTCATGATTTTGTCAAACCTAACCCTAAACTATAAACTTCAGTTGATATTAAATTCATGCCATTAAACCTTAAATACCATCAATTTAACATCCATGCAGAATTTAAGACATTAAACATGGAAAACATCAAACCTAGCTTTTCACATGTGAAAACTTCTTGTTTCTTGAGTTTTCTTTTTGGCTCCCTCTCCTTGATTACCACTTGAAGATCCTTGAAAGCTTGGACGAGGAGAAAAATCACATCTCATACCTTTGCCCTTCACTTTTCTTCTTTGCTTCTCCTTTCTCTCCTTTCTTTTCTCTCTTTTCTTACTCGCTCTCCCTCACAGGGTTCTCCTCCTTTTTTAGGCCAACTTAATTTCTTAACTTTAGATTTGCTTCACACTTGACAAAGTGCCCTTTCACACTTGCGAAATTACCCTTGAACCAAGAAGCTCATTGGTCCGTTAATGAATCAAGTCCATTAGCCTATTATTTTATTCATAACTTAGTCATTAGAAGAAGGTTTTAATTGGCTCTCCACTGAAAATATCTCCCCTTATAGCGGATTTTATCTCGGTTTCACCTTATCTTTGCTTTTATCTGGAATTAAATGTCAAAAATATTCTATAGTCGTCTAAACTTCAAATTGACCATGAAATATTCTAATTAAATCCTTCACATTGGATTCAGGCTCTGAAATCATCGAAATCAGTTTAAAATCATTAAAATGAGTAATCGGACAATAAGCGTATTATTACGGAATTACGTTCGGATCACTGGAAACTATCAAGCGGGACTCAGTTTCACTTTATTTCAGTTTCGTTAGTGGCACATGATATATTACGGACATTTTACGTATTTTATTTAATTTCTGAAGAATTTCACGCGGGCCCCGAATTTTCAGTCCGAAATCACTATTCCTTAAATCTCCCACTATTCCTCTTCTAAATATTAGTTCAAAGTCACTTAAGGCTGAAATTTCTTACAAATTCCTTTGCAAACCCCTCCATTCGGATATAATAAAGAAAACTTATTCCTTAGGAGCATTAGTTACAATTTGAAAATTCCACTTCATGTCCAAATGACGTCAGACATTCTAAATTCCTAATCACATACGTTTCTATCATTGGACCTCTAATCAGTTCAAAAACTACTATTATAACATTCAATCAGGTTGGGGTTTTACAATGCGTGTATTGATATGTTGGCATGAATCATGTGAATTAATTGGAATTTATGTGTTCATTGATATAACTTTCCAATTGATGCATGGGTTGGAATGCATGAGTAGGCATGTACATATAGCACTCATATATATGTAGCATGGTGATAGGCAATGGCATATTGCATTGCATTTATGCGCAAGTACATCGCATGAAATGGGTGTGAGTGCATGGGAAAATCAGTATTGTGTTTGGTGTTGATGTTGGTTTCGGTCTAGGGACAAAGTATTAAAAGGTCGCATGAATGATCGGAGGTTGCCTAACATGGCTTTTGAACAAAGCGGTTTTATCGGAATTATGTCGATAGAATTATATCGGAGGGTTGTCAGTAAATTTTGATATCAAAAGATTGTCGATGAGTTTTTAAACAAAAAATCTTTTGTTTGAAAACAGTTCTTCATACATGGCATATTGCATGTTCAGGAGAAGTCGAGTGAGGGACTTGTTCTGAGATCATGAGGAGTAGCTCTCATTCATGTCATGTAAGATTCCGTTCTAGGATTGACATAATCATTGATTGGAATGTGGCATGGCGCGACCATTGCGTGCGCGTGGGTGGAAGTAGCGCGCAGGATTTTCCAGCTCTCTTGGGCATTGCTTGCAGTCGTGGGACCCCCCTTTCAGGTACAAGGGATGTGCAGGGAGATGACGCTCACTAAAGACCGATAATGAGAAGAAAGTCGGATTGTGGCTTTAATTTATATTTTGTAAAACATGTATTAGAATTCTTAATTTTGATATATGTTTTATATAAGAGTAGTGTAAATTTAAACTCTTATGGACTATGGTTCTATAGTCATGTGCTTATATATTTGAGTATGGATAAATGGGTCCTATGTGGCCATTTTTACTCGTATGTGGACTCGGTGTGGTCGTTGTATAATATTGGGACATGTTGCTATGTAATTGCACATGTTGTATTTTGAGTGAGCTCCGTTACAAAGGGGCTTCTGCCCGATTTTCGTAGGTCCCAGGAAAATGGGACTCAATGGTGTGGTGTCGGGTTACCCGACATCCACGATTTTTCCACGAGTTGACTAGTTGTCAACAGACCCCCGAGATTTGGGGTGTCACATGATGTGTTAAATGTATATGCATGTGTCTAAAGTGTGATGATTCTTATTAGGGGTCGTCCACGAGTATTTATTCCCATTAAACTATAAGTTTAGCATGGGTGTTTCATCCGTGTAGGTACAAAATAAGGAACTAGAAACCCGGACAATCCGCATCAACAACAAAGGTCAACACAATACTAGGTAATCTCTGAAAACCTCTATGGTCCATTTTGTATATGTATTTGTTTTTGTAAACAATGTAAAGTTTTTATATGTTGAACACTCCCATTTATAGAGTTTGAATATATTTTGTAATCAACTGCTATAGAATATATTTCAAGTTAAATGTTTAACAATATATGAATAAACAAGTTTATAGTAAAAAAAAAAAAAAAAAAGTAACACACTCACTTGACACCAGGGTGCCGAGTTAGGGGCGTCACACCTATTGTGCTGCATCCCTCTCATTCATTGTTACTAGTCTATACAAGCAAACATTTATATGATAAGAATTTGAATAATGAACAAGAAGAAAGCTTCGGAAAAGAGCTTGGGTATAAATTAATGGATTGAACCTAAATAAGTTGGGTATAAATTAATAGCTTGGGTCTAATTACATTAAACTTAATTTAATGGGTCCTACTAAATATGTTAGACCTTATTTAATAGACTAGGCCTAATAGATAGAGAAATTCTATTTACACCCCAAGAATTTCTCTATACACCCCATTAAGTAAGTGCAAAAAATGGGTGTATGATATAGGGGTGTATAGAGAAATTCTTGGGGTGTAAATAGAATTTCTCTAATAGATAGGCAAAGTCTTCGGAAAAGAGCAAAGAAATTGTTAGGATAATAGTAATAATAATAATAAATAAATAAAAATTCCTAGAATGGTCAATCGAATATAACCCACGTCCCAATTTGTCTCTCTTTGATCAACTTGCTAGCTTATTCCGAATATGGAAACAATAACCCTTTATTAGTGATAGGGTTTAAAAAATGGGCTCTACGAGGCCGCGCGCGAAGCCTATAAGCGCCAGCCTAGCATGGGCCCCTCCATATTAGCCAGAAGCGAGTCCAACTGCGGGCTAGAGTACAATCCACGGATAAATTGAAGGTTCGTGCGGCCAAATCAATCCCATATTCTTTCAATACAGAAAATAGAGTATTCCTTAAACGATATTTCACCGATTCAACCAAATCTTGCCAATAAGGAAGGGAAAATAATATGTGAGATCATGCCGGTTAAGTTCCCCCGATAAGGAAGGAGGATTATCTCAGCGAAGCGGTCCTTCTATATCGTATGCGAATCAGATACGGACTAAAATAAGAAATATCCCATCCAATGGGAAGGACTCCTAATTACCATCCAACTGGCTGAACATCTACTATAAATATAAGACCACCCATCGGTGAAAGGTACGCCAATTCTAACGCATACACTCGCCCTCTAAGCAGCCTCTCTTTTCTCTCAAAAGAAACTGACTTAGGCATCGGAGCGGCCGCGGGCCACCGGCCTCGCCGACCTTCTTCTTTGTTTTGCGGAGGAGTGCTGTCGGGCCTGCGGATCAACAGCGGCTTTGCAGTCACTGCCTCGGCCGGACGATCCAGGACCTTTGCATCTTGGCCCGGGAGACCTGTCCGGGTCCGGCCCGGCGGCCCTCACATGCTCCAGCCCAGTTCAGGTTGAAAAAGGCATCATCGGTTAGGCGCGGGTGCAGTAGGAGCAGCAGGTTCTGTACAAATCCTCTTTGATTTCTCGATTCACGTGGTATCAACTTCCGGAACACAAGCGGGAAGCTGCGCTTGATCCGTCGAGGATCACGGGATCCACCGAGCGTGCGGATAAAGCGGTTATCTGGGACAATGGAAGCAATGCGACCGACACAGCGAAGTGGAAGCGCCGTCTCGTCAATCCAGCGCTGATGAAGAATTAGAGCAACTTGCTGAGCCGATTTACCCAGCATCCACGGGAGGCACGACAGACCTAGGAAGGTCATAACATTCTCTCCCACGAAGGGCGACCTGATCCGCGGCGCTCCTCAGTGCGGCGGCGAGAGTCCGGCCCCTTGAGAGGGCACGGACCCGCAGTGCTTGTGAGGAAGAAAACGAAGTAATGCCCGGAGGACGTGCCGGGAACGAAGAACCACACCATCCCCCACCTGGGACGGAAGAGCAATCATGGGAGCAGAGGTTTAGGAGTCTTCAACAGGAGCTCGGCCGAGTGAAGGAGGTGGTTAAGGGACGCGCCCCGGACACTATGGATACTTTGGTACAACAGACTGAATCACCCTTCAAAGTCGAGGTGTTACGCTATCCGCTCCCAGCAAAATTCAGAATGCCTGGTGGAAAGCTTTTTCGATGGAGCGAAGATCCGAGGTCGACCATCTCAATACTTCTGAGAATCAAATGGAGTTGCATGGGTATCGAGACCTGTACGGTCGCAGGGCTACGCCACTGCGAAAGGCCCGGTAGCTGGTTTAATAGAATTCCCCTTTCATCGATTTCTTCATTGGAGAACTATCCATTGCGTTAAATGCTCCACAGCCGTGGTCGGGACGTCTGAGGAAGCCGAGTTACCATCGCGGCTGGTCAGCGGGGCTCGTAGGAAGCACGAAGTCATACGTACAAGATTCAACGCCGAGGTCCACTGAAGATAGGCGTGCACGATGAAAAAGTCGCCATCCACGGCATTCATTGCGGGATTAGGGGTGCAATCGAAGGATCTTATGTTTTCCATCTCGAAGAACCCCAGAAGCAAGCATAAGCTAGAGGTACTCGCCAAAGAAGTGGAGAAATATATAAACAGTGAGGAGGCTCTCATATCAAGAGGAGAGTTCTTCCACAGTAAGAAAGGAAGAGCACGGCGGACAAACGGCGGGGCGAGCCACTAAAGACAAGACTGACCGGGAAAAATCCCGAGCAAAGGCGACGATCCCTTAAAAGGCGGGGAATCACCGGGGCCGTCTGGGCCCTCCACAATCTGAAGGACGACGACGGTACTCGCCTCAACGCTTCACGCCCCTAACCGCCCGGTGTCCGCCGGGTCTGCATGAAGTAAAGCGGGCGAGTTCACGAGATGGCGGCTCGGATGAAATCGGACCCACACCACGAGAACTGACACGAATATTGCAAAATTCGGCCAGGGATTATGGGTATCGTACGAGACCGATTGTATACAGCCAAGAGAGAAATAGAATGCTTGCCTGGCAGCGGACACCTGCGACCACCTCAGGGAGATCAAGCCCGAGATCAAGCCCGGAATCAGGCCCAAAGTCGGGCGGAGGCTCGGAACCCGGGCTCCGACTCAACAACCGGCCGCCTCGCGAGCGGCGGCTCGGCCTGAAGCCCCGGAGGAATCCACGCGATCTCGGGAGGATTTGCAGGAGGAGGAGAATCTAGTTCGGCTCGGAAGGCCCACTTGCATAGCATCAGATCAGCAGAAACGGGGGAAATACAAGCAGTAACTAAACAGCCACGACTCGACACTACCATCACATTCTCGACTCGGACACGGAGGGATGCGGTCACCCCATGTGACCCATTGGTAATCCGTGATTGTAAGCCAACACAACGGTTCATCGGGTTTTGATTGATAATGGGAGTTCAACTGACATCATCTTCACGGTAGCCTTTGACAAAATGGGCATTAGGAGAGAAAAGCTAGAACCCGTCAACACACATCTACGGGGGTTTCGGGAGAAAAGGTATTACCGTTGGGCTCGATTCAACTGGTGCTCACCCTGGGCGAGCCCCCTTGCCCCGAGCGGCGACCACGGCAGAAATTTCCTTATCGTGAAGCCAGATCGACATAACATGTTGCTAGGTAGACCCTCTCTCAATGCCATAAAAGCCATCCCCTCAGCATATCACATGATAATCAAATTCCCAACCTTACATGGGTGAGGATGAGGTAGAGGAGAGATCGGTAGGTGGCAAGGGAATGCTACTGACCTCCATGAAACAAAGCCGGTCGACAAACGTGAGTGTGAGCGAGCTTGACATGTCGCGACGGGTGCTCCGCCGACCAGAGCCCTAGGAGGAACTAAACTGGCAGGTGTCACTAGGTGGCGACCCACGAACACCTACGCCTACATCGGCTCCCAGGCGACGGAAGACCTCGAAAGTCTCTCAAACGGTTTTTAAAGACGAGAATAGAGAGCGTTTTCGCATGGAAAGCGACGAGACATGGGAGGAATCGACCCTACAATAATCACTCAGAGATTGAACACCAATCCGTCCTTTAAACCCGATCCAGAGCAAAGAAGCGCATGGGGCTTCGGCGCGAGAAGGCGAAAGCCATCGACGGGGAGATAGACAAGCTTCTCGGCGGGAGGCGATTAGAGTAGAATATCCAGGAGTGGTTGGCCTAATGTTGTACTTTCGTCAAAAAAAGCAAATCGCCGGTGGCGACTCTGTATCGATTCTTGACATAAACAGCGTGCCCGAAGGATAGCTTCCCAACGCGAGATCGACCTCATTGTGGAGCCACCGCGAGCGAACTTCAGTTTATGGATGCATTTTAATTTACAATCGGTCCCGGCTATGGACCAGACTGACGAAGGAGCCTCTTTCGTCACGGCTCGGGGAACTTATTGTTATCGTGTGATGCCATTCGGACCTCGAAGCGGGGAGCGACCTACGGAGGATTAGTAAGCGAATGTTCCCGGAAGCGGATAGAGGCGCGACTATGGAGGTATACGTAGACGACATGCTGGTAAAATCCACCGCAGCCAATCTCCACATCGCTCATCTCTCAGAGGCGTTCGGATCCTGGGAATTCTGACATGTTTGAACCCGGTAAATGTGCGGCGTGTCGGTAGGAATTCTGGGCTTCATAGTCAACCACGGGAATTGAGGCAAATCCAGGACAAAATAAAAGGCGGTACTCGTATCTGTCACCGTCGGGAATAAAGGAGGTCCGGTAGCGGCGGGAAGGATCGCGACTTTAAGCCGGTTTGTATCCGGGGCGGTGACAGAGTGCTAGCCATTCTTGAGAATCTGAAGAAGGCCTTCCAGTAGGACGAGAAGTGTGAAGAAGCATTTACAACAAAACATGCAGGTTCTCACCCGTTCTGTGAGTCCGTTAAGAGGAACTCCTCATACATACTTGCGTGTGGACTTCTCAGCGGTAGCGGTGGTGCTCGTCGAGACAAAGAGGCAATCTGACACCACCGTTACTATTAGCCGAGCTACGAGGAGCGGAGTACCCAGGATGGAGAAATTATCTGGCGCGGTAACCACGACTCGGAAACTCGAGTCCACTATTTCAGGCTCATACCATAAAGTCCAATGAATATCAAGGTGGCCGACAAGTATTGCACAAACCGGAAGCCTAGGAAGAAATTTGATGAAGTGGGCCATAGAGCTCGCGAGTTCGACATCAGGTGCGAGCAGCGCCATAAAGGACAAGTCTGGCCGACTTAGTCATGGAATTCACTCCGATAGAACTTGCTCAGACCACTCACGCAAGGGACGACCTCCCGATCTGGAAACTCTCTGTAGACGGAGCCTCAAATGCAAGAGGAAGTGGAGAAGGTCTAATTCTAACCTCTCCAGAAGAGATAGACATTGAATACGTGCTCAGATTTGGATTCCATACATCTAACACTTGAAGCGAAGTATGGGGCGGCATACTTCGAGCCTCGGCCTCGCCCCATTCATTTGGGGTCGATCAGCTGGGGTCTACGATTGACTCGATTGGTGGTCAGACAAATAGAAGACACCTACGAGGCCAAAATGAAAGGATGATCTTATACCTCCAAAGTCCGCGATTTATTAAAGAAATTTGTGTTAGTTCAGGTCGAGCATGTCCACAGGACGAGAGAATTCCCAGACGGGACGCCTTGTGAGTTAGCCACGGCCTCTGGGAGAACCCTCAGCAGGTCGACGCCTGTTGAATACTTGGCGGAACCCTCTATCGATCCTTATAGCATGGTGGTCCTTGGTAGAGTCCCGTCTTGAGCTGGATGGACCCGTTTGAGATTATATAATGAGCGGAAGCCTGCAGGAACTGACTGAAAGAAGCTGACGAAAATAAGGCGAGGTCGGCCAGGTTCTTAATCATAAAGGAAGCCTCTACAAGCAAGGATTTTTCACACCCTTTCTTAAATGCATTGCGGAAAAGGACACCAAGTACGTGCTGAGAGAGGTGCATGAGGGTATATGCGAGAATCATATCAGAGCCCGGGCATTAGCAGGAAAAGTCTTAAAGGCGGGGGATCTGCGGCGACCACTCAGGATGCAGCGACCTAGTCAAGGAAATGCAGGGATGCGCGGGGAGCACGCGAGATCTCACGCCTCCCGTCGGAACCCTTAACATCAATCACAAGTCCCTGGCCTTTCCAACAATGGGGTTTAGATATATTGGGACCCCTGCCCATTGGTAAAGGACAATGCAAATTCATAATCGTCGTAGTGGATTACTTTACAAGAGTGGCGAAGCCGGGCCTCACATACAATTACAAAGCAAGATACGCAATTTCGTGTGGCGAGGCCATCCTTACTAGTTTGATCACAAAATACAATTATCAGTTAGCGATGATTCTGATGCTTTGAGATCAAAATTTAATGTTCGATTAAAATATACTCGTCAAAGCATCAAATCAAATGGGACAGTGATCACTATCTGATGTATATGAAGACCAAGTTGGAGAGACCTTAAAGGAAATTGGGTAGAATACACTCCATAGGTACTATGGGCCTGCGAGTTTCTTTCTGAAGTCAGCAACTCGGGAAACCCTGTTCACCCTAGCCTTCGGCACTGAGGCAGTAGCCCCCGTGGAGGTCGGAATAAAGTCTCCCAGGATCGAGTTAGCATCAGAGGAGCATAATGACGAGGCCCTTCGTCTAAACTTAGAACTCCTAGATGAAAGGCGCGAGCAGGTTCAAAGGCGTACGGAGGAGTACCAAAGGAAAACAGCAAGGTACTATAATACAAAAAAGTCGGAAGGCCAGGGTTTCACGGTGCGGCGACTTAGTCTTAAAAGAAATCACGCGGCAAGGAAAAATCCGGCGCGCGAAGCCCAGGCTGGCGGGAAGGTCCTTACATTATATCCCGAGTCGTCAGACCAGGCAATTATGAGCTCCAGACAGAGGAAGGAAAAATCTTGCGGCAGCATACATGGAATGCGGAACATCTTAAGCTGTTGCAGTAAACATCTAGGTTTTGTAAAGTTAAATAATGCCTTATCGGATCTTATGTGGCGAGTGGGCGTTCATTGATTATTTGGTTGAACATCTCCAAACGAGTTTATATATGTAAGATCTGAGGAAAAGGCACGAAGTAAGAAGATATATAGACATAAAGGAAAAGTTTCTCTTTATTTCAATTGGATTACATTCATGGTATCCACTGATTACATCTTGAGTATCAGTGCAAGCAAATTCCCTCGAAAAAAAAAAAAAAAAAAAACGAGGATGGGAAACAAGAATGAAAAGACCGAAGGTGGAAAATAGGAGAAGAAAGAAAGGGAGGTGATAGGAGAAAAGAAAGAGAGGGATAAAGGAAAGACAAAATGAAAGGAAGAAGATAGGGAGAAAAGAAAAGAGGAGGAAGAAGAAGAACAAAAAAAGCGAGAGAGAGAGCGAAACATGAGAGATCGCCCTCTCTGGCGCATTCCCTAGCACGAAGCTAGGGAACAGCATGACTCCATAAAAGGGGAGACTAGGGAAAACACAGCTCCCACGCGCGGAGAAGAGCAGTAGCGGCGATAGTCTTGAGGAAGAATCTCGGCGAGAGGCAGTCAGACCGACTCTTCCATCTCACGCGGTTTCGGTGGGCGCATCGGAAAGCCAAAAAATACAAAGAACAAGCCTCACAGCGATGAAACCGCTATTTATAAGAAGATCAGAGTGTTCAAAAGTTCGTGCAATCGTTCCAAATTCTCCATAAATCCGCATTAAAGACGCTCGCCTCTTTCCAAGAATTGAAAATTAACTAGCGACCACGAGCGTTTGGCATATCAAACTCTTCGACTAACGAAACCAAACCAGGAGCTAAAGCGGCTCACCTTGACAAGCTCTTCCCATCAATTCTTATAGACGAGCTCTCCCCAGTAGTTCACATAGTCGAGCTCAGTTTAATAGTTAATGATGTGAGTTCAACAATTCGGCCGCGAGGGCGAAAATGGGTCGAATGACCCTAGGGATATTTCACTTTTAGTCAGGCCCGATGGAGGTCGGCTCGCATTAACAAGCTGCCCAGTTGTTCGCGCAAACGAGCTCCTCCGACAATTCAACTCCAAGCCTTTCGGTAGGCGGAGCCCGCATTTGCTCAATCGACGAGCCGTCTGCTGCGCCTGGGGAGTCCTTGTTGCATCGGGGGTGGGCAGGCTCGGGCTACCGTGCCGCTCGGCTACATCGCCACTCATTTGGAGCCACCGTGCGAGCTCATCTGCTCTTGCCTGGTCCGCGGCGCACCGAAGGAATCAGACCAGCTCAGGCTACATTGCCACTCGGCTACATTGCCACTCGGTACAGGCATACGAGGCCCCACGGCGCCGAACGCGGCTGCACCGGTTGTGAGCTCACTGCTCCCGCCTGAGCCGCGGCGCGCCGAGTCGGACCAGCTCGGGCTATTGCCCACTTTCGGCTTACATACGCCGCTCGGGCTGGAACGCCACCGTGTGAGCTCATCTACTGCGCGCGAGGCGTTGCCTCGAGAGGAGTCGGACATTTCGGTACACATTGCCACTCGGCTACATCGCCACTCGGTGGAGCCGCTGAGGCCACGGCGCCCCGAGCCCGCAGCTGCTCAGTTCAGCGAGCTCGGCTTCTCCGCCTGAGCCGCGGCGCCTCGGGAGTCGAGACCGGCTCGAGTACATTGCCCGCCGGCTCATCGCCGCTTCGAAGCGAACGCCCGCAAAACCCGCAGCGCGGGGAGCGACCATTCCTGGCAGCGACTCTTCCTCTCGGCTCACTCGAGGCTGACTCGGCCAGTCGCGTGGCGAGCTCCCCTTCTCAAGCTCGGGGTGTGTGAGGCTCTACTCAGCGATTCATCCTGCAGCCCGGGCTCTTCCTCTCGGCTCACTCGGGCGAGCTCTACTCGACAACTCATCACCTTGTGACTCTTCCTCTCGGCTCGCTGGGGCCGAGGCTACACTCGACAATAGCATTGACGGCTCCGCTACCGGTTCCACGGGCCAGGCTCACGCGGCTATTCACATTGGCGAGCTCTTCCCCTGGTTCACTCGGGCGAGTCTAAGATCCAGCTATTCACTCAGGGACGAGCTCTACTCAACCATCACGAGGGCCAGGCTCTGCTCGACAATTAGCGTTGGCAGGCACCTTCCCGATTCACGAGACGAGCTCCACGCCCAGCCATTCACATTGGCAGGCTCTCCTCTCGGTTCACGGGGCCAGGCTCTACTCAACTATTCACTCCCGACAGGCTCTTCCCATGTCAGCTCACCGGGACGAGGCTACACTTTCGGCCAATTCATCCTGCAGCGAGCTCTCTCATTTCCAGCTCGGACGAGCTGCTCGTGATTCATATTGGCCAGGCTCTTCCTCTCGAATCCCTTTCGGGGCCTGACTCTACTCCAGCTATTCACATTGACAAAGCTCTTCCTCTGAGATCACTTTCGGACCGAGAGCTCTACTCGACTATTCACACTGGCCCGAGCTCTTCCTCTCGACTCACGGACAAGCTCTACTCGGCAATTCATCAGCAGCAGGCTCTTCCCTCTCGGCTCCTTTCGGACGAGTCTGCAAATTGCATTCCATTGACGAGCTCTTCCTCTCAGCTCACTCGGACGAGCTCTACTCAGCAATTCATATTGACGAGCTCTTCCTCTCAGATCACTCGGACGAGCTCTACTCAACTATTCACATTGACGAGCTCTTCCCCTCAGTTCACTCGGACGAAGTCTGGTCAAGCCTATTCACTCGGGTGGCTACTGAGCCATCCGGGGCGAGCTCTGCTCGGCTTAATTCGCATTGTGGGAACCACCTTCACCAGTTCACAAGGACAAGCTCCTGCAGCATTCACATTGTGACCTCTCCTCTCGGTTCACGGGCAGGCTCTGCTGGCTATTCCTCGGCAGGCTCTTCCCGTGGCTCACGAGACCGAGCTCTGCTCGGCCCGATTCATCACCTTGGCCCGGGCTCTTCCTCTCGACTCCACTCGGATGAGCTGCCTCCAGCAAATTCATATTGCGAGCTCTTCCTCGAGATCACTCGAAGCGAGAGCTCTACTCAACTATTCACGTGGCGAGCTCTTCCCTCGGTTCACTCGGGCCAGTGGGATCGACCCTTCACTTTCGGATGAGCTACCCACTCAGCCATTCACGTGGCGGAAGTCCTCTCGGCGCACTTTCGGGATGACTCTACTCGTAATTCATATTGGCCCGAGCTCTTCCTCTCATATCCTTTCGGAGGGCTCTACTCAACTATTCACATTGGCCCGAGATCTTCCCCTCGATTCACTCGGGACGAGTCGAATTGACTACTTCCTCAGATGAGCTCTCCCTCTCAGCCTTTTCGGACGAAACTCTACTCGGCCAATTCATATTGTGAGCTCTTCCTCTCGAGACCGCTTTCGGGCCAGGCTCCTCTCAACTATTCATGATAGCGAGCTCTTCCCCCTCAGTTCTCGAGGGCCGAGTCAATTGAACTATTCACTCGGACGAGCTCTACTCAACCATTCACATTGACGAGCTCTCCCTCTCAGTTCACAAGGACGAGCTCTACTCAACAATTCACATTGTCGAGCTCCCCTTCCCAGTTCACAAGGACGAGCTCTACTCAACAATTCACATTGACGGAGCTCTTCTTCTCGATTCCACATGGGCGAGAGCACTATCCACTACTTTGGAGTGGCGACCTACACCAAAGACAGATCATGCGACATAAGGAATCGATGCGACTCATACAAATTAACCAATGGAGGACACTCGCTCAAGATGACGAGTTCTACCGAAAACCAGTCATACAGTCTAAGGAATCAGCACGACTCATGCGAGACGGTCCAGCGAAAGACAGTGCTCGACTAACGACCTACGCGAGGAAATGAAGTCATGGAATCTAGGAATCGGTTCAGCTCGGCAAATCAGCGGAGCGAACGGCTTAAATTGACGAGCTCGCCATTCTATTCGAGCCACATAGCCTACGAATCAAGTCAGCTTAAGCGGACAGCCCATACAGCCTCAGCGGCTTAGTTTGAAGAGCTTAAGCTACTCGACTCCTTGTGCCAGTTCCAGTTATTCATAAAATATATATATATATATATACTATATATATATATATATATATATATATATACATGTATATATGAAATTAATGAATACTTATTGAGTTAGAGGCCACATATGTCTCGGGCCTCAAGCCATGAAAAGCGACAAACATATATATACGGCCGGAAGGAGAAATTATGAAGTCGAGAAGTCGGACCAGGACAAGCGTAGGAGTTCGGGCGTCGGCGAAGGAACGGACGAGCGAGATGGAGAGCGGACCTCGAGAGCGGGAGTACCGGGATCTTGAGAATGGTTCGTGAGGGTTCCTCCCGCCTCTTAGTCCATTTGGGGAGATCGAGTTGAAGTCGAGCACAGTCACGCGTGAGCGACTGCATTGGCGAGCCACCCGAGGCCCGAGCGGCGGGTCCCTCGGCCCATCCTAATAACCTCATCTCTCTGGGCGACCAAACTAACCCGCTGATGAAGATCTGCGCGCAATCCGCGACACTCCTCGTTGGCCGCTCCACGAGTTTGCGGCCGGAGGATTCACGGCGGCCGGTCTCCGGCCCGGCGTCTTTACCTCGGAAGTTTCACGAGTAGAAACTTCTGGTTGTGCCCGCCTTATCGTTCAGCTCACCATTGGCCTCGCGTAGCTCCACTTGAAGACCCCGCAGCTCGCCCCGGGATGCGATGAAGCTCCTCAAACCATTTAAAGCTCACCTTTGGGGCGGACTTTAGCCGCTCTGGGTCTCGACCAAAATCATTTTACGCAGCTGGAAGCGCATCCACGAACCCCGGCTCGCCTTGATGCATTTATTAGGATAGTCGTACCTCATCTTCTCTACTTTCTGCCCGAGCGCGAGCTGATATGGTATGTTTTAGATCAGATTTGAGTCGCTCCACTTCTTCTTTCATGTCCTGCGCTCGCTCCTGCTATTCCGGTTCGCTCGGATGTAGGGCGGCGAGTCCTGCCTTATAAATCAAGACATACTCACGTGCTTTTCATTTAGTTTGGCCTTTTCGGCGGGCCAGCTAAATGAGTGGCTACACGCATGCCCAGCGTAGAGTTTAGCGTCAGCGCGGGATGAGATGGGAAGACGGCACGATTGGAAACTGCAGGTGCAACCTGAAGAGATAAAGCGGGACCTCGTCAGCGAGGCAAGCGCTTTCGACCTCGAGATCGAGATCATGAGGATGGATGAAATCGCACTTCTTAGTGAGTCGGCGATTAGAGCAAGAGTCCACATTTTCGTCAACTTTTGGTTTCGGTTTCTTTCTCTTCAGCTCTACCGCCCCTCGAGGAGGTGACTTGGCATTCCCCGAAGGTGGATTATAGACGGTTATAGGCATAGCCTTGTGGTTGCTCGTGGCCCAGCTCCCAGGGAACTTCCTAGCCTCCTCGACAGGCTTAGAAGGAGGCGGGAGGCTCTGCAGGGCCTCGGCTAAGGCGCTAACGCCGCCTCCGGTTCTGGGCTGGGGAGGAAATCAAAGACGCCTCCCGGTTTTGGTTGGGAGCAGTGGAGTCCTTCTCGATGGGCTCGGTCTTTTCCTTTTGCTCAAGGAAGCCAGGGACATCGCCCCCAAATGAACCAAAATCTCCCCCTGGTAGGAGTGGCGATAAGCCCGATGGAGGGGCTCCCGGGGGGTGGGAAGAGATGAGCTGGAGGCGGTAAAACGTCTGGACCTCAAATTAGATGGGCCAGGAGTGCTCGATTTGTGCTTCTGCGTAAGGAGCGACGGGGCATTTGCTTCGCGCGGGCTTTGACATTCTGCCGTATTTAAGGTCGAGATGAGCGCACAGGGAAACATGAAGATAATATAAAATGACGTTCAATCACCTTGAACCAGTCGTAGCGAGCTTGATGTCTGAAATACTCACGAGATTATCGGGAGCGCTCAATGGATTGGAACACCCGAGTGTCGTCCACTGTCCCGGAAGATTGTATTCCCGGTTAAAAAAGCCCAGGGCGACGAAGAAATAGCGTCCCATGTGACCTATGAGAAGAAGGAGATCGAGGAGATCACGGAGGGCTCGGAGCGTGCGGAGAAGTAAAAGCCCTCGGTGAGTCTCCTTGATTTGAAAAAGATAGAGGAGCGAGCCACTAGGGATAGAACTGTCCTAAAAAGGCGATAGGCCCTGAAAATGCCCCAGCCGTTGGGAGCAAGTTGGGAAGGACAAACGTTGAAATGCTGCAGAACTTCTTTCATAAAAGGATCACGATGGAAAGCGAAGACCGTTGTCAGCGACCTGAAGAAACATACCATCCGGGCACGGAGGCTACGTAAAGTCGAGGACATCGAGATTATACTCGGACGCCGGGGAGGCGATGTTTGATGAAGGTGGCCTATCTGAAGAAGGACCAAACCTCTTTGGGTCACATTCCTGACATGTCGAGCGAGTTGGGAATGTCGACCCGGAATCATTTAACTAGGTTTATCTTCCCTTTATCCTTGTCGAAGAGGGAGGGGTGCCCCGAGGCGTTTTGAGGTCAGGCCCAGCGGCCGGCGGTAGGAGAACATCCTAACCGTCAGCGACAGCAGTTGAGTCATGTATCGCAAAGAAGAACGACTTCGGACCACGTGATGAACGAGCGGTAAAAACAAAATCCGATCGGTCAAACCCTAGCGTCTTGTCGTACCCATTCGAATAAGCCGAAATGATGCGAGACCGCAGTGAACCCAGAAACCTGATAGGAGAAAGGCGCCTGAGGCTCAGACAGGAAACTAAGGAAGAAAGGGAGCCGAAATCGCTAAAGGTAGAGGAAGGGTCCCAGGGGCATAAGCAGACAAGGCGAAAGACGTCCCACGAAGAAAGCAGAAGGAAACTAGAAGGAGTCTGGGAGAAATGAGGCGCGAGAACGAAAAAGTCATCATTATCATGAGAGCGTAGGCGATGAGCCTTAACTAGCCCGACCACGAGCAGGATGCGTAGGCGCAGCGTCTGAAAATTCTGACCCTTACACGCATTGCGATACCTGAGAATTTGGAGGCGACAGTGAGTTTAAAATGGGCTGTGGGCAGCTGTGGCGACCACCATAAGCCTTGACTACAATGCGGGCCCCTCCATATCATTGACGAGAGTCCCGGTCGCGGGCGAAGTGCACGATCACGGATAAATTGGAAGGTCGTGCAAACCGATCAATCCACGTATTCTTTCAATACGAGAAAATAAATTATTCCTTAAGCGATATTTCCTTGGATTCAACTAAATCTTGCCAATAAGGAAGGAAAATAATAACGGATCATCGCGGTTAGTTCCACGATAAGAAAGGAGAGTTATCTCAAACAAACAACTCCTTCATATCATGTACGAATCGATCGGACTAAAATAAAATATCCGTCAATGGGAAGGACTCCTAATTACCATCCAAGCTGGCTGAACATCTCACTATGAAATATAAGACCACCCATCGGTGAAAAGATGCATGATTCTAATGCATACTCGCCCTCTAAGCAACCTCTCTTTTCTCTCGAGGCCGGCGAGAGCTTAGGCATCGGGCGTACGGGCACCGGCCCTCGTAGGCCCTCCCCCGCTTCTTCTTTGTTCTTGCGGAGGAGTGCTACGTCGGGCACCGCGGGATCATGGCCCGACACACCCACGATCACCTCCGCCCGAGGGCTGATCAAGCGGCGTCCATTCCCTGTGATCGAGGTCCGGCCGGCGGCCTCACACGCTCCAGCCCAGTTCAGGTTGAAAAAAAGGCATCATCAATTAGATCTATGGAAACTTCTGATAGTTTGGCTTAGAAAACGGTGAAACCGATTCCTTTCATGCATATGATGAGAGGTTCAAATCTTTTGAAGAAACCAAGAAAAAAAAAAAAATATATATATATATATATATATATATATATATATATTCTAAGGCAATCATTTGGCACGAGACATCCATATCAATAATGCAAAATGTGAGAACACCATAGTAGACCTCGACATCTACTTGCATCACTAGCGGGGCTTTGAATATTCAAATCGAGAGGGATTAACCAGTGAAAGGAACGAGGTTGATTCGATTCTCAGTGCCTACCCAAAAATAAATAAGAGTATGAAATCACTTGAACTGACCGAGAAGTGCAGGTTTTGCTTTTGATGTATATGTCAGAAGAATCTTTGCTCCGCAAACCCCCGAATTTGGACCTTAAAAGCGTCAGCGCCTTTTCGATTTCCCAAGCATTGTCCTTTCATATCCAATGAAACAAACACTTCACCCAAGGTATGGAGAAAAGGCGTTAGAAGAAGAAAGATTGAAGGGTTACACCCTTTGACCACACTAACAACACCCCTGACCATCCTGATAAGCCCAAAAAAACAATGAAACCGGAAAGAAAATTTTAAAAATATTATTGGAGTCTAGAGATGGGAGATGAAAGCAAGTGGATACAAGATTGCTGATGGTATGAATGAGTTAAGAAGGAGAAAAAGAAACTATAAATTTATATAGAGAAATTCTATTTACATAATTTATTTATACATACACCCAGTTAAAAATACTATTAGAGGAAAACAAATTTACTCTTAAACCTATTTTTCCTATTTCTTTCTTCTTCTTCTTCATCTCTCTGCGCACCCTAACTCCCTTCTTCCTCCGAAGTGGCTTTGTTTGAAAAAATAGTGAGAATGGGTGAGAATGACGTTGAAAAATAGTGAGAATGGCGTTGAAATTAGCTTTAAAACAGTGGAGAAGGAAGACGAAGAAGTTGATAACATTCAGGTTCGTTTTTTTTTTTTTTTTTGCAGAATGTACTTAATCCAGATTCGAAAATCCAGATATCATAACATTCTCGAGATATTGAAATTGAACATACTCCACATTCAGGATTTAACAAATGGGATCCTGAGATGATATCCGGATATCAAAATCCGGATTGGATTATTATGCCGGATTTGTGATATCTGGTAAAATAGAATATATCCGGTTGGAAATCAGGAATTCCACATAAGCCGGTTGGTCGGACACCCAGAGTTTTTCCACGGTTCATCCGGTAAAAACATTATCGGTTTTTAAGCGGACATTATTTGTTGTATTTAATGCATTTTATTTTTACACATATGAATTTCGATCATAATGCAGCCCTTCTGACAATTAGTTGATTGCGGTGATGCATTTAGTAGTAATGAGGTAATTTTAATGCACTTTAAAGTTAGAGTAATTTGTTTTAAGATATATGAAATTAATAAATTGTTATTATCCAGATATTTTGTAGTCGGGATGCTTTGATTGAATGGGCTCGGAATGTGGGAAAAAAGAACGGATTTGTTATTGTGATAACAAAATCGGATAAAGGAGATAGTAGAAAAGCTAGAGTTAGCCTTGCATGTGAGCGTGGTGGAACATATAGGCATGCAAAGAATAAGTCTAATGTGGAAGCCTTGAATCGAAAAGGCACTAGAACGAAAAATGTGATTAATACATTTAAGATGTCCCGGTGTGGGAGATGCTTAATGATGATTGGAGTGTTAAAGTTGTTTGTGGATTTAAGTAATCGTCAAGCGGTACAAACAATTGGAGGGTCACTCATATCTTTGAGTCGATTATCGGATGGGGAGAGAAAACTATGTTGTCGATATGTGAAGAACTTGGTGAAACAGGAATATTCTCTTGTCTATAAAAAATCACTGAGTAAAGTATAATGTTAGCACTATAGAAGACAATCTACAATGCACGTCATAAACATTATTTACTTACTACGAATTTAGTAGATCATAAATGCAACAACCTATTAAAGTAACTGAATGAATGTAAATATGTTGAATGGCATAGGAAGGATGGAGTCGAGCATGATTGTGTAGGAGGCTTGTTTTAGGCACATCCTACTTCTATTCGATTTATTGAATGCATTTGCGGAGTGTTCTAATTATGGATTGCATTTATAAAACCAACGGTCTCCTTCCAGCTACCGAAGATTGTAGGTGTGACATCTACAAATTTGACTTTTTGTGGCATTTGTATACTTGGGGCGGCGTGAACAACTGCATGACGATGGAGAAGTTACAAAGTTTAATGTTTGATGATCGATTACTAATGTCATTGTGCGATGGGAGTTGGCTGTAATGAGCGTTGTGCGGTTGGTATTTCCCTACCCATGACAAATCTTAATGCGAGATGGCGCATAATCGAAAATGTAACGCAAGCTGGCCAAGAAGTTGTTTGAGCGAAAGAAGTGGGAGCATTCACATCAACTTGGAGTGTCCTTGTGTTTTTCTTGAATGAAGGAATGAATGCAGAGGAATTTAGATCATTGACAAGGCGATTACTATACTTACCGGACGATAAAATATGTGAATGAGTCTGGTTGACTCCTTATAAGGGATGATTTGTCGCGGCTTGGGCCAGGATAAAGTAATGCGTTTAAGGCGATGTCTAGAATAGGTCGTTAATTAGTAATAGTTTTTCTTGAAATATCCGTACATAAAAATGATTCTAATATATGTTTATATTTTTTATAGAGTGAGAGTGCACATGCAAAGTTGAAGAGACATCTTGGTTCGTCTCAAGGGGATTTCGAGAGTTCTTGGAATGTAATAAATGCTCTTATTGAGTTGCAACATACGGAAATCAAAGCTTCATTTGAGAGAAGTATTTCTGTTGTTGAACATCAATTCAATAATGCTATGTTTAAAGAAATTGGAGTATGAGTATACTAGGGCTTCACTCGATATGATATTGATGGAGCTTAAGGAAGCGACTCAAGTTGAAATTGAGAAGAGGGAATATGTGGTTGCGTGGGACGGAACCTCATATAGGTTGCCTTGTGCGCGCGAGGATTTAACGAGCTTATCAAAGAAAGTCGCAGGAATTCCGCCTGATAGTGTAGTTTCTCAATTGGAGAGTTAGGATACTATGAGCAATGATGTCTGCAAATGCGAGGAAGGATTGACAATTACTCCACGAGTTGATAGTATTTTGAGACGATTTCGTTGTGATGAGCGGTGAGACAGCATTAAAAGGAAGTTTGGTGGCTATCACTATGACGAAACGCGTTTATGTTTACCGATTAAGAAGGTTAAAAATGAAGAATTAGGTCAGATCATTGAAGAATCAAATTTTATCACTAAACGAGCTCCTTCTTTACTATTTGAAATTGTGGAGTCTACCCGCGGTATTGTGCCCAAACCACATGTTCGGTGAAAGTACGAAGGAAAAAAAATTGAAGTACATTAAATGTTTTCCACATCGAATGCGTAAACATATATTAAACATCGTGGATGTTAAGGATAGTGCATTGTGGATATCAGTCAAATTCGCTTTGGGTTACTAGGAATGGGGAAGGCAGGATGGGAACGGTTCGACGAATTTGGTTCATGAGCTTGAGCTTTCATGATGAGTATGTTGATTGTGGATCGATTAATTTGTGTTGCTGAGTTGGTTTATTCATTATCATGTTTTGACTCTTTTACCATATGATAGATGGATGACTTTTTTGACATGGGTCATTTGATAGCCTCACGGTACAATATTGTGTTAGTCCATTTATCAGTTAGACGATGCTAACATATCTATACTTTTGAATTACGTATCACTTTTACCACTTCACCATAAGCGATTGCTGGATTTGTTGAGGATTGTCATTTCGTACAGGTTTGTTAAATTATATTCTATTAGTCATTAAGTTTAATGTTTTTATATTTTTGTTTTTTGACAAAGGACGATCTTTATTTTAGGTCTTCATGGATTCGACATCACCAATACCTCCGATTGTGGTAGCGTAAATTGCAAATACCGGTGTGCTGGGGATTGGAATCATATGTACCTCGGATTGAGGCTTTAGATCATTATTAGGGACGAACTGATGTAAGCGACACAAGAGACAATTGATTTAGATGAAACATGATGTATCTTACAACACAAATGATTTATATGTAATTGATATGTATTATAATTTAATTTAATTTAAATTAATAATTGCTTTTAATGATGCCAATTTAATTTTTCATACTTGACATCATTTTGTTTATATTCTTGTTTAAATTAAATAAAAAAATTAATGTAAAATTACTTCAGTTTTGAAATCAGGACGTAAGAAGTTTCAGTTTTGAAATGGGATTATTTAATTGTTACGGTTTGCATTTGGTAAACATTTCAGTTTTAAATTTCAGGATCATGGGTAAATTCCGGATTGCAATATCCAGGATATATAATAAACATTACGGATTTACAAATCACAGGAATTCATTTTAATTTTTAGATTTTTTTTTAAATTTTCTAAAAATTAGTTAAGTATATTATATAAATTATGAATTTAAGTATATTATATAAATTATAAATTTGATATATTATATAAAATTATTTTTATTAATTAAAATTTAACTATATTATAAGAATTATTTGATTAATTATAGTTGCTATATTATGTAAAATTATTTTAATACTTATAAAATTTAACTATATTATATAAATTATTTTAATACTTGAAAATTTAAATATATTTTATAAATTATTTAATACTTTAAAATTTAACATATTATATAAATTTACATTTTAATGTGAGAATTTAAATGTGTTTTATAAATTGTCCATAACATAAGCTAATATAATACAATAAAATTAATCAAATTCCTATTTTAAACATTAAAGTCTAACAACTAATATATAAACATAAAACTAAGTATTCTTCCTCTTCGAGCTTGAACATATACAACTGGTAGGTTGAGTAAGTCAGGTGCAGTCTTTGAAGGATGCAAAGGTCTTTGGAGGGAGCAATTGTCGGAGGAGGATGAACTATCGGTGGTGGAGGATCAGGCGATGCTGAGTGGAGGGGATGAGCCGAGTGGGAGGGCTAAAATGGACGCGTAGCGGAGTGATGGAGTCTTTGTGAGATCTTTGAAGTCTCATGTTGACCAGCAGAGTATGCTATGCCTCATTCGAGTGCACCCCGAAAATAATCGGGACTATAGCATCTTCCACGGATATCACATGCCTCAATAAAATCAAATGCTCTGTATTCGCTACATAGTAATAGAAATGTAGGAACTTAACCTTAGTAATATAATAAAAAAGTTAAGTAAATATTATGTACAATTTAGATTACTAGGTCAAACGAAGTCCATATTTAACCTACGATTATCAGGTAGATCAGTATTAGTCTGCCGGAGAAGATCGTCTGTCGTAAGTAAGGCACGATCACCGAATTTGTGGAGGGTTGAATAGGTGGTCACGACTATGCCCCTTCATGATCATACGGGCCATATGCTCTGCTACACTCTCTGAGGCTTGAATCGCGGCGCCGTCGGCCTCGACTACGATCGGTCGATACATGATATGTCATCTCTCCCAATCTTGATCCGATAAGGAGATACTACGGTCGAGTCATGGAGGTGCGAAGGCTGCGGAGGAATGGTTTGGGATACTGGCCCAGGCGTAAGACCCCATTCCGGATGATATGGCTTAACAACCAGTCCGCACTTTATGCATCCAGGAAAACCATGCAATGCTCCCGGGAAAGGGTGCTCGGCTCGATGATCCGCGTGGCTCAGTGATTATCGAACACACGTCGATCTAGTACCGCTCCGGCCCATTGCAAACTATCGGGAATCACGTGCGGCCTCCAGCGCCGTGCAGTGGTGTGACTACATGTCTGATAAATCGGGAGGAAAAACATCTCGGGAAAGTGCTCATAAATCCGGGCTACATAATATTCGAATGATTAATATCAATATAATCGATAATTGAAAATTATCTAAAAATTATCGAAAGTGTCATCAATGTACTGTAAAAGGGTCGGGTAGCACTATTCGCCGCCTGCTCCAGACACAGTCGCGGTGGTCGGGTTGCCTGTACATATATGCCGGACAAATTTGCACCCCAAACATAGCTGCGACCATGCTGAGGATTGGGTGGCTCAGTACACTACTCTTGCAACGGTTGCACTCTTATCAACCGTAAAGTGCAGCCAGAATGGATCATTAAGAAGGCTCAGTAAGCGAGCTTCGATATCATCTGTCGGATAGGACATAAGTAATAGTCGAAAGATTATCCCTCGGCCACGGTAGTCGAGGCGGGGAGAGCAATGCTGCTCTGTCTCTCGAGATGCCTCGACATCGGTGGTGCCAAACATAACTTGACCCGATAAAACGGTGTCATGAAATGCAAGACGGCTGTGAGAATGATATCATCGATCATTAACTAGAGTATGTGTAAAATGGATCGGCGTCGTCTAGGCGTGATGGTCACATCTCCCGCAAGCGGAAGATGAAAAGTCGTGGTCTCTGGCTGCCACCGCTCGCAAAATGCTGACAACATCGGTCACCTTTCGCCTTTCGATGGCGCAGCCTAATTACGATGCCAACCGGATGATGCACAGTCTCGGGGAAATCTGAGACCTCTACGCATCGAGCTCCACGTAAGCTGCGGCTTTGCCATGATTTACCAATTTCAATGGTACTTTCGATCCTGCAATATAAATACCAAATAAATTACAATTCAGGTTACGTAACTAAAATTAACATAAAAAAAAATATATATATAGCTTTGGACAATGATTGTTTACCTCTCTAACCATATCTTTGCTGCAACATGGTTGTGGCTCATGACATAGATCAAACTCCTTAATATAGATCTGTCGATGGAGTCCTCGGGAACACCACGAATACCTCCTCGCTCTAAATCCTATCATCTTTGAGGATGCTGTGGGATCTCGATCACTGTGGCTCTGACCTCTCTTAATTTAACAGATGGTCTACGCTCTAGATCCAGTAGGTCGTCTCTGGTGCCAGTAGATATCTCATTGAGTGCGTGGTGGCATATCACATTTGAAAATAGATTGATAAATTAAATTAATATAATCCTTACTCATAATCATTATTTTAAATAATCATATTCATAATCTTAAATTATATAATCATAAAACTTAGTGAAATCATAATTAATCATAAATAATCATATTCATAGTCATAAAGATTGATAAATTAAATAATATAATCATTAAATAAAAAAATTAAAGCGACCAGTTCACAAAATAATATCACCGGATTTCATGGAATCCGGATTCTTTATACATTTCCGGATTCCATTGTATTCGGTTGAAGAGGAGAATTTCGGACATCATGGAATCCGGAAAAACAACATTTTACCGGACATCATGAAATCCGGAAAGATTCAATTCTTCCGGACATCATGAAATCCGGAAGAAATCAATTTTTCCGGACATCATGAAATCCGGAAACAGTCAATATTTCCGGACATCATAAAATCCGAAAAATGAAGATTCAACCGGATTCAATGAAATGTTAAGACCAGAAGCTTTCAATTTGGATTTGAAAATGGGGTATAGAATCAGGAAACATAGAAACCGAACGAGGGAATTTCAAAAAAAAAAAAAAATCAACTATAAACGTATTTAACGATGAAAATGCGAAACAATATAGCAAATCAAATAAAGCAAAACTGCGATATTTACAGTCACAGGTTGAATATCGGTTGTTATTGTTTGGGGGTTCTCGGATTTGCGGAGGATGTGTTTTGGAGAAATTCTATTTACACCCCATTTATTTCTCTATACACCCCATTAAAAATACCCATAGAGGAAGATCTGAATTCTGTAAAGCTTATTTTTACATTTAACTTTCTTGCCTTGTAGTACGTCTCTGCTTGGCTGACTCATTAACTTCCTCCAGTGGCAAGTTTGAAAAAATAGTGAAATAGGTGAGAATAGGCGTTGAAAAATAGTGAAAATGGCGTTGAAATGGCTTTAAAGCGATTGGAGAAATTAGCTTTAAAATGGTGATATGTATTATATTTAATTTAATTTAAATTAATTACTTTTAATGATGTAATTTAATTTTTCATAACAACATCATTTTATTTATATTTAATTTAAATTAAATAAAAAAAATTAATGTAAAGATACTTCCGGATTTTGAATTAGGACGTATGAAGTTTCGGGATTTTGAAATCGGATTATTTGAAGCATTTGGTTGCATTTAGGTAAAGCAAACTTTCGAGATTTAAATTTCCGGATCATGGGTAAATTTCAGTTTTAATATCGAGATATAATAAACGATACGGATTTACAAATCCGAGATTCATTTTAATTTTTCAATTTTTTTTTTAAATTTTTCTAATTAGTTTAAGTATATTATATAAATTATAAAATTTAGTATATTATATAGCCGTATTTAACGATGAAAATGCAAGGTAAACACAACAAATCAAATAAAGAAGCAAACTAACGTATTTACGGTCACAGGTTGAATCTCGGATTTGTTGTGTTTGGGGGCGAGATTTGCGGAGAATGGGTTTTAGGGGAACTTTGCGGAGGATGAGTTTTGGGGGAATGGGGTGTGGGAGGCTTTGGATATGGGGTGTATGGGAGGATTACTTGTTTGGAAAGGCAAAAGTATTGGAATGGGATCTGAAAGAAGTATATTTTGGGGTTTACTTAGTAAATGGGGTTTGAAGAGATATTTAAGGGATGTATATAGAACCTCTCTGTGTTTTAGGGAAACTTTGTGGAGGATGGGTTTTAGGGGAATGGGGTGTAAGGAGGGTACGCTGGGAAAGTAAAGTATTGGAATGGGGTGTAAAAAGTATATTTTGGGGTTTACTTAGTAAATGGGGGTGTGAAGAGATATTTAAGGGGTGTATATATAACCTCTCCTTTTATTATTATTAATTTACTATTATATTTTCTCTTTTTCTTTTTGTAACATAAGTTATAAAGGGCATCATTCAATGGAACCCATACTTGCTCTCAGCTGGGTTGGATTTTCGTTCAAACTTCGAACCCTAACCGAAGGTAATCTTTCTTGAGATTTGGAAGTTGAGTGTAAGGTGTTTCTTTCATATTTAATTGTTTCATTTTATTTATTTTCCCCTTTGAATCAAATGATATTCTGCTCGCTGGTGATGCTGTGTGTATTTCTGATCGTGATGGAGGTTTTGTTTGGTTTTTGTTTGTTTGTTTTCATGATTCAATTCGCCGTGAAAATTTAGCGTCTGAATGATGCATTTCAAGGCTCTTTATGAAAAACCCAGAAAATTATTGATGAAAAAGTTCGGTGTTGTTGATTTGAACCCTTCCATTTTCATCAGCTAAAAAATCGGTGTTGTTGATTGGGTGGTGTACAATGCAAATATTTGTACGCTTTCGTTTACTAATAACTTGTTTGCCTTGGTATTATTGAGGTGAAATGTTGTGGATTTTGCATAGAATCTAGATGTATCAATAGTATTTTCGTGGTTCGATTAGGATTTAGATTTAGGGTTCATGTTTGATGGATATGCCTAAGATTTTTTAGCTGGATATCTACCCAATTCAGTCCTCCTACATCTTGATTAGTCAATTTATATTGAATGTCAAGGTAGTGTGGGCAACAGGGGACTTATTGGATATTATGGATGGATTCAGTCTGATGTTCATGAGTCATTTTCTTGATTCATGCATCAAATTCTGAATTTTGGAGAACGCTTTGATTGAGCCATTATAGTGTGTAATTCTATGATAAGTAGTGCCTTCAGTTTGAAAGTTTATAATTCTAGGTGTGTTTTTTTTTTCAACTTAGTTGACCAAAACCATCTCCACCAATTGTCTTCAGTATTCTCCTCAATTGGTATTGGCTTACAGTTCCTCAGTTTTGCCTTCTCTCCTGGTATGTCTCATCCAATTCGGGATTCTTGTTTTAACTAGGATTATATCAGGGATATCATTTCTGGATTGTTCATCAAATTGTTTCTGATACAAACAGGAAGAAATTCCTCAGTCTGTTGGTTAGGATTCATCATTCATCATGTTTGAAGTGTTATTCAATTTCATCTTTCCTTTTTTGGTTTCGTTACCAAAATCTTTGATCTATCCCACTTTGTAGATGTCTAGGGAAATGTTGATCTTATCAGGAAGAAATTCCTCAGTCTGTTGGTTAGGATTCAATCTGTTGGCTAGGATTCAGTCTGTTGGCTAGGATTCATCATTCATCATGTCTTAAGCGTTTTTCAATTTCATCTTTCCTATTTTGGTTACGTTACCAACATCTTTGATCTATCCCACTTTGTAGATGTCTAGGGAAATGATGTTGTTGAGTGATCACATAGATTTTGTCTGGCAGCAAGTTTTTGTTGAGCTTCCTATTTCTTTGTTCATTCCATGTCAGGACTGATTAAAATTTTCCAGCAATGTCTTAACAATTTATGCACAGTTCCCTAGATCCTAAACTAGATCTCGCTTTTGCAGGAAATGCCATTCTTGAAGTGTCTTTATGGTGACATGAAGCCCACCTTTTAGTATCATTGTTGCACAGCTCTAAATTTTTTTCAGGTCTGAAGTAAACCCCAGAAAGTTTCTTCATTCTAGTCCCTCGGTGACACAGCTTGATACTCCATATCTCATTATAGTCGATCTGAAGTAAAATTGATTTGCTTAATTGACAAAAATGACAGAATACTTCAGTTACACGGCTTGCAGACAGTTATCCCAATTGTTCTTGGCGATACTTTTCTTTCACAGTTCTGAATATATCATTGCAATCACCATTCATGGAAGGTCGAATGTAACTTTCAGCTCTCTTTTGATCAGTCGAGGGTATTTGTTGGCAATGTTTAGCTCACTACTGGAGTACTTTGTTGAAATTGTTTTATTTCCTGGGTTAAAGGAAATTTGGTGGATAAGCTACTTAGGCCTTGCAATGGTTGTAATCGGGGAAATCATGAGGAAAGCAGCGATTCTAACTGCTCGGCGGGCCTTCACTCATTTGATCAGGATTTATTATGTAGAGGATCACAAATTGGTAACTCATGGAATCTATAGATATATGCGTCACCCGGGGTATTCTGGTTTTCTCATATGGGGTGTTGGCACTCAGATAATGCTCTGTAATCCCATCTCCGCAATTGCATTTGCACTTGCTATCTGGCTCTTCTTTTATAAACGAATACCATATGAGGAGTATTTCCTAAGGCAGTTTTTTGGTACGGATTATGAGGAATATGCACGACTGGTGCCTTCTGGGGTGCCGTTCGTGAAGTGAAGGTATGTGAAACTTGTAATGGAGTAGATAAAGAGAAAATGTTACATGTTCTGGAAAGGAAGTTTTATTATGTTTTAAACTGCATGATCTAATGACTAGTTATTTATCTATTTTTATAGTGGCAGACCCCAGAAGAGAAGATGGGGCTTTGAACATTGGATTGATGAAGCAACACTAAAATTAGGTTTTTGTTTTTGTTATGGTGCAGGGAGATGAGTGCATGAGGATTGGAGCTATGAATGTCTGTAAGATTGTTCCAAGAAGACAACACTGGATACTTCCTGAAGAAAATTTTTTGTTCTTTGCTGAATTAACATGCCCATTCACTTGGTAAACAGTGAGGTGATGGGTTTTTTTTTTTAACTTTTTTCTAATGAGAACTTACAATTAAATAGTGCTTTAGAGCATCTCAAGGGAGCTGGCTAAACCACTCCTTTTAGTTATTTAAGTAGTAGATAAGCTAAATATTGTCTTTAATGTTTAGTATCGCTAGCTATTTCCCTTTACCTACCACCATTTATTTCGCTATTTTACGGATAAGACAAAAGGCGTAGCTCTTTACGATGTAATCAGTATGGTGATGATATGGCATATTACATAGTATTTTAGATTTTAATAATTAATAGTTAGTTGAAATGGTTAGCTAAAATAGATAGCGTGGTTTGAGTGAAATTGAAAAAATGGTTAACTAAAGTAGATAATGTAATAAAAATATATATTTTTGCTAGCTAATTTACATAACTCCCTTGGAGTTGCTATTATAGTGGTAACATTTGGGTTTCTTATTTATTTCTATTATTAAGTATTAAGATGTATTAAGTAGAGAAAAACCAATGAATACATTTCATTCATTCAAGGAAAGACTATGAAACAAACAATAAACATCCATACCTTTTCTTATTATTATTATTATTATTTTTAGGCATTTGATAATAAAAGCAAAGTGGACATTCTATGTGTTTTTGTTATGAATTTGCTTTTGGGTGGATGTAAAGTGAAAGCTGAATTCCAAAGTGAAGAAATGAGGCTGTTAGCCTTATATATTGATTGAGGTGTATACAAGTTGGTCTGGACATTCACGGTTATCAAAAATTTTAAAAAAAAAAATTCTGAAAAAATCTCAATAGATCTGGGTTCTTTCATGCATGTTGAAGTGTGCTATAATGTAATATTTCAATACAAAAACACAGAACCTATTATATCCAGAACTACACAAAAGAAGTTACGAGCCTCTTGTTATATAAGGCACCAACCTTGCAAAATGTGAGGGAGAGGATTCACCCCTGAAAATGGGGCTTCAAGGAATGAAGAGTATTGTTAGATTTAAATATTTAATGGCATGTGCCATATGTAAAAATATATATTAAAACTTTGGATGTAAAATTAGAGAAGTATCCACATATTACGATGTATGAGGAAGAATTTAGCTAATTTAATGTTAATCCTTCATTTAATTTCCTCCTACATAATAAAAGCATGCCATGGAGGAGCATCTTTGAAACATAGAATTGAGAAAGGAATACATTAAGTTAGTCATTAAATAACTTCCTTCGTAAGGCACAAATTAATAAGGGAGTGTGGCAGCCAGCCGCAGCCGCAGCCACATTCTTTCTTTCTCATAATCCATGTTCGTGAGAAGTTGCCCTTGAATCCTTCATTTCCAACTGTTGTTGCCCTTTTCAGTACCGTCAAGTGATCAATCACTCAATTTCTTCCTAGAACCAATTATCTTCTACTCTAAAGTGCACATAAAGCATGTTCTTTTTCTTATTCTTTTATCCTGAATGAGCCACCATGAATGACACCTATTATTATTCCCCAAAATTCCAAGTAAAGGAACTAGTTTTACAAATGTGTGGCAAATTGGATCTCCTGAGGAAGTGCTCTCCAACCAATATCTCGGCGGTAGAACCCTCCAGGCCAGTTGATTTCGTCAACAGCAAGGTAGGCTCTGTCCCTTGCCTCTTGAAGATTTTTCCCCTTGGCAGTAACTCCGAGAACCTGACCCCAACGAAATAAAGTTCCCATCTGAGTCAAAGCTCTGTTCCGGCATGAAACCTTGACGGATGGAGCCTAATCTGCTTCTTCAAGATTGGAAATCACGGTTCCCTTCTCATAGGATCCAGGGTAGCCTTTACTTGCCATGACCACCACCATGGCAGACCCTACAGACCAGTTCAGAGATACCCCACTTAGCTCTCCTTTACAAGCTGCAAGCAGAACTTGGGCCAGATCTGACTCCAGGCGCATCATTAGCACCTGGGAATGGGAATCGTAAAAATAAATAAATATTAAAGGGCGGAGATCAACCTATAGCATAACATGATGCCATATCATATCATTTATCAAGAGAAATTATGCCAATGAATCTAAACTTCAATTCTCAATTGGTGGTCATTTATTAACATACATAAGCTCATGCAAATGCTTCTCCCAGCATTAGATTGGTATGCTCCTTTAATGCAACAACCCACCTACCACCCCCCAATCCTAAAAGAAACAAGGCATGTAAGGGTGCAATTGGTATGTAAGAATAGGAATGGACCTAGGATGGGAATGAAGGTCAATCACAATACTATGTATAGTTTGAAAAGTGGAATCAAAATCCTAGTAAGGAGGTTTCATTTTCATACTAACCAATTTTTTATTCCTATTCCCATTTTAAAGACCAACCCGAATGCATGATGAATGGAATAGAAATTGACTTCCCACTACCATTCTCCATTCAATATTTAACATACAGCATGAAGCCAAATTACTTTTCAGAAATCTAGTAACCATTTGATGACACCTATGTATAAGATTTAGACAAGTTAAGTTCTCAAGAGAACAGAATACACCAACAGCTTCAGTCCCTCGCATGGATCAAATGGTCAGCTGATATGTTATAAATATATATACTAAGAATATATGCTTTCTTTGTCATGAGTTAAGAGTCAATTGACATTCTGTTAACTAACCTGGCACTCTGGATCTCCAAATCGGACATTATACTCAATTAGCTTAGGTAATCAGACTTCTTCTCAATCATGAGCCCAGCATACAAAACCCCAACAAACCTGCAACCTTCTGCTGCCATTCCTTTTACTGTAGGGATGATTATGGATTTCATGACCAAAGACTGAAGTTCTTCAGTTAGGATGGGTGCTGGAGAGTAAGCCCCCATCCCACCAGTATTGGGCCCCA
This sequence comes from Tetrastigma voinierianum, assembly GCA_016808115.1. Classification (NCBI taxonomy): domain Eukaryota; kingdom Viridiplantae; phylum Streptophyta; class Magnoliopsida; order Vitales; family Vitaceae; genus Tetrastigma; species Tetrastigma voinierianum. The sequence goes on from JAEQBH010000523.1 coordinate 617,305, forward strand.
TATCACCATCACCAACTCGCTTATAGTCCTGAGCAGATTCTAGGGGTATGGCATTCTCTCCATCAACCAGAGCAAAGAAGGATGCTTCTTCTCCTTCCAGATATTCCTCAACAATGACAAGAGACAACTGAACCAAAAACACCTTCAAGAAGCATTGAGTCAACAGCTTGGTAAGCCTCATCCAATGTCATAGCCACAATAACTCCTTTTCCAGCAGCCAATCCATCCACCTTTATAACAATTGGTGTACCTTGCTCTTGAATATACTGCTTCGCAGGAGCAGGGTCTGTAAACGTTTGATACTGCACCAAGCAACTAAAGCATTAGTAAAGAGTTTTTTGGGAAGAAAAGCTGACATAAATGATGAAGCAAATAAATGTTAATTGGGTTAATTTTATTCGCCTTCCCTGATGTTTTGGCTGAATACATCTACCTTTCGTAAGTTTGAAATTTCATCAAACAGCTCTCTTATTTTGAGTGAGAGGACAGGTGTATTGCAAACCAATGGGGGCTAGACATATATACCCAAAACCTCAGGAGAGGTGAATGAAATTTACCCATGTTAATTTGAGAAAAATGGAGTCAGAAAGAAGTGCCAATCACTTAGTAAAGGATAAATTATATGTCTTTCTTCTATGTAAAGATAATATACCAAAGGAGCACCATGGGGAGCATCAATCTATGGACGGAATAGGGTGGAGTCTTTATTTGACTCGAGCACAGCAATACATAAAAGGTAAAGTGAGAGGAAGGAGAAGTTGGAATAGGGTGGAGTCTTTATTTGACTTAAGCACAACAAAATACGGAAGGTAAAGCGAAGGAAAGAAGAAAAAAGGGCTCAAAGTTCACAACCACACACTACTTCTAAAACTACTAATAAAGTCCATAAGAGATCCCACCACCAGAGTAAACCTCAGTCCAGATTTAACTTAGAAAAGCAGTCTCTTTGACTAAAATCTAAATAACATTCTGGTCATGGAGAATCTAAAGTCTTATAGTCTACTTAAATAAATTGCTTTCTGACACCAGCACAGGTACAAAGGCAACGGACTAACTTTTTGGGAATATAAAACTGAAAGCAATCAGTATGGGTACTAAAGAACAAAGAGAAAAAAATGACATCCAACATTGCCTTAGTAAGATCAGAACTGATAGAAACAAGTGACATACCCATATTCATGATAGAATGCCATCAACAAGCAAACATGCTATAATTTTCATATATTAAGAAAAAAAGGACAAAAGGAAGGAATCATCACACTAGTGTAAGTGAGATAAAAATAACAGACCTTAGCAGTGGGAATCCCATATTTATCACACAATTTCTTCATGAAGTTCTTGGAACCTTCTAATGCAGCAGCTTCTGATGAAGGGCCAAAACTAGGTATTCCAGCCTTAACTAGATCATTTGACAGACCTGCAACAAGAGGAGCCTCTGGCCCCACAACAACCAGTCCTACCCCCCAGTTATGGCAGAAGGAGATCACTGCTGAGCTGTCAGAGATGTCCAGGTCTGAAATACAAGTGGCATCTCCTGAGTTGGAAATCCCGGCATTGCCAGGTGCACAGAAGACTGCATCACAAGAGGGAGATCGCTTCAAGGCATAGCATAGAGCATGTTCCCTTCCGCCACTGCCAATGACCAGCACAACCACCCTATCTTCAACAAAGCCAATAAATAGAGATGGGTCAACGAATGATGAAGCATGAACAAGTATAAGCCATGAGACCAATTGTTACACTGTCTCTTATATGTTATTTAGATACAATGAATTTTGAATCAATATTCCAAATTTTATTGATTAAAGAAAGGGTATACACATTTGTAAAGAACAAAACAAAAGCATGCCTATGCAAAGGAAGAGACCCTCTAACAACCATTTAGATAGTTGTAGCTAACAGCCTAACACATGGTCTTCAAGCCTCAAAAGTACTTATTCTTAGCATAACCACAGGCTTGTGTTTAGATGCCTCAATTTGATATGGGACTCAAAATTTCTAAACCCAGGTATCATGGATTTTTAAAAGCAGACCTGCACTGTCTTTGAGATTTAATATCCGTCACCAGGTTATATCCAAATACAGATATGCATACTCACTTGTTAACAAACAATCAGTTGAATCTTGGCCCTGTCCAGATCATCTGGAAGTTGGACAGACTACAGAGTAGAACAAAAGCTAGGATTCATGAAATATTTTAAAGTCTACTATTCAGTATGTTTTGAATTCACTTTCAAGAATGTTGCTCTGGCTGAATTCAGCCCCTTCTGAGTACATTTTCTGAGTGCCAATAAAATGTGCATCATCAAACCAACAGCCTTACTGAATATTCTCTTCAGAACCTTATTTAGCCATCTAATAGGCTCTAGTAAAGAAGCAATCTCGAACAGTACCAGCAGATTAAAAAGCAACCACGTGCATGTGCATGTATAGAACATCATCATGGAAGTATAATAGGTTAAGAAAAGAGTAGGCTTTGCCAGGTGATCGGGTTCAACCACATTTACTTGTAAGGGAAATGGGATTTTTTTTTTTGAGCGAAAGGGAAATGGGAATTGCCAAGTGATCGGATTCAACCACATTTACTTGTAAGGGTTACTGTGTGTTTGTTGGAGGGAATCTAGTTTCATGGAAGAGTAAGAAATAGAATGTTGTCTCTCAATCTAGTGTAGAATCCGAGTATAGAGCAATGACATAGTATATGCATGCGAGATTATGTGGCTCCATCAACTTTTGGCAAAAGTCGGAATTAAAACCTTAGTTCCAACAAAACTCTGGTGTGACAACCAGGTTGCCCTTCATATTGCCTATAATCCTGTTTTCCATTAATGAACTAAACACATAGAGATAGATTGTCATTTCGTTCGTGAGAAAATACAACTCAGTTTGATTTCTACAATATATATGAAGACTGAAGAACAATTAGGTGATATCTTCACAAAGGCTCTAAGTGGAGACTAGGTTAGTTACCTATATAACAAGTTGGGCATGATTAACATACATGCTCCAACTTGAGGGGGAGTGTTATAGTATGTATCATACATTAACATATTAGTTTATATCTTATTAGGATACTTTACTTATAGGGTTGTAACCATTTAGGTAGAATAGATCATCTTACCTAATGTATAGTCTAAACTTCTGGTATTACATGATGACTCAATGAAAAAGATACAAGGAATTCATGCCTCCAACTCTTCTTCTCTTAGTTCTACAGGTGATAACTTTCTGAGATGGAGTCAATCAGTTCGAATGTATATCAGGGGCTGAGGAAAGATGGGCTACCCGATTGGTGAAAAAAAGGCTCTGCGGATGATCTGAACTATGCAACATGGGATGCTGAGAATTCCATGGTGATGACATGGCTCGTGAACTCTATGGAAGAAGTTATTAGCTCCAACTACATGTGCTATCCAACAGCAAAGGAGCTTTGTGAGAATGTAAATCAAATGCATTCTGATCTAGGGAATCAATCACAGATCTTTGAATTAACCCTCAAACTTGGTGAGATAAGACAAGGGGAGGATATCACAAAGTACTTCAATTCCTTGAAACGGATTTAGCAAGATCTTGACCTCTTCAACGCCTATGAGTGGAAATCTACTGAGGATGGACGTCACCATAAAAAAGGCGAGTGGAGAACCGATAGAATCTTCAAGTTCTTGGCTGACCTTAATGTTGAGTTTGATGAGGTAAGGGGGAGAATTATTTGGAGACAACCCTTGCCTTCAATTGGTGAAGTTTTTTCAAAAGTTAGAAGAGAAGAAAGTCGGAGGAATGTGATGTTAGGAAAGAAGGGACTTGGAGTTACTATTGAAGGTTCAGCCTTGGTTACCACAAGTGGAGGCTATAATAAAGGCCCTTCCTTTCAGCATAAATCATATAAAAAACCACGATTTTGGTGTGATTTTTGCAACAAGCCTCGTCATACCCGTGAGAATTGTTGGAAAATCCATGGTAAACCAACAAATTGGAAAGGAAGCAGTGGTAGAACGATCAAGGCCGAGCATTTCCTACTGCAAATGAGGCTGAAACCAGCCCCTTCACCATGGAGCAAATGGAGCACCTTCTTGCATTACTGAAATCCAACTCGGTTTCTGGTATTCCTAGTGTTTCTGTGGCACACACAAGTAATGAATTATATGCTCTATCTTGTCGTTTTAAATCTACTCCATGGATAATTGATTCTAGAGCATCTGACCACATGAACAATTCCTCAAACATATTTGAATCCTATTCTCCATGTGCTGGAAATAAAAATGTTAGAATAGCTGATGTTTTTTTTTTATCGATAAAGAGCGGTATATTGACCAAAAGAAAGTACGGGATGTGTACAAGAGGGAGCATAAGGGCGAGCAAAAGAAAGGCAGCGATAAAAGAAAGAGACAAACAAACCAACCCAAAAAGACCACACCTAGGCATAGCCATAGAACCTAAACAAGAGCAATCTAACAAATTTGATATCCACCTTTGGAATAAAACCACCCCATGTAAACAACGATCAGATAACTGAAAGCTTTAGTCTCAGCGGGGAAAAAATAGCGTCTTCAAAAATAATTATGTTCCCCTCTTTCCAAATAGCCCAGAATAAAAGTAGGGGTGCAGCTCTCCAAATAGCCTTAGTTTTTTTCCTAACAGGGAAGTATATCCAACTTTGGATTAGATCTTTAGCCAGGAAAGGGCAAGTCCAGTCAATACCAAAGGTAATAAGAAGATCAGTCCATTGTCCCCAAATTGCATGACAGTGGATTAGAATGTGCTCCAGCTCTTCTTCCTCCTTTCTACAGAAAGGGCACATGCTAACTAAATGAAAACCCCATTTCTTCAACTGAGTTGAGGTAAGAACCTTACCTCACCACACCTCCCATGCAAAAAGCCCACTTTAGAAGGATATGCTGGTTCCATAACATTTTGCAAGCCACTTTATGTGGAGAAGCTCCTTAGACTCTTTGAGTAAGCTTTACCTTGAAGGACCCGACTCATCCCCTTCAAAAAGCGACATCCTTTTCTAGGGGAGAGATTTTGATGTTGCTAGTCACCCCGATGAACTCCTGAACAGCTTTTATCTCTCAATCATTAAAAGGCCTTATAAACTTTGGATCCCAAGCTCCTCCACCATCTTCCCTCACCCAAATCTCAACAGCCTTAGCCCCTTTAGAACCGGTTATGCTATAGAGGCCAGAAAGCTCCTAAAGGTTGTCTCCCACGGAGTGTCTTCCCAAAATGCGATATTCCTCTAGTCCCCGGTTTAAACACACGGTGTTTCTTAAGCTAATCAGTCTCTTTTGCAATAGACTTCCAAAGACCAACTCCATAGCTACCTCTAGGATAAGAAGTGAACCAGCCCCCGTTCCATGAACCATATTTCGTTTTAATACATGATCTCCACATAGATTCATCCTCCACTGCAAACCTCCAAGCCCATTTTCCCAATAAAGCTCTATTTAATAGGTCAAGGCTTCTGATTCACAAACCTCCCTTATCATTTCCCTGGCTTACGGAGTTCTAATTTACTAGGTGGATTTTTTTTACTATTGAGGCCTCCTCCCAAAGAAAATCTCTCTGAATTTTCTCTAATATGCTTTTGACACACTTGGGCATCCTAAAAAGGGACAGCAGCTGATGATAATTTCTCACCTATTGCAGGAAAAGGTCTAATAAAAATTTATGAGGAAATAGATCTTAAATTTGTCCTCCATGTTCCTAAACTTACTTGCAACCTCTAGTCCGTTAGCAAGTTATCTAAAGATTCTAGATTGAAGAGGATATGAATTTGTGTTAAAATCTGGTTTGAGGTAAAATGAGAGCAGACGAAAGAAATGGAAACTGGTTTGCAGTCGAGTCAAAATCTTTTGAGTTTACGATGGAAGGTGAAGGGAAAAAAGCAAAATGTTTTATCACAGAACGGAATAAAGGTATAGCTTAGGTAAAGTTCGGTTTGGAAGTAGAGGAAGAACAAGCTTTTATTTGAAAATTGAAGAGTGTTGTAGGGTTTTTGTTCCTGCAGAAGACCCTTTGAGTGGAGGGAGAACGGAAGATATTTCAGATTGGAGAGTAAGGAAAACAGTGGAGGTTCCTTCTACGTGCATTCTGCGATGCAGAAAGGTAAAAGCGAAATTTAGTTTTCCGAGGAAGGTAGGGGGTTCTTAAATGGTTGGACTATGCTGGTAGAAAAAATCAGAGGGCTGGGCTTTAAAACTTTGCAGGAGAATAAATCCATGAGGATTGTGACAGCAGAACCGTCAAAGGGGGAAGAGAAGAAGTGGATAAGCCTAAGCAAAAATAAAGTTACTTGGGGGGGACAGCACGACCTTAAGGATGAGGATGTAGTAGGCGAAAGTGAAGAAGGTGTGGACCAGTGCGATTGTGGGTGGATGTTGGAGACTGCGTCTATGGGAAGGCGTTGGGGCCCCTGCAGTTCTGTTTGATCAGAAAATGGAAGACAAAACCGAAGCCTTATCCTACGGCAAAGGTGATGGAGGGTATGGTTTAGGGTGCACAGGCTAACGAGGAAGTGTTGCTTCTTTGCCTTAGCGAAGGCACTGCGTTGGAGTTTGACTCGCCGAGAGAAGGCAAAGTGGGTCCTTGAGTGGGGAAGAGAGAAGAAGAGAGAGAGAGAAGCTTCAAGGAGCGTTTCACAGTGGAATGGTGGAGTCGGGGAGATGCAGGTGTATAAGGCATTTTGCAAAGATTTAGTGCAAGAGAGAGAGAGAGGCTTGGATTAGGGTGGTAGGGCTGCCACTTCATCTATGGACACCCGAAATCCTAAGAAAATTAGGTGATGCGTGTGGAGGTTTCGTGGCTTTAGACAAAATACGATGAAAAACGGTGAAGTGGGCGGAGATGATGATAAGATGGTTGGTAAGTCAGACGGCGTCATCAACATCCTAGAAGGACGAAGATCTTTTGAGCTGAGATGCGGTGGAGGTCTCTCTCCCAGGTAACTAGTGTCACCTGCAATAAGTTCAAGAATTTGAAGCGAGATTCGAGAGGAAGAAGAAGGCGTGGCCTTGTGCGGTCAAGCGAGTGGAGTCTCAGGGCAAAACGGCAATAATGAGGCCCGGTGTACGGACGTGAGACAAAGTGGGGAAAAGGTTGGGTCTTTGTGTCGGGGCGTCTTGTCTTCTCGGTGTGGGAAGCGGTATTGAATGGCGAGAGGAGTGGGGCCTATGCGAGAAGGGTGGGGAGCAGGTCGGGCCAGATGCAACGTTTTTGGGAGGGGCTCACTCGTGTTTGGGCCGGAGGTGGGTCTAATGTTCAAGCTTGCTTCCTTCACGAAATTTGAAGGGGATTGATTCTCTGGGCTGGGACTCTGATGTAGGAGCCCAGCCATTATAAAGGTTGGAGGTGGGCTGAAAGATGGGTTGAAGTTGCAGCAGGTTGGAGCCCACAAGAGCTCTCTGGTGGGTACGCGGGATGGATGAATTTGATTGGTAGAAGTTCACTGAGTCATTGCTAGTAGGCCGTCAGTTGGCTAAGGGACTTAAAGTATGGTAAAAGGGGATATTGGGTGAAAAAGGCACCCCAAAGTGGCCGGTCCTGGCCTTTAATTGGTATAGGCTCCGGGAAGTGGAGGATGGAGGAGGGGTACTAATACACAGCGTGGAGGAGGCTCTTCGGACCCCCTGATAGATCCGGCTTGGATTTGTGCAAGGGGGCCCCTACTGCATGCCAAGAAGGTTGCTTTGATGGGGGGAACTACCGGTTTTGAGGATTCTTTGGGAGAAAAAGGGTTGAGTATGGTGCCTGCTGAGAGCCCTGTAATGGGAGGCTCGGGCCAAGGAAATGGAGAAGAGGGATTTTCGGATGGTAGTTCTTTTGCTCCTGGTGGAGCGGTCTCACATGCGTCAGGGTGGATGACCCAAGCGCTCGAATGCGCAAAAGGATCCAGGTTTGATACTTTGTCCTCGGATGATTGTTCTTCTCCCTCTTGTTTTAGCGGCCCATGCTACGGGGTTCTTGGCAGGGGACTTCCATGAGCATGAATCCTTGGGGGGATATGGAGCCAGTTGAGGGGGTGGTGTGGGTGGAAGAGAGTGGGGGAAGGGGATATGTCTCCTAATGGAAGATGTTCGAGAATCGTGGGTCCGGGTCTTTGAAGAGGGTCGGCCCCAATGCGTCCAGGAGTGCATGGGTTATAATGGCGGGAAGATAGGCCTTGTGGTCAAATTTGCATGATTTCTAGGGTCTAGCGGCGGGTTTGAAGAGGAGATTCTGAAGTTAATGCGAAAAATGGAGGCTCAGCAGGTAGGAGATAAGAGGAAGGGGTACTCTACAGAGACAAGATGTGAGAGGGAGCTCGGGAAGTTGGAATGCACTATAAACTACAGTGGAAAGAGCCAGAATAGAGGTGGAAGAGACGGGGAATTTCTTGTTAAAGGATTAGTGACTAAAAGCTGTTTCGTGGAATGTTAGAGGACGAAGCAATCGAACAAGAGGAATCATTATTAGAAACTATTAGGTCTCGGAGGGTGGATTTGGTGTGCTTGCAGAAACAAGATCGAAGTTGTCTTTGGCTTGTGCCATCAGTCTTGGGGCGGGTAGATTGGAGAGTGAGTGGAGGCGTGGAGGGTGAGGGAAGCTGGGGAATCTGGTGTTTTGGGATACGAAAGAGTGGGTGGTGGAGACCGAAATAGGCCCATTTTAAGCCAGCATGTTTAAAAATGTGGCGGATGGTTTTCTGTGGGCCTTCACAGGGGTCTATGGTCCGGTGAAGAGAAGCAAAAGGGAATTGTTTTGGGAAGAACTAGGGGCTCTAAAAGGCTTGTGGGAGGGGCCCTGGTGCATTGGTGGTGACTTCAATGTGGTTCTTTCCCCCAATGACAGAAACTTGGTAGGTAGGCTATCGCACCCTATGAGGCGCTTTAATGAAGTTCTTAATATTTGGGGCTTAGAGATCTCCCTACGCAGGAGGCCCTTTTACACGGAGGGGTAGCATGATGTCGGCGTATGTCCATTTGGGCCAGATTTTGGTGTCGATTGGGAAAGCTAGTTTAGCAATGTGATTCAAAGAACTCTCCCGAGACCTGTGTCTGACCACTGCCCCGTGATGTTAGACAATGATGGGATTAAATCTGGGCCTTCGCCCTTCCGGTTTGAGAATATGTGGTTGAAGTTCGAAGGCTTTAAGGATCTTCTTAGAGGCTAGTGGCAAAGCCTTCATTTTTCGAGATCCTTGGTTTGATTACGACCGAAATTAAAGGCCACGAAGGTATTTTTGAAGGTTTGGAATAAAGGGTTTTTGGCGATGGAGTTAAAAAAAAGGAGGCTTTAAGCGGGATCTTTTTGGGACGAAGTGGAAAGAATAAGGAGTTGTCCTTGTTGAAAGGAGGAGGAAAGGCTAGAGAATTATAAGGAGTGGGTCGATATGGAAGGGATCTCGTGGGGCAATCTAGAAAGAAAATTTAATTTGAAAAAAGGAGACAAGCTGCGGGGTTCTTTCGTAGAGTGTGATTCTGCATGGGAGCGAAATTCTATCATAACGTCATAATCAATGGTAGAAACTTGGTCGGTGGTTAAAGAGGCACGGTTAGGGCTTTCAGGAGTCTCCTCTCGGCCCAAATCGGTGGCGTTTGCCTTACGGAGACCTCTATTTCAGTTGATTGGCGAAGATCAATGCGCTAGGATTGGAAGAAATGTTCACGGAAGAAATTAACGATGGTGCAGAACTATGTGATGCGAGGTCGGATGGTTTTAATTTAACTACGGTGTTTTTCAGGTTGGGTTTCGTGAAAGAGGAGGTTTTGGGCTTCTTTAGGGAATTCTTCCAGAATGATCAGTTCGTGAAAAGTCTGAATGCTACTTTCTTGGTTACGATTCGAGGAAGAAGCGTGAGGATCCTAAAGGACACTAAGACCCATCGAGTTTAATTAAGGTAGCCTTTATAAAATTTTATCGAAAGTGTTGGCCAATAGAATTAAAGGGTTATGAGTTTGGTTATTTCCCAGTCTCTGAAAATCGTTGGCGGAGGAGAGCTAGTTCAACGACATTTGTGCTAATAGCTAATGAAATTTGTGGACTCTATTACAGAGGGAAGAGAGGATCCTTTGTAAGTTAGATATTGAAAAGGCTTATGATCACATCAGTTGGGACTTTCTGTTGCAGATGCTTGAGAGAATAGGGTTTGGTTCTAAATGGATTAGATGGATTAACTGGTGCATCTCCACAGCTTCGTTTTCAGTCTTGATTAATGGTTCTCCTTGGGTTCTTAGGAGTTCGGAGGCTGAGACAAGGAATCCTCACCATCGCCTGTTGTTTGTTATCGGGATGGAAATACAGGTTATCTGCTAAGAGGCGATTGGAAGAGCAATTTTGTTCACAGGTGCGGAGTTTGGGGGTAGAGTTGGAGGGAGATTTGTCATATCTCATCTTTTATTCGTGATGATATCATTTTACGTGATGCCAATTCGGAGCAGTTGATGTATTTGAGATGGGCGCTAATGGTTTAGGCATACCGAGTTTGAAAAGTGCTGAGCAAGGCGGGTATCCCTTTGGGTAGGGTGGACAATGTGGAGGCGTTAGCGGCTGAGCTTGGTTGTGGGGTTGGTTCCCTCCCCACTAAGTACTTAGGTCTTCCCCTTGGAGCTCCTCACAGGGCTTCGGGAGTATGGGATTATGTATTGAAAGATTTGAAATAGATTTGATCCTCCTGGAAAACCGATATATCTCCAAAGGGTGGGAGACTTACCTCGTCGAAGTACTGTATCTAGCCTCCCATTTACTTCCTCTCTCTGTTTAGAATGCGAATTGTTTGGTCTAGGGTGGAGAAGATTCAGAGAGACTTTCTATGGGGTGATGGCAATCTAAGAAGTAAGCCTCACAATTATTTGGAATCTTGTTTGCCGAGAAAAGTGATAGGAGTGTTCGGGGTGAGAGGTCTCTCCATGATGAATCAAGCATTGCTTTGTAAGTGGTGTTGACGGTTTGCTAATGGGGGACTCCTCTTTGGGTAGAGGTGATCGGCCTGAGTTCGATGTGAGGAAGTTGGGGGTTGGAACACTAGGGATATCAGGGGAGGCTATGGTACTGGCTTATGGAAAGACATCAGAAAAGAATGGCTCACCTTCTCCCAAAACACCATTTCCTCCTTAGGAAATGGTAGGAGGCTGGGCTTTTGGAAGGACCATGATGCAGTGAAAGCGTGGCTGTGCGATGCATTCGCTTTGTTGTTTTGCGGTTCGCGAATCTTTAGGGTGGTAGATGTTTGGGATTCCTCGAGGAAGGGGTTGGTCCCGGTCTTTCTTGAACCTTTTAATGATTGGGAGAGATGGAAGAGGTGGATAGATTCCTTCACTTCACATGACAAAAAAAATTAGACACTGAGAGGGGATCAGTTGTTATTGAAGGTCTATGACTAATGGTTTTGATTAGTCTTATATATCGTAAGCGAGGTATTCTCTTCCCTCTGGGCTTACTTGGCGATCCATCTGAGACCCGATCGTTCCCCCAGGTGGGAATTTTGTAGGAAGCTTCTGGGTAGGTGCTTACTTTGGACAGAATTAAAGGAGGGATCCCACCTTAAACATGTGTTGTTTATGTGTGAAGAGAGAATGAGAAACGATAGGCCAGAGCTTGTTTATCAGTTGTGTTAGAACGAGATATTATGGGATCTTCTTTTGGCCATTACTGATTTTAATTGGGTGTTCCCCAGTGCGATTAGTCGACTTCTCCTTGCTTGTAAAGATCTTTGATGTTGGAAAAAGCGGAAGAGAGTTTGGTTGGCGGCTCACTCTTTAATGTATATTACGGGCCGGGCGTGGTGGAAAGGAATAGGGTGGTTTTTGAGGGAGATGAGGTCCCTCTGCTCAAAGGATGAAATCATTTTTTTTGTTTTCCTTGTGGTCGTGGGCTAAGTTGTATAGTGTTGATAACTTAAATTCGTTGGTGGGGTTTTTGACTTGGATGGGGTATAGGTGAGAGGGAGTTGATATTTCTTTGTACCCTTCTCGTGTACTTTTTGAGCACCTTGTGCTCTTTTTTAATCTATATACTGCTTTTTACCGATCAAAAAAAAGTTATCTAAAGATTCTAATTGTTGTGTCATCTTCTATGAATCTCAGTGTGTTTTTCAAGAACAGAGCTCAGGGAAGATGATTGACAGTGCTAGGATGATCAATGGTCTTTATTACTTCGAGGACACTTTACCCGATGGCGTAAAATTGCTCAGGACTAAGTAGTATCGGTTCTCTTTGCGTTCGGTGATCAAATAATGGTTTGGCATTCAGTTAGGCCATCACAGTTTTTCTTATTTAAAAATTTTGTTTCGATTATTGTCATTTAAGAAGGTTGATCGCCATCCCATTTCAATAATGAAAGTTGTTTATTGGCAAAGAGTCAGCATCGTACATTCAAAATACTCGCGTCAAACTTAAAGTTTTATCTTTTCCTAATGATGTTGGGGTTCTTAAGTGCTCAGTTTGGAAAAAATGGTTTGAAACTTTCTAACCTATCTTCTGCTGTTTGGAGCATACTTAATGAGGGAAAAATGTCTGATAGAAAGGATTTTTAAAGAATTTTACACAATGATTGAAAACCAATTTCAAACAAAAATCAGTATTTTTAGATCTGATAATGGAACATAGTACTTTAATAAGTTTTGGAGACCTTTTTGAATGAGAAAGGAATTTTACACCAATCCATGTGTTCTGATACCCCTAAACATAATGGAATTGCTGAACGTAAAAATAAACACTTGAGAGAAATAGCACGGGCTATGATGTTTTACATGAATATCCCAAAATACTTGTGGGGGAATGCCATACTAACTGCTTCTTATTTAATCAACAGGATGCCTACAAAGGTTTTGAAGTATACCACTCCTTTGAAGTGTTTGAAAAAGGTACTTCCAAAATCGCGAATCAACTCTGAATTGCCCTTGAAGATATTGGTTGCACTACATGTGTGCACATTCCGAAAAGGTTAAGATCTAAATTATATCCAAGGGCAGAAAAATGTGTTTTTGTAGGATATACTCCTAATAAAAAGGGTTACAAATGCTTTAATCCCCTCACAAAACGTTTTTAGTTGACAATGGATGTTTCCTTTGTGGAAAAATGTCCCATATTTTGCCAAAAATCAGTTCAGGGGGAGGAACTAGTGGAACCAAATTTTTGGGAAATTTCTTAACCTTTGCCTAGTATAATCCCTGATATTTCTCTTGAAAAAGAAAATAAGGAAACTAAGTTTACTGAATCTGAATCTGAAATTGGTCCCTCAAAAAGAAGAAATACTACAAATAAAAAAAAAATCTTGAGCTTGTGGTTTATTCAAGGAAAAAGTCATTGGAAGAAGTAAAGATCACTCGATGATCCAAGTACATGGCCAACCTAAAGCCTTGGGCGAAATGGCTCTCTAAATGCCTCAAGTAAACCTTCTTCTCTCTCTATTCCTCTTCCTGTTACTGATATAAGTGTACCATCTGTACCTGAACTTGAATCTGAAACTAAACCTTTCCCAACTGTTCTTGCACAAAACCATGACTTGAACCTCCCAATTGCTCTTAGAAAGGGAAACCGAACCTGCACTAAACATCCTATTGCCAAATATACCTCCTATGATACCCTTTCTGAATAGAGCATTTACTACAAATATTTCAAAACTTGTGATACATAGAAATATTTAGGAAACACTGGATGAACCAAGTTGGAAACTGGCAGTGTTTGAAGAAATGAATACGTTAAAAAAAATGGAACTTGGGAGACAAATTATGATGTTAATAGTGTTTACAGATAATAGTGAGTAGATGAGTGTTGAGACCTAAGCTGGGCTTGTGGCAAAGGGTTTTACTCAAACCTATGGGATAGACTACCAAGAGACTTTCGCCCAGTAGCAAAAATAAACTCAATTAGAGTTTGATGTCACTTGCAGTGAATTCCAATTGGCCTTTACACCAATTGGATGTTAAAAATGTCTTCCTTAATGGGGAGCTTGAGGAGGAAGTGTTCATGAGTCCTCCACCAGATTTTGAAGAAAGTTTTGGAGATGGAAAAGTGTGCAAATTGAAAAAAGTCCTTATAAGAACTTAAGCAATCACCTATAGCTTCGTTTGAATGTTTTGGCAAAGTGATAAACCATTATGGAAATAATCAAAGTCAAGTTGATCACACAATGTTCTACAAACTTTCATATGAAGGTAAAGTAGCTAGTCTAATTGTGTATGTTGACGATATTGTGTTAACTGGGGATGATTGCAATGAACTAGAGAGGTTGAAGAGGAGGCATAAAGAATTTGGGTCAGACTGGACATGCTCTGTGGATGGGGTTGTAGGTCGAGAGAAGATCTTTCAACTCAAGACCAGCGAAATATATTGTGAGCCTTCTTGATGAGACATGTATGTTGGGATATGTAGCACAGCGAAACACTTCTGAGGCAATGTAAAACTCTGACCTCACCAAAGCTGAGAATGTAAGGGTAAAGTGTTACCAAAACTTGTTGGAGATTGGTTACCTATCTCATACATGTCACGACATAGCATTCTGTTGAGCATTCATCGATCCCGAGGAGCATGTAAAAGGCACCAGGCTGGAGCATTTGAAGTTGTTCTGAGTTCTAAGATATTTAAATGGGACACCAGGTAAAGGCCTTTTGTTTAAGTCAAGAGGACACTTGCAAATTGAAGCCTACACAAATGTAGATTGGGCTGGAAGCATAGTGGATCGAAGGTCCACCTCTAGGTAATGTTCATTTGTAGGTGCGTACTTGAGTTACATATAAGCGAAGTAAAAAACAAAATGTGATCGCTAAGCTGAGTGTTGAAGAAGCAGGAGTTTAGAGAGTACATGACTCATGGTATTTAATGAGATTGTGGATAAGAAGATTACTAGAAGAGCTAAAGATGGAAGTTCATCTCCTATGAAGTTGTATTGTGACAACAAGGCAGCAATTTCAATAACTCACAATCTGGTTCTCCATGACTGCACCAAACATGTGGAAGTGGATAAGCATTTCATCAAAGAGAAGATAGACAATGGAGTAGTTTTTATGACCTATATCCCTAATGAGGAACAAGTGGCAGATGTCTTCACCAAAGCACTATACAAGAGGCAATTTGATTTTCTAATTGGCAAGCTGGCTGTGGAAGATATTTTTAAGCCAGCTTGAGGGAGAGTATTGGAAAGCTGAAACTGATTTGGAAGGAAATATTTTTGTAGTGCTGTAAATTGGCAATTTAATTGTTAATTTTTTTGTATATTTAGGAAAGTGACTATTAGGAGTTATTCTTTCCTAAAATCAGTGATTTAGTTTCCTGATTTGTGTCTTTTCTGTAAACTTTATAAAGAAGAGAATAATCTCAATGAATGTACATATTCTTTTTGTTGTGAAACCTATTCTTCAAGTTTAACCTTAAGATTACTTAGGAAGATATGATTGTCTCAAATATCAAAATATCATGGTGTCTAAACAGAATATCCATTTTATCACATGTTGAATTAAAGAGTCTCCTAAGTCAAAAACGAAATATGATCGCTATAGGATCTCATTCAAACGTGAACTCAAAAAGCAATTATTAATTGAACATCAATACAATGATCTCTCAAGCATTGTTCTAAATCGGCCAAATTGAAGAGCTTTTATCTTTACATTTGAAGTGTTCAAATGGGAAAAAGATCATAGAAACCAAAATAATTGGCATAATTTGCATAGGAGCTGAGCCAAATACATAATAAGAAACTGTCACCAAATAAACAAATGCAAACAATTCTCAATGCAGTTCCACTTCAACATCAAATGCAAGAAAATGGTGGATTAAAAAAAGAAAAAAAAAGGACAAGAACAAGTAAGAACAGTAACATTTTAAGAAAAAATCACAACAATAAAGGAACAGTTTACTTTGATAGAAAATATTTTCTTGATTCTACATAAACCACCCCGTCCCACAAAAAAAAGGAAAAAAAAAAACCCTGAAGTGCAATCAAGCTTAAATAAATTTCAAGGGGGAACCAAAACCTACAGTTCAACTGATTCACAAAAGACCTAACAGGGAAAATATCCTTTATTACAAACCCACAAGAAAACAAATCATATAAGCGAAATTGGGATTTCTGGTTACCAGAGGCAATGTCAGATTGTTCTGATTGGACTGAGACAGAATGGAATCGGAATGGCGTGGAGAAGGAAGTGAGGCTGCTGGACCACGAAGAATGGCCGAGTTCCCAAACATGGCGATTTTTCCGGAAGCAGGCTCCTGCAGTGAAAGACAATGAAGTTCCAGAAGGTGCAGCAGTTCGCAGTGGGAATGGCTTCGAAGAAACATGAAGACTCTGAAAAGTTCTTAATCCACAAGTCCCAATGCTGTTCAATGACATGCAGGCCATCCCAAAAAGCCCCCTGAATTTTCCCAAATATCAGTCTTTATCAGAGCTTCAAAAAAATGAAATACCAAACTGAAGGATGAAAAAATAAAAAAATAGAGGACGAAGAGGAGGAGGGACGGAAAGATGGCAGGTTCAGACCTAACTTTGAATCGAACAAAGAACGGCCTTCGGTAGAGAGAAGGAGAGAGGCTAGGGTTTTCTGACAAAGGCTTAGAAGAAGAAAGTAAAGAGTAGAGGAACCATTGGACTGTGTACCCCGTCTCTCTTATTCTTCCCCTTTTCAAATCTTGGATTAGCTATGGTGTGTGCGCCTTCTTGGGGTCCACCATATTTCCTAAAATTTTGTGAGAAATATGTTATTCCCATTTTGATTTATTTAAAAAATTATGAACAAAATCTTATAAACCAAGTCCACCTTGAACCTTAATTTGAATAGAAGACCTAAAACTAAGTCCAAATCCTCTAATACCGTGAAAAGAAGTCCAAATCCCCTAATTTAAAAAATATATACGATAAATAATATAAAATATTTTATAAAAGGTCGATAAATCTCCGTCTGATACGAGTAAGCGCCCAGATACAATCATTACCTAACATATGATAACACTCAATATTTACTAAGATCATATGTAAGGTTTATTTGATCATTTATCAAATATTTTTGAAATTATGAGACGCGACTTTGGTTTTGTAATAGGACGAATTGAGCTTAAATGCAAAGCACCAACCCACACACTAGAAAAGTCGAGGCCTAAGTATAGGCATTGGGGACGCCCGAGCCCATTAGGGCATCCCAATCTTGGGCATGGAGCAACGACATATTGGCCATTGAGCACCTCAAGCGCTCAAGACAATACTCGCCTAAAGTGAATTAAGACGTCGAAATGAAGGCGGGTGTTTGTTTTTTTTGAGCTAATCTTGAATAACATGGCGACATTAAATATTAAGTTGTTTGTTTTTAACGTTGGGTAGCAGTAGGGATGACAATGTGTGGTTATTTCGGGTTCGCCTCGCCTCGCTCTCTTAATGCCAAGACGGGTTTGGTTTAGTGTAGTGGGCTTTTTAACGGGTTTAGTTTATTTTCTCAAATCCGAGACGGATTTGGGATGGGTTCAGGTATTGTTTTTAATAAATAATTTATAAGGTACCAACTTCTTTTTATTTTTTTATAAAAATATATTAATTTTAATATAATAAAATTAAAAATCAAATATAAAAAAAAATCAAAATGTAAAAGGACGAGTTTTGAAATTTTCTCATCGTGTCGAGTCCGTTAATTACAAATGGGAGCGAAGTTTGGGGTGAAAAAATAAATGGTCGGGGTCGGGATGGGGCAGCCTCGTCCCAAATCACTTAGTTGTTATCTATAGTATGTATTGTTAGATTTCTTATAAGCACATTTAGAAGCGACGATAAAGTTTTCTTGTTTTAGTGAAGAAAATGACTTTTAAATAAGAAAAGTAAAATATTTTACTTTTACGAGATAGAAAAAGTAAAATATTTACCTATTCATAACTTTTAAAAATTTGATAATAAGTTGTGAAAATTTTTAAAACAAACGACACTAATGTTAAAGTTGAATAGTTTTCGGCGTTAGTAAAAAAACAACCTGCATTAAGTCGACAAAATGGAGAAAGTCAAGTAAGTAGAGTCCACTCAGCACCCGGCCTCCACGGAGTGTGAGACACGTGTAAACATGCGAGATAAATTGTAACTCAGCCCCACTATTCGAGGTCTCAAGCGAGCAGGCCGGGCCCGATCAAGTCGTGTGGCCTGTTCGAGCCGGGCTATAGGCCCATTGACCCCGGTCAGCGGGCCGGAGGCCGGTTTAATTGGTATTTTTAAGGCGAGCGGCCCCGCAGGCTTTATCTTTGGCCAGCCAGCGAGGACGGGTGGCGGCCGGAGTGGGCCTAAGGGTGGCGGGCGGACTGAGCTAGATAACGAGCTGACATGTCGAGTGGCGGGCTGACAGTTGAAGTGGCGGGCCAATGGACCCGAGTGCGTTTTGGCCCTTCCCTCCCCCCCTTCCCCCCCAGGTCATATGTGGTGCCTCCCTCCTTGCAACGGTCATGTGTGGTTACTATCTTTTTCATATTTTTTCTCTATAAATACTACACAAGAATTCTCTTAATTTTTCATTAACTATCTCATGAAATTTTTCATACTCTCTCAAATTCTTAATTTTCTAATTTGCTCTCATGATGCTTTAATACTTCATTTTCTTCAATTGTTCTTCATATTACATGATATTATTGATGGTGCAATCAGCGTTGGTGAAACGATAGTTCGATTTTAAAAATTTAAACACGATCTTTCCCGATTGAATAATATTTACTCACCTCTACTTTTTCTTATTTGTTACATTTTATTTTGATTCATTATTTTATTTTTAGTATAATATTTTATTAATAATTTTTAATATGGATAGTGCATATGCATCTTCTTCTGAATCCATGTGCATCGTTAAGCAAAAAACTTAGTTCAAATATATGTAGAATTTTTTTATAGAATAGAAATAATTTTGAAAATAATAAAAAAGAAATAAAGCAAAATGTGGAAATTTGTGAAAACGAGTGGTGGATCAGATTCGGGCACTAGTGCATTTAAAAACCAGCGATGAAACGATGTAAAAGCCCAAGCATGTCTTAGATATTAAATTATATGCAATTAGGTAAGATGAATTTGGAAATTTAAGAAAAAACGCGTTTTCTTATGATGCGAATTACCAACACATGCGTGAATAAATGATTGATTACGTAATAAGGTGAAAACGGCACTTGTGCCAGTAGAAGCACAGTGATTATTCAAAAGCAAATTGGCGTTGGTTAATCACCAGTTGAAAGGTTGATAGGAATTCTGTTAAAGAGATATTATGAAAAAATTTGAAACCGAGCGAGAAAATTTAAAACAATATTTTACATAGATTTGAAGGAAAATTTGTTTAGCATCCCGATATTTGAGCATCTTTGTCATGGGGCTTTTTACATGTGATACGCTCGTTATATAGATAGTGAATGGATGTTAAATAAAAGAATAATTTAAATTTAAAAATGATGTCTACATGATGGTAAAAATATAGAAACTTTAATAAATGATGAAATTATAAGATTTAGGTATTAGATAAAATATTTACAATAATAACATTAGATAGTAAGCTTATGTGATGTATAATACAAAGATTAAAAGATTTGGCAAATAAAATATTATAAAATTTTGGAAATTATTTCAAATACGTTGTTGTGCACATATTTTAAATTGATTGTAAAAGATGGATTAAGCAAGTTGATAGCGCATTAGAAAAAATTGAGGCGTTAAGTATAATATTAATTGTTCCCAAAGCAAAACATGAATTATTTTTTATTGCTGCAAATTGCAACATGAAGTTAAAAAATATAAAGCTGTGACACACCAACTGGGATTAATTCTACTTATGCTTTTACAAAATATTACAAAATATAAAAAGTAGTACAATTATATACTATCTAATAATAATATTTGATGATATGCTGATGTATTAAATGATTACATGATTGGCATTATCATGAATCTTCTACGAGACTTTAAATTTTCATACTAACAACATTTTCAGAAGGTGTCTTATCCAACTCTCACATCTAGGGTCATTACGCAAATAACTATATTTATATGGTACTAAAAATTATTTAAGTTATGAAATTTTAATGATACACTTTTTGCAATGATAGAAAAAACTTAAAAAATTGCAGAAATACCTTAATTTATTATATCGTTTAATTGTGGACCCTAGATTAAAATTTGACGCTACGAATGGTTGCAAGTTATTTACAATGAAGATCAAATAAAATTGAAGAAATTAAAAATGAAGTAAATTAAGTATTATATATTTATATAATATTTATAAAGAAAAAAATATATATAATATTAATGATAAAATCATCATCCTACTATGTTCCCTCATCTTTTTTATAAAGTTCTTGTAAATGCTCGTTATAAAAAGGCAACAACTGCTCCTCCAAATAATACGATATAGATAGATATCTCAAGATAAACAATTCCATTTGAGATACCCAGATTTTGATATTTTAGACCGCTTAAAAACAACAAATTAAATAAATACTCCAACAGCATCTGGTCAGACGCGACGTATTAACCGCGCCTATGAAAGACATGCCTGATCTTAAACCCGCTTGCCTGCTGGTGCCAAGAAATCATACAAAAAGATGTAATTTGTCACCCTTCGCAATCGGTTGTATTATGTTTAAAAGATCGTGAGTTTAGCTGGTACGCTAGAGCTCTATTGATCATCTCTTGTCAACTAATTTACCGATACGTAACTTAAAATATCAAGATACGAATTCGATCAAAGATACCGCCACCGAAAAATAACTATTGAACATTGTTTTATCTGGAACGATATCAGATTTTTATTTTCTTACATTAAAAGTATTAAATGATCGACAAACAGTTATGCCACAACGCAATGTGATATTTGTTTAAATGGATTTAAACTTTTCATACATTTCTAAACGTAATTATATTTGATTAATAAAATTTTAAATGACGATTTTTTATTAATCGCTTTTTAAATCCTACTTTTTATTTAACTTTTGAATACAGTTAATTTAAATACAAAAACCCACGTGGGAGGGTAGGCTTTAGGCTGCTTTGGCTGCCTCTAGATCGCCGTACAGCCTATAAACGTGCGCTTGGGACGGCTCAGACGGCGGGCCAAGCAAAGCCCCATGATTCGCCAAATTTCACTGCCGTGCCGGCCCGAATGAGCCGCGACCCGCCCCACCCTTTAACGTGGTTTAATGCAAGAAGCTCCATCTACGGTCAGTCTTAAAGGGCCTCGGGTCCCGCCAGATCACTACAAACACTATCAATATGTAATGCTAAAGCCGACGCATGACAAAACCCAATAGTATAAAAATCCTTATTAATAAGAATGATCCAATTTTAGTTCTTGAGAAATAGATCAATAAAATTTCTGTTACATTACTATGTTATCCTGGTGCTATATGTGAGAATTGATTGATTTTCTTTTCCTACAATCTCTTATCTAAAACACAAAGCTAGGACGTCGAAGTCCACACTTGTTTAAAAAAAAAGAGAGTTCTCAGTGAGATGTGTGACGTCGGACCATTCGTCCCTTGTGAACCTTATACACTTTCGTATTAATTAATTATTTTGGTATTATTTATTATATTGCTCAAATAGTATTTATGCATTAAAAATATAACTAATTGATTTTAATGCTTTGTCGTGCATGAATATTATTTTATATTTATGCTTTGAATATTGTATGAATAATCAAATCACAAGACAATAATTCATTTATTTGGACATGCTAATTTTGCTTATTTGTAGCATAATATTATGTTTCAATTATGCTCTTGTTCCATGCAGAGTTTAATAATGCTTGAGAATATTATTTTCTATAAATTATATCATTTGGTTTAGATATCTAGAATTTGCGAAAACTTAATACCTTCATTTAAGAGGTGAGAAATTTTACGCTTTCTATTCAAACTTTCTAAAAACAAGGAAACACGTTTGTTTTTTATGACCGTGACAAAAACAAAATTAAAACAAAGAAATGACCACTATTTTCAACATTTTATATATTAATCAGAAACTACTTCAAGGCTATTTTTTTTGCTAATTAAATCGAAACACAGGATTTTACGACGATAAAACGAAAACACGGGATTGTGGTTATTTTCTTCTTTCTTCCCTTTCGCCTTCCACTTCCCCGATTTTCTTCATCAGCCACTAAAACACGGATTGCAATAAGAATCGCATTTTTAAACACATTTTCATCGTTTTCATTAACTTCATTTTCGCAAAACTAAGTATAAAAACATTTTCTTATTCTTTATTTTCAACCAAATTCAAGACGAAACATTTTCCGAAAATGAAAACTAAAGATTTAAATACATTGAAAATTTATTCAATTTTGATAGAGTTAAAAATTTCGTGAATCCAAACAAACTGGCCTAAGTTTTCTCATAAAATTTGATTTTATACATAAAACTTAAGCTTAGTGTCTAAGTTAAAAAGCACAACTAAAGACTTATAACATGTCAAAGTGATCAATATAATTTTAGTTAATTAAAGAACATCCACAACATTTTTAATTAGTTAAGATAAAATATTAAGTTAAGATCATATAAAGAATGGGACATAAAATTGTAATTAATTATACTTGATATAATGAAATTTATCCCACATGAAATTTTGTTATATTTATATAATTGATTATGATAAAATATCATATTACTTTCATAATCTACCCATAGGAATTATGAATTGGTAAATAAGAGTTTTGACTTTATGATTGAATTGCAAAACTATACAAATAAGTTTGTGAACCTGGACCATTAAGGTAGGTAATTTGTGTGGACTATACATGTTCAGAAAAGTTCACAAAGGATCGATATGTAGCTCCCTACCCCCACCTATAGGCGGCAGAGGGCGCCACTTTATCGGCACTCTTTGAACTGCTTTCTCACATTTAGCAGTCTAATTGGCATATTTTCATAAGAAATAAAACTATAACATATAAGATATAAACAAATCACTAGGTGTTCATAATATTCGTATATATCTGAGTCTCATTTGCTAATGCTCTTATACAATTTCTAATATTACAAAGCCTCTCTACATTTACATATACAAAAAAATCCAAACCCATTTAGGTGGTGGGCTTCTATTGCTTTGTTGGCTCCATGGACGCTGAATGTCATGAATGTCCTCTTCGTGACCTGGCTATCACGAAACACCCGTACATGCGTTATAGCTTAGTGGAAAACATATAACATTAATGACCACTTACAGTAATCCTTAATTTCAGTATACATATACAGTAGCTTATAAACATATACTTTTTTTACATATCATATGCATCTTTCGTATCATTTGCATACTTCATGCCTTTTTCATGTGTCATGTTTCATATTATCTTATATCATCTTAGAAATAATTCTTTTTTATTTTTATTTTTTATGCTTTTATAGCTATAGCTTAGGTGTTGTTATAACATTTATGATCAATATTTCAATGATCCTAATTTCGCATACATATACACAGTTTATAAACATATACTTTTTTTTACATATCATATGCATCTTTCGTATCATTTGCATATTTCATGTCTTTTTCATGTGTCATGTTTCATATTATCTTATATCATCTTGTATCTTTTTTTTTTTTTTTATACGTGTATATTCCAAAGACGTGGATACGAGAGATAACTGAATATACCCGAAGGTATCATCACCGAAGGAAATGCTGACTCCATGCCCTCAGATTAGACACTAAAACTGGTCAGATATACTGTGGAGCAGTATTATCATCATCAGACGAGATGTAAATGACCTATACTCAGATATGTGAATCAAATGGGGCCGTTGTAATGACCCAAATGGGGCCGCTTTACTGACCCAAATGGGGCTAACTTATAACTTGTAATCCCTCATAGGCAATGTCTACTTGTCCATCTACTTTGGAATATATGTAGGAAATCACATTATTATTTTTATCCTGAAAGAGATATCATACTAGTCAATTACATGTTTGTATTACTATTCACGTGTTAATATTTCATATATCAACCCTTATTTTATTTATTTACTTCAAATACTTTACACCGAAATATTTCCTACAAATAGCGCTTTACTTTAACGAATTTTCTGGATCTAATGGGGTACAAGTTTGAATACACTTATTTTAAGAAGATTTGTTCTCCTATAAGTCTAGTTTACCCAGAAATTTGAATCACTTAATTTGGATGAGTGAAACTCAACTTATAACCTAAATACCAAAAATTATACCAAAACACCAAAACTATATCAAAAACTGCATGAAAATAGGGTTTCACTTTGACGAATTTTCTAGGTTCAATGGGGTTTAAATTTGAATACACTTATTTCAAGGAGATTTGTTCTCATAGAAATAAAAAAAATAGTTTACCAAAATCTTGAATCAATTAATTTACAGTGAAACTCAACTTATGGGCCTAAATACCCAAAAACTCGCACAAAACACCAAAACGTATCATAAACTGTCTAAAATGTGGTTTCACTGACTAATTTTCTTAGTCTA
Source organism: Tetrastigma voinierianum (assembly GCA_016808115.1). Lineage (NCBI taxonomy): Eukaryota > Viridiplantae > Streptophyta > Magnoliopsida > Vitales > Vitaceae > Tetrastigma > Tetrastigma voinierianum. Next base: position 641,704 of record JAEQBH010000523.1, read on the forward strand.
ATGGGGTCCAAATTTGAATACAATTATTCAAGGAGATTTGTTCTCCTAGAAGTTTAGTTTACCCAAAAATTTGAATCACTCAATTTGGATAAGTGAAACTCAACTTATGACCTAAATACCCAAAACTGTACCAAAACACTAAAAGTATTTCAGAAATTGCCTGAAAACAGGGTTTCACATTGACGAATTTTTTAGGTCCAATAAGGTCAAAATTTGAATATACTTATTTCAAGGAGATTTTTTCTCTTAGAAGTCTAGTTTACCCAAAATTTTGAATAACTCAATCTGGATGAGTGAAACTCAACTTATGGCCTAAATTCCCAAACTATACAAAAACACCAAAACTATATCGTAAACTCCGCCTCGAAACATGTTTCACTACTACGAATTTTTCAGTTTAATGGGGGTCCAAATTTGAATACACTTATTTAAAGGAGATTTTTTTCTCCTAGAATTATAGTTTAGCCAGAAATTTGAATAACTTAATTTGGATGAGTGATGGTCCAATTATGGCCAAGACAAAAACGTGGGTTTTGAAATTTTTTGATAACATATCTCCTAAAACCCCAACATTTCTTTTATGCAAGCATTCCTCAATTGAGGACCACAACCAACTCAAACAACTTCAAAACAACCATAAACTGAACTTAAAACAATTAAAATCACACTTTATACAACTTATGGTTTCCATGAAACCTTAAACGAAATGCTCAAAGAAGTTATGATGAGTTCCTAACCTTAATCTTTTCTTCAAACTTGCTTTTCCTCATCTCCTTCCTTCCTTCTCTTTGCTTGAATAAATAAAACCCAAAGATGACTTCTCACTTCAACAATTGTGTCTCTCTCTCACTCTATCTTTTCTCCACATGAGCAAATGTTCATTCAATAGACAATTTTGGTCTTATCACTAATTTTGGTCTAAGGCCTTATTTGGCCTTGCATTTTTAGTTAGTTTTCCCATTTTTGCTAAAAAGCCCTTCATTTCTCTTCATTTGCACTTCAAATTATCTCATTATTCTATTTTGGCATATAAACTTCTTATCTTACGCCATTTGGGTCCTCATTTTACAATTCTTACCCTACCCTTTGATTCTTGAATTCACTTCCAAAGGTTATCATTTTCACATTTAACAAGATAAATTCAAAATTTCAATTTAATACATGATATATTATACCCTAAACTTGTTATAAAATGATTAGGGTATATTTCGGGGTATTACAATAAGTGCCTCAAGACTAGTGGTTTTTAAGAGGCACCATTGTGACCCTTCCACTTACTTAGGGACTTTTCTGGTGTATATAAATGCATTAATTACATATTTGTATCTTAGGTTACTATTCACCCATCAAAGTTAAATAAATTGAGATTTCTATCATAAAGTTAAAGTTAACTAGTTAAATAAAGATTTAGCCCACATGTAATATTTATTAAATTAGATATAGTGTAGTGCGCATCTTACATTGGTATAACATGCAATTAGTGATATAAGTCTCAAATATAACATAAGCTTTTGGACCTTTTTATAGTATCTCAACCTACTACTTACACTGATATGCTCCTAAAAATTCCAGAACTTAGGGGTGACAACTATAAAGTATGAAAGAAAGGATCCTCCTTCATCTAGGGTATATGGACATCAATTATGCCATAAGGAAATCAGAACCACCATAAGTGACACAAGAAATCACACTTGTTGAAGTTGCGCTGTATGAGCAACGAGAGAGATTCATTTGGCTCAACATATTGTTTATTTCATAAGCATTAAGGGTGTGCATGAACACATCATGCATGAGGACATTGTTATGCTCAACTTAAGAAACTTGGGATAGATATGTCGAAGTCCTTTCTAGTGCACTTTATTATGAACACTCTTTCTCATAAATACAGGCCTTTTAAGATCTCTTCAAACACACATAAGTACAAATGATCAATAAATAAATTAATGACCATGTGCGTTCAAGAAGAAGAGAAGCTCATCATGGAATTTGGTGAAAGTGCAATTTTGGTTACAACTCATGGGAAGAACAAAAGGAATGACATATCTCAGGCTTACACTTCTAAATCAAATCAAAAGGGGAAAGGTAGAATACTAATTTGCCGAGACAAGAAGGAAACAAGTGTTTTTCGAAAAAAGGGACGTGAAGAAAGATTGTCCTAAATTCAAGAAGTGGTTTGAGAAGAAAGGTAATCTATCATCCTTTGTTTGTTATGAATCTAATATGGTTAATGTTAATATTAACACCTAGTGGATTGATTATGGTTCTACAATCCATACTGCAAACTCCTTATAGGGAATGTAAAACCTAAGAAAGCCAGTGTGAAGTGAGTTAAGCATCTTATCGTGCAACAAGATTGGCTCACATGTGGAGTGCTGTATCGACATGCGCTTTAACGTTAAGCAATGGTTTTGTTTTAGTTTTGGAAATGACCTTTTATGTACCAAGTTTCTCACGAAACTTAATTTATGTTTCTAGACTTGTTTCGTTAGGTTTTTCTTTTACTTTTCAAGACAATGTATTTAACTTATTTCACAAATCAAATCATATCAGAACAGGAATTTTAGCAGATGGTCTATATAGAATTTTTTTACATAATGAAACCACTAATAATTCTTTGAATGTTCATATTGGTACTAAGAGGTGTAATATTAATGAGGATTCTTCTATGTTATGGCATCGAAGATTAGGTCATATATCCATATATAGGATTAAGAGATTAGTGAAATATGGAGTACTTAGTACTTTAGATTATACTGATCTCGAGACTTGTGTAGACTGCATTAAAGGGAAGCAGAAAAACAAGTTTAGGAAGAATGCCAATAGGAGTTCAAACATAATAGAAATCATACATACCGACATATGTTGTCTAAATATGGATATGCCTAGTCATAAATATTTCATCACTGATCACTCACGATATATGTATGTGTACTTATTTCATAACAAGTATGAAGCATTAGATGCCTTCAAAGTCTTTAACGCTGAAGCTGAGAACCAATGTGGGAAGCAAATACAAATAGTGAGATCTGATTAGGGTGGTGAATACTATGGTAGGTACATTGAGAATGAACAAGCACCTGATTCTTTTGTAAAGTTTCTTCAAGAGCATGAGATAGCTGCCTAACACACTATGTCTGGTTCCTCTCACCCCGACTGCATCGGCGTAGCGTAGAAGAAACCAAACTTTAGTGGACATGTGGTGGCCGAAAAGGCTTAAGAACCCAATCTTCCTAAGTTTTTGTGGACTGACGCACTTAAGGCAACATCGTAGATATTTTCCAACTAAGGTTGTTCCAAAGACACATTTTCGAAGTTATGGTAAGGTCGAAACTAAGTTCACACATTCGTGTTCTAGAATCGGGCGTAGCTACCAAAGACTATGTTGTTAAGTCCCCGGCAATGATGCCAAAAGCTTGTTAGCGATTTTCCGCAAGCGCACGGGTCGCATAAATAATACAGTGGACTAATAAGTTCAGATATCGAACCCATGGGGAATGTGTGGTTTTAGTGAGGATTAAGTACCTCTACTACTAGAATCGTTCACTATTTGAGTGACTAAAGGGTAGGTGGAAAAAGGTTTTAAAAACAAAATAAAAAAAAAAACAAAGTAGGGTATAATAGATGTCCACTCATAAGGAATGAAGTGATATCGGGGATGTAACTCAAGGAAAGATTCCAGGGTTGATTGTTTCCATTGATGCATTTATGGTTTATATTCATTAAGCATTGATCAAGTAAACGTACACTTATGCATGTCCAAGGAATCCAATATGAGGTTTACACTTTCGTATCTCCCCTCAATTTCTCACACCAACTCTTTATTCTCCTTTTAGTCCATCTAGTTCATTAAATGCGATACTTTTCTAAGGCAGTTCTTTCCTCAAGAATCCTATTGGTCACCTCTCGGTCCATACGATCCTCGTATAATGCAGAGAGGGTGCTACTCCTAATGAAATCCATCTAGTACTAGGCATTCATAATTTCCTAAACTTCTTTGATTAAGTTAATTAGTATTTCAATTAACTAATTCATACCTTAAGAGACCCGAGACTAGATTTTATGGCGTAATCCAAGGCCAATAAGGATGCCTCTATCGTAGACTTAAGACCCAAGTCTCGTATGGATTAATTCACTAAACCATAATAATCCTAAGAACTATACCAACTAACATCCACACTAGCATGAATTCATAAAAACTATCATAAAATATATATATATATATATATATATATATATATATATATATATATATATATATATATATATATATATATATATATATATATATATATAGTATATATAAACTAAAACATCAATTTACAATCAACCCTAGGGAATTTTTAGATACTCATTTCAACCAAGTAATCCAACAAAAACATATTTAATATAAATATAATATTGAAAGATTTACAAACATAGTAGAATTTCGAGATACAAAACAAATGAGAGATGAAAATCGTCTCCAACTCTTACACCACACCGTCGCAAAGATTCTCCACGAGCTAGATCTTCAATAGCAAATTTCTAAAGCAAAGGAATTGAAACAAAACTAAACCCTAAAAATGGCTCAAGAAAGGAGAAGGAGAAGCCCTAAGAGGGTGTTCCCTCTCCAAAAATCAGAACCCTAATAATGTCTCAAACATATACATTTATAACAATGGAAAATGGGCTCAAAATCGCTGTTTTTCTGCTCCAGCCCGATGCTCTTCGCCGAGGTGAAGGCTTTTCGCCTAGCCGGCCACGCGGTCTTCCATCCTGCAATTTTCCGTCCCGCGCTCCACAGTAGCTACTTCCATCCGGGTGTGTAACACCCCAAATTATACCCTGATAGTTTATTAACATGTCTTGGGTATAATAAAAGTAAATGTATATTTTTTCGTAATAAAATAATGCTAAAATTAAATAGGAAAAACTAAATTAATATTAAGAGTTAAGGGTAAATTAGTAATTTAATAAATTCAGACCTTAAGGGTCAGTAATCTAAGAAGATTGTATGTCATAGGATTTGAATAAGTGGGATTGCAAATAAAAGGAAAAGAAATGACCAAATAGCAAAAGTAAAAAAAGTAAGCCAAAATTTGGATAAAGCTAAACATGGCTTTATGATAACCATTTTTCGTTGGATAGGTACCTTGGTGAAGAGTAAATGGAAGGAGAAAGAAGAGAAGAAGAGAGGAAGAGAGAAAAATGAAGAAGAGAAGTTCAAGAAAAGCCAAGGTATGGAAACTATACAAGATGAATTCAGGAGTAGGGTTTTGCATGGATTAATAGATGGAAACTTTAATTTCTGTCAAGTAGTGAAAGAAAAATCCTATTAGAAATATTGTCAGGTATAAATGTGTTTTTAGTTGAGTCGGGTTGTGTTTAGAAGGAGATTACTGAAAAGGGCCAATATGGCCATCAAGATTTATTCGACACCCCATGCCTAGCATTAGAGTGCACGCCAGCGAGGTCCCTACACCCGGCTAACTCGAGCCCAAGTTTTATGAATTTTCTAAATCGCCCCAGGCGTAGTAATGCCTGGGGGCAACGGGCTCCGCCTGGGGGAGAAGTATCAGCTTCGCCAGCGTATCCCTCTCTTCCCTCGCAATTTAACAATCTTCCATCGACTAATGAGGATCCTAATAAGTGAATGAGCGGTTCGCATAAGTATAAAAATTATATGAAAATGTTACGTACCTTGCCGCCTACGGTTGGGCAAACATCATTCGCCTCATTTGCTAACAATGTGTTTAAAACGTGGTTATTCCTCGTGAAGGGATGACTTATTAAATAATAATTCGTGACACCTACATATTGAATCGACATAAATATCGCATATGACACGGATAACAATAATATTCGTGGATATGAGATATGTACTCGAAAATGAAATAAAAATGGATCATTTACTTAGAACCTGTAGGGATAGATGGGCATGCCTATTGTATAGCATCGCAAGATTATCGGACAATACTCATTAATATTATAACGCCCATGCCCTTATAGATGGCTGCTTGTCTCATAATGATAATAGCCAACTGAGCCTTTATACTTGGCTATTGTCTCTGCATAATGATAATAAATACCTGGGGTCCTTATAGCTTCATTGTCTCGCATAATGATTATAGCACCTTCTTGCCCCAGTATATAGTTCCCGTGATCTACTTAGTATTCGTAGTATTTTGAAACATAAGATAAATGACAAGAATATGCAAATGACATGACATGATATGAGAAGCATATCATTGCTATGTGATGATTTGTATACAGTGATAAGTACAAGAAGCAAAAATGTAAATGAAAAATGATATGGAATGAAACATGATAAGACGGATAAGTATGATATATGTATAAGCATATCTATAAATGATATGTTCAAAACATGAATAAAGTACGTGTATATGTAAATGAATGTTGGGGTTATTCATATTGTTTAACGGTGATGACCCTTATTGAGTCATCCATGTATTATTTCACTAAGCTATAAGCTAGCACGTGTTTCTCATCCGCAGTAGGTATGGGGAGAAGTTGGAACTAGGAAGCCCTAAGAAATCCACATCAAGAACCTGAGCCAACACACCACTAGGTGCCCACTCGAAGACCTTTTCGTCTATTTTCGATATACTATTTTGTAAGCAATGTAAAAATTAGATATTGTCGAACACTCCCATTTACGGTAAGTTTTGAATATATTTTCAGACTCATTACTACATAATATATTTCAAGCTTAAATGCTTAATAATACATGAATGAACAAGTTAATGGTATCGGTAAAAAGTAAAATATAAGTTACAAGTGTAGGATATCGTACAGACCCCGGATACGAGGGGCGTGACAGAAAGCTTCTCTTCCTCGCGGGCTCAGGGTGAAGGCAAGCTTGCCTCCTAGGCAAAGGTTTGTTTACCCAAAGCAACCTCGAGACTCATCTTCTAATCACTGCCTCATTCGGGCCTCTACAAGGGCTGTCACTTTCGCAACGTGAGGCTTATTCTTTATCCGATCTTAGCTTTCGCCACAGTCAGCCTTTTTCGCCTTTAGCGAACCACTTTGCCTCTACAAGCAAAGGCTTTGCGGGGCGGTGTTATTCTTTCTGCTCTTTTGCCCTTTTTGCTTCTCATGCATTTTCTATTCCTACAAAACATAAGCAAATGGGTGATTAGTGTAATCTTTAGGAATATAGGTGTGAATCTAGCATTTAGGTTACAAAAATACATGTAAAACACACTAAAAATGTTAACAAGATCCATACCTATCAATGCGCGTTTGGGGTTGTTTGTCCGTGGTGAGAATATATAATCCACATGAGAAGAAGCTGTAATCTAAGGACACTTAGTGGTTTCTTTATCGCTACGCCAAACGCCTAACGATTATCGAGATATCGCCCATCTCATCGACTAGATCAGGAATCAAGGAACGCCAAGTTTCTTGAAAATGACATGATAAGTGGGAGGGATCGATTCATTGCTTTAATTCTTGTTCACAATCATATAGAAACTACACCTTCCACGTCATGTGATAGATTGGTTATAGTTCATAACACTCCTCAAGTTCCAATTAAATACAATAAATCAATCAAGTTCCATAAATCAAGTAAGAATCTTCCAATGGATCAACGCTGATAATCTTGGAATAAAACTGAATCCATAAGCTCCTCAAGGAGAAGGTAGTCCAACATTAAGACGATTCTTACCGTGAAATGAAGTCACACCTTGTGTGATTACATAAAGGTATATATAAGAAACCGATATCGAGCCAAAATGATCCTAAAACTTTTCACAAGCCATGTTTTAAAGAGTCTGAGCCTCAGGGTATAATTCTATGAATGATGAGTTAAATCTCCATGAAGAGCAAACGGTCTACGACCTAGTAGAGTTTCCAAAGGGACTTTAAGACCAAAAAGAGACTCCATTAAAATATTGAAAGGTATAAAGCAAGACTGTCATAAGGGATTCACTCAAAAAGAAGGGATCGGGACACACTTAGACTTTTTATCCTCAGATACAAGAAATATTTTCAGATATTTTAGCATTAGTTGCACATTTTTAATTCCTGAAAGCTGCAACAAATAGATGTGAAAATGAAATTTCTTATCAGCGATCTAGAAGATGAGATATACATAAAACAATCAAGGTTTCTTATAAGAAGGTGAGCATTTACTTGCAAACTTAAGAAATCCATATACAAATTTGAAACAAGCCTCACAATGGTATTACAAATTCCATGGAGTAATTCATTTACTGAAACCCCAGCGGATCAATGCATGTAAACCGGTAGATTTGAATTTTTTTTCAAAAGTGCAAAACGATAAATCAAGCCGTTACGCATGTGCTATAACATGAATTTTCTAGATCTCGCATGACCAAATGAACCTTACCATCGATCTTCGTGATCGCGAAATCTAGTTACCTAAACGAATTTCATTGGAATTACGGATACTAAGGTTTCTTCCACGATTTTCTCGACAATGGGTGTTTGGTAGACCAAAAAAAATGGGATTTTTAAGGAAAAAAAAAATTGAAAGTAGAAAATAAATTATGTAAAGTTCATTTAAAATAAATTGAACTTAAAACGGGACGAAATAAATCATTTCCAGGCAGATATGGACCCGGACCAGTTGCGGATGAGCCACTCACTTAAACTTAAGTGCGAGGCTTGGGATAAAAAGGGAAGAGCAAATTTTCTACTGGGAAATTAAAAAAAAAAAAAAAAATCGTGAGAAAGGGGGAGAGGGAGAGGAAGAGAGCATTCCAACCTTCTTTCTCCGATCCTCGGTGTAACGTCTATTGCGCTACTAGTACTTTTACTTTTATGATATATTCAAACACTAATACAAATACAAATACGTTTTCAATACCGTAGCTTTATGCTACTTATGCTTTGATACCACTAAATGTGTGATGGCCCGCGCCGTATTCGACCCGACACCCGAGGCCGAACTTGATCCGACATTCCTTTCGAATTCACCTCTTTTTCTTTGTCGCAAACACATTTTCAATGCTTATTCTGTAAAGGATATTTATCTTTATGAAAATATATTTGTATATACTAATTCAACTTAAAAAGGGCCCATTATTTTGTTTTCAATATACATTTTCCATTAAATATGGCATTACATGCCCATTTGGTCTATTTGCCACCTTTATACATTACGACATTATAAGCCGTTTTCAATACCAAAATATTTACAAAAATCAGAGTCAGACAAAAGGCCAACATTTCATGAATCCATGGTCTAAGCTTTACCAATCTGGTGGAGGCCTCGACGCCGACTTAAATCACGATAATCTTTTCCTTCGCACTGCTCACTCAAGACTGTATGATGATAACACAACGTAAGGCATGTTCATGCATAGTGTTCTATACGCTTCTCTTCATTTCACTTAAGTAACTACGATTTTTCTAAATCAATGTCTTTGTATAATTTTTCAATGACTAATATAGACATACATATATATGTATATTTTCATTTCGTATACATTCAAATTACAATTCATTGGTCATTTCAATCATGTAGTTTCATGTGCAATAAATCATTCTTACACAAATCATGCATTTCACAATTTTCTTTTCATTTTTCCCTTAAACGAATTTAACTCTTACGCGGCAGATAGATAAACGAATCACCGGCATACCCAACAGCTGTAGGCCTAAGATAAAAAAAAAGGTTTTATAACATAGTAATGATCTCGCAGGCCACGACCTGCTATTAAAAATCATTTCGCGAACACTACAGATAATCGTCCCGCCTGCCACGATCCGAGTAACACATCATTACTGCTCGGCACATCGCTTCATTCAACCTTACCGTATACCAATCTATCTCCTTAGTTCAAATTTGCACCCAATATCTCCGCTAAGAGCGCCAAATCATTCATGGCAGCAATTTACAATAGTGTATATACATTTATAGCAAAATACTCAGTTTCCAATACTCATGTAATTTTTCAGCGTGCACTATTTCACAATCAATCAGATTAAATCAATTTAAAACAAATCAATACGTAATTTATCGCACTATTTCAATAAATCACTTATTTCATAATCTTTCAAACATTTAAATGAGAGAGAAGTGGAGAACAAACTAATTCATTTACTACTAAACTGAAAGACAATACGCATATTCATATAAAACCTGTATTTAATTGTCAAACAAACACAAAACCTAAACAAGGAAAAGAAGTGTGTTAACAAACCCAAAAAAAAAGGTTGTCGCTCTGATTCCTATTCCTAATCCCGTTATGGGGTCAAGCCTCTCTGCCACCAACCCTAATCCATCACAAATATGTCACTATCAAAGAACAACCCAAGAAAAAACTACTGCGGCATTCTAGATTTTCGTTGTGAGCTGCTGATGTCTACCCAATACACCTTCACTTGAAAAATTTTCTGGGGATACATGAGCCATATTCTTCTCATGATTCCTTCAAGAAAATGATAGCTCTATTAGTCTATTTTTAGTAAGAATTGGAATCATCTCATTTGGATCACCCAAACTCAAGTTATGACATTTTAATGCCAAACCTGGTCGGTGATGACCAACCTACCTTGCTACTTCCATCAAGTATTCTCAATTTAGGGTCTTAACTCCATATATTGGTAATGGTTCCTTCTACTCATTTTAATCTATGATTCTAAGGTTTATTCTCCAATTAGAATCATCCAATTTGGATCACCAAAACTCAAGTTATTACATTTTACATTTAGACTACTCTAATTTGCAAAGCATAATCGTATTTGTTCGCACATAAATTTCCACTTCGATGGATTTATGGGCACTTTTGGGTTGAAATTTAATTATAATTTCTTCAATTAAATTATTCCCTACAATTCTTGTTTACCTGTAATTTTGAATCACTCAATTTGATTTTCAGCTGAAACTCCAACTTACTACTAAAAACATTACAATCCACCTAAAATTGAGCATACCCGTCGGCTATCCGAAACTCACCTTTAAGCCCATATTTGGGAGCCTTAGAGCTAAAATTATCTTATAGTCCCTTCTATAAATTTGTATCCCTAGCTCTTATGGTTCTTTAACAATTGGAATCACTCAATTTGGATGATTATAACTTAACTTATAGCCAAAACAAAAACATGGGTTTTGAAAAAAAATTGACCGCAACTCCTTTGAAACTTCATCATTTCCTTTATACAAAATTATCAATGAAATAATCCAAACCACCATACACCATGAGGGGTCTTACCCAATACAACCCCAAAACGAACTTCATGTAACCTTTCAAAACACTTTTATACCACATTCGTGGGTTTTATTAAACCTTAAACACAAGTAGGGCAATAGGTCTGTCATACCTTAAATCTCGATTCTTCCTTTCTTCTTCTTCCTTCTTCGATCACTCGTCCCTTGATTACATGGAGAAGAAATTCAGCAAATCCTCTCTTTTCTCTCAACTGAATGTGCCCTAGCCTTCTCCCTTCCCTTGCCAAATGCGAGAAATGACATTTACAAGACAACCTGTCTTAAGCCTTAAGTCTTCATAAGGCCTTGTCTGCTTGTACATAAATTCCTATTTTCCCATTTTTCTATTTTAACTTTCATTTCACTTTCATTTTCACTTCATTTTACTTCATTTTCATTTTAACATTTACACTCCTCATTTATGACCCTTAAGTCCTCATTTGACATTTTTACCAAATTTATTTGGCTCCTGTAAAATTTTTGGGTTTTTATCATTTTTCGTTTTTAGCCGTTTAAATACCGAAAAAAATATAATTTAATTTATTTTACACCCTAAACATGTTATAAAACTATTATTGCAGCTTTTCAGGCATTACACTCCTGAGTTTCACGGCTGTAATTCATCGGAGCCGTATGAAAATTCATCTACTCGACGAGGGCTACCCATTGGTACCAAAAATGAAGGATTTTATCGAAGATCCAAATGAGGAGATTTCAAGAAATCAAATTTTTGGGATTAGGATGTGTTCTTGAGACCTAATTCGGTTCTAAAACACTCAAGATAGGTATTCTTCCTACTTCTTTGCTTATTCTACTTTCAGGACTGATTTCTACTCTAAGGGGTTGTTCGCTTGAAAATCAAGTTTTATGGCTCCTTAAAATGCTTGGACCTAAAATATGTTATTATGGTTCTTACGCGCTATTTGACCGAAAAATTAGGTTTTATGGCTCCTTAGGTATGTTTCGACTGATAATTCAATTTATAATTTTTGTATTGTTTGTTTAAAAATCGCCTTTATGGCTCCTCAGTGGGTCAGTTTCGACTAATAATTTTGGCTTTTATAGCTCCCTTGTAGCTGTTTAGGTTGAAAATGTGCTTTATGGCTCTTAAGGCCGCTTTTAATTTCAAAATTTTGTTTTATGCTCAGGTTGCCTGGATCGAAAAATCAGGTTTTATGGCTCATTAGGTCAAGCTTGGACTGGAGCAATCCTGGCTTTTATAGCCGCTAGGGGTTGTTCAAGGAAAATTAGGTTTTGATGCCCCTTAGGGCCGTTTATATCCTTAGGGGTTGTTTGGATTGAAATTCAGTTTTATGGTAGTTTAAAGGCCTATTTGGTGCCGATTTTATGGCTGATTTAAGGGGCTTTTTGTGAGCCGTTTAAGAGGTCATTTGGGGCTATTTTGTGGGCGTATTACATGCCACAATAGTGTTGGGGTATGGAATTCCACGTGAACATAGTGATAGTGCGTACAGATTACAAAAAAAAAAAAAAACCAAACAAAGCTATGAGGATTAAGTTCGAATCCATACCTAGATATCTCGTCATTGATCGATCTCAATAAAAATGATTCTGGCAATGTATCGCTCACCCTCCAAGCCTTCTAACAGATTCTCTAATGCGTAACGAGAAGAGGGAGTGGCTCTCCCTCGCCTTCCTTTGGATGGTACCGCCTAGGTTTTGAAACGAATGACATGATTTTTCTCCTCTGTAGGTCGCCTAACATGGCTTATAAAAAGGTCTTGTGAGGGAACCCCAAAGGCAAATAAGATTTCGGGCTCCCAATGTAAATATATGAACTTATTTACATTAATTATAATTCCCTCCACTAAAGAATCATAATTGCATTCCTTCGCTTATTCGAAAGTATAATTCGAGCCATTTGTTATTAAATACTTATTAATCTCTCTACGTTAAGATTAGCGTATACTACTGATTAAATTAAATTATCGGCGCTTTATTTAATCAACATCCGATAATCATCTCTCCTTGAGACCTTCCACTTAACTTATTTGATACTGCCGATTAAAAATCCACTAAGTAGTGGTTTGACATAATCAAAACTTATAAGTATTCTCAATCGTATCATCAATCCAATTAATGTGACGCGGATTCGTTAATAATTAATATTTACTATACAATTAATGCAATTATCCACTCCATCAGATTATTGATCTATAAAGATCTCACTTTATGAATCGTACCACAATAATAAATGCAAGTGTTCATAAATTATCTCGAGATTAAGAATAATAGTATTCATAATAACCATGAGATATTAATTATTTTATGTGGTCGCGATAAATCTCATCTACTCCAAGTTGTTCTGCTCAATACACACGAGTGCACGAGCACAAGAAGTCGGAACTAAGCCACTCCCTACAATCAAGACTGCACTGGGCAGTAAGTCTTACAGGTTACAATCTTACTAACGGTGTGTCAAATTCCATTTAGACCGCTTGAACCAATAAATTATATTCCACAAGAACCGATAATTTGATCTTCTGTGCGTAAGCCGAACTCTACATACCAAATCTTTTACTATGTAGAATAAAAGACACACATGCTGATATTTAAATGCAAACATAGCTCATGTAGATTATCATTGAAATGAAATAACATAATTTTATTAAAATAAAATAAACATCCATAACAATAAAATGGTTTTGCATATATAGCCCTAACAACAGCCTCGGTATACCGCGCCATATTACTCGATTCATGATAAGACGCTTGTTCGCTCGACGGTGAATGTTAATATGTGTTCTAATGTATTAACATTGTTATGAATATTTAATTGGAAATTATAGCGCCTCGTGATATAATTATCCGTGATACAAGGTAAATCAGAAGATGGGTTTTATATCATTCATATGACATTCATTACATGTCGACATGACATTAACATGCAAACGGCACATCTATTACATATGCATCGGAACATCACATTTCATGTAAGCACCCGAAAATTCCAATCTTCGAAAAAGAAGAAATCTGGCCATTTCAGAAAACCAAATTTTTCAGATTCGACTTGATGAAACTGTGATTTCACCGTCAACCGCCCTCACGAAATCTAATTTACCACGCCGACCAGAGAATTCCGAGAGACACCCACTTCATGTTTCTCGAGGCACCGAGCGTCTGGGTGCCGCGAAAACTGCCTGGAGAGATATCGCGACGAACAAAAGTCAATCTACAATTACACGCACTCACGTGACACATGTCGCATTTGTTAGGCAGACGACGAATCAGACGGGCCAATCGCGCTATGTCAAAATAGTGAAAAAATGGGCTTACTAAGGGAATTTTTGAATTGCTAATGATAATAGCATCGAAAGACGAACAAAGGTCATCTTCCCATTTAAGGCAAAAAACTACTAAAGTGGCAAAGTTGGCGCCGGATTTAGAATCTGTAGAGAAAGTGCGACTTCTCTCTAGATTTCGGCCATTCGACCGCTTCGCTCTCGGATGAGCAAGAACCAAAGTCGATCAACACTACGGTAGGCTACGCTGTGACACCGATTTGGTTCGGAAACCCAAGATAGGATCTTTTCCTACTATGGATATTCTTCGGGTTAAGAGTCGCGTTTATAGTTGGGGATATTCCGAGGCTTGATTTACTGTAAATTCCGCCTCAAAACCTTCAACCGAGCGGAGAAAATCCTAATTACGCACATGAATGCGAACCCAGTGGTTTCACCGTTGCTCACGCATGAATAGTGACATTGATTTTCGTGTGAAAACGTTTTGTGGGGCTTAATTCAAACGAATCATATTCGCACCACCCCACAAAGTACCTAATTTGCGTTATCGATGTGAAAATTGAATAACATGATTGTCAGGAGTAAATTATGTTAAATATATGCATGTGAATTGTATTAAGATAAATTATTTTAATCGCATAACGATTTCATAGCGCACCTGTGGGCACCCTAGAATATTAGAGATAGTGCATGACTAAAATGAAAAGAAAACAAAACGAAAAATGCTTTCAGGAAAGGAATTTCGATTTTAAGATTTTCCGAAGAATCGCTTCGATATTTCGCCCAATGCATCACTCTGATGAGGACTACGACTGTTTAGAGTTATCCAAAGAATTTACCGAAGGGTAATCCACATTTTAATTAAACCCTGTGAGTGCATTTTCGAGAACAAATAGCTTTGTTTTAAAACTCGCGATTTTACTCGCATTCGCTTGCATATGTGAGGAGCTCACAGACTCGAGATACGTCTTTACGTAGACATTCGAGCAGTGCTCATGAAATCGCTGAATGTGATCGTCTGGCCATAACATGTGCACTTAGTGGGGCCCGTAGGAAATTATCACCACTCGCTTGCTCACTACGTCGGCGATCACCATTTGCGCATGCGAAATGATCAAGGCGACACTCACTGTGAGGTCGCTGCCAAGAAAGTCGACTTAGCTTCGATATCAAGTGTATAACATGGCTGTAACTCTATAATTTTAATATATGTTCGTATTAAGAGTAATGTGTTAACTTCAACCATGTGAGATAAATGGGTCGGATATTTTGTGAAAGATATCGTTAGGCCCATGGCCATTATTTTTACTCATTTTAATCAGATATGGACCCTGCGGTGGTCGCTGATTATCGACAGTTTTGTACTCGAAGTACGCCTCCCTCGTGACAGCCGAGACCAGCTTCGATTTTCGAGAGTGGTGTCAGTTACCCGACATCCACGAATATTCCGCAGTCGACTCGTTATCAACGGACACCCCTAAGCTGGGGGCGTTACATCATAGGTGTGGGTGATGGTCGATCAAACACCACAATCAGATTTTCACGGTACCGACTTGGCACTGACGAAGTCCACCGTAGTCTCACGGCCAGATGAAATGGAAAACTTTGCGGTCGTGCACAAGAAGAAGGGTTACACTCCCTCGCGAAAGACCTAATTGGTTTACTACACTTCGACTAAGAAAAGTCCAAAACTGTAGATTTGTGCAGCCGCCATGACTTAAAAATTGCCACTAATAAAAGACAAGGGTTTTATAAATGAAATGATCATTCGAGAAATGACATCAAAAAGTTTCCTGCTTATAAAACACTTACTTTTGTTTTAAAATGATTATCGATGTAAGTCCATCAATGATGGTTTTAACTCACTACAATGACATCGCATTGTGTGGTAGGAGCTCAAGAAGACTCCTGGAGTACGAGCTCCGTAAAGACTCTGCATTGGATCTTGGTGAAAGACTGAGCATGGTGCATGAGTTTCAGTCTCATCTAATTTCATGACATGCATGGTGAATTCCCTAACCTAGATTGCATATGCCTTCGATTGCGGACGTGAACGTGATCATATAAGGCAACATCGCATGCACTCAGGGGAGTAAAATTAAGAATTACTATACAGCGTACCACCCTTATACTGATAACATTTCAAAAATGGAAATGTGTCAGCGGACTCGCTTCATCCCGAGTCGCGAGCTAAGAAAGTCTGGCCACGACCTTTATAAATAATTTTTGTAAAAAAATGTTTGAAGTAAATTCATTTTGACATGTATTAATGTATTAATGAGTTGTAATTGAACTCATATGGATTGTTTTTAATATAGTCTTACATGTTTTTATATGAACGTGGATAAATGGGCCCGGTGTGGTCAATTTTTGCTCATAAATGGACCCGGTACGGTCATTGTGATATATCAATCTCTGACGGGTCATGTGATCAAATATTATATAGGTCGAATTGATGTAGAGCTCCCTGCACAGCAAGAAAGACTCGTTCCATTTCTTTGCAGCCAAACATGATCCCCGCAAATGCATATAACCACGATTTGAGTTTATACGATATCCACGTTTTCAAACACGGCGATCGAATCACCCCATTTTCGGAAGGCACAAACATTATACCAAAAGGTTAGCTGGAAATCCTCAGTGTTCTTATTTTATGTGTAGATGACATTTTACTTGCAACCAACAATAAGGGAATGATGCATGGAGTGAAACAATTCCTCTCAAAAAAATTTGATATGAAAGATTTAGGTGAGAGATCTTATGTCATTGGAATTAAGATCCATATAGATAGATCTCACGATACTTTAGGTCTATCACAGGAAACCTATATCAACAAAGTTTTCGAGGGCTTTCGAATTAAGGATTGTTCACCAAGTGTTATCTCCATCGGTGGTTATGATAAGTTAAGCTCCAAATCAATGCCCTTGGAAACATTTGTGAAAGGAATCCATGAAGAATATTTCATATGCTTCAAGGTAAATTGAAGCCTTAATACAGATGCTCAGTTCAGGAGTAAGACCTCGAGACAGATTTGCAAATAAGTTGTGGTGGTATCAAAGTAATCCATAGTTTAATTACTGTAGGAAATGCAAAGAAAAGCCCAGCCAGTATTCCAAGGAAATAAAGATTACATACTATGTATGTATGTGATGGACATCTCGATCTAGTCATTATTCCAAGAAGTGTCGATTCTCGTAAATCAACATCCGGTACATCTTCATCGTGGTCGGGTGGAGTCGCTTTCTCAAGAAGTGTCAAGTATACTTTGATTGCCACTTATACTATGGTAGTCGAAGCTCGTCTCCTTTGTTTCGAGGCTACATCACAAGGTGTATGGCTTAAGAGTTTCATTTTACGGGTTTAAAGTTATGATTATATTTCTAAGTCATTAGAATTTTTTGTGATAACTCAACCCAGAGTGTTCTCGCTGGCAACAACACAACCGGCTAAGTACATCGACATCAAATATTTAGCCATTAGAGAACATGTTAAGGAAAAGTATTCATTACATATATTAGCACCGACTGATGATTACTCATCTGAATTACTTAAGACAAATTAATGAAATTCAAGGATCATGTAGATAGAATGGGGATTGTTTCCTCTTTGTAATTGTATATATACATTTAGTTTATGAAATTCTTATGCATACAATTATTTTCTCATTTTCATTGGCACTTTAATTCATTTGAGAAAATATATTTCATTTGGACCTAGAATAAACGTAGGGTTTATTCATTAAGTTTTGTTACCACATTAAGTTCTTGAGAAGCAAATGCATTGTGATACATAGTTGATAATATTCATGATTGGATGACTTATCTCTATGATTTATTTATTTTGTTACTCAAAGACATTGATTTAATGCTTGCAATCAAATGGAATAACGTTTTAACTCCCTAAAGTGGTGTAACCTTCTAAAACTTCAAATTTTGAAGTTGAGTTTAGAAAATCAGAGAGAATTAATACATCGCTTTTGTTTAAAAACGATGTGATTCTTCATGGAAGAACCAGTAAATAGATACATGGTCTCTTTATTGCTTCATTATTTTTTGTTTTTAGAATTCATTGTGTGTATAAGAGAGCAAAGTGTAAGGAAAATTCAAAAGATTTTTTTGTGGTCCAAAGTTTCAGGAATTAAAGGTTGGAGGTAAGTCTTCCGATCTTGTTTTGTTTATGTTTCTATGGTAGAAACATGTTTAGGATAATATATATTCTAACACGAGATGCGCAGTCAAATTAGCTCAACCCCAACTTTGATAGTTACCTCACCAACTCCTTCTCTGCTCAGCCTCATAACATTATATTAACTATGGTATAAACCAACAAAGGAATCATTGAAACAAAAATTTCAACATGATATCGTTTGACCTAGACCAGCCTTCTAGTACATCCAATACTTGAAAAGTCTGCATCCCTTTGTCTTCTATTTTCTAGCAAATTAGTAATCCCCTCTTTTTTCTGAATGGTTTCATCACACAAGCAAACGAACAAAAGATTTCAAGTCCTCTGTGCTACAATTTTTCTCCCACTTCTCACCTCATTAGTCTTTGCGTGTTTCTTCTCAGATGCACTATCTATGCCTCCGTCATCACCGCCTAACGCCACCACATTCGGTCGGGATGTCAAGCACCATCGAGGCAAAGCAAAGATAAAACCAACGTATTAGCCAAGCTAAAAAAGTACGTCAATTCATTTCGCCATAACCCAGATTCCAACTACACAGATGACTTCGATGATGCTTTAGAACAAATTCTAAAGTCTTACCAATTCAATTTCATTCTCAATACCAACAACTTAACATGTGTTTCCATAGTGATAACGTGCGACAACACGCCTGATTTGGTCGACGATGGAGGAGTAGTCGCTAGAGTGGTGGGTTGAAGGTGGAGAAGGTGGAGTCGATGGTGGAGGAGGAGGATAGAGAGAGATGATGAGAGGTGGGAATAAACTGATTTAAAAAAATTAAAATTTTAGGGGCAAATTAAACAATGATACATGGTGAGAGAAAGGAGAGAGAAAGTAAATGGTGATTATTTTAATTTCTTTTAGCCGAATATCCGCACCAGACAAATTAATATGAGACCCTCTAAACTTGGTATTATTCCTATTTAATCATTAGGTGTGACTATTTAAATAAGGATGTCCAAAACCTGAGATTATTAGTGTCAATTTCCCATATTTTCTATTACTTTAACATGGTTAGAATATCTTTTCAAAAATCAAAACATGGATAAAATATCACTATATTGTTCAAGCTTTGTTAAAATAATGAAAAAAAAATGTATGTATTTGGTTTTAAAAAAATTGTTTTCAACATATATACACGCTTTGAACACATGCGCTACATCATTGCTCGTTAATTTTTATGTTTTTGTTGTTTCTACGCGAAAGTAGAAAGTAGGGTAGAATTTCTTTGGGTTTTTATGGTGTTTAATGAACTTTGTTGTGAAATATGTCATTTTGATGGTTAAATAATCGTTTTAAAAGAAAAATAATCAATGTAATATTAATGTAAATGTTTTATGTAATGCAAATTAATGAAAAAATTTGTGATTATTCATGTTGAGGTAAATATGAAAAGCAAAGTTACATTAAGAAGAAATCTATTCCATTAGTATTGTAAGCATGGTAAAAGTAATAAGTGTGTTACATTAAGTTGGAAGTCCATTTTTAAAGTTAGTACAAATATTTCATGACTTGAACATGGTTAGAATGTTTTTTTTTTCTTCATTCCTTGTTGAATGAAATAAAAACGTGTTTATTTCGTTTTAAAAAATGTGAATTTGTTGGTTAACAACTTGTTTTTAAAGGAAAATTATCATTGAAATATGAATGAAAATGCATTTGTGAGGTTAATGGAAGAAAATATAGAGATTTTTTCATGTTAAATTAAATATGGTAATCGGAGGATGCCTTTCAATCTAACGCTGAGCGTGCGGGGTCAGCTGGGCCGACTCGATGGTCATGGTCGGGATGCGTGCCTCGGATTGCTTTCAGCTAAGGGTAGATCATCAGACCACGATTCGTGCGCCTGGACGTAAAGACTTCACAAAATACAAGAAGTACATGGTGTTTCGCCTCGCGACTGTCTACGCTTAAAACGGCCAGAAAAAGAGAGATCATGAAAGGAATGTTGTCAGGAGCATAAGCCAGAGATACGGAAGATGCTGGTTTCAAGAAATACAGACTTTCATCAATAAATGGCTACGTGATGATAAGGTATATCATTCAACCATCAGATCAGAACTGTGGATTCGCTCCCATTGGATGGGATTTTCTTTATCGTGACGGATTTGGTAATGGATTTAAAGAGGTCATTTATTCGATAATCTTCCTTCCTTATCGGAGGAGATCCAACCTACGACGACCGTTATTATTTCCTTCCTTATCGGGAGCAAGATTTCAGTCGGATCGCGCGACGACATCCAGCCAGGTTATTCTATTTTTCTCAGATCACGTAAATACAATCCGATTCAGCAGGATATGGACCTCACCATCCAAGATCGTCTCCTTCGACTCCACGCCGCCTTCAAGCCGTACCAGATCGAGCCGAGGGGCCGAAGGCCCGGGTATCAAGGTTGAGCGCGCCACTTCTTCTGGTTTCATGAGTTTGCCCCGCGGCCCCATTTTCAAACCCTATCAGTAATCAACATTACATTTAGGAAAACCATGTTATATTAATATTACATTAATGCTTTTGGCAAGCATTAAACTAAACTCCCTTTAAAATCAACTAATATTTTATGTTACTTGAACATGATTAGAATGTTACATTAGTTCTCAACCCTTGTTACATAAAATGAAAATGTGTTTAATTATAACAAACAAGGTTGTTCTGCAAGTTCTAAGGATGTCTTGAAGCAAAATGTGCTATATAAGCTAGGTTATGTTGGTTTTTATGTCTACGTTTTCATCGTTTTATTTTTGTTTTTAAAAGTTTTTATGCATCATTCAATTGTGGATGAGAATAGTTATTTTATATTCTTTGTTAATATGATATAGTAAAAGTTATACTTGACATTGCAATCTTTGAAGGACATTAAGAAAAGAATGTTTTGAATTCAAAACAGTTTATTTGCATCTACTTGATATGCATTTTTTAAAGGTTGTTACATTAAGAGTATTGTTGTTACTTGAACATATTAAGAGTGTTACATTATGTATAAAAGACTATTACATTAAGGAATTAATAAATATACATAATTAATTTTACATTTATAAATAAATATATGACTAACATGAGCGATTTGCATGCTAGTTGTTACATCAAAAGGAGATTGTGTAACTTGTATGGATTAATAAGTTGGTATGTCGGATTGTAAGCATCATAGAAAAATTGTTATTATTTGTTACAAGTTTAATGAAATAAAGATTGGATGTATTGTTGGTTTTTGCTAAAACAATTCAAAATCAAATCTTACAAAACAACCAAGTGGAATATGTTGTGAGAGCTAGTGAGGCGGAGAATTTATTGAAATAACATTTCAACCATTGAACATTTCTCAAGAAAATTTAATATTTACTTACACCCTTGAGTGTGACATCTTTGTACCAATACCATTAAGGAATGATGATTATTGAAAAAAGCTTACTTCCGCTCATTTTCTCCATAACCTCATCCAAACTCTTAGATAATGTAGCGGCCTATATGGCTATATTTGTTTTGTATGGTGATGAAAGGAAAATATTTATGTAATGAAAATTACTTCATTCATTTGGTATGATGAATGACTTATTTTGTATGTTTGATTTAGATATATTTCTTATGGACATGGTATGTTATGACAATTAATTACGTAAATTCTTATAAGGAATTACTTGTTTTGTATGTTTGTTTCAGATATGTTTATTATGTATTTGTTAAGTAATTACAGTTATTTAATTTTTTTTATGAGGAATGAATTTTAGGTTTGGGAAAAGCTTTTTGTTAGTTTTACGAGGTTGGATCATCGATTGATTGATTTTGATTTTGATATATTTTTTATAAGATCGAGTTTGATCCTATGTAAGATTCCCGAATGCCTTAGGAAAGTGAGTTGTTTCGTTTGTCATTTTATATTATGAAGAAATAAATTATATTAAATGAAAATGAATTAGATCGGCCTATATGCTACCCAATACTTATAGTAATAGCAAGTGGGTGTTTTTATGAAATATTTTAATCAATTTTTTAAATCAATTTTTTGTCTTCTTTAAAATATTATCCTAATAAAAAGTAAAGACATGAATCATACATCAATAGGTTTGCTCTCCTTGTTTTTGTCGTTTATTTAGACAAAGAGAAGCTATTATTTGAAAGAGAAATATAATAATATAATAATGGTAACATAAATGACTTTACTTTTGCTGGTGTGTTTAGACAAAGACTTTTATTATAATACTTTCTTTATATTTTAAATTTACAACCTTTGTGCAAGTAGTTTTATTTTGTTAGTTTGTTTGGATAAAATAGACGTTTGTTTTTTTTTACCTAATGCTTAATTGAATTTTTATTTAGTTGAATGTTGAATAAGGCTTAATAGTATTAAATATTAAATAGTTTGTTTTTTAATATTATATTTCTATTAATTATTAAGTTATATGATTTTTATATATTTAAAATCAATATCTTAAATATTTTAAGAAAATGATTTATGTTAGTACTTATTTATTTAATGATGATATAGGATTTATTATTATAAATATTTGGTTAAAAGACTTCGAATAACTCAAAATTTGTATAGTTTATTATTTCTATGTTTTTTCTCGAAAAATGATTCATAATTGACAAAAATACCCTTTTTATTTCATGTATTTATATTTATCTTTGAAAACAAATGGTTATTTTTACAATAAAACACTGTAGGTATTTTTGTCAAAATAAGGTAAAAAATTAATGAAAGAACAAATTTTTGAAATTTAATTTTCAAAATGTCTTTTAATCAAATCACTCTTATTATTATGATAAAATAAAAATATTTGTATAATATATTTATAACATATTTACATATTTACAAAAAAATTAAATGATAAATTATTATAATAAATCATTTATCATTATCATTCTATTAAATAATTATTTTATTACTTTATTTTATATCACTAAAATAAAATTATAAATTAATAATTTAAAATAATAGATGATCAAACCAAAATTAAAATATTTTGTATTTTTAAAATACTTGAATATTATGATTAAATTTCAAAATATTTTAATTTGGATTTTTCTATTCAAAATAAAATTTCAAAATTTAGAAATAAATTATGCAAAAATGAAAAAAAAAAAATAAACGATCTATAGTTTAAAGCAATTTGCTTTCAGGAAAAAAAAAACAAAAAAACAAAGACCCCCAAAGACTTGTTATTATAATACTTTCTTATCGAGGAGACTCGTATGTTTCCTCATACGTTTTTAGAGGTCAGATTCTCAATTACAACATGTTGGTTCACTTGTTGGTAGACCAAGTTGGACGGCTAGATTAATCATATTAGGTAATTCGATTTTGGTGAGAAAATTTTGAAGATTAATAGTTGTGATTCACGGTAATAAATAAGGACAATCAGATGATGATATTGGACATATAAAATTTAGGAGATTGAGCATAATTTGGTGGTTTTTATGAAAGACAAATACTCCTCAAAGGTAACATGGGGCCGAAATCACTGACTGATCGACAGCTTTCTATGGAAGGCAAATATTTAGCTAGTTTGATTGAGCCGTATTAGGAAACATGGATATAGAATATCAGGTTCAATTCGAGGATGATAAATAGTGGTTCACGCCTCAAGGAAAAACACAAAAGATATGCAAGATAAGAAAGTGTTTTCGTAATTCATCATAATTTGTTTTGTGAGAGCTGGCTCAACTCTCTTAATATTAGACACTCTTTTTATCTCTGTCAGAGTGAGATCAGGGGCTTGTGTAGGCTCCACATGTTGTCGGGGGAATGAGGGATCTTATTTTATGTTTCATCAGACGATAATTATACGGCGCGCAGAAAGCGGAAAACCCTTTGTCTCATATAAGACCAATTGTAATCTACTTGAAAAAATAAAGAAATCCTTTATATCTAGGCTTTGCCCAACGGATGCAGCCTCGTTACCAACTTTATATGTCATATGCATGTATGCTGATTTATGTTCTTATGTTTATCTCTGTTGAAAAGGCATACTTGATGAGTGTAAAACTCATCTATATGCTTGGTGCCATTTTGCTACGCTATTTCGAAGATTTTATATCCATATTCATGTAAAACTTATAACATTTCCCTCTTAACTTATTATGATTCTCAAATAAAAGTAAGTGATTCGCAAGAAACGAGCAATATTTCCAAAAAGAAATAACCGGTGTCTCACATTGCACCACCAGAAAGATGAATTTTTCTATACCAGATGGAACATCGGATGGTTTAAATTCCCCCATGGTTGTATTCTTCATTCAAAGATCTTTCCAAAGACACCTCACACGCCCAAATCCGAGTTCAAACGTAGAAGTTATGTCATCGACAAATTGGAGAAGAAATCAGGTGGCTGAGCTGATTTTGTCGCAACAAAGTTAGCAACAAAACGCTGTCGCGACAAATCCAAGTTTTTTCGTGATAGAGTTAGCAACAAAACTGTTGGTGATTAACCTAAATTTTGTTGCGACAGAGCAAGAATAAATCTCAAGTTAGCAACAAAAATCTAGGTTTTTAGGTTTTTTTTACCATAGTATTTTTGTACTTTATTTTCTTTCATTTTCTTTTTATTTATAGGTACTTATGGAGGAATATCTAAGAGAAGATAGACTTGCCTCCATGGCTGCTTGACTTCCTTATTCATCATTCGACCTAAGAATTCATAATGACTCACCATAACAAGGTGAGTATTGCCTTATCAGGAGTTCAAATCCACATTTCAGAGGAAGTTAAGAGAGTTGTCTCATGTTAAGGAGCAGATTTTTATCTACATGGATGGGAACAAGAAGATGATTAGTCTTCATGAGCAGAAATTTTCAGATTTAGATGCCTTCCAAGTCAACATTAGTGCTAGATTGAAAACGTAGAAGCTCAAATTGGACACTTGGTCCAAGCATTCAAGGAAAATTTCTCTAGGACCTCTCCTAATAACACTTTGCCAAATCCCAATGAATGCATGGATACTCCTTTAAGCAGTGTCCAGAAATTTCCTATCCTGAAATCTGTGGAAGAATGTGTGAATAAGTTGGAAATTGAGAAAAAGACATTCCTAAACAACTTAGAGGATGAAGAACCATTAGTGGATAAACTGAAATTTTAAGAAGAAAGTCAAGTAATGGCCATCAAAACATTTCTCTGCAAAGATTTATGATATTTACATTCCCTATGGATTTTGTGACTGTAAGACAGTTAGAATTTACAAAATTCTTATATATTAAGAAGACCGCTTCCTTCCTCAAGCCAAGCATGGATTGACATTAACGAGGAGGAGCTCACCTTGCTTGTGGGTGAGGAGAAAGCTAAGTTCAATCTCAACCAACCATTACCTCACGGCTAAGAAAGAACTATGTGCAATCTAAGACTAGAGTTTGCTTCCATAAAAAAGGTACATGTTTGAAGAGTCCTCATTTTCATAGATGTGTCAGATCAACAAAGACATAAAGGGGAACATTTTGAAGAAATTATGGTCGAATCCATTCGCCACAATTAAAGGGGATTCCCAGTTTCTTTTCCTCTAAAATCAAAGAAATCATCCTGTCGAATGGTTAGTAAGAGTGGGAAGTGATGTCCAAAATGGATGATCGGCCAAATGGAAGCACTAGTACTTTTCCAATGAGTCTAGCTAAACTTTAAAAAACAGTAATGCCTTCTCTGGGAGGCAACCTGCTAAGTAATAAGGATTCTATCCACTCTTTTATTTTTTCCGTTTTTTAATTAGTTTATTTGTTGTCAAGCATCGCTGGGAAGAAAATCTAATAAAGGTTTTAACTTCTTGTTTGTCGGCTGTTTTCAAAATAAAGTAAGTTTGAAACTTAACATGTTGTTCTAATTAGTTCGTAAGAGAGCAAAAGACCCAGATTGGGTTGGGTAGCATACTAATGTCAAGGTCCAAAATCTTCAAGGTTCCTATTCAAAAGTGACTAATGATTAGAAAAGAGTTCAGCTTTTCCCAACTCTCTCTATTACCCTTCTACTTCATCAGTTTCGTTTCATTGCTACATTTAGGACAATGTTTATCTCAAAGTTTGGGGGTGTTTATTTTTGGTTAGTTTATCATGTCATACCCCACATGTTGCACATGATAACTTTGAAGATGAAATTTTCCTGTGCTTTTATGGATGCTAACTTTGTTTGATGCTTTCCAACTTACATCTTAGTTTTGGTTTATTTTGTTAGTTAGAGTTTTTGAGTTAATTGAGTTTTGCTTGGAGTAGTTATGATGTCAATGAAGATCATAATTGAACCCTTGAGATATGGACAGTATTCAAGATAATATGACTTAATGCTTAATGAGTTATCTCTCCTAATAGGCTCTTCAGTCATTGGTTTCTCAAAATCCGTACAAGTACAAATTACCCATAAAAGAAATGGTTGTTGGGTTAGAAGGTTTATGAGAATCTATCTATCTTTGATCTCCATAGGTTCTAGAACTTGTTCTATTATCACTTGAGGCATAGGCCATCCTTTGAAAGATTGAGCATTTCAAGCTAACCCTATTAATATGCATATGCATATCCCTCTAACCATAATGTTGAGATTTAAAGAGCCAAAATCGTATTTATAAGAATCAAGTTTGAAGCCAATAACCTTCCTACACATCACCATCCCTCATTAAAAAACTAAACTCACCCATAACATGAGGATTTAAACATAATTGAGAAATGTGGTGAGGAGTAAGTTTAGAGGAGTTATTTTTCCTATTTGTTGAAATGAGCTAAGTTGAAAATCAAAAGACGTTGATAAAAAAGAAGGAGAAAAAGAAAAAATATATATATAAAATGAAAACTAAGCAAAAATAGAATAAAAAGTCAAGGAGGAGTGAGTCTAGTCTAAGCTAGCCTTCCTTCCACCCCAGAGTAAGTAAATCCTAAGGGGTGTCTCGGCACTGGTACCTAAGGCCGACTAGTCTGGGAGCTACGATTTAAAGCTCGCTAAGGGTTGATCGAAAGCTTAAGGGGGTTTTGACATTGCACTACTCTAATAACCTTGTCTTGAAAAAAAATGCTTCTTGGTGTTTGTTGAAAGAATTCAGAATTTGTGCAGAAGGGTGATATGAGGAGTATGGAATAATGTACCTAAACAGATTTTGGGGTGCTTGAGAGTGTCATTGTGTTGATGGTAAGAATCAGGATGGAGTAGGAGTTGTCAATTCAGAAAAATATGTATGTTTGGGTAAGTTTTGGCCTGGCCTCGACTACCCCTTGCAAGCCAACACATTACAAGCCTATAAAGACTGTTGATCTTGAGGTATGTGTGCCTACATTAGTGGAGAATGATAAGAACAACAAGCCTATGGAACCTAAATATATTATCTTAGGAGATCCGCGTATTTATCTCAATTCTCATAAACTCATCTAGCTTGAAAATTGATTGGATAGGGGAAGACCACACACACACAAGTGAGAACCAAGTGTCTAAATTTGTCTATTATGAGACTAATTCACTATTAAAATAAATAAATTATCTTGATCATATTTTCCATATTCTGGGTAAGGGTGATTCTTGAGACACATATCACATACCCCTTGGCAAGCTTGATTACTCAGTTTTGGTTAAATAAAAAGGGTGAAATGAACTCTTCTTCCATTGCTTGAGGACAAGCAACTTCTTTCTTCTCTTTGCTTAAGGACAAGCAAAACTTTAAGTTTGGAGGTGTTTGATGAATATAAAACTCATCTATGTTTTGAGTTCATTTCACATGCTATTTTGAGCATTTTATATCCATATTCATGTAAAACTCATAATATTTCCTCTTAACTTGGTTTTGTAGGATTCTTGATGAAAAACAAGTGATTTGGTAAGAAATGAGCAACATATTTCCAAAAGAAGAGTCAACAGGGAAGATGAATTTTTCTGTACAAGATGGAACATCAGATGGTTCAAATTTCCCCATGGTTGTATTATTCATTCAAAGATCTTTCTAACGACACCTCACACGTCCAAATCAGAAGGAGTTGAACAAACTCCTTGTGACAGCCGGGTTTTGTTCAAGGCAAAGTTAACAACAAAACTATGTGCAACAAATCCGGGGTTTTAATGGTGACAAATCGACTTTGTCGCGGCGAGTTAGCAACAAAACTTTGTCGCGACAAACCCATATTTTTTCGTGACAGAGTTAGCAACAAAACACTAGGCTTGATCAGAAGGCCTGGAAAACTACTATTTTGGACCTTTTTCAAGCCCATTTCACCCTATGACTATAGATACTCATTTTTTAGGTTTTTAGGGCGACAAGAAGGTGGGAAAACACTTCTCATGCGGTTTCTCTCTCTAAACTGCCCATTTTTTTTAGTTTTATTGCAGATTTTGATTTTTTTTAGCAGATCTTAGAGTAGTTTTATAGCATATTTTTATTTGTATTGAAGAGATTTCGGTGATGTACATCAAATATTCAGATTTCATTATACTGTTCAAACAAAGATTGAAACTAAAATCTGGATTTTTCTTTCTCCTTGTCTCTTGATTTCTTTCTTCATTTTCTTACTTGTTGTTTGATTGATGATGATTAGAATCCAGTAATGGAACATTAAACACCCTTTGGGGGTGGGGATTAATTATTGAACATTAAGAGTTGCAAATTCTCAGTTATTTTGTGGGTTTGAAGACTGAATTTATATAATTGGTATTGTTCATATAATTAGTTGTTCAGGATATTAGTAGCTTATACCTTGAAAAGAGCTGTATCTTTGCTCTAATTTCCAAGAGGCTCTTTGAGTGACACAGAGATGGAGATTCCTGAGAGTAAAGAGCAGTAACTTGAGGATATGTTAGACTCATATTATGGAACTAATGAACTCTAAAAGATTACTTTAATAGATCACTAATTTACTCATGGTGTGAGGATAATTATATGATGCATCAGATTAATGTTTAGAGGTCTCACCTCAAATTGATAGAATTACCTCGATCTCGTGTTAGCATAGATATAATCAAGGAGAGAAAGAACTTTATTAGATTTGATGGTTGAGGTACCAATTTCATTGGAGAAGGCTTGCATTATCCTGTCTATGGGGGAAAGCAGTCTTCAGTCCTAAGAAAAGGGTGTGAAGTACTGAAAATGAAAAATGCATAATTCTTAAAAAGAGGAATGTATTATACTGGTAACTGATTAGACTCATGTATCCGGAAGGAATGTGATTATCTAATTAGTGAAATGTATGGAGTATGGAGAAATTCAAGCTATACTACATTGCTCTTGGACAAATCCAACATTCAACTCACAAATGTTGTGCTTTCAAGGAAATGCAAATTGATTGTTAAATGATTATCACCATCCACTAGTTCCTCTCTTCATACATTTGAAGCTTTTAGTAGTTGTTAAACGATGAATTTATAATTAGTTGGTCGTTTTAAGTAGTTTTACTTTAATTAAATTTATTTTATTTCACATCCTATTCGGTCGCCTAAATAGTGAAGAGCCCTTGTACTCTAGGTGCTCAAATTCCAATTAGAGAGAACCTCCAATCCTTGTGGGTACAATATCCAAACTTCTAGAGTCCACTTTATTACTTGTATGGCCCGGGTGCAACATGAAAGGGGATGAGACGTATTATACTTTTCATTTAGTTTTTAGTACCTTACTTTTTAAATGGAGTTTTTAGTATTTACCACATTGACTCCCTTGGCCATATTTTCATATACACATCATTTGGTCAACAAGTTTTTAGCATCGTTGTCGGAGACTTTAGTTAGTATTTGATAGTCGTGTCGAAAAATTGGTTAACAAGTTTTTGGCGCTGTTGTCGGGGACTTTAGTTAGTCTTTAGTAGTCGTGTCTGAAAAGGTCAACAATACTTCACACAATTGGTTTGTAACTTGGAAAACCAAGTTATCCACCTTGGCAGATTGTTGATGCACCAAATGATATATCAAGTCTATTAAAAAGAGTTAATTCTTTCACAATTGATAACTGGTACTCATAGCTAATTATAAATTATTGTTTGGTAAGGTAGTTGATTAAAATAGGCGGCGAAGGTTAATTTACATATATAGATATAAAACAATACGTATATATAGAAAAAAATACCAAAAATAAAAATAAAATAAAAATTTATAACGATAAATAAAAATTTTAAATAAATTTTTATTTTCAGGCAATCTGTCGCTTTGCATTCTGTCGTAGTATTATGGTGACAAATTTGTTATCTTTGGAACTTGAACCCTGGATCCCTCCCCTCTCTATGCCCAATCTAGCTCTTAACTACTTAACCTAGACCTCATTGGCAACCATAAATAATATTATCTCATAGTGATAGATTTTACTTCAATCTCAATCTTGAGTTAATTATAATTTCATATTTATAAATATTAATGTATTTGAGTCACAAATAAGTGAGACTTAATTAAATGTTTATATTCTCGGTAACTTGGTGAATGTGTTTATGAATAGTGACAATTATGAATTAACAATATAGAATTTGTATTAAAATATCTCTTAACGGATTTTCAGTACTTGATCATTGAATTCTTTGGCGAGAGTAGAGCTGGGAATATGGGTCGAACCCGATGGGTTAGCTCGAATTGGCCCAATATTTTAGAGGGCCGGACCGTGAAATTAGTAGCCCGAATAAAAGTCGAGACTGTGTAAGGCAGGTGGCGTGGCAGCCGGTTAAATTCGGGCAGATCCGATTAGCCCAATATTTTTTTAAATTTTTTATTATTAATTATATATATATATGACTTATTAGGATTTTTTCTAAATTGTATAGTGACCATACTAATGAAGATGAAGATTAAGGACATAGTGGATTTCATTTGAAACGTTGGATTTGTAGTTTTTAAGATATCATTTATTTGTCACTTTATTTTTTTAGTACTTTGAATATGAGCATGTTTATTAGTTTTGTTTATTACATTTTGACATGTTTATGATTTGATGTTTCATTTATTATCATGAAACTTTGAACTTGATTGTGGTTAGTACTTTATTAATTTTAATTATTATGTGATTGTAGTTAATTGCTTAATAACTACTAGTTAGTTTAGTTATAAATTTATAATGATGTTTAGCATTATTTACGTTTATTTAAGACTTTAAATATTATTATATTGTCTAAGTTTCATCATTTATGCATTAACTATTATTAAACACTTGTGTTTTGTTTTTTTTATTTGAAGAATGACAAAATTAGATAAATTATAATTTTTAGTATTTTTTTTAAATTTTGTCTCGTTTTGGCCCGCTTTACCCCGCAGTCCGCATCGGACCGAGTTGGGCTGATCAAAAGCTAGCCCGAAAAAATATGGGTCAAACTAGCACAACCCGTTTGGGCCCGCAACTCGAATGAGATAGGCTTGAATGGGCTGCGCTAGCCCATTTCCCCGCTATAGGCGAGAGTGTCTCAATAATAATTATAAATTAATTTTTATAATGAGGTTGTTGAAATATGATTATTAGATAAAATGGGTAAGTGTCGAGGTACAATATGTAATTAAATTGATTGGCTAGTTGAGATATCAATATTGTACAAAGATTATTAAGTAAAGAAATCAATGTGACACGAGTCAAATTTACATTAATCCCTGATAACATACAATTATAGAGTTTCCAATTTTATTTATTTTTTTAATAAAATGGAGTTTCCAATTTTTAGTGGAATAGATTTG
Organism: Tetrastigma voinierianum; assembly: GCA_016808115.1. Lineage (NCBI taxonomy): Eukaryota > Viridiplantae > Streptophyta > Magnoliopsida > Vitales > Vitaceae > Tetrastigma > Tetrastigma voinierianum. The sequence continues at coordinate 673,914 of JAEQBH010000523.1, forward strand.
GAATAATAATTGGACCTATTTAATTATGGGTAAATTATTGGTAACTACTATTGTATGTGCTCATAAGATCCTGGCGTAGTTCATTGAATTGATTGTATGAATACATGTTTTATTAATTAGCATATTGGGCCTTGGGCCTATACGTGAACAAAGTTGATTAGATGGTGTGTGAAAAATAAATTTGATTTGATAATATTTTAAAATTTTAAAATTATAATATAATTAGAATTAAATTTAAAATAGATAAATTATATAATAGAGAATTTTTCCTTGATTATAAATAATCTAAGAGATAAAATTTATCACTTATTTATTTTATATTCAAAGGAAAATAGGATAATAAGTGATAATATTACCCTAAATATAACTAATCCTTCCTTCAAAAAAAAAACTAATCCTATATATATATATATATAAAAGAATAAAAAAAAAGGAATACTGTACACATAAAACAACTTTTTCTTTGTTATTTTTGGGTCTTGGTTGTTCACTGGAAATTCGCGCCAACCCCATCCTAATGGGCCCATGGGCTTTTAGGCTCGAATTTTATTTGGGTTGATGTTTGGTCAGCCCAATCCGGTTCTAGGTGGGCCTATTTGGGCAAAATAGTAAAAATAAATTTATAAATTTTAAATATTTTATAAGGTGAAATTTTGTTTTAAAATACTTGTAATTTGTTTTTATGTTGTTAGAAGAAACTATATATAATAAAATATATTAATTATTTTTAATATTATCTTATTTTTAATTAATTTTCATATGAGTATGATTTTATTTTATTAAAATAATTGAAATTACTGTGATAACTATTATTTAAATATTATTTTTTATATTTTCAATAATAAAAAGAAACATGTATTTTTATAACTAGAAATTAACTATTTTTAAAAATATTAACAAAAACATGTGTAATTATTAAAAATAAAATATAAAATATAAAATAGTAATGTAAATGTGATGCCCCATTCCCTGGGGTCCGTTGTGATCAGTCGGCGCACGGAATATTCGTGGATGTCGAGATTGTCAGGCACCACTCATGAAAATCGGGTAGAGTTCCGCTTTTGTACGGGGCTCTGCGAATCTAAGCACTGTCTAACAAGTTTCTGATGGTCTCGCGCGTAAATTAAGCGTCTGGCAGAGTAAAATAATGGTCACTTGGGCCCCTGCATCAATACTCACAAAATACATCAATTATATACAATAGTTCAAGAGTTAATAAATTACTCTTTACCAAACATATATCAAAATTTACAATTTTAATACATGTTATACAAAATAAAAATGTCAAAGTCACAATCCCGCTTTCTTCTAAATGCGGCTTTTTCACAGTGACGTCGTCTCGTGCACACTCCACATTACTGAAATAGTGATTCATCGACGAGGTCAAGGCAAAGCCCGATGAGATAATTTCACTACATGAGTTACTCACAGCTGAAAGTGCGCATGCGTGACAAACGATCACGTCAAACAATTACGTGAGCCTCTTAGAATGTGTGCTTACGATCAGTGTCAGGTTCTCATGACTCCCTCACATGCCTAAGCCAAATGCGAGTAAAATCAGTTTTCAAAACAAAGCTTTTGTTCTCGAGAAAACTCACTACGGAGTGATAAATACATTAGACTACCCTCGAGGCAATTTCTGGATATTTCTTGAAACAATCATAGTCCTCATTCGAAGTGATACATTGAATGACTACCAAAGCGATTATTCGAAAATCTTCGCGGAAATTCCTTTCACAAACATTTTCGTTTTCTTTCAATTTCATGTCATGCACTCCTTCACAATGATACAGGGTGCACAGGTGCGTATGGAATGCATGATGTCAATCCCAACAAACTCATGCTAATATATAAAACATGTATATACATTAACATAATTAATCCACATAAATCATGTTATTAAATTCACATCAATAATACCAAAATTAGCTCACATGGGCTAATTAACAAGCTCACAATGATTGTTTTGAATCACTGGCTTATCGTAAAAGTCGCATGAAATCACATCACTATTCACGTGAGCAGTGAAACCTCGCGTTAGGCGCTGTCGCGTGTATGGCAATGAGGATTTTCTCCACTTTCGGTTCAAATGTTTGAGGCCAGAAAACACATTGTCCAAGCCTCAGAACATCCTCAACCATTTATATGGCTCTTAGCCAAATAATAACACAAGTAGGAAAAGATCTCTACCTTTTGGAGTTGTCGGAACTCTACCAAATCGGTGTCCACACGTAGCCCTCGCCGCGTAGATCGACTTTGCTTCTTGCTCCGTCAAGAACCGACGGTCCGAATGACCGGAAATCTAGAGAGAATGAGCTCCTTCTCTCTCTAAAATTGGATCCAGCAACCTATTGTCCGTCCCTGCCCATTTGTTCTCCAATTTTGGAGAAGGTAACTATTCAAATTTTGTTTTATTCATTAAACATTTCATTAATTCCCAATGTGTCACTTTTTCTTAATTTTTAACACTTGGCACAATCTCGGCTATTCATTCTCATCATCTCTCTAATCATGCAACATGTGTCACATGAGTATATGTAGTATGTGACTTTTGTCACATAACATGTCTCTCTTCTGAGTCGTTTTTCGGCACGACAGGTGCCTGGCAATGAAATTGGCTTGTCTCAAAATTTGGCGAAGTCGACGTGGTAGCTAGATTTGTGAGACGAGTTCCAGCAGTGAAATCCGTTTCGTCACCCAAGATCTAGAAAAATTTTGTGTTTTGACCGAAATTACCGTTTTGCCTTTTTTTAGAAAATTGGAATTTTCTCGGGTCTTACATTCTCCCATCCTTAAAAGGAATTTGGGTCGAAGTGGGGTACAATCGCAACAACTCACATGCATATGCAACGTGCACTATGTCATGCACGTAAACTAGTCATTTAAGAGTATTAAGCGACTAAACCCTCATTACCTTATCCTAAACAAGAAGGGATAGGTGGCCCCATCGTGTCCTCGCGCTCCGTTGAAACTCCTCCACTCACGATCTTTGCCACCGCACCCTCACTAGCCTCACGGTCTTGCGTCCTGAAACGATCCGAATATCCAAAATGCACTAGTCCCTCCTCGAAGGTCGTCAGGTGTCAACCTCGATCTCTCCCGATCCACCATGGCGAATCACGGGTGTACCTGCAAAAATGGAGATGTGAAATACCTCGTGGACACGACGTCTTTGGCGGTAAAGCCCGGCCCAGTGCGCTACGATTTTTACCCTCTCGAGTATCTCGAAGGGCCCGATAAACCTTGGCGATGGCTTCCTCGCTTCTTAGGGCGACTACTCCTCTCTTAGGCATCACCTTGTGAGAAGGCGATCTCGACCTCAAAGCTCTAAGGGTGACGCCGTGCATCGATAAGCTCTTACGCGACTACGAGCCGTGAGAAGACATTGTCGTATCAAGCTCACCTTCTCGGAGGTGTCTCTAATCAGATCAGGACCAGTGATGGAGCTCTCTTCCACCTCAGTCCAACATAACGGTGATCTACATGGCCTCCCATACAATGCCTCATATGGTGCCATGCATTATGCAAGCGATAGCTGACTGTGGCGAATTCCACTAGGGCAAATGCTCTTCCCAGCACCTTTATGATCCAAGGCATGCTGCGACTGTCCTCCAACACCTATATAGTTCTCTCTTCTTGACCATGCAATACGTGGGTGGAGGGTTCATACTCATCAGTGCAACAGTGTGCCCATAACATTTGAAATTCTTCGAGGTGCGTCGTAAACCTCGGGTCCCTATCGCGACACTATGGATACGATACTCCGTGTAGTGGGACTATCTCTGAATCTTCTTAGCGAGAATCTCTCAATGTGAAAGGTCATCCGCCGCGGCTAGAAAATGTGCCGACTTAGTGAAGCGGAGTCCACTATCACCAATACCGCATCATGTCTCACGGTGTTCGTGGCGAGTGGGTCACAAAATCCGTCGTGACGTGCTCAGCTTCCACTTTCGACCACCTCGATGGCTAAAGTAGCCACTGGCGTAACACGGTACTTTCGACCTTAACACGGTGACACGTGAGATCGTCGAACAAAGTCCATGCGATGTCTCTTTTATTTCGGCTCCGATGTCTTGGCGACAAGATCCTAGTACATCTTCGATTGCCACTTGGATGTCAAACCAGTAGAAACGGTGAAACTCCACAGTCTCCTCTCTCAAATGGTCAAATGGGAACCACTACGTCCTATATCTTAGAAGAATACCATCGTGATGGAGACGGTCCGACCCTCGTCACTGTGCCTAACCTGCGACCCACACTGGCCCCTCTAGCCCATCTGTGTTGCCGAAGGTGCTTGTATAACACCCAGGGGCGGCTGGTTCCTCGACCCGTACTAGGGTGTGGAGGAATGAAGCTTGCCATGCTCTCTTTGTTCTATGCCAGGGGCCCATGTTGTCCCAGTCACAGGATCCTTGTCTTTGGGGGCAATCCCGTCTCACATGCCCAGGCTGTCGGCAGAAATAACATATCATCTGTCTGCACAGGCTAAATGCCCCATCGGCCACAGTCTGAAACTCGTGTGAAGCGAGAAGTCTTAGCTCTTCCGAACTAGAAGAGAGTGATCCTCCCTCTTCCTCACCATACGCAGCTCGAGATACCTGTGCATCCTCTATCTCTCTCTCTATGGTCAGGGTTGTCCCAACCATGGAGTCCATGTCCTGTAGGCGAAGTCCTACAATCTTGAATGGGTAACTTTAACCCATTCTCGAATCTCCTGACCTTGGCCACGTCTGTGGCCACATAGTCATCACTAAAACGTGCCAACTCGGTGAATCTGGCCACATACTCCATCACTGTCATCGTTCCTTGCCTCAGCTCTAGGAACTCCTGGGCCTTTGCATGTCTAGCAGTGGCCGGAAAATACTTGCCCATGAAAAGATCATGGAATTCTACCCAAGTCATTGCCTCTAGATCTCTAGGAATTCGCGCCCCGATTCAGCATACTTGGGCTCACCCTCTAGCGGAATACGACTAGTGCGATCTTGGTTGTGTGGAGGAGGCAAGTCTACATGGCCTCCAATGCCTTCTCGGCTGCATGAACCAGTAGTGCCTTACCATCGGATCTCCTCCCCCTATGAATGTCGAAGGATGATGTGCCCTGAACCTCTAGGAGACTTCCCGGACCTCCCGGCTACACACTGCCTTAGCACATTGCAATATTAGCGACAGCCCAGTAATACCTCTGACCTCGTGAAGTCTGCGATCAAGCGGAGTGTTTGGGGTCGACGCCGGTGGTGTGGCCAGGTGCCTCGTGGGCGACCTCTACGTCCTCGCCCTCGGCTAACCATCTACACATGTCAAATGGCGGAGTTAAATTCTAATACGAGTATCTCGAGGCTTAATCCTGATACAGAACCTTTATTCATACACGGAAAAAATATTTTTTCATACATTAGGTCTATGCATTCCTAGGTAATGCGAGACAATGATCGCATTAAATCATTTTTAACAACAAAAATTTTTTAAGAAATTTTATTTTATTTACTTTAATTTTTTTTTAATTTTTTAAAACCTGCGTGAGAGCGGTGCTCATGAGCAGTGTTCATGAACGATGACTTCGAGCGATTACCTTGAGTCAAAGCGGATTGAATTGCACCAAGTGCACCACGGGCCTTCTTGACTCTTGGCATACTTGCTCCAGTCGTGCGCCGCGGTGCGCCTACTGGCGCCGTGTCGTGCAGTCCACTGGGCCGTGTCGTGGCCCCCTCCTCGGCCGTATCGTGGCCCAGGAAACGTGTGTCATTTGCGCATGCAGCGTCTTTGGCGCCGATCTTAACTGCATTGTCGCGACCCTCACGCGCGGCGTCGTGTCGCGTTGTCTTTGCGCGCGTGTCCTTGGCAGCCCTCTTGGCCGTGTCGCCCGGGCGATGGAAGCGTCGTGTCGCGACCGTGTCGTATTTGTGTCGCGACCTGAGAGCCGCCTCGGGCGCGATACAATGTTTGTGTCGCGACTCCCCCACCGGTCAGACCCTCGCGCTAAACCTTTATCGCCACGCCTTTCTTGTGAGCACACCCGCCATGTCGTGGCCCTTCTTTGGCGTGTCACAAGGCGGTGTCGACCACAGGTAGGTGTCGGTGGCGTGCCAGCTGTTGTGCTGGTAAGCCTGCGCTTCAGCTGCGAGCCCGAGCTTATCTCCCAGGCCATGCACATCAAGCCCCACAATGATACATTTTGACTGCGTATTATGACTCAAACTTAGAAAAAATGAAGTGATAGCCCGTTTCGACTCCCTTACTGCTTCTCTTTTTTCTTTTTTTTTCATTCATTTTTTTTTCATTGTTCCAGCTACTGGAAAACCACCAAAAAAATATATACTATATTTTTTTCATTTTCCAGTAGAACCAAATAATTTTATTAAAATTTATTTTATTTATTTTTCTTCCAGTTTTACACACTGTAAAACCTTAGAAAAATTTCTTCTCATCAATTTTTCATCTCCAGTAACCTCCTTGCTACTCCATAAATGCAATAGCCTAGACCACTGCACTTCATACAACTCAAAATTTTTTATGAGTTAAATTTTTACCTTTTTCTTGTGCAAAAACTGGAAAGATTTTCCAGAGTTTCACAACACGATCTGTTTATGTTCAAAACTGGAACTACTGTCCAGAAAATTATATATATATATATATATATATATATATATATATATATATATATATATATATATATATATATATATATATATATATATATATATATATATATTCAATTAAGACCATTTTGCCAAAATTTCATAGAACACCTAAGGTTATATTTTTCTCGACCCTAGTGTTCCAAGCGTTTTCTCACTCACAGCGTCTGAATCCACCCAGCGGTCGTGCCTTACATGATCACACATCACTCATGTTATACACACCAATCACATATACAACACACAATTCACTCACACATCACATTTAATTCACCAAAATGCACAAGGATGCATGATCTAACCCGTTTCCCATCAAGTTCTAGGTAAACCGTATACCTAACTTACCGATGCTAAGCTATAACTCTAGTATCCAACATCAAGGCATACTAAGTTGTGATGTTCTTGCTGATGACTATGGCCTAAGCCCCGATTCCCCGAGCTGTTCGTATGCTAAGCTCTACACCACCAGGCTCCCCAGTGTCGTTTTGCCTTAGCTCGATACCAAGTTGTAACGCCCGTTCTGAAGTCGAATTGTGGCCGTCGGCCCATGGAGATATTCGTGGATGTCGGGTAACCCGACACCATTCATGAAAATCGATCACTCCTTTGTACGGGGAGCTCTACCCAAGGTACAAAACTTGTCCCAACAAGTTTACAATGACCACACAGGGTCCACATGCGAGTAAAATAATGGCCACTTGGGCCCTTGCATTAATACTCACAAAATACATCAACTATATACAATAGTTCAAGAGTTAATAAATTATATTTATCAAACATATATCCAAAATTTACAATTTTTAATACATGTGCCACAAAATAAAAATGCCAAAGCCACAATCCCGCTTTCTTCTAAATGCGGCCTCTAGTGAGCGTCGTCCTCGTGCACACTCCCTGTACCTAAAATAGTGATCCCTCGACAGGATGAGCAAAGCCCAATATAGATAATTTCCTACATGGGTTACTCCCTACCTAAGTGCACATGCGTGGCAAACAATTACATCTAAGTAATTACATGAACCTACTCGAATGTCTACATGCCCAATCCCATGTCCCGAGTCCTCACCGACTTCCTCACACATGCTTAAGCAAAATGTGGTAAATCACGGTTGAAACAAAAGCTTTTGTTCTGAAAACTTACTACGAATTCGATAAATACATTTGGACTACCCTCCGAGCGGAATTGTTGGATATTTCTAAAGCAGTCAGTCTCGTTAGTGATATGTTGGACAACTCTCCAAGGCAATTATTCAGAAAATCTTCCTTAAAATTCCTTTAACAAACATTTTCGTTTTTCTTTGATTTAAGTATCGTACCTTTCATTTCCCGAATATTACAGGTGCCCCCAGGTGCATATGGAATCGTGATGTAAATCGACAAACTCATGCTAATATATAAAACATGTATACATTAACATGAATAATCCACGCATAAATCCTGTGTTATTAAATTCACATCAATAACATCAAAGGAATTAGCTCCACATGGGGTACAATTAACAAACGCTAACAATTCATTTGAATCACTTTCGACATAAAGCAAAAATTCACACGAAAATCATGTCACTATTTCACGTGACAGTTAAACCCTTGGGTTGGCAATTCACGTCCTAACTGTCGAGGATTTTCTCCACTTTCGGTTCAAATGTTTTGAGGCGAAAACATGGCTAATCCGATCCTCAGGAACATCCTCAGCCATTTACATAGCTCTTGGCCCAGAAGAATAGCAGCAGTAGGAAAAGATCCCTACCTCTTGGAGTTGTCGGAACTCCACCAAATAGGTGTCCACGCGTAGCCCTCGCCGCGTAAATTGACTTTGCTTCTTGCTCCGTTAAGAACTGACGGTTCGAATGGCCGGAAATCTAGAGAGAAGAAGCTCCTTCTCTACAGAATTAGATCGACAACCCTCTTGTGCCACGCCCCATTGTTTGCAATTTTGGAAGATAACTATTGAGATTTTGTCTTGTAATTAAGCATTTCATTAATTACTGTGTATCGGCACTGGCGATTTTGTGTTTGGCGCGTCACCGTAGTTCATTAAATCGTCTCTGCAATCATCGCGACATGTGTCGCGTGAGTACATGTAGTATGTGAATTTTGTCTTTGTCGCATGTCTGCTGGCGGATTTCACGGCACGAACACCGTACCTCGAAAAACATGAAATTCCGACTATCTCGAAATTTAACGAAATTCGACGTTGTATCTAGATTTCGTGAGACGATTCCAACGATAAAATCCGTTTCGTCACTCGAGATCTAAAATTTTTTTGGGTTTTAACCGAAATTACTGTTTTTCCATTTTTTAGAAAATTAGAATTTTCTCGGGTCTTATAATAAAATATTATATAACAGATTTCAAATGTTAATGAAAATAATTTTTATTATAATTTTTTTTAAAAAGTAATAAATATAGGTTTATAAGAATGTGTTTGTAAGATATTTAAAAAAATTAATAGTAAAAATAGTTTTAACATATCAATTTCTTATAAAATATCATTATTAGGGATTGAAAAAAAAAATTTATTGACAATTTTTTTTTTAAATAATTTAAAAAATATATAATTTGATTTTATAAAAAACAAAATTTTATTTGATTTTCAGCATATATTTTTTATTTTAGGTTTATATTTGAAGTTAATAATTTAAAAATATATAAAAACAATTCGAGCCAATGGTCGATGACCCTAACTTGAATGGGGCAGGCCAATCGGGCTGGGCCAGAAATAGACGAGAGTTTATTCGGGCCGTAACTGATTGAGAGACTGACCTACTAAAATTGCAAGTCAAAGTGGACCGGCTTATATTCCCAATTATAATTTTACCATTTGAAAGGTTGGTATTCTTGGTAAAGAGAAAATTGAAAATTATACTCTTGGTGAAGGAGATAACTACAATTGGCAATTGCAATTGAAATAATGGAATTCCTGATATTAAAGCATGCATGTATCTTCCTTATTTCCTGTAAAAGAGTTGAACCCAAAAGCATTTATTTAGGTTTTGGTTTTATTATCACTTTTTTTTTTTTTTTGTTTGGAACCGACTTATTTTTATTTTCTAGATTTATATAATTATTCATGATTTCTTTCTATATTTTGGCTTTGTGATGGCACTTCGTTTATACAGGTGCTCATTTTGGAAGGGCACTTCATTCATTTATGCCATGCCTTGCCTCCTGGTTTTTTTGGCTGTTCTATTCTCTTTTTTGTTTTTTTTTTTTAATTGAAAGGAGACTAATGATAAGGAAACCTACAAATTTAATCAAAGACGAATTTTGTAGTATTTTGAAGTAATTATGACCACTAAATGTTTTATCAATATTGTAAATACTCTTTCTTTCTTTTTTTATAATTATACAGTCTACTCCATTGTTTTTTTTATACTTTTATTCAATTGTATTACATTGTAGTATTTTGTTTTTGGATTTGAACTTGTGATCTCTCCTAAACTCATTCCACACCTTTACCACTTAAGTAAGGGCATTATGGTCATGTTTAGGCAAACAACTTAATTAATCATTTATTTTATAAGAGCTTATTAAATGAGGGCTTGTCGTAGTCTTTTATTGATAAGTATTTGTGTTTGGATACATATTTTAAAAAGTATTTATTCGTTGTTTTTAGGTGTTTTGATGTTCTTATCTGTAACCTCTTGACTAAAGTGCGAAAAAACTATCATAAATACTTATAAAATTAAAGTGTTTGAATATAAGCACTTGTCATAATTTTTTTAAAAATTTTAAAACTAAAAAACTAAAGAACTAAAAATTAATATTATATATATTATGAAACCATGATAAAAAATTAAAAATAAAGTAAATATTCACTATGTACTGAAAACATTTATCATTCAAATATAATCTCTAGTGTAAAAATAGCTAATGAAACATTCTCTCCTCTTCAATTTTGTTTTATGACCATCAAAATAGATAAAATATTTATCTAATAATAAAATACAATAAAGTAAAAAACATCAAACATAAAAATCATTCATCACTAGGGCTTCCCATCATCACAAACATTTCCAAAACAAAATAAAAAACATCATTAATGTTTCTCATCATCACAAAAATTATAACTTCCAAAACAAAATAAACACTCATGGATTTGCATTAAATTATGGTGTGAACCCACAAGGAACTAAATCCCACAAACCCACATTCAAAGGTACAACACCTCGAAAAGCTAAAATCAGATTTTGGTGATCGTAGTATGCTTATTACATCTACTATAATTTTATAATAATTTTATTATATGATACGGGTGAATGAACCTAAACTTAGGTTTTCGGAAAAAGCGATAAATTGTGAAATATGAAATGAATATGTGAGCATATGATTAAATGTTATATGCTAAAATGAGAAATTGATTGAACAGCGGAAATAAATCTAAGTGTAAGGGCAAATTTGATTAGTGATAGGGTTCCTAAGAGGTCATTTGAGAAAATGTTTATGTGTTTAAGTGCAAATAGAAGTGAAATATAGGTGCTATATGAGTAAATTGAGGCAGCTTAAATCCAAAAATGGGTTTTGATGTGCCAAACATAGCCTTATAATGGATAAGTGATATTAGACCAAATTTGGTCTTAGAAATCTCCACTTGTGCCTAAGCGTTTTGAGAAGTGGGAGAGGAAAAAGCTAGGGTTTTGAAAATAGTTGGAGATTTGTGTGAATCTCTCCATGTTTGTACAAGATTTTGCAAGATTGTTGAAGAAGAAAGCTAAGACTTCAAAGGACAAGAGATTTCAAGGTATGACACAAACCCTAGATTTCTTTAAATGATGTTTGGGTTAGAAAAACCCTAATCCATCTTGCTCATGGTTGGTTTAGGATGATATTGGAAGTGATTTTCATGTTTTGTTTTGAGATTTTGAGGATTTTTGGAGGAAATCTCAAAAAGGAGGAAAACTGGAAAATCTGGGCAAAATTGGGCTCCTATACCGAGGCGTAGATCTATGCCAAGGCGTAGGATACCTCGCCGCGGCATAGCTACTGTTCACAACGAGCAGTTTTCGGGTTTTGTTTCCGAACACCTCGTATTCGTTCACCGATAGTTTAAGGACCCTAATAAATGATTAATTGGGGTTCAAATAAGGATAAAACTAAATTAAAAACGTACTATACCTCGCCGCCTCGGCGAAGCTTCTCTTCGCCTCGGCGAGTTCGTCTTTGGGAAAACTTAATGTCTTAACCCAAAACCGTTAATGAAGATAAATTGTCATTCACTAAAAATGTATAATAATTGTTTATCCACTAAGAGTGGCGTAATTGTTATTGACTAGGGACGGAGTAGAAATCCACTAACCTAGAATGAGATTGAAGAAAGAAACTTGAGAGTTGATAGCTTAGGTTTGTTCTTGAACCTCTATCCTTATTTCAAGTGTTTTGGTAGTTTGCAAATAAATGCAGAAATAGATTATATGGAATAGTATATCTTTGAAATGATATTACGAAAGTGCATATGGATTTGGCAGTGATATTTGAAATGTTTGACAATTAATTGCATGTGAGTTAATTTGAATTGCGAATTTGTCAATTTTGACATCTTGAATTGAATCGTCTCACCAGAATGACCCGACATGGCGGGATATCCTGTCCGGCGTCCGTCGTAATGGCGCGTATGACTTGTTAAAATGTCCCACTTTGTAGGATGTACCGATCGGCATCTATCATGATGGTGTATGACATTTTTAAATGACTACTTGGCAGGATGCACTAATCGGCATCTATCATGATGGCGTATGACATTTTTAAATGACCACTTGGCGGGATGCACCAATTGACATCCGTCATGATGGGAGACCGAAATTGTTAAATGTGTAAGCACATTATCGAATGATAAAGGGCCAGTTCACGAGACAAATCCGTCATGAATGTGAATTGTATAGACAAAGTGATATAACAAACTTTGATGAGTGTAAATGAGATTTGTAAACTAAATACATCCTTGAGAGTATATGTTTGAATCTCATGATTTGAGAAAATAAATTAGTTGAATGTGAAAATGCATATTTTGATATGATCAATGATTTGTAAAGTGAAAGCATGTGAAAATGAATAAGCATGAGTATAGTTTGATATAAAAGACATGGTTTTATAATAAACGCATGTCATGTTAAACTGAAAATTGGAATATAACCGTATAAAACTACTAAGCATGAAAATGTTTAGCGTGTAGTTTTTATCTATGCGCAGGTTTCGAGTAAACAGGAAAAAATGCAATATCAAGAAGTGTAGAGTCATAGAGAAAGTTGAGACGTATAAGTATTTACCCCATCATATGCATACCATTCTTTTTTAATGTGTGACATTTTGTGAATAAAAGAGTTAATCTCTGAACTATTATTTTGTATATCATTTTGTAAATACATGATACGCCATTTTGTAAATGCATTGTATAAAAGTAAATGTTTATGGGCCTACTATTTGAAATGCTTCCGCGTAATTGAAAACTCTAAAATGAAATGACATAAATAAAATATTTTTAATAAGATAAATGAAAATGGTCGGAGTAAACCGGACTCCGGTTCGGATCTGCCATTTGGGTCGGGCTGGGGATTCGGGTTGCGACACTTTTAAAAAAAATAAAAAGTAAATAAAAAAATTAAACGAGCATCCCGGAAATCGATTCGGATCCACTATTCGGGTCAGACTAGAAAAGGGCGTTACACTTTAGAACCCTTGAATACAAAGAAGAAATAACCCTAAGTATTAAGAAAGAAACCTAATTCTATAATAAAGCTCTGATACCAAGATGGTGCGAACCCACAAGGAAATAAAATCTCTTGAACCCACATTAAAAAGTACAACACCCCGAAAAGCTAAAATCAGATTTGGGTGATCCACTATAACTCTTGAATATAAAGAAACAAGAACTATAAATGTTAAAAACGCCACATGGATGATCAAGATAACTTTACAAAAGTTCAACGAATAACCAAGGATAAGAACTCCTCTCAATTATGAAAATACCAAAGAGAACTCCTCTCAATTCTGAAAATTCAGAATATCACATATCAAATTCCTTTTTTTGTTTTGTTTTCTTTTTCTTCTGTTGTTTTTTTTTTTTTGCATAATTATTTTTCTCTTTTTTTTTCTTTGAATCAAATGAAGATTTCATTTAAACAAGCGAATATGGTGGTGAAAGATAAGGGGAAATGGAATAAAGCAGTTAAAAATATGGAAAAGGAACAATGGAGATATACAAGAAAGAAAATATACTTTGGATTTGATGACTAGGATGAGAGATGGAAGAAAACAAACCAAGAAAAGGAAGTAGAAACACAATGTGATAAAAGATAAAAACCTGATTTTAAAATTGAAGCTTTGATATCAAGATGGTGCGAACCCACAAAGAATTAAATCCTGCAAACCCACATTCAAAGGTATAACACCCGGGAAAGCTAAAACCATATTTGGGTGATCCACTAGAACCCTTTAATACAAATAAACAAGAACCCTAAGTGTTAAGATAGAAACCCAATTCTAGAACGAAGCTCAGATACCAAGATGGTGTGAACCCACAAGGAACTAAATCTTGCGAACCTACGATCAAGGGTATAAACAACCCCGAAAAGGTAAAAATCAGATTTGGGTGATCCACTAGAACCCTTGAATACAAATAAACAAGAATCCTAAGTATTAAGAACGCCACATGTGTGATCAATCTATGATAAGTTTACAAATGTTCAATGAAGAACCAAGGAGAAAAATTCTTCTCAATTCTGAAAATTCAGAAGATCAACATATCTATTGATCCTTCAAAATTCTGGATACAAAGGTTTATATAGGTTAATTTAACTAGCCTAGCGAAATGTAAAAACACACTTTGGAAATACAACAAATTAAAGACTTATAGGGAAATGTAAAAACACACATTGGAAAAACAACAAATTAAAGGTTTATAGGGAAATGAAAAGACATGAGTTAGAAAGACAACAAATTAAATGCTTCAAGAGAAATGAAAAGACAACTTAGAAAGACAACAAGCCAAATTCGTTCAGCCAACTTGATGACTTTTAAAACAACATGTATAACCCAAAAAGACCAATTTTAAGTCCAAACAAACCCTCTCATATATGAACCTAAGCCCAAACTACTTAATTGTAATGTCTTTAGCCTAAAATGTCCACAATAGCTGCTTGAATAATGGACAAATCCTTTTTGACAATTATAGACTCTTGGCCCATTTTTTGGCCCAAATAAATTTGATAAATCAATTCAAAGCTTATTTAAATATTTTGGCTCATGCCCTCATGATAGGCCTAATTTTAAATTTTTGTATAAATTTTTTTTGATAAATTTCTCCATAAAGCTTATTGAAATAAGTTAAAATGAGGTTATATGGAGATCATAAGTTATTTTTATAAACTATTTCAAATACCTATAATTTTTTTTATCAAAAGTACTCATATAAGAAAAAAAACTCACTTAAACTATAAATAAGTTTTTCCAAATATATCATATATCTAACACTTTTTTGTCACTTAAATCATGTCTTAAGTACACTATCCATTACTTATTCGCTTCCCTGTAAATATTGCAATAGTTATAATCTTTGTTCCATTGGCTTCCTTATAAATATAATAACAATGATAGATATTTAGATTTTGAGATACCCTCATCATCCATTAGTAAAATGATTGAATTAAATAAATTACTTTTTTATTATAATAATAATCATCAATAATTACTTTTGACCTCCCTTTAAAATATAATAATTTTTTTTTGAAAAATACATAATTTTGTCCCATTAAAACTTCAACCTTAGTTCCTTCCCTACCCTATACCCATAACTAGCTCTTACCCACTAGGTAGGTTACATTTCGAGGTGCTAATAATGCGAGTCGAGTTCGAGTTCAATTGAGCTCGAGCTCAAGTCAAGCTTACTCGAGCCAAGCTCGACTCGACTCGTTAACATTTCGGTCGAGGAACTGCTGAGTCGAGTTTGATTGGGTTTGATCGAGTCGAGATCAGAATAACTCATGAAATTTAATGCTCGTTTAGTTCTTGTGCGTATTATTATATATCATTTTAGGGAGAATCGGTGTATGGAATATATATATATATATATATATATATATATATATATATATATATATATATATATATATATATATATATATATATATATATTTATCACGTTTATAATACTAACTTTATTAATATAATTTATAGAATAATATCATATTCTCTTACATCTTTTCTTTAAAAGAAAATTATTTATTTTAAAATAAATATATTTATAACTAAATAAATAATAAAAATGTATGCTTGTTTAGAATAAAAAAATAGAGATATATTATTTATGTAAATCCTAAAGTATAGATATAAAATTGAAAAACTTTAGAATTTTATATAAATATTGGGTTTGTAGCTAAAGGCTTTGAATGAATTAAGGAGTTTTGTTAAATACAGGATTAGTTTTTGAGTAAGAGTACAGGCTGATTAAGAAAATGTTGAAGAGTGGTTTTGAATGGGAGTTGGGTTCAGAGGTAGCATGGGACAATAAATCTTGTTAAACTTATAGGTGGTGTTGACTTTAAATTACTATTCTTAAAACCTGTTATTATGTGTTTTTATAGGTTTTTTATTTTATTTTTTTATCCTTAAATATTTTAATTACAATATAATAAATTATTCTTGAAACTCAAATTTGGGACTGCTGCCATCGTTATGCCCTAGCTTTTTAGGTATAATGAGTTAGTTTTTTTTTTTAAAAAAAAACCAATTTAATACATCTTGAATTGATAATAGACTTTTAAACAAAATTTTGTTTTTAAAAATAATTGACGACGGTGACAAATAAGTCTTTCTATTTTAATCTCATGTATGGCAAGTTACCATAAAAATGTACGGTCTGTTTTTCCCATTTGATATTTCAAGACAAAATTTTATATTTAAAAATTGACTAAAAATAACTTTTTAACAATTGTTTTTGTCAAGCCCTTATGTTTAATTCAAATGATAAAAAGTTTATTATTAAAACAGATAAAAAGTATAAAAGAAAGGGGTGTCATGTTGGAGTCCAACTAAAAAGTATTAAAAAAATAATAATTGTTTCTGCAAAAAATTATTTTTAAAAATTAACAAAAAAATAACTTTTTAACAATTGTTTCCTCCTTAAAAAAACCATGAATCTATAATATGCACTGTGAATAATGAATATATGTAAAAAAACCAATTATTTATATATATATATATATATATATATATATATATATATTTTTTTTTTTAAAAAGGCACGTGATGAAGAAGTGCGCATCTGAGCAATGTTTCCGTGGTAGACCTGCAAACTTGGAGTCCAAGTTAAACCCCGTGGCTCATCCAGAATTCTCGGAAAACTCAAGACCATTTTGGTCTTTTCTCACGTCGGCCGGTTGAATTCCCGGTCGTCACGTCCCTGGTCTCACCTACACATCACATTTTTCTCGCTCTCCAAACAGATAAATAAGTCTCCCCCTCTCTCCATCTCTACTGTCCAAATCCATTCAAAGAAAATAATCAACGGTGAAGAAATGGACAAGCAATTTTAAATGCTACCACACAAACCATCTGATCCGCTCTCTTCTGTCGTCGAGATCTTCCTCCCTCTTTCTTTCTCTCTCTCTCCTGTCCTGGTCTTAAAGAGTTGAATCCATCTCACAAGTGATAGCCACTTATAATTTTTCTTCCCAAAGAGCCCCAAATACCTGACCTAATTTCTGAGTTCGTTTATTAGCAGGTCTGAAGATGAATCATTTAGTTGCAAGGCAGCTGATGCGGGGCCTTACCAATGGCCCCAAATGTAACCGCTATGTTCTGTGTTCGGCGACTAGAGTAGAGATATGGGATCAGAGGGGAGCGTTTGGGAGGATGATGAGCACGGAGACTTCGCTGGCGGAGAAGAACCAGAAAGACAAGCCGGTGGAGCAAGTGGAGAAGAAGAATGAGGTCACGGTGTCGAGCTATTGGGGAATTCTGCGGCCCAGGATCACCAGAGAAGATGGGACTCCATGGCCTTGGAACTGTTTCATGGTATCTATCTGTCTATCCTTCTTTTCTTTTTCATTTTTACTCTCATTTTCACATACTTCTGTTATTATTGAGTCTGGTATAGTGTTGAATTACGGAGAATTTTCTGTTTAATTTGGACCGTTTCTCTAAAGACAGAGTGATCTTCTTCCTTCTCTCTGTTTCTCTCTCTCTCTCTATACATAGAGAGAACGAGAGAGAATGAAGAAGATCACTGTGTCTGAAAAAGGAAAATACATATTACTTTGAACAGGTACAGTAGATCTTTAGATGAAAAAAAAGAACTTCGCACTTGTTTGATCCATGTCTTACAGATTTATGTTATTCTATTGTTAGCCTTGAGTGCTAAAAATCTGCTCATAGTTGTGATCTGTAAAGATTGAACTGTTTGGTTGGTGGTAGAAATAAGCTGTTCGTCTAGTCTTTCTGCTTCTCACTCATTCAAAAAGTAAAATAGGTTTTTAGACTTAGAAGTAATAACAATTTTATTTGTCAAGTATGAGATTTATTCCGATTCCATATCCAAACATGCCCTAGACATTTATGGCACCATGACTCATTCCAAGCTGTCTAGACATTCCGTTTCCTTAACCGCTACGGGGAAACAAGCAAGCAATCGAGGCATCGCAAATGCACATGAAAAACAAGGGTAATTTAGTCTTCAAGTAAGGCATCGCAATCTGATCTCAACCGTTATCCTTGACACTCTAGTCTCTACTTAACCGCCACGGGGAAAAAAACGGAATCAGTAATACTCCCTCCCATCTTTCTGTTGAAAACCGATTTGTTTCTTCATCTTCTGCTCAAAAAGCCCTAATCCGTAACGCTTGATGATGAGTCAGTTGCATGCAAGGTCGGTGGTGCATATTCTCCATCACAGTGCTGAGGTCTTTGCGTTTCAGTCACCAAGCTGCATCTTGGAGACTGATGACATCAGGGACAGCATTTCACAGAAGGAGAACAAGGAGAGATCCGCTTTAAAAACAGAGCTGAAAGGTGAGGTTTGAGATATTGTGCCATTGGGGCATTTCAAGTCCTAAGATTGTGAGGAAAGATGGAATTAAGTGGCCTTAATGGCTTACAGTTTCATGGTAACACAGATTTTATTTTATATATATATTCATTCTTGATGAATTTACTTATCCATCAAAATTAACTAAAACCGTTGCAGCTATTGAGTTTATCAGTTTTCCCCTAAATTGTTGTTTCAGCCAAGGCTTGTGAAAGAAAAAAAAAAATCCAGAGAGATAAGTTGCAAGTCAAGGGCAAGAATGGTCCATAAAGAATCAGAGAACACTTTTCTGCTCCTCTCTCTCTACCCATATTCTTTTGAATCATGAATAAGAGTAATGTGGAGCTGTGTTGAAGTTTCTGGTGATTGAGATGAGGGAGCTAGGCCTGAATAGGACTTACATGTGTGACCAATGCAAGGATTACCCACTAGTTGGATAGGACTTACATGTGTGACCAATGCAAGGATTACCCACTAGTTGGATAGGACATACATTCTGTGTCCATTTCTAGGGCAACATGTTAGTAATTGACAATGCAATTGTTTTTAAATCAAACCTGCCATGCAAGTTTCTCTCTAGTACCCAAGTACATGGGTATATCAGTAATCGGACCTAGTTTTTCATAGCTGCATGAAATGGGAGTGTAAAATTGTATCCTCCACTGTAGAAAATGTAGAGACTAAGTACTTATTTCAAAATACTCCTGTTGTGTGAAATTTTTTATCTTCAATTTTGTGGACATTTCATCCCATATTGTCAAGATCTGGTGCAAAAAACTTTCAATTTTCATGTTACTTTGTAATTCCATCACTTGATTTTCTTTGTCATGGTATTGGGACATAACATTGATATAACGTCTTGTCTTTCAATTTGACATTCAAATAACTTGTTATTACTTCATTTTTGTTTTGCAGCCATGGGAAACATACCATACGGACACATCAATAGACTTGAGTAAGCACCATGTGCCTAAGACGTTTGCAGATAAAGTAGCATACAGGACAGTGAAACTCCTTCGGATTCCAACTGATATATTTTTTCAGGTGTGCTATTTTATCTCGTCTTTTCACCTCTCTTCTAAATGTTTTATGGCTATTGGATTGGTTCTAGGACAATGAATGATCTGCATATGTGAATTCCCTTTTAGGAAGATAATAATTCCTTTTAGAAAAAAACCTTGACCTCAGAAGAGGTGATCGAACATCCATCAGGACCAGCTAGAGTGCCACTTTCTATGATCCCAACTTTAAACAATGTTTTTGTGTCATTTTCTTTAATTGGTAACAGTGTGACAATGAACATATCAAAATGATGGAAACCTTCCACAATGTAATACTTTAAAGGAGTGTACTTTGTATCTTGTTTAGAGAAGATAGAGGGAGACTCTCTCTCAAAAAGGTACGAGCCTCTGGTCTCTCATTTTTATACCTCCCTTTCCTTCGCTTTTTCGAACCGAGATCCTACAATGGAGGGTCTCTTTGGTCAGGGGTTGTTTTCTGAGGGTGGTGGTGATGCGGCAACGAGGTGGATTCCCTAAGGGTCTATCCTATTGATACCGTGGAATCTAGAAACATCGTGGTTGAGAGAGGGTTGGAAGAAGTCCCCGTATTGTTAGAAGATACAACCCTTTGCTAGGAGGAACAAAAGGAAGGGACACGGGAGGAGATTTGCTTGCTTATGTTCAGTAGATTCTTGGGCTTCTTGATTGATGGTTACGAGGATGAAATTTTCAATATGATGAACGGTATTTGTGAAAGGAGATCAATTGTTAAAGGGAAGGGGGTTCAAGGGACAACAAAGTTTGATAGAGAAAGAAAGAAACTAGAATGGAACATGAAGGAGAAAGCGAAGAGTGGAAAAGGGGTTCTAGCAAAGAGACGAGGAGTACATTCAAGTTGGTAATGAAGATCAAAATTCTTTCATGGAATGTGAGGAGGGTGAATGATGCTTCAAAAAGGAAACTCATTAAGATGTTCCTTAAAACTCAGAAAGCAGATGTGATCTATATCCAAGAAACTAAATGGAAATCTTGTTCTAAAGGGTTAGTTTAGAGACTGGTGTCCAACAACTTTGTGGATTGGGTAGCTTCTTGTTCTGAGGGTGCTTCCGGGGGGGTTGTTATTCTTTGGGATACTAGAGTGGTCCAGTTGGTTGTGATGGAGGATATAGTTACATTTTATCTTATAGGTTCAAAAACTGTGCAGATGATTTTTGTTGGATTTTTATGGGTGGACCCACAAAGAGTGAAAACATGGAACTTTTATGGGAGGATCTAGGGGGTTATCAGAGGCATGTGGGGAGATCCTTGGTGCATAGGTGGTGATTTTAATGTCCTAAGATTCCTGAGAGAAAGAAATAGGGAGGGAAGATGGAAGGGAACCATGAGAAGATTCTCCTAAATTATCGATGAGCTAGAATTAAAAGATCTGCCCCTTCAAGGAGGGGTGTTTACTTGGACAGTTGGACTGGAGGGCTAGGAAACCAAAGAATGGCCAGGTTGGACAGATTCTTGATCACAGATGCTTGGGAAAATTACTTCAAAAATGCTTCCCAAAGCATTCTTCCAAGACCTCTCTCGGACCATTTCCCGATTTTGTTGATTCGAGGCCGGTTGGTCAGTGGCTTCTCCTTTCGCTTTGAAAGCTTATGTGGCTTAAAGACGGAAGGTTTTTAAAAGTCTTATTGATGGGTGGTGGAAAAGCTTCGAAGTTAGGGGTACCGGTAGCTTTATGGTGGTGGAGAAATTAAAAGCCCTCAAAATTAAGCTCAAATGGTGGAATAAGGAGGTTTTCGGGAGGGTTGAGACAAGAAAAAACCAGGCTTTAAAGAATATGGCGCAGTGGGATTCTATTGGAGCTGGAAGACCCTTGACTCGATTAGAGTTGGATAGAAAAACTATAGAGTTGGAGGGGTTCAAAAGATGGGCACTGCTGGAGGAAATAATGTGGAGACAAAAGTCTAGGGAAATTTGGCTTAAGGAAGGTGATAGAAAGCAAAGTGCTTTTGCAAAATGGCAAATTCCCACATAAAACACAGTGAAATGATAGGTCTAAAAATTGACGGGGTTTGGCACATGGATGGCCAAGATTTGCAACAAGGCATTGTTAATGCCTTTCAATCCCTGCTTACAGATCCTGGGGATTGGAGAGCTAATATGTTGTCTTTCTCAAAACTAGAAGATCAAGATGCAATTAGGTTGGAGAAGCCTTTTACGGAAGAGGAAGTTTTTTTCGCTCTTCATGAGCTAAATGGGGAGAAAGCTCCTAGGCCAGATGGGTATCAGTTTGGCACTTTGGCAGGTGAGTTGAGGAGACGGTTAAGGTGAGGTGATGTTTGTGATGAGGATTTCTTCGTTTTAGCAAATTTATTAGCTTGAATTCCACTTTCATAGTGATGGTTCCAAAGAAGGAAGGGGTGGATGATTTTAAGGATTTTAGACCTATAAGTCTAGTGGGGAGTCTTTACAAACTGATAGCAAAGGTTTTAGCAAACAGGTTGAAAAAGGTGATGAGTAGGTTAGTCAACAAAGCCCAAATTGCTTTTGTGGAAGGTAGACAAATTCTGGATGCCTCTCTAATAGCAAATGAAGTGATTGATTCAATGACGAGGAGGAAGGAAAAAGGAATCTTTTGTAAATTAGATGTTGAGAAAGCTAAATTGGAAGTTTCTTCTCACGGTACTCATGGAGATGGGCTTTGGTAGAAAGTGGATAGGGTGGATAAAGTGGTGCATTTCCACAGCCTCTTTTTTAGTGATTATCAACGGTAGTCCAACAGGGTTCTTCAAAAGCTCAAGGGGTTTACGACAAGGAAGTCCAGATTATCCCATATCTCTTTGTCACGGGGATGGAGTACTTTCTATCCTGATTGACAAAGCTAAAGGGGAGGCTATCTTGCAGGTTATAACTTCAGGAATAGTTTTGGTGATGTCACAAATGTTTCCCATTTGTTGTTCGCTGATGATACTTTGGTTTTCTGTAAAGATTCCGAGGATAAAATGTTGAATCTAAGTTGGATCCTTCTGTATTTTGAAGCTCTCTCGGGGCTGAGAATCAACCTGGATAAGAGCGTCATTCTGCCAGTCGGTAATGTGGACAACTTAAACCAACTAGCATGTGAGCTGGGGTGTAGAGTAGGATCCCTACCCTCCTCTTACCTTAGGCTTCCTCTCGGCTCTAAGATGAATTCGACAAGGGTGTGGGAAGGAATTGAGGAGAAAATCAGAAGAAGGCTCACTGCTTGGAAGAGACAATATATTTCAAAAGGGGGAAGACTTACACTAATAAGAAGTACGCTGTCTAATATGCCTATATACTTGTTGCCCCTTTTTAGAATGCCCAAGAGTGTCAAAAGAAGATTGGAGAAAATTCAGAGAGATTTTATGTGGGAAGGAGGCTCAACAGTTAGAAAAATCCACCTAGTAAATTGGAACTCTGTTTGGGATCAGAAGGCTGGACCTACTAAATAGAGCTTTATTGGGAAAGTGGGCTTGGAGGTTTGTAGTGGAGGATGAATATATGTGGAGATCGTGTATTAAAACAAAATATGGATCATAGAATGGGGGCTGGTTCACTCCTTATCCTAGAGGTAGCTATGGAGTTGGTCTTTGGAAGTCTATTGCAAAAGAGATTGAATAGGTTAAGAAAGACTGTGTTTAAACTGGGGGACGATAGGAAAATCAGATTTTGGGAAGACACTTGGTGTGGGAGACAACCTTTATGTGATGCTTTCCTTGGCCTTTATAGCATAGCCGATTCTAAAGGGGCTAAGGCTGCTGAGATTTGGGTGAGGGAA
This sequence comes from Tetrastigma voinierianum, assembly GCA_016808115.1. Classification (NCBI taxonomy): domain Eukaryota; kingdom Viridiplantae; phylum Streptophyta; class Magnoliopsida; order Vitales; family Vitaceae; genus Tetrastigma; species Tetrastigma voinierianum. The sequence goes on from JAEQBH010000523.1 coordinate 697,361, forward strand.
GATGGTGGAGGAGCCTAGGATCCAAAGTTTATGAGGTCTTTTAATGATTAGGAGATGGAACTTGCGATGAAGAAAAGATTTGCATCTCTTACTATCTTCAAATCACACCTACATACATAATTGATAATTCCATTTATTTTCCATCTTCCCAAACAGAAAAAAGCTTGCTAATGAACAAAATGAAAATAAAAAAGTATACCCTAAAGCATGGGCTGATTTAATGGCGGGAACGACCCTGGGATGAATGGGAACCCTCTTGAGAACCCCGACGTATAGTCAATGGTGTTCCACATGATTCGAAGAAGGAGAGATGAGGAAGAGAATTTGAAGGTTGGTGAAACAAAGAAAGCAGAGAATAAGAATGTCGGTTTGATGCCCGTTGGGCGGCTTACATGCAAAATGGGATTCACGATCTTTTTATATAATTACGGAAAAATGCCACCACTTGGTTTCACCGTTTCTGAGATATAGAACTTAATTTAGGTTAAGAATTTAAATTAAGATAATTTTCGTTTTTTATTTGACTTCCTGTAAATAAGATTTTGACTTCTTTGGTTCATATTTTTTATAACAGTTTTTCAAAACACGGGTTTATTTTATTCTTATTTTTGAAAACTGTTTTCGATTCTTAAAAATAAGAAGAACAAGGAAAACATGTTTAAGGCCTGTTTGTTTATTATTTTTGAAAACTGTTTTTTGTTCTTAACAATAATAAGGATAACAAGAAAAACGGGAAAAACATGTTTTTAGTTTCGGTTTTGTTTTCTAGCTCCATTTTTTAAATATAAAAGAAATTTGTTTTATTAAATTTTTAGCTTAATTATATCTTTTTCTAATTTATATAAAATTTTAATAATTTTTAAATATTTTAATCATCTTATTTTGCGTCGCCGTCTGCGGCAAATACTGAGACCAATACGTATCGGAACCATCAGTCATTAGCCGTCTGCGGCTCGCCGTGGATGGAAAACGTTCGGAGTTCATCGGGGTGACTAACAACATCAAAATCTCTCCCATAGAAAATGATAAGTTGTCTTGGAAGGGGGATGAATCGGGGTCCTTCAAGGTAAAAGCTTACTTCAAAGAGTCGGAAGGAGCTTCTCCACATAAAGTGCCCTGCAAAATGTTATGGAACCAACATATCCCTTCAAATGTGGGCTTTTTTGCATGGGAGGTGTGGTGGGGTAAGGTTCTTACCTCAACTCGGCTGAAAAAATGGGGTTTTCATTTAGCTCGGATGTACCCTTTCTATAGAAAGGAGGAAGAAGAGCTAGAGCACATTCTAATCCACTGTCATGCAATTTGGGGATAGTGGACTGATCTTCTTCTTGCCTTTGGTGTTGATTGGACTTGCTCTTTCCTGGCTAAAGATCTAATCCAAAGCTGGATACACTTCCGTATTAGGAAAAAAGTTAAGGCTATTTGGAGAGCCACGCCCCTACTTTTATTTTGGGCTATCTGGAAAGAGAGGAACGAAATTGTTTTTGAAGACACTATTTTTTCCCCGTTGAGACTAAAGTTTTCAGTAATCCGATCGTTGTTCACATGGGGTGGGTTTATTCCAAAGGCGGATATCGAATTTGTTAGATTGCTCTGTTTTAGTTTCTATGGCTATGCCTAGGATGTGGAATTTTTGGGTTTGTTTGTTTGTCTCTTTCTTTTATTGCTGCCCTTTTCTTTTTGTTTGGCTTTTTGTGGCCTCTCTTGTATATGTCCTGTATACTCTCTCTTTTAGTCAATATACCACTCTTTATCGATTAAAAAAAAAAAAAATCCTGATTGTATCCGTATCCAATAGTTTGAAGAAAATTTAACTGTTTGGAGTTTAGATCTTGTGAACAATGAATATTGAAGCAAAGAATATTGAGTCTTCAAATTGCATTTTTCTTGGCTTTGAACTGTGGATAATGGAAACCTGAGTGGAACTTTGACATATTGATTCCAAATGAAGTTCCATAGTACCATCTTAATGGGTTTCGGGAATGTTTTTGCGCATTTTCGTTGCTCTCAACTGTGTTGGGATTGAAAAGAATCACGTGTTGAATTCTTTGACAAGTGTAATTGACAACTATGAATTAACACTCCTAGTATGTTACGGCTTTTAGCTAACCGGATGCTTTACGTGTGAGGAGGCGCAGGGGACCGTAGATCCCTTGCGATCCCCTCGCAAAGTGCAAAAATGTTGTGGGACTTGTTTCTGTCGATGGTGGGGATTAGTTGGGCGTTCCCACAGTCGGTCCTTCATACCCTTTTAGCATGGCAAGGTGTCGCCGTGGAAGAGCGGAAAAGAAAAATTTGTTCGGCTGACTCCTCGTGCATTTTTTGGACTCTTTGGCGTGCTAGAACGGGAAGGCGTTCGAAACGAGAACTCTGGCCAGTGATTAAAATTAGTTGTATCTCTAATTTATGGACTTGGGCTAACCTATATAGCAACGCTAACTCAAAATCTGTTTTAGATTTCCTCACTTGGTTGGGGTGTAGGTAGGATTTGTTTGCCTTGTTTAGGCTTTTAAGTTGTCCACGTCACAGTGTACTCCTAGTTTTCCTTTTATAATGCTTGATTTTCTTGGTCAAAAAAAAAAAAAAAAAAAAAACACTCCTAGTATGTTCTCCTATTCTTTGGTGTATGAAGGTTCAGTGTCTCCAGGCTGTGTTCTCCTTTTTAATGGAAAGTGTTTTTGAGAGCCATCTTGTCCTATTCTCAGTTCTTTAAGGATATAATTAAATGTGGCTGGAATTCATAGCCAACAATATGGACTCAATTATATGTTTAATGAATTTTATTGCCAAGGCAAGAAAATGACTTTATTAAATATAAGCATAATAAATAATTATCTTCTTAATTACCTACTACATTGTAGCAATAGCATGGATTTTTTATTCTATCTTTATTGGATGGAAATCTCTTTCCCAATAAAATTATGCATCCATCCATACCCATTTTAGTGGTCTCAACTTCTTCAAAAATAATTGTTAGATTCTAGAAAGAAAATTTCTGGTTCTTGCTTCACGTGCATTCAAACAAGTTATTACATATTCTTTGCCACCAGTGCTGCCAAGTTCAAGTCCACCCTCCAACATCTTTAGCCATGGCCAACGAGACCATGGAAGGTACGATTTTGCCACAAATAGCTATCAGTACTATTTTGACACTTGAGGTCAACAGAATTACATGGCTAGCAGTACTATTTTGCATTACTTTTTGAACTTTTGCATGGTTTCTTAATGTTAATGATATATTCTTTGCCACAAATATCGCAATGTTCAAATCCACTCTCCAACAACTTTTGATCATTTAGGACATCAATTTTTAAGTGTGGCAGCCTTGTCCAACATGAAAGGTGTCTGCTCATTTGGAATTATATAAGCTGAAATTACATGTTTGCATTAGTTTTTTTAAATTCTGCATTTTCATGTGCATGTGAATATGCTTGGAACATTTAACTTAAATGTATGGGGAGGAAGATGGTTAATCTCCCTGCCAGCAGTTTAGAGAGGATTTCTATATTCATAAATGAAACAATAATTGAACATATTGTCGTGTTTTACCTACTTTCTATTAAGGGCAGAGTTCATAACACGAACTGACGAAAGTAAAATACATTTTCTATATCACAACACATGATAATCCACCAAATTTTCTTCTTCTTTTTGATAAGTAGATAATCCACCAGATTCTCTTTGAAACTTAAGAATATTTTAGCTACCGTTTAGCCTAGTTTTTTCTGCAGTGGTGCCAGCTATTGATTATACTACTTTTAAGTTATTATTTCTTCAATCATACTTGTTCTTGGTAGAAGACTGATGGTTGAACTTACATTGCAGAGAAGATATGGTTGTCGTGCAATGATGCTGTTTGTGGCTACTGTTCTGAGGCGTAATTGGGAGGGATGCTACTGCATCTAAGATCTCTCCATGAAGTTTTGAGCATAGTGGTGGCTGGATCAAAGCGTTGCTTGAAGAAGCAGAAAATGAGCGGATGCACCTTATGACCATGGTGGAGCTTGTGAAGCCCAAATGGTATGAGAGGCTATTGGTCCTAACCGTGCAGGGAGTCTTCTTTAATGCCTTCTTTGTGCTTTATCTGCTCTCCCCTAAACTGGCACATAGGGTTGTTGGCTATCTGGAGGAGGAGGCTATACATTCATATACAGAGTTCTTAAAGGATATTGACAGTGGTGCAATAGAAAACGTCCCAGCTCCTGCTATTGCTATAGACTACTGGAATCTTCCCAAGGATGCAAACCTGAAGGATGTTATAACAGTGATCCGTGCTGATGAAGCTCATCATCGAGATGTCAATCATTTTGCTTCTGTGAGTACCACTACCCTTCTCCATTTCCATGTTTGTGGGTTTTCTTCTGATTTTGGTTGAATTTCTTATATACTTGATTCATTTGGCATGAGATCTGTCACTGTAATGCTATTGCCAACATACAATTTGGCATTGATGATAATAACTAAAATGTGAATAGTTTTATGTTATTTAGGTTGTGTCCTTACTAAATGGTCCAAATAAGTGTGGAAATGTCAAAAGATAAAATATTGATCGATAAAAATTTGAAGAAACAAAACTCAACGTAAAATGTAGGACTTCAGCTCATTTTACACGTCAGGGAAGAGAAGAAACCCTAAAGGAAAATCTTGGACTTCAGCTCAATTTGGGGATCAGGGTTATTAAGTTAACAAAATAATTGATCATTCTCCCTACACTACAAATTTTGGGGTTTGATGGTGGGTTGGGAACTTGTATAGGAATGATAGACATTCTTGCGGTTGCAAGTATCCGCTGCATTCTTGCTTTAGTAGGGAAAGCTAAATATGGGAAATACTTTTCAAGAGATATGTACCACTACTTTCTTGAGGACATGGTATGAAATTCTCAAAAATGTGTGGTACATATATGAAAAGAGAAGAGGAGAGGAATTGAGAGCAGAAAACTGGGTCCTACGATGACTCCATAGATTTAGATCTTTAGTGGAATATCCTGGGATATCTTTGTAGCTAGGTCATAAAGGGTACAAGTACTGCCACTGTAGAGAACCTTATTCCCTAATGTTGCATCTGAATCCTGTTAAAATTGATCATCAGATCTGGTACACTACTAGGGATCAGACAGTTTTGGCAAGAAATAGATGTGCATAATTGTATCTTGTCGGTTTTTCTCATGCTTGCTAATTTGTTATCTTCAATTAAATTTCTTTGTCGGTTCCTTGAACGTGTGATATTTTATGACTCATCTTGATTGGCTTACATGGACAGTGCAAATGAATTAAAATTTTGAATTATGTAATTTAATTGATGGTACCTGCAAGGTTGTAGAGTTGAATAACTTCTCCCACAGCTTTGGTTATTTCTGGGTTGAGATATAAGTCTTGGTTCTATTAGTAATTTATACCATTTCTCACTATTTTTCCTTTTTTCTTTTTTTCCACACAATGTACACATCTGAGTTGTTAGATTATTTTGTGGAATAGGTTAATAAGAATGCAAAGAAGAAAAAAGTAGTTAAAAGACTTTTCAATGTGCAAATAAAAAACAAAACTTAAATTCACCTTAAAACTTCCATGGACTCCCATTAACAAATATGATTAAGATGTTTAACCTACATTTTCACCCGGGAAAAACGGAAGTGGGAGATTTTTTACTATTTGAAAGTGGGAAATTCTGCTGTAACTAACTAATGTTCTCTGCTTTCAGAATAAGTCAGTAGACGATGCTCTATGTTTCTGAAAGATGCATTTCCGCCCCTTTTCTTTTTGGTTAACATTAACATGAGTGTGCCCTTGCTGTGCAGGATATTCATTTCCAGGGAAAGAAATTGAGCGAGGCACCCGCCCCCATTGGTTACCATTAGTGACACACGTACCCCTATTAATCGCTTATAGAACTTTGTGTATAGGATTTACTACTACGAATGATATATCAAAGTTGGTAACTTCTTTTTTGCTTGTTTGAACTTGCAGAGGTGGAAAATATACAACCTCGTCGATCAGAATAAAATGTTTTTTAATCCTCAAATATCACATTTGAAGCGTGTTAAGGGAGATGCAATGCAACATGTTATACCATGGGGGTTCCCTTGGTAAAACTAAAGTTTGCTTAAATAAGTTTATTTTCCTTTCCTTTATAAGATGTCAATGCATCTTGGAATATGGGGCATGGAAGTTTTTTTCTTGTTATCTTTTTTTTTTTTATAATTAACTATTTTAGGTATAATGTAATAAAATGTTTTAATTAGGACTCGAATTCGGAACTTCTCCCTTATTTATGCTTTGCTTTTTTTTTTTTTAAACGTTTGACATTTTACTATTTGAGCTAGAGCTTTTTCCTTATTGTTTTAGTTCATCCATTCCCATACAATAATAACACCCCATTGGGTGGAGCCTGCGGGCTTCTGAATAATGGTAATGACCGCCTTCTTATGCACTATCTTCTCTTTATGGTTGTTCATCTATCCCTTCTTATTGGGTAAAGGCGACCACTCCTTTAAAGAATTCACTTGCTTAAGAACCTGAACGTAGCTTTATTGCTCGCGAATCCATAATGAAACCATACAAGAATTTTGATCATCAAATAATATCATTTTGGTTAATAGAAAGTGGAACTAGTTTTCCTTAACGACCCTTCCTAAATTTCCAAAGGAGTGACTACTTTACCTATTACTATTAGTGAAGCTTCATTTGGAAATTGGAGTGCTAGGAAAGAAAAAATATTAAGAAAATTTTTCCATGTTTGATTTTACTATGAAAAATATAAAAGTAAATTAAATTGCTTTAAATTTTACATATAATAGAAAAAAAATCAAATATAATAAAAATATCATATAATCAAATATACCACATGAACCATCGTATTCTCTCTCCTGTTGTTTGACTCCTCTTTCTTTCCTGACCTGGTCTTAAATAGTTGAACCCTCCCATACCACAAGAACCAAATTTTGTAAACCTAATCATTTTTCATGTTTTTTCTTGAAAAATGACTCATTATGGATAAAAATGTTAGTTTTTATTTCATGTATTTTACATGAAATAGTGAAAGAAAATAATTATTTTACAAAAGAAACAATGAGGATAATTTTGTCAAAATAAGGCTAAAGGATGATTCAGAAATTTTTTAGTTTTGAAGAGATGTTTTAATCAAATCACCCTAATATTTTACTCCCCAAAGGCCTAATCAGCATCTCAGAATTTGCTAGTTTCCTGGAGGATTTCCATTAATTCTGTTAGGAGGTCTAAAGATGAATCGTATAGTTGCAAGGCAGGTGATGCAGGGCCTGAGCATGAGCAATGGCGCCAAATGTAACAGCTATATATGTTCTGTGTTCAGTAACTAGAGAGGTGAGAAATGGGATCAGAGTCAGTTTAGAATTCATCGGCCTAAGATCACCAGAGAAGATGGCACTCCATGGCCTTGGAACTGTTTCATGGTATCTATCTATCTATCCTTCTTTTTCTTTTTCTTTTTCATTTACTCTCGTTTTCACATTATCCTGTGTTATTCATTCTGGTATGCTATTTTTGAATTAGGGAGATTAATTTTCTGTTCGATTTGGACCGTTTATCTATAGACAGATACATCACTCTGTCTAAAAAAGGAAAATACATATTAATTAGAACAGGTAAAGTAAATCTGTAGATGAAAACAAAAAGAAATTAGCACTTGTTTGATCCATATGTCTTACAGATTTTTGTTATTATTATATGTTAGCACTGAGTGCTAAATATCTGCTCATTTGTAAAGATTGAACTGATGCAAGATTTTCTCGAAGAAGTGTTTGGTTGGTGGTAGAAATAAAAGCTGTTCTTCTAATACTTATATTCCTAGTGGTGTCGCTCGTGTCCGGAGACGCAGTGTTCTTAAAATGCCGCTTTTGTCAACCTCTTGGAAGCAATTTAAGGTAAATCTTATTTTGATCGTTGTGCCTTCATTTGAAATATTTATTTTGATTATAAATATCATTTTGAATACCCAGGTAGTTTGCTAGATATTTCATAAAATAAAGAATACTTATTGAATCAAATCAATTGAGTCAATAATCAAATAACTGATAAATACATTAACAATAAAGAAGCGTATCGGTCGTATGGGTAGAAAAGCATCATGACATGGATTTAGGTATTGACTGTTATTTGTTTCTTAAATCTACAAAGGATGAGATCAAATAAAGGTTAAGGTTGAAGATGATTATTTCATTCTTCCAAAGTGCATTCTACAAACCCTTATGAAATTCCAGGGCTCTATTTATTTATATATATAAAGCATAACAGAACAACTGAGTTTTGGTCAATGGGCATACCAAAGCAAGAGAAAAGATAAAACCATGACCCTTATAGCTAGTTCATATTAAATCATCTCATAAATGACTCATAATTAACATGTACAATTACATAATTAAAATTGTAATATGATTATGCTTAGTCCATAATTAATAAGTTAATCTAACATTCTCTCACTTGGACGACATAATCATAACTCAAATACTTTCTCCATAGATTTACTAACCATAAACAATCATATACAATTCACATACCGAGAGGATATATAAATTGTATATAATCAGGCGCTACTATTCAAAATCATAACTCAAATGCTTCCACAAGAGACTTACATAGTCATAACCAATCATATACAATCAATACATCGAGAGGATGCATAAATCGTACATAATCAGACGTTACTAAAATATAAACATTTCAATAACGAGAGTATTGATTCGATATAAAGAAATAACATCATTCTATCATTCATCTAGTCAAAATGACACAAAATCATAAGATAATGACAAACATCAAAATGTGCATGTAATAATAAAAAAGCATGAGTTTTCCTTACAAAATACATGAAAAAGGCGAAACTCCTACTAAAACAAAAAGTCTAGGCTCCTAATAATTTCATGTGGGTGATGTGTTCTTGAAACACACAAATTGATACGCCTTTGGTTAGTGGGTTTGCCAACATGCTAATCGTAGGCGTGTGCTCAACTGAAATGGAGGTACTCTGCAACTTTCTCTTTAACAAAAAAGAATTTTACATTAATGTGTTTAGAACGAGAAGTGGTCCTAGTGTTCCTAGAGAAAGATATAAATGCGGAATTATCACCAAACAATTTCAGCAGTCTAGAAATTGAGTGAACGACCTCTAAAGATGAAATGAAGTTCCGGAACCATATTGCATGATGAGTAACCTCATAACACGTCACATACCCTGCCCCCATAGTAGAAGAAGTTGTAAGTGTCTGTTTGATACTTTTCCACGAAACAACTCTTTTACTCATCATAAAAATATAAGTAGAAGTTGACTTTTTATCATCCATGTGGCCTGTCATGCCCCGAAATCCAGTCTAGGGGCATGACTGTCATTTCACACCTTAAGTTTGAAGAGACACACCTTTTCAACTTTGTAATTGTTTAAACCCAATTACTATGTTTAGAGTAAAAGTGGAAAATTCTAACATCTAAAATTCCAAATTTCCATACTAATAAAAGCTTTTTAAATCTCCACATTTAATTATGAACTAACATAAAGTATAAAAACAATTATCCAAACACTTTTAACTCTAAATCAAATAATCCAAATGAACAAAAAATCCACCATAACTAAACAAAGTCCATGATGAAATACAAATAAAATAAATAAATCCTAATAGAAGCGAATCATCACAACCAATCACTCCTCGCTCGAACTAGGAATTGCACGAGAAAAATAGTCGACAAAGGGAAATGAGCTAGAAGCCTAATAAGGTAGATTAATGCCGTTTATTAATCAAACATTTTCAAATCACTGCCAAAAATAAGATATATTATCATCAATCATTTTTATAATCTTTTTTTTCCAATACATTCAAATATTTAAGCAAAATCCTTTCACTTCGGATCCAAGCATTTTTATATCAAATTCATTCAGATATTCAAATCAAAACTTTTACTTTAGTCACAAATATCGAATGATGTCGACCGTAATGAGACTTTCAAATGGTGCTTCTTTAAGTGTTCCTTTAAGATTGAACAGAAACAGTCTTGCTAGTACTAGTAACCTCCCAGCTTGAAACCGTAGAGGTTGAAGTTCAAATCAATTACATTCCCCACCAAAGAATATAAAGGTCAACTATTATTTTCGTTGACAAGGGCCGAATAGTGTAAACTATTATTCCTGTTGACGGGGCCGAACTACTACAATAAAAAACATAGTTTCAATAATTTAATTCACAAAACATAATGTCTCCATAATTTATATTACAACAAAAATAAGGTCCAACATATTTTTTTATGCAAAATATATTTGATCAATGTTTAAGCAAAAAGCAGACAAACATTTTTAATCATATGTATAAAAATACATTAAAAAAAAAACTACATTAATTTTCCTTTATTTCAAAGCAAACTTAGAAGTCTTGAATAACTCTGAAAATATCCAACTAAGAGTCTATTCCACCTAAAACAAATAATAAACAGAAATAATTAAAATACGAATCTTTTATTCTTATTTTATTTCTATTATTACTATTATTATTGTTATTAATATTGTTATTATTTTTAATTATTTATCATTATTTAAAATTTTTAGGCATTACATACCTAGGTTTTGAAGTACATTACAATTTTTGTCTTTCCACTATGCCTATCTAAATATGATTAAATCTTTTTTTTTTTTTTTTTTTGCTTTTCAAAAGCCTATGTTATGATCAAAAGAAATATTTTTAATACCCCAAATTATACCATAGTAGTTTATTACATGTTTAGGGTATAATATAAGTAAATTTTGCATTTTTCTAAAATTTAAGTTATAAAAGTGAAAAAGGATAAAGCCAAGATTAATGCATAAGCCAAGGATAAATTGGTAAGTTGACATTAAGGACCCAAATGTCATAACACAAGAAGATTACATGCTAAGTTAGAAATTTAATAAGTTGGTTTGCAAATAAAATGAAAACGAAGGACCAAATAGAAAAAATGGGCATTTGACTCAAATTTGGATAAGACCAAACATGGTCTTAGAGAGAAGGGGAGATTGTTCTCTCATTTTGGCTAGGGTTTAAGGTGGAGAATGAGAGAAGAGAAGAAGAGAAGAAGAAGAATGAAGAAGGAAGAAAAGAAGAAGAAGAAATCTAGGTTTGGAAGTTTGTAATTCATGTTTGGAAATTTCTTATTCATGTTTGGAACTTTGGTTTGGAACTTTTGTATGGATTTGTTGGTTAGGAAACCCTACTAGCTCTCTCTTTTCCTATGTTTGGGGTTTGAAGAACCCTATCTCTATATAAAAGCGATTTATGTTGGTTCTAGTTCGGTTTTGTGGTTGGTTTTGAGATGGGCTAGTTTTGGTTGGAAGATTTCCGGTGAAAATGGCTAGAATTGGCCATTTCTACAGAAGTCGTAGGTGAGTACTGGTTCTGAAAGTTGAAAACTGATACTTAATGTGGTTTAGCACAGAGGGATGTTAAGTACCGGTGTGAGGTTAGTGTCGGTACTTTCAGCATTTTTTGAGTCAGGATATTTAAGAATCTGGAATACTGAGAGTGATTTAAGGTATAGATGGCGAAATTTAAATGTCGATACTGCTCGAGTAATTTAAGGTCGGATGATGTTAAGTATTGATGCGAAAGCCGGTACCGGTACTCCGCAAAGTGGTCTAAGGTCGAGAGAATGTTGAAATCTGATGCGAAAGATGATGCAGGTACTCAAAAGTTGTTTAGATTAGTGCGGAAGGTACTCCTGAAACTGTTTTGTCTGTTCGTTTGTTAATTCGAGCGAAATTGAGTGCATGCATAAAAGTTATATGAAAAATGTTTTGTACCTCGCCGCCTCAGCGATCCAATCGTTGGGCAAACATTGTTTCTTAACCTTATTTGATAATGTAATTAAGAATGATATAACAAACTCGGTAACACATATAATTATATGTCTGCTTAAGACCGAATAGTGAATGAATAGGCATCTCTGTTGATTAGCGGTTCTTGCATTTGCGTGGGCAAGGTCGTCTACGATCGGTGCTTTGGCACTCTGCTGGTGCGACACTTATTACGATGAAGCGGGCGTGCGTTGATCTTGTCTGGTACTTTCAAGTACCTATTGTGTTGTGTTCTTCTCATTCATTGTTACTGGTCTATGCAAACAAATACTTATATGTTGTATACATGAATAATATGATACATGAAATTAAAAGTACTCAGTTTTGTTCTGTGGTCTATACAAGCAAACATTTATATGTTAAGAATATGAATAATAAACAATAAGAAAGCATAAGTAATCAATTCAATTCTATTATGTAATGTACCTAAGTACCTTACATTACAAGATCTAAATCGAATTCCTACGAGAGATATGAAATTTCGTTATAAGAATCATGTTATATGAAAACTTTGTTATAGAATTTTTTTATACGTAAACTCTGACATATAAGAATTATGTTATACATATCCTATAAATGAGGACCACTTCAAGTGGTCATATTTGTTATCTGTTTCCCACTAAGCTATAAGCTTAGTATGGGTGTTTCATCCATGTAAGTACTAAAGAGGACATTCGAGGCATTTCGCATCCGTCAGGGCCAACATAGTAATAGGAGCCCACCTGATATAGGTTTTTGATTTTTGATTTTGTTTTAAAATGTAAATGTAAAGTTTTTGTAATAGTGGAATTTATATAAGTACAAGTAAATGGGACTCACGCATGTATATGTATAATAGTTTAGCATTTTAAGCAAATTTACGATAATAGTTTACAGTTATGATACGGTATATGGATTTATATATTGAAATGGGCATGAGGTCGAGAGAAAGTCGGGTAAAGGAGTCCCGTGCTCTTCAGCCCCCTATCTTCACCTAGGTGGGGGTATGGGCGTGAAATTTTTTTTGTCTTTTTATATTGCATAAGCCTCATTTATCATACCTACCGGTGGTCATCAAGCTTACATCTTTGTTTTTATTATTTACTTATTTATTTTATTTCTATGGTGGTCTCCTACTACATTCTTCTCTCTCTTCCTTTTTTTTCTTCTTCTACATTTTTTTTTTCTTGATTTCTACGATTACCTTACCACCTTCATCTCTCGTTTTCCAAAAAAAATTTTCATATTCTAAGCAGAAAATCTTGATTTTCTTCTTTATCTTAATAAAATCAACTCTTTCAAGATTAACTCAAACCTAGCGTAGAATCTTCATGGGGGATGCAGAAGGATAACAAGAAAAATATCAAGATCTTACATTTACATCTTCTTGACTCTAGATCGACATCCTAGGTTTCTTTGAAATTCTTACCAACAAACTTGGAAATCCTTCTTCAAACCACAGATAATGGTTTACTATTGGGAGAGCCTACGTATAGAAGCAGTATCACAATAAATAAATGTTTTTTTGTTTTTTTATACTAGAACTAAGGAATTTACAAAGATACCCTTCATAAAAATTTCCTTATTTGCCATTTTATTTTATTTTATTTTTTCTGGTATTACATCATCCCCCCTTAATAAAAGTTTAGTCCTCTAAACTTGACATACCTGTGTCTCGAAATAGTTAAGGATGCTTGTCCCTCATTTCATCTTCTAACTCCCAAGTAGCTTCTCTGATATCATGATTGCTCCACTGGACCTTTACCAACTTGACTATTATACATCATAACACCTTATCCATCATGTCTACAATTTGAATGGGTACCTCTTCATAGGTTAAGTCCTTAGAAATCTGAATAGGCTCTAATTCTACCACATGGGAAGGGTAAAAAACATACTTCCTCAAGATC